>CAKMXM010000002.1:1200000-1800000 GCA_928724795.1 Ustanciosporium gigantosporum
TTGTTGCGAACCTCGAGCTGATGAAGAAGGAGCTGATCGCGATTTTCGCCTCCGATGGAAAGGATAGCACAGATACGACGATCGTCCAAGGGCAAAGGGCCAAGGATGGCGGAGGCTTGGGCTGTGGCATATCCCAAAGAGCCGTCGAGGTGGGGATTGAGTCCAGCGGGGATGGTTGAGAGTGACTTTGCGTTGTCGTAGATGGCCTGCGAGAGGATGTGATGGGGTATATCAATGTCAGGATGATATTGGCGGAGGAATTGTTGAGCTGCAACGATGCTGGCATCTGCCGACGTAGATGCAGTCTTGCGATCGGGCTGGAGCGACAATTGCCCAAGAGGGGCCGGTAGGGTGGGCGGGATGAGCCGGGCAGAAGTGCTTGTGCTTTTGATGTTGCTCGAGCGAGGATTGGAGGAGGTGCTAGTCTCGTCAATGATGTAGATGGGATGGAGTAACAAGTGCAGAGGTTGGGCCGTGTGCGGAACAGGAATGGACCATTGCTGGGATGCGACGTGGGCTAGCTGTCCATGTCCATCTTGGGAGCGACCGCCAAAGAGACGCAGACGAGCCGCTCCTCTGGAGCCTGTGGCTATCTGCTCCAGATTGGTGGATGCTATGAGCCTGCACTGGAGGCCACGACGAGAAGCACAAGAAGTATCTTGGCAACTGTTAGAAAGAAGACGCAGCAGAGAACAAGAATGTCCGGCTATCCTTCCATGGCTAACGCTCAATTAACTTGAGATCTGAGATTTCTTTTAATTTTTTCTTTCTTTTAATCTCAAAATTACTCCTGTTTGCATTTGACAGCACATTTTTATTTATTTTAAGAAGTGATTAGATTATTTATTTCACATAAGGCATGATTTGAGTGATTTTGGTGCCCAGTTCCATGGATAAGGTCCAATGCATGATTGTTCTGGCTATGTATATACTGGTAAGTAGGTGTACAAGACATATCTACTTACCCTATCTGTCTCACTAGACTATTGTCTTGCCTTGCATAGCTTCACTAAGTTCCTTCCCTCAGCATCTAGGTTGTTTGTAGAAGCAATACCTTCCATCTCATACCACCTGATCATCTCTACTGCCACATTTGATCTGCTTCTGTCCCATCCATGGCAGGACTGGGAAGCAACTTTGATCAGGGAGACGCAAAAAGGGCAAGATATTTTGTAAGATGGACAAGCGGAGATGGTTTGAACAGACCCAACCAGCCCAGACTATCAGAAGGGAGGAAGTTTGTTTTCTTGGTGAGCATTTGTTGAGATATCAAAACTTTGCGCATGATCACTCCATTTGCTGTATCAACAGTAGTCTCGGAATTGAACGACAATAATGTGGGCAAAAAAGCGAAAGCAAAGGAGAATGGCGAGAGGATAGAGACACTCGATAATGGGATAGGCGGATACGAATAATGGGGCAACTCTAAGATGGCAGCATGATGATGGAGTTGACTTTCTCTCCAACCGTGCCCAGCTGTCACACACTGCGCACTTTGGTTTGAACCTCAAAATACAGTAGTAGTAACTCCTCCATGCGCCTCTGGCCGCATTTTTTTTTTTTTTTTTTTTTTTGTAAAGAGGTCGATTTCTTTGCTCAATCAGAGCAACTTGCAAGGACTTGACAGAGCGATGCGAGGGGACAACAAGAAACATTCATAGGCCTAGGGGAAAAAAAGTTACGGTGAAGCGGGTCGCAAACAGCCATAGCAAGCTTTCGACTAAGTCGAGGAACATGACACGTACAGGTATTATACCCTTTTTTCACTCGAGATCAGTCACATTACCTACTGCATCGAGGAAGGTAGTAGTACAGTACGAGGAATGTCGAGTTCCTCAGTCGGGTGCCATTCTAGCTGTTTGTTCGTCCACGAAAGTTGATCGGACGCAAGACGATCGGAGCCTCCTCAACCACCTCTTTCACTGGTTTCTGCTTGGGCACGAGATTAGACGTGGCTGCCATCAAACGCTCAAACTGAGCGTCACGTTCTGGAGGCAAGAACAACAACAACAACAACAACATATGGATGGAAGTTAGAATGGATGGTACAGGCAAGCTATCCAGCGAATTGATCCTGCGGTTACACTCACCTTTAGCTTGTTCTTCCGCGCGCCTTAGGTATTCCGCGTGTTCTTCGGCCCAAAGTTCTGCCTGCCGTTCCGACATCGGACTAAGCAAATCCGGATTACGGAGGGGTGCTCTGCATTCCCCTGATGCAAGGCATCCAAACAGGCCTTTGACGATCTCTCCTCCACCGGGTAGTGGCACCGGGATCGCCTGAACCGTGTTTGTCGAGATCGAGATGATCGCCAGGATCACAGCGAGGCTAACGGCCTTCATCGTAAGGACTTGAGTAGGTGCTGTCCCTGGAGTAGATGTAGTCGAAAGTATAAGGGACACTGAGAGGTAGGAAGGATAGATGTGTGGCGAATCTGTGGAGCAAAGCGAGTAAGAAGGGCGCATGGGAACGAAAAATTTGATCCTTTAAGTACTTTAGAGAAATTCGCGGATCGAAGAAGGTCTCAGTCTCAGACGGGCCAAACTTGCGGTCTCAGGTCACACACACACACCAGAGCTAAGGAGAAATACAATAAGTCAGTAGCTTTGACAGTACAGTACGATGGAGTCTGATACCGTTGGCAAGAAATGCCGAAGGAGCAACTGAGCTGATGTTGGAATGTTTTCTGCCGTGTCGAGCACTTGGAGTGCAACCTTTCCGCTCAACGATACATGAAATTCGCCATGATACCATCCCTGACTGGAACTTTCTCTCTCTCAAACCCTCACACCCTCGATGAAATGAAGATACTGTATGTGCCTCTGTGGGGCGCCAAACCTCTCCCTACCCACTCCTCCTTCTTGTTGTTGTCAACACGCGCTTTCATCACACGAATGACAATGACATGTGGGACACTCAAGTGTCGGGCATCTACTGTAATTGTCCAACACTTACTGCAACCCGTGTTTCAACGTTGCATGCAACTCAAGTTGAGCTTGTGTGTGGGTACGTAAGGTGGGTTGGGACTCCTGTGCAACCCGAACGAAACAAAAAAAAAAAAAAAGAAATGAAGAGTCAAAGAGTGACAAGGTGGGATAATAGTTCGGCCCTCTTAGTGATCTTTACGACGTACAACCTTAGCCTGGGCGATTCTAAGTCGGTGCGGTGAGCTCTCCTCTCTGAGATTTGAGACTATTGATGCCAAACAGCCTCGGTGAGGAGTTCTCGAGAGATAAAGCAGTTAACTGGGGTTGGTTGTGTTACTCCAGACTCGCTCAAATACAGTACGATACTCGCAAGCCGATCATGTTTCCAGTCTTGCTCCTCGGCAGCTTATGCCGGTTTACCAGACAAACACATTTGAGTTTGAGGCATTAGTAAAATTTGGTCTACATACTGTGTATATCACGAGTTTGCACGAGAAGAAAAAGGAGTGACGACGACGACGACGACGAAAGATGAGAATTTTCAGAGACAAGAATTATTTTTGGCAGAAAAAAAAAAAAGAAAAAAAAACGCTTGAGACTAAGTTAGACAGAATAAATAATGAGAGTATGACACTAAGTTACTACTGTACTTGGCGACGTTTGTTTAACTTGGAAGAAGTTGTCTGACGGTTGGACGATCCAGAGAGTGTCAAGTGGGCTTCTTCTTCTTCTTCTTCTGAGCCAGTCTGTTGATCGGAAACTTGTCAACCCTTCTGTACTGCTACTGCGAGGCTGACGGCCACCAGTATTCTGTTTCACACAAGGGTAAGAATGATGAATGCAAGCTTTTAGCTTAGGCTAACCATCCAGAGTATCATCCATCTCTAACTTTAACTTATAGTATACTTACTACCATTGGCTCGGTTGTTCCACGAAAATACCGCCAGATCATCTGGTCGATTAGATCGAGCCGAATTTGGATCAAAGACGCCGGGGTCCTCGGAGGGGAACCGAGAATTGTATCGACGGAAGGCAATGCTTTCCGGATACTCGTTATCCGGATGATAAGCTTCGTAAGAGTGGTGGTCATGGCCATCAAATTGGGTGGTGTAAGAAGAGCCACGATTAAACTCGTAGTTGGTGCCGGGGCCGTGACCGGGGCCGTACTCGGTCATGCCATGCATCTGATGCGGAAGGGTTGGTTGCTTCAAGGGTACCAGCTGACGCGAACTCTGTGAAAAGCTCGACACCATCTCACCTGTTGTGCGTTGTGGAGGTCCAGGCAGTACATTCGGATATGCCTCGGGGTAGCCGGGGTAGTTGGGGTATCCATGATGGCCGCGGACTGAATTTCCGATTGCCTGGCTAGATTGACGGGCTCCTTGTCCAAAGGAATCAGTAGTGGGCGCTATTCCTCTGCTTGCTGCTCCCTCGACAAGTTCCGATCCAACCTCTTCCAACGCCTGATGCAGTCCAGGCTGTGGAGTAGGAGAAGGTGAAGGCGAGGGAACGGGGGCGGTTTTTGCTAAGTGAGCAGAGAGGAAAATGGCGACAGAACAGGCACCTACAAGAGTGAATTTCATGTTGACCATATCGAATAGCAACAATAGACTGTGGTAGAAGAGACCTCTCCGCACAGGAGATTCTTTCAAGGTCCAAAAAAAAGGGGTAGGAGAAACGATTTCGAGATACTGTAGATGGATGGGCAACCAACAGGAGATATGGCGACTAAAGTCATGGGACATATGTATGTATGGAGATCCTCAGGTGATACGCTGTTCGTCGAAGAAGCCAGCCTCACCCTTGAGAAATCTTTTCCAAGCATCAAAGGCCCTTTGCCATGAGTTTCGCCTCCTCGACTTCACTTTCTTCCGAGTCACAAAGCACTGATGTACATTTCCAGGATCATATGAAAATGAGGGAGCATGTTGGTGACACGTTAGTGCGACTGAGCAACCGTGGGCAGGTTGGCAACGCAACACTTCGCTTCGCTTCATGAAGATACTGTACAGTCGCAGCACTGACCACCGAGCACCGAGATGGTGTTGAAAAGTTGGGCAACGTGTTCGGTCGAACCTCGGAGCTCCAAGACCGGTCTTGACAGAGTTGCTCAACGTGGATGAGAAAGTGGGTCCAAATGAGATGGTGACTGTGATGTGATGAGGAAAAGGTTTCGGTTTCGGCTCATCAAGGAGCGACTTACATTAATTTACACAAGTTTCAACACTTTGGCATCATACGATTCAGCGATTGACATATCCGTCCGCCCCTGGGTAAGGAAAGTGCGCCGCCTCAATCAATCGAACCAAATCGACCAACTCGTTACAGCTTCTCAAGGAAACAAAGTGTTGCAAAGGAGAGTACGAAGGGATGCGAAAGGATGCAAGCTGAGATGTTCTTCCCTTTGCAAGCACGCATACAGTACAGTACAGTACGTGATGCCAAACGAACCTCGTCCCACGTTTTTTGCCAAAAGAGTTGAGTGGGTTTAAGCATCAGGAGTCAAGTTTTTTCGCCGTCATCTCTCAACGAGCATACTGTAACTTTGGGCCTTCTTTCTTACGTTGAATTACGCCGGACAACGAGTGGGGGTTTTTGACCCCCTGTCTCTTTCTAGCCATGATACAATGATACAAACGGGGTCTGCTGTGGTTTGCACTCGTTGGAATCGCTTCAGGTCTGCAATCAGAAGAAAGAGTAAAAACTCTGAGTAACTTACGCTGGAACGAAACCGGTCAACGTGGCTCTGGGCGTGCGCGTACAAGTGCAAGTGGCTTGATTGTTGGCACGTCGATATGAAAAACGTCACCGTGATTTCGTTGACAGCTTTCAGTGTTTCGCCACTGTGGCATGCATTCCTTATTATTCTTCAAAATGCAAGAAGCTACTCCGTATCGGATGCGAGAAAGGTGGCTGTCAATGAGTTCCCTGACCAAACGTTATCAGGAAAACCAAACGCACGCAGTGGTGAGCTTTGCGCCATTCTGTCTACAGTAAACAATACCCCTGCCTATATAAGACGTCTCTGTGAGAAGAAGGTTGCAACAACACCTGGACTATCTTTCCTCACCTCCCAATCATCTTTCTCACACACTCTCTCTCTCCCCCAAGTCTAAAGTCAAGTACTTTGCCCGCCAGAGTTTATCTTCTGATCTCGTCGCGGATCGTCTTTGTGCCCCGCGCTCTTTCCAGCAGCAAGCAAAATGAAGGCGATTCGAGTTGGATCATCTTTGGTCCTCGCAATAATGCTGGTGTTGGTCTTCAGCACTACTACTGAAGCAGCACCGGTTCCCTCGCCATACCCTGGATTAGGCTCTGGATTAGACTCCGGGCTAAGCTCCTTGGGAAAATTTGCTAAAGGTGTATCCAAGAAATTGAAGAACAATGATGCTGCTGAACGTGCAGAGATTCAGGCCGAGATTGATAGAGTTCAAGAAGCCGAGAGGAATTCGCAACGTTGGAAGTCCAGCACATCGTCGGCCCCTGGAACTTCAGGGAACGAGTTTCACAGATACCAACCCGAATCCTCTGGCGGAGGATCCTCTGAGCATTACAGAGGATATCAGCCTCCCGGTTCATCAAGCAACGGCTATCCTGGACACCCAGTTCCCCAAGCTTCTTCTTCTTCTTCACTATACCCTTCAATCCCCGGTCGAACCAACTACCATCCAGAACCAGTTTACCAAACCTTACCTCACGCTACAGACTATCGAGCAGGACAAGTTCATCCTGCAATGCAAAACTATCATACCAATCAAGGCCCGGCCGCTTACACAACCGAAGAGAAATACTATGTAACTAACTTTGGTCGTAAGTGAACAAATTCTTTCCTCCTGCTTGCTGCTCCTTCTGAAACCATTTCCTTAGTTTTCTAACAATGTCTCTCTCTCTCTCCCCTTCCCTTTCCTTTCCTTTCCTTTCCTTTCCTTTCCTTTATAATTGAATCATACTGCACCATACACAACAGAGACTCAGGATCCTTCGGCTGCTTTCAACCTCGAAAATGCTTGGGCACACGTTCATAGCGAAAACTACAATCGCAAATGGAAATAAGAAATAAAATAAAGCCTTCCACTACGTTACTGTGTGGCTTCTGTCTTTCCGCCTTTTTTAGCAACAAGTAGTTGTTTTGAACTTCTTGTCGAATTTCCCATATCAATCTCGTCTTCGTTCTCGTTCTCGTTCAGCAGTAGTTCTATAGAATAATCAAGATTTCCTCTTTTCTCATCCCATCTTTGCTTTCTCTGGCTAGAGTGTGGTCTGGGCAAGATTGTGTGAATCTCGGACATGAGTACAGTCGTAGTACTGTACTGTACTGTATATCTGGACTTTTTACTGTACTTGGTTGCCTCTGCGTGACATCCGAATCCCTGCTCTCTTCTTAAGCGTTGCCGCAAGTCAGGTGTGTCACTTACTGTGTGTCACTTACTGTGTACTTGACCATATATCCCCCCGCCAAGGTACGGTGAGTACCACTCTCATGGTGTATGCGTCTTTGGAATGCAGAGATTTGGACCAAGTTACACTGGGGTTTCACCCCATCACAGCAACCCTAACCCGAAGGTCGATAGTTTAGGACAGAATCAGAATCAGAATCCAGGAATTGTGAACAAAGCACAACTCCGTCGGCAAGTACATATAGTACAGTGTGCACGCCAACAACAACAACAAAAAAAAAAGATGAGATCTCGCAACCTTGGGGCTCGGATTCGGATTATTATATGCATTCCAAGGTGAACAAAATCTGAGATCGCCGTCTGATGGAGTAGATTCGGGTTGACATACTGCTGTACAGAGTGATTCCTCGGATTGCTCGTTTTCCCAAGCGTGGGGGACGATCGAGTAAAAAAAACTTTTTTTTTCATTAACAATGTCGATGATGCTTCCGGCAACACATTCCTTACATCAACATAACGAGCGACGATCAAACGCAAACGTAAACGCAAACGCACGCAACAACAAGGATGCGTGATATAACATTGAAGGGGGCGGGGGGATAGCAGTATTCCTCCAAAAAAAGACTTTGATTGAAAAAAAACACTCCTGGATGCAATAAGACAAACCGATCATTTGGGGGCAACAAGAACAAGTCTTAGTATCCAAAGTGCCAAAGTGCAAGTGGGGTTTTTGGGGATCGTCTCGTCTCGTTGAGTGGACCAAGATCAAGATCAAGATCAAGGAATGTCGAGTTCGCCTTTGAGTTTTTTGATGAGTTTTTTCTCGTCAGTGCTGATTCCATCCCAGAAATGGGCCTTCAAAGCATCAATAGAAGCACGACTGATATGCGAGATGATGACATCATTTTCTTCAAAATGTCGACCAAACATTTTGGCGGATTCGTGAACTGCATGTTCAATCTTTACTGCTACACCACCTCCCACGTCCTTTTTGAGAACAACATCTCGTTCCTTGTGATTAATCTCGAGGGAAGTAACTTTACCAAGATGAACCACCGTTTTCTTGCGAGTAATAGAATCAACTTTTACAACACAAAGAGGTGTACCAACCCGCAAAGATCCATCCAAGATATCACATCCAAGAATAATCGGATCTCGTTTGGCAAAACAAGCAATCGTCTTTAATCGACAAGGCCAAACAGCAGTACCCGAAGCCTCTTTTTTCTTACCTTCCATCACCTCCTTGTGGTACTTTGTAAAATCGTTCTCCAGGTGATAAATGATCTTGGCCGTGAAAATCTTGATGCCGACCTCTTCAGCAAGTTTTTCAGCTTCCTTATCCACAGGCACATCGAAGGCCAAGATGACGGCCAACTCCTTGGCTTTCTCCAACATGGTGGAACATCGCACAACGTCCTTTTTAAAGACAGGTCCAATATTGATCCCATTGACAGGAATCTTGCTAACCCTCAAGAATTCGAGCAAGGCTTCCAGAGATCCAAGCGTTGACGCCTGGACACAGACACCGCGACCTGAAGTATCGATCGAGTTCATGAGCGAGCTGAGGTCGCTCATGACTTCATCCTTGAGATCCTCTTCATCATCGTCAGGCCCAACGACCAACAGCCTGGAGCCAGCAATGGCTTTTTCGAGATCGGGAGCCGAAATCTTGACACCGAGGGCGGCTTTGACCGTCTTGTGATGGACATAAGCCCCCTTGACTCGCATCTCCTTGAGCGGTTGCGGAGTCAAGAGAGCTCGGACCTGGGTGACAATGGGCCCGTTGAGACCACACACGACGATGCGATCCCCTTCATGCATGACACCGTTGGAGAGCACAACATCGATCGTGGTTCCGAGACCTTCGATGACCTTGACTTCGAGCACAGTGCATTCGAGTTCGGAAAGATACATGAGCTTTTCGCTCATCCGCGTCTGGGTAAGCTCGATAATGAGTCGTAGCATGTCAGGGATACCTTCTCCGGTATGAGCCGAAGTAGGGACCAAACTGACGTTACGACCCATGTTCTTGTTTTCGTGGTAGAGTACGGCGTTGAGACCTTGTTCGGCAAATTGGACAATGACTTTGTTGGTCCTCTCCTCGAACTCGTTCTGGGTGGCACGTTGCTGCTTTTCGAAACTGTGTCGGAAGGCACCGTTGGGTGTTGGATTCCAGCCGTACAATCTATCGATCTTGTTGAGGGCAACGATGAAGGGAGTCTTTTTGTCCCTGAGCAGACGAATACTTTCGAGGGTCTGAGGCTCGAGTCCATGCATGATATCGACCACCAAAATAGCGATGTTGCAGAGCGAGCTACCTCTGGTTCGTAAGTTGGTGAAGGATTCGTGTCCTGGGGTGTCGATGACGAGGAGACCGGGAACCTTGTATTCAAAGGGCTGATCCTTGTCCAGCACTGCGGTCTTGGCTTGCAAGACTTCGGTGGGGAAGTAGGTGGCACCGATCTGCTGCGTGATACCACCGGCTTCTCCCTCCTGAACGTTGGTTTGTCGGATCTTGTCAAGCAACTTGGTCTTACCGGTATCGACGTGGCCAAGAATGCAACAAATGGGCGAGCGGAGATCGTCTTTGTTGCGAGCAGCGAGAGCCTGCTCGTGGCGTTCATGCCTGCGTTCTGCTGCGGCTGCCTTCTTTTCGGCGGCTTGTCTCTGAGTAACGGTCAAGCCGTCATCAGATTCGTCATCAGAATCGTCATCCTCGTCGTCAGAATCATCTTCCTCGTCATCTTCGTCATCGTCTTCATCATCGTCTGTCTCGTCATCGACGTCCGCTGCTTGTACCTTGCCGTTGGCCTTCTGTGCTGAAGTCGCCTTTGCTTTAGAAGCTTGCTTCTCGGCCGATTTAGGTTTGCTCTCGGAATCGTCCTCGGACTCAGCATCCCAGTCGTCCTTGATGTCTTGATCTTGAGATTCCGCATCCCACGAAGCCTTGACCTCGTCTGCCTCCTCCTCGCGGTGGTCAGCTTCCTGAACCGATCCAGCAGCTTGTTGGTCCACCATTTGGGGGACTTGCTGCTCGGTTTGCAGCTCTTGTGCTGGTGGTTCGTCTTTGGCGTCGTCCTCCTTTGTAGCGACAGGCTCAGGTAGTGTTAGCCCACCTTCTCGCTTTGGAGGACCCTTTTTACGCTTGCGGTCATCGATGACACGACTCTTTTTCTGCTCTGCAGGTTTTTCTCCGGCTTCGCGCTTTTCTAGCCCTTCGACCTTGATGTGACCGCTTTTGATCATGGCCTGCATCCTAGCTTCGGCAGCAGCTTTCTCGGCCTTCTGCTTGGGAGTGAGGAGCTTGCCTTCCTTTTTGAGCTGTTCCTTTTTGGCCTTCTCCTTCTCCTTTTTAGCTCGTTTAGCGGCCTCTTTGCGTTCTTCCTCTTCCTTCTCGAGGCGCTCCTGCTCTTCGATACGACGAATGGCCTCTAATCGGGCTTGTTCAGCTTCTTCTTCAGCTTTTTTCTGAGCAGCGATTCGAGCTTGAAGAGCAGCGAGACCAGGATTCATCTTCTTGGGGGCGGAGGGAGCAGGAGGAGCGGGGACAGGATCGGCAGTTGGGGCCTTCTTCTTTTTCTTCTTCTTCTTGTCATCAGCGGCGTTGGGAGCTAGATCAGCGGAATCGACTGGAGGGTGAGCTTCTGGTTCTGGTTCTGGTTCTGGTTCTGGTTCTGGTGTTGCTTGCTCGTCGTGGTTGTTGTGATCTGGAGCGGCGTTGTTGGAAGAAGCGGCCCTCTTAGCTGCAGCTTGAGCTTTCTTCTTGGCTTTTTCCTTCTCCTTCTTGAGCTTCTCTTTTTCCTTCTTGGTCAAGATACGAGGAGTGCCATCGTCATTTTCAAGCTTGAGGTCTGCTTGGTCTTGTTCTTGATCAGCGTTCTTGGTCTTGTTTGGCTTGTGTTGCGGGAAGTCGTCGTCGAGCATATCATCCACAGTGCCTTGGAGAGGTTCTTTGTTGGTGGTCTCGACTTGTTCTGGATCAGCAGGAGAAGCTCGGTTGGCGTTTCCGCTGACATCCTCTGCGAACTCGGCGAAGTCGAAGTCGTCGTTGTTTTTCTTTTTCTTCTTGTCCTTCTTGCCTTTCTTGTTCGCGTTTTTAATAGCGCCCATCAGTCCATAATTGTCGTCATCATCGTCGTCGACGTCATTTTTAGGTGGCGCGTGCGTTGATGATGGTGTTGGCTCTGTGGTATGGTGCTCATTACCATTGGTTTTAGCTTTGTTGCTGCTCTTGTTATTGGAAGGAGGTGTTGACGCTGATTGTTCTTCTTCCTGGTCTTGCTCTTGGTCGTCGTCGGCGTCATCGAGAGACATGGCAGCGAAGAGGTTCTTTACTTTTGGCGGTTGTGGTGTATCTTGATCATCGTCGGCTGGTACAGAATTGTTGTTGGCAATCGACTCTCCTGCCTCGTCCCAGAAATCGTCAGCAGCCGCCCCCTTCTTTGCACCCTTCTTCTTCCCCATGGTTGTTGTGTAGGCAAGAGACACGGGGCAAAATGTGAAGTTGATTAGTGACTTGAGAGAGAAGGCGAGGAGGTGATAATTAGATGTGCTGCGAGAGAGTGAGCTGGAGAAGTGAGTTAGGACGGGCAAGGGAAAGATGTACACCCGACGACGATAGTGGTGATGATGATGATGCTGTTGGTGATGATGCTGATGGTGATGATGGTGACGAGGTCCAATTCAACCCAACTCAACTGAGCCTCTCTACCTCACCTTCACGTGCCTTGCCTTTTCTTTAAATTTTTTCAACTTATTCTTTGCCCAGCCAATCTCGCACGAGCGCTGTCTCTAATCAAGAAATTCATGTAAAATTATTTTTCTTTTTTTTTTGGTGTCAACTTTCTCCACATATTTGCCAGCACTATAGCAGCTGCTTCTTACCGCTCCTCCTCCTCCTCCTCTTGCTGCTATTCTCTTTACTACCTCAGCATAGTTGCGTAACTGCTTGGCATCCCATTCGTCAAAATGGAGGCAGAATCGTCCTCGAGGTCCGACATGTTACCTCCGAAGCCCAGCAGCACTACCAAAGTGTAAGTTGGGGCGCGCCCACCCACCGAACCTTGGTTGACTCTGGGATTTACTTGCTGACTGTTTAGCTTGCATTTGCATGTGTGCCTTTACAAGTACCGTAGCTGGCAAGCAAAAGACCACGCCTTGGGAAAAGAAGTTGGAACAGCGAAAGAAACAAGAGGCGATCAAGCAGAGAGAGCGTGAGATGAAGCAAGAAAAGGAAGCTCTATCCGAAAGGTACATACATATCTTGGTGTCTCTTTTCTGTATCACGCCGCTTGACAAGCCTTTTCCAGAACGACCTGACCATCCCCATATCCTCTCTTGACACCATTTCGGTGCACATTATTGCTATCATCTCTGCCGCCAACAGAAAGAAACAGATCACACGCGACAGGAAACAGATGGCCGAAGAGAAAGCACGTCTCGAAATCATGGCTCAGAAGGTAGGTCATCTCGCTCTCGCTCTGCGTCCATGTCGGTTAGCCTGCAGGATCCTGCTACCTGTTGGTTGAGTCGCTTACAAGTCTCTGCATCTCATCTCATCACATCTCATCACATCACCTTTCCACTTTGGACCTTGGTTTCGCAGATGAGTGCAAAGAAGTTGGCTCGAAGCAAGAGAAGATTGGGTCTCAGCAAAAAGGTAGCCCATTCCGGTTAGATTCTCTTGGCCCTTGGATTGCCGTGCCCGCTTGCATTGTTGCGTGCTAGATCTCCCATATTCCTGTATTGCGTTGGCTCCTGTACTTGTACCGTTTCTTGATATATCTCCAGCGCCCGAACACACTACTACTGCCCCAAACGACGACGTGAGAGCTGCTTGTTGCAAACTACCAATCATACCTGCTACTGCTACTGCTACTGCTACTGCTACTGCTACTGCTACTGCTACTGCTACTGCTACTGCAACCCTCTCGTGTCAATTTCCCCAAACCAGCTCAACAAGTTATCTCGCATTATTCGCTTTAAGGCTGTCGAATGGGCAATCGCAAAGAGCCGAGGCCAATAATACAGTAATGACTTGTAATCCTCCCGTTTGCATTTGATACTGTAACTTAGCACAAATACTGTATATATTCTCTCGAGTACTTTTCTGCGCCTTGCTACAGTGACGAAGCGGGAGTGAACGCAAAGAAACGAAATCTAACACTTGACGTTGGAGTGTTGATGTGTTGCTCTCGAGCAAAACACGGAATTGTGATTTGATATGCAATTCCATGCATATTAATCATTCATCAGAGAGGTAAAAAGACGCGGAATCAAGAGTCTACCAACCCTCCGGCTTCCCCTGTTTCCCTTGTTTCCCCCTTCTCCTCATCTGTCCTACCTCGTACTTGACACAAACAGGGGCAACCCTTCCCTTTACCATCATCCACACTTGAGCGCCGAGCCACCATCCCATCCCATCCCATCCCATCCCATTCCCTTTCAACTTTGGAGGTGCCAAGACAAGGTTCGGTCTGTCGACTTCATTTCGCGCAACCTTGCTTTCCTCTTTCCTCTTTCCTCATTACTTAAGCTTAACCAACCAACCACTGTCTTCCTTTCTTCTGTACAAAGTTAGTCAGTCATCGAAACAAAGCGTTAACTTATCATTGATCAAATTGGCCCAACATGGAGGCTATGCGTAGAAAGATCTTGGAAGATCAACTGGCTGCCATAGAGCAGGCCAAGCAACGTCAACAGCAGCAACAGCAGCAGCAACAACAACAACAACAACAACAACAGCAAGTCCAGACTTCTTGGTCCTCTTTGCCCTCATCCTCGATCGCATCTGCATCTGCGTCTGCATTTCCAGCTCCAGCTCCAACTCCAGCTCCACCACCTCACTCCCGATCTGCTCTCGCTCTCAATCCGGCCATCTCTTCGATAGCTCCTCGTAACAAACACGCTCCACCTCCCAAAGTCAAGCTCTACCAGCCTATCCTCACTTCGAATTCGGCTCACGCAAGCATTCTATCCACCAGCGGCAACGGCAACGGCAACGGCAACGGCAGCCGATCCGATCCCATCGTTTTCGGTGAATCCTCGAGCATCAATCCACCAACCAGCAGCGTTAGAGCCCTTCCGCAGCCGCCTTCCGCTCCTTCAGCCTCTTCTTCATCAATACATAAATCAGCTGCTGCTTCTCAATCCCGCTCCACCACTACTACCTTCACCAACAATAGCAGCGTCAGCCGTAATCCGCATCCTACTGCGAGCTCTACTACTTCTTCTTCCTCCTCATCACGCACAGTGCACTCTCCCTTCCTACCACCCTCGGTTGCGAGAACCTCTCCGAGCAAAGCTAGGGACCCTTTCTACTCTCCCCGAGCAACATCTTCCGACATTTTTGCCATGCATCCTTACCTACCTCAACAAGCTCAACACGCCTCCCAGCAGCTAGGCCATGGCTTTTCCGAGGGTGGAGGCGCTGCTCCCTCCATCGATGCGTCCACCAGAGACAAGCAAATCCGAGACTTGGTCTCCAACATGGTCAGCATCGTCGATGTTCCCTCAGCCGAAACCATCGACAGCAAGGTGCCCGGCCTCAAATGTACTCTCCTTCCCCATCAGGTACAAGGTGTCTCGTGGATGAAACAGCGGGAAAGACGCGCAGCAAAGGGCGGAATCTTGGCCGACGACATGGGTTTAGGAAAGACGGTTCAAACCTTGGCCCTCATCCTATCCAATCGTCCAGGCCTAGACACTTGTACCATGGACCAAGAAGTCGTCGAGTCCGAACCCACCACGAAACTCGGCAAAGGCTCCAAGAACAATTCCAAAAAGTTGCACCAAGTAGATCTCAACGACGATGGAATTGGCACGCACAAGAACAAGTTGACTTGCTCCAAAACCACCCTCATCGTTGCCCCGCTCGCTGTCATCAGACAGTGGGAGCGTGAAGTGCAAGAAAAAACCGACGCTGGTCTCAAAGTCTACGTCTACCACGGTCCCCAGAGAACAAAGACGGCTGCTACTTTTCAAAATTACGACATCGTCATCACCACTTACACCACTGCTGCTAGCGAATACAACAATCTCATGGCCAAAGCCGTAGCCGAAGCAGAAGCAGAAGCTCAAGGTGGCAAAAGCAAGCAGTCAGCAACATCCAAAACTAGACGGCCTAAGAATAAGAAACAGTCACGTCCCTTTGACTCAGACTTAGATGCAGATGCAGATAGCTCCTCGCGGTCGGGGAAAGAGTTGGGTGCCGATTCATCTTTCGAATCGTCTGATTCGCCAACCTCTCTTGTCGGGTCGTCACGTAAGAAAGCAAGCGCGACCAAGAAAAAACCGATCAATACACCCCTCTTTGACTTTGACTGGTTACGAATCGTCCTGGACGAGGCGCAAAACATCAAGAATGCTAAAGCCAAATGCTCCCTAGCCTGTTTTCGACTGTCTTTACGTGCTACCTCACGATGGTGTTTAACAGGTACACCGATTCAGAACGACGCTTATGAAATTGGTTCATTGATCCATTTCCTTCGAGTCCCACCCTTTGATGACTTTTTACATTTCAAAGAAAAGATCGGCGAACCTCTGAAATCCACCAATCAGAACCGTGTCAATTGGGGAATGAAACGGCTTTGTTTCGTTCTCGAAACCATCATGTTACGTCGTACCAAAGATGCCAAAACAGTCGATGGTAAACCCATCCTAATTTTACCTGGTCGTCATTTACAATTGATCAACTTGGAATTTGAATCCCCCCAAGAAGCACAATTCTATACAGATTTGGAACAAAGAATCAAGAAAACCATGGATGAAGAAGATTCAAGGGAGAAGAAAACTGGGAAAAAGAAAAGTTTCGTTCAAACCCTCATCCTACTCCTAAGACTTAGACAGGCTTGTAGCCATCCAAGCTTGGTTAATATCAAGGTTGGGGTGGACGCTTCAGCTATCAATCTCAAGTCTGCAGATCCGACCGCAGCTGCTGACAAGATTGATCAACATCCCACCACCACCACCACCAACATCAACGCAGTCGATGGGGTCAAGAACAAGAAGAGCGTTGTAGGTGGATTGAATAATAGCGACGACGATGATGATAGCGATAATGACGAATTTACGGATGCCAAAGCAGGAGCAGATGACGACGATGATGATGGGTTGGCTGCAATGCTGTCCTCCATGTCGGTGGGCACTAAGAGGTGTAAGCAGTGTTCCAGGGTTTTACCACCGACTGTCATTTCGAACCCTGAAGGACAGGATGTCGACACGAACATGAACATGATCATGAACTTGAATACGGGCTTGGGCAATTCCAACGAAAGCAAGGATGGTGACCTTGACGATCTGTGCAAGGACTGTTGTTTGGCAGTTAGTAACCATTCTCCCCAACTGTTTTCGGCCAGTACGCCATCCACGAAAATCACCAAGATGCTTTCCATCCTATCAACGATTCGGCGGGGGGATGGGGGGGAAAAGACCATTATATTTTCCCAATTTACTTCCTTCCTCAATGTCCTGGAACTTCACTTGACACGACACTCGTACAACTTTGTTCGGTACGACGGATCGATGCGACCTGGGGATCGGGAGAAGGCGCTAACGCAAATCCGAACAGATGCATCAACCACCATCATCCTAATATCTTTTAAAGCTGGTAGTACGGGTTTGAATCTCACTTGTTGTTCTCGTGTCATACTAATGGATTTATGGTGGAACCCACAAATTGAAGAACAAGCTTTCGATAGATCCCATCGTCTAGGTCAAACTAAGGACGTTTACATCTATAAACTCTCCATAAACAATACCGTCGAACAAAGAATCCTTAACTTGCAACAACGAAAAAAAGATCTGGCCAAGGCTGCACTACAAGGTACAAAACTCAACAAAAAACCAAACAAGTTGGATCAAAACGAAATTTGGTACTTGTTCAACGGTCAACAGTAAACAGTAAACAAACTCCTTTACGATCTACAGTAGATACGCAACGATGTTCTCCGTACCAAGCCCCAAAACAAGTCTCGTCTTCTCTCTAAAGACGCCATACCATATTGCCTTTTCTAGAATTTCAAAATACCGAAACCCCTAATCCCCCCCCCCCCTCTTTCATGCTCATTCATCATCCATGCATCCACGCATGCTTTTATGCTTGCTTTTCCCACTTACCTTTTCATGCATACCTAACTCATCAAGATCTCAATTTCAAGCGGAGGAGGCTTGAAGAAATTAAGCGGGGGGGCGTGCACAAAATTTTGATTGCGAATGCTAAGGCGAAAAGATTTGAAGAATCATGAATGTGTGTAAACACGGTTTCGGATCAAGAGTCATTCCATCTCACTGTTGTTTGATGAGACAAGACAAGCAAATAACAAGAAGAGAAGTTGTTGCACACGTAAGCAGGGTGAAGCACCGACGAAGGGGTAGAACGAGGGAAACAGACTGAGACGAACGTAAACTAGCTGGCGGACGATAAAAGGGGCCCGACCTGGGAGGAGGGAGGAGGGGAGGAGAGCTTCAGTGCAATTTAAGCGTTTCTCTGAACTTGGAAAAAACGGGTATGTCAAAGACATTGGTTGTCATCGGATCCGACATGAGGTAAGGACCATCTTCATCATAGAACTTGCTCCAAAAGTGATTGTGTACTCCCAGACGGGTGCCGTAATCTTGGAGTTTGTATTTCCTCAAAGCAGATCGATGAGGTTTGAGGTTTCTCAACGCATTTTCTTTGGCGACTTGGATGGGGATCTGCGAATGTTCGAGCGTCACTACTGCATTAGGATCTCGGAACAAGTTGATGAGATGGTGAACGGGATGAAGCGTGTTCAGAATCACGTCGGGAACGTTCCTGTACGCCGGCAAATTCATCGTGTGCGCCCAAGTGTGATCAGCATGAAATACCATAGCGGGAGGCAGACTGGCAGCCAAGCGATCGATTCCTTCGATTCTATACTGGAGATCCGACTTGACAAGAGAGACCTTAGGCTGCGGATCGTCTGCAGGACGGCGAAACGTATTTGCAGCATGGGTTTGGGTCCCAGTAGCTCCAAATGGGGTATATGCAATGACAGTGGTCGATGGATTTCTTTCAACGTTTCTCAGGGACCACAACATTAATTCATCCATCTGAGAACCCCAGGTTTGCTTGTTGAGAAGTCGAACTCTCTTCTTCCAGCGACTGACTTCGGCCGGAAAAAGATTCTGCTCTTCTCCAAAACCGTTGCTTTTTTCCGGCATGGGAACCCGGATCAGGTGTAACGACTTTCGGATCGACAGAGGTCGGAACGGTATTACTTCCGACTCTTCGATCGCGGCTGCCATCTTTTCTTTCTTTCCAAGCGCAGCTTTAAGCAAATTGATTGGAGAAGGAGAACGTGTGCGTGATCTTGATCGTGGCTCAGTCACCGGTTGACTAGCGGCGCCGGTGGCTTCACGGCTGAACCTGCTCAGCTGTCGACCGGTCCTACCACCAGCCGGAGTTCCTCTTCCTAATGGGAAAACACCACCACCTTGATCGGAGAACGAGAGTCCTGACCCCGTCGAAGTCGCGATCGCGCCAGTACCACCATGGTCAGCGGGCAAAGATGGCTCTCTAACAGCAGAAGCCTTTGAGTCAAGCTCGTCTGCTGGGTAGCTACTGTCTCGGTCCGCGGGATTGGACCTCGGATCATATCGTGAAGAGGTAGCTATGGCTTTACCCTTCCTCTGAGCATCGTGAATCTGTGTCCTTTCGAAATGTTGTGCAAGGCGAAACGCTCGATCTCTTTGAAGGATGCGATCTTGTTCGCTTTGAGAGGAGACTTGGGTCTCCTTGCCTTTCTCATCAGGTGCAGGGTTGGACACGGGGTAAGCTTGAGGGTCTACTAGATTGTTACGGCTTAGGTGCTTTTCGATGTAATCTTGGATCTTTTGCTCGTCGTAGCCGGGAAAGAAGCCCAACGTGGAACCAAGGTTGAATGGCGTTCTTGGATATGGTTTCGGGTGGGGAGGCATCTCACCTTGGCCTAGCTCAGAGTCCGCAAGGGAACGCAGATGACTAGCGACGTCGTCTTCATCCTCATAAAGCTGTCCGGGCAACACTTTTGGATAAAAAGAGTGTAGTGGAGACGTACCAGAGCTGTCCATAGCAAGGGTCGCAATGGAGCTGAATGGGATCAACGACACCAGGTGAAGTAGTCCGAGCAGCAGGGTCAAGCCCAGAGGAGAACGCATGTTAAAGGACGTATATCTAATGCCTTCTACCAGAGGCTGGGGAATGATGGTGTATCAAAGGACAACAGAGTGACTGAGGATTAGCAAAGAAGCGAAGAGCCGCATATGTGAAGAGGGAGGGTCTGATCGGGTGAAGGAAAGCATGGACTGGATGAGTAGACCAGGCAACTGTAGCCAGCGAGTCTTGGTCATGACAGGAGCAAATGAATGGCTAAAATCCGCATCATGCCTGAGCCTCGTCAGATGAAATCAGCCCACTTGGACGAATTTTGTGACTTTGATGAAGATTCCCGCATGTCACGGAGGGCACACCGAGCCAGCGCTCTCCGAATCCACATCCTTTCGAGCGTGAGCTTCTGATGTGGAATGTATATGAGTTCTCACTGAAAGCAGACCACACTGCTTGAGTTGCAAAAAGAGTGCCCTACAACAGAGTACAGTAGAGGGCAGAGGATTGAGCCATAGCGGGCGTACGGTCAAGCAGACAAGTCATCATCACATGTAGCGACAGCTCGCTGCCAAATCGGTCCAAAGAATAGATCTAACATCGCTTTCGTCCAAGTTGTGAGTCCCGGACCTGGGCGGTGCACAGACCTATCATGCAGAGTCCCTCTCCCCGCATTTTCATCCTTCCTTTGGCCCTTGCTTCTGCCTCCTCCTCCTCCTCCTCCTCCTCCTCCTCCTCCTCCTCTTCCTCCTCCTCCTTTCTTACGACTGCAACCTTCAAAGGCATCGTCGGATCGGGACCGAAGCGCAGAGCCAGCAATTGCGATCAACCCGCATCGTGTGCAGGACATGCAAGTGCAACTCAAGAGTCAGAACTCTCTGCATCCCACGCTTTCCATCACCCTACCGTCTAGTAATCTGCGATCTTCGTCTTCGTTTTCCTCGTGTCAGCCCTTTCTGCTACTTCATCTACCTTCGGGCGTGTTTTTCGACCCTTACACCCCCAAACGTGTCCTCGGCGTCCAGACGGCGGTGGACGTCAACTTGCTCACTTCCCATCTAGAGTTGGAGAAGGGCGTTGGTTGGAGCAAGCATCACAATCATGGACAAGCGGTGATAAGGCAGTGGTGGGAGAGACCACTGGGCTCCGACTATGAGCCTGAATCCGGCTTCGGCTCCGGCTCCGCAGCAAAGTATAGAGACGCCGGACGAGCCGAACCTGAGCTGCTCATCCACGATCCTTTCCAACAAGCTATCAGGGATGCTGCTCAAGGGTTTCTCAACAACAAAGACTCCATCGCATCAGATCCGAAAGACCGAGTTCAGGGCCGTGCTTCCTCTGCAAGCCAAGATATCGAAAGGAGCTCTCTGCTGATTCAACTCAACCCCTCATCTTCGTCAAACCCCTTGACAATCGACGTTCCGCTCCACAGCCGATACCATCCTCCCTCAACGTCCTCTGAAGGAACCGATTCCAAAGGGAAGAACTCGCTTCTACCAGCGCTTGAATCCTTCCGTGGCCTTCTTCTCGAGATACTGCCAACGAAACTCATACAAACCCTATTCTCTTTCCTTCCCAAGACCCTACAACCACAAGCGAGTTGGCTTGATCACACTCCCCAATCTCAATCTACACCACAACAGCAACAGCAGCATGTTCAAGTCTCGATAGCCCATCCAAACTACTTTTTATACTGTCCCAAAGTCTCACCAAACAAAGTCATGGAGGGATATATCAAGACCACTTTCGAAAGCATTTTTCCAGAGGAACACAGTCATGCTTTAGAAACCCTTGCCAGAAAACAAGCGTTCGGAGGCCAAGGCCAAGTCGAAGGCGAAGGAGAAGGAGGTTTGACTCGGATCTCGCCGATATTTGTCCCTTCTTCTCACATCAGCAGCGATGGTATCGTGGATGATAGTCTCACTCTATCAGTCCCAATCCCATCTCTGGACCATTTCGAAACAGTACACTTCGTAACCTTAACTTCCATCACCCTCTCCTTAGCTTGGATTTTATATCGTCTGCGTACAAATATCTCCCAATTGACGCGGGCGGAACAATCTTGGCTTGAAAACGAGAAAGTTCAACTTCAACAAGAAAACAAATGAACCCCTTCCAACTGCTAAGTAAATACTGTAGCATCCGCACACCAGCTCAAACATCCCCCCAATACAGATCACCAAACTAATGATTAGCGTTACATTTGTTGTTGTTGTTGTTGTTGTTGTTGTTGTTGATGATGATGATGATGATGATGCTGAATGAAGTGGTATTAACTAATGTTCACTGTTCTGTCCCCGTGGAGTCGTCTCCTTGGGCATAAGATTCTGCGCACGAAATTTGGCTTCTTGCTTGCGTTTCCTAAGCATTTGCATTTCTCGTTCGACATCCTTCTCATCCTGTTCCTCTTGGGTTTTTTGTTGGGCTATTTGATCCAACTCAGCTTGGTTAGTGATTTCTTGGAATCGCTGAGCATTCTCGTCTCCCTCTTGTGCAGCTTGCATGGGGTGTCGAACCGACATCACCCCGGTCTTGTTGAGTCGATCAAACAGAACAAAGAGTTTCTCGGCTTCAGCTTCCTTCTCCTCCTCCGTCATGCGGTTGATCTCGTCCATAGCCAACTCTTCTTCCGTAGGATCGTACTCTCCGGTGATAGGATTAATGGTTCGACCTTCATCGCTGGACGGTGGCGCCTGCGAAGGTAACGCTGAGGCTAGACCCTGGTTCATCAAGAAACCTGCACATGGACCGTATCCGATCTGCTGTGTCATCGTGGCGGGTTCAGAATCGCAGATCGCTAAGAGAAGCTCGCCCGAAGCTCGAGCTAAACGTGACAGTGTGACAGAAGACATCAACCGCACCAATCTGCCCAACAAGTCGATCCGTTTGTCAGCCGCTTTACCTCTGTCCAGATCCTTGGGCAAGAGGATGTCCCTCAAGACACTCCGCAACTCCAAATCCTCGGCAGCGACTTTCCGTAACAACAGCAACAAAGGCTGTAACGAGTCTTCTAGGTCTATGCCATCCTTCTTTGCGCTACTTTGGACCACTTTGGCATCCACATCTTCCGGTAAGTGCGCCGTGCTGCCATCGTTGGATGTGGCGGCGGAAAAGTACCGATCCAACATGAGATCGGCAAATCGGATCAGCCGAGCCAACCAAGCGGGCGCTTTCCGCAAAGCAGACACTGAGCTAGCAGAGACGTCATGCAACATCTTGCCTTCTTCCTTAGCTGCCAGCTCTCCAAAGAATTCGTCCTGATGGTGTACCTCGTGCCCGGCAGCAGACCCGAAAGGAGCGGTAGACGGTCGAGCGGGTGTGGACTGGGAGCTGGACCTGGAATTTGGATGGTTGTGACCATGACGTTGGCGTAATGTGTCGAAGCAATGCTTGATTTCATCGATGGGATAGTTGAGCAGAGCGGCCACGGCGTGGGTGAAAGGAGGCATGAGGGGAACCGGGGAGGGAATGGGCAAGGCAATGAGCAGCAAGAGCAGAGGCTGAAGCATCTCGACAAGTTCGGGATGGAAAGCTTCGCCCAAGATGGCCTCCTTGTCGCGTGCTTGCCCGTTCGTGTTTGAAGTTTTGGGTGTGTTGCTGTTGCCATTCGGTTTCGCGTTGCCTTTCGCATTTGTGTTGCTATGGTCCGTGATAGAAGAGGGCGGGGCGGAGCTGCTGGAGGCTTGTTTGGATTGAGCTTCGATGATCCTTGGGTAGTACAGGCAGATGTTGAAATGAGCCTTGAGAAGGTCAGACAAAGCGGTGGTGAACTGAGCGACAGATCCAGTGGAAACAAGAAGATTGGAAGAAGCGTTCGGATTTCTCTGCTTTTCGAGCGCCGCCTTGACCAGGACTTCGACGCAATGTGCTTCCTGGTGGACGACGTGCAGCACTTCAACAGCGGTTTTGTTGAAAGGGGACTCGAAAAGGGTGCTGAAGAACAAGAGCCTC
This sequence comes from Ustanciosporium gigantosporum, assembly GCA_928724795.1. Classification (NCBI taxonomy): domain Eukaryota; kingdom Fungi; phylum Basidiomycota; class Ustilaginomycetes; order Ustilaginales; family Cintractiaceae; genus Ustanciosporium; species Ustanciosporium gigantosporum. The sequence continues at coordinate 1,223,380 of CAKMXM010000002.1, forward strand.
GCACCCAGGAAGAGGATATCAGCAGGAGTGTCTTGAGGATGGGAGAGGAGAGCTACGGCGATGTGGCCACCTCCGATGTCTTCACTAGAGAAGGGAATCCGAGCGGATTCGTTAAGAAAGAGGGCATTGTTGAGACATCGAAGTGCGACATCTGTCACAGTCCAATCAGGGTCGTTTGCGAGCGGGTTCTCGTCGCGACTGTAGACAGAAGAATGCTCGCTGGCGGATTGTCCATGCTTCAGCTTATGGTTGGACCTAGCACGTCTGCGAACAGCTTGGCGAAGAGTCGAAGCAAGAGTGCTGAGCTTGGTTCGCTGGTGCTGCTGATGTTGTTGCGGTTGATGGTCGGGGTCTTGATCCGATGTGAGCGAGCTTTGATCGCGCGAGTCGGTGCGATGAATTGCATGCTTGGGGAAGTCGACTTGGAGCAAGAGGGTACGCAGAGCTTGATCAGACCCGAGGGGTGCGCTTCCGCCTGGCAACCGACTCAGCTCTTTGAGAACCTGGAGGGCAGGGAGACGAGTCTGAGAATCCCACTTGACCTCTCTGCGGATGTTGAGCAGGTAGTCGCCCTCTCGCGTGCCAGAAGCTGAGGCAAGGTCAGTAAGGATGGCCTTGGTGAGCTTGGAACGTATAGAGTCGCTGACAGACCCAAGTCCGGAAAGACCTTGACTCAGGAGACTTTCGAACCAGCGTCGAACCTGCGCAGGTGACTCTAGGCGAGCAGAGGAGGGCGTTGCCAGGTATTCTTTGATCACTTCCGACATGTTGAGGAAGCAGCTCTGTCCACTTTCGTCACTTGAAACACATCAGATCCAAGGTGTGACGACAGAGAGTGAAATTGTCAATGCCTCGTCTTCCCTGTTCAGGCTGGATCACTGGGTCGCTGCGCCAGGAGCGAGCGATCAAACGGATACTGACTTGTCCTGAGCTGATCTGATCAAAGAGAGGATTCGGGTGATCGAGGTCGGAGGTTGGAGGTTGGTAGGAAAGAAGCTTTTTCCATATAAGCAGTCGGCAGAGGTAAGCGACGATGAGGGAGGTGATGGGAGTAGGGACAGACGGGATTACAAACGGGCTGGATCGGATCACGAGCGGCCAAGGCCAAACGAAGCAGAATGAGTATTGGAGAGAGGGGCTATTGCTGGTGGAGGAGATCAGGCAGTAGATGTGAGGGTGATGCGATCAGGGTCGAGGTAGGATCTCTGGTTGAATTTTAAGGTGTGGTTGCGATTGCAGTTACCAGGTCTGGTGATGCAAGGCCATCCTCCACCTTCAATCCAGTGTAATATATATTACTGAGAGTGAGTGTGTGTGTGTGTTTGTCTGTGGTGGATGCGGTTGACCGGCCCGTACGTCTATTTGTAGATCGTAGGCTGGGGAATAAACCATTTCAACCGCCGCTAAAGATCGTGATCGACCGACATGCATCCCGCTCAGGTTGCGGCAGACAGAGCAAGCCAGAGCGGACAGGACGAACCTGACAAGCGAGAAAAAGGGTCTCAGTGTTGCGTTGCGTGAATGCACCTTGTCAACTGCGCTAGTTTAGCCAACCACTACGCTGTGCATTCCTTCCTACACATCACACAGAACAACACACTCTCTTTGCAACGTGTGAAAGAGGACCAAATCAGGCCAAGCACACTCGATGAGCCCTGCACAGACCTCTGCGAGACTGCGAACCTGCCTTGGCTCGACTTGGCCAACCATTCCACGGCAAGTCCACTTCAAATTTTGACCTTGATGCCTTGCCATCATCTCTCTTGCAAAAAATGGACCTGAGTAAGAGCTGCGAGGGGGAAGTCGAGGGAGTGGTGAAAGAGTTTTGTACTTTAAGGGAGTACAGGTTTCTATGCACGCGAAGTGTTAGACTGATGAAACAAGCAATTCAAAGTCCAAGCCAGTTTTTGAAATGAAGAGTTCCGGCTGAGTATTTTGAGCGCAGAGTCGATGAGAATACAAAATTCAATTAAAAAGCTTCTTTTTGGTGCTCGGTCGTCACGCTTTCCCATCCTTCTCATGATCCACACTGACCACTTTCAACTAGAACCACAACCTCATCTATCCCCGACACTTTCTTCATCCATCCTTCTTGTATCATCTTCGCTCCCATCTACAGTGTATTACTTCCTACTCTCAAAAGCATAACGGGCAGAAGTCATCACGAGATCGTAAGTAGCCTGCAAACATCCTCTTCTCGATTTCGACCTGTCAGCTCTCAACTCATTCCCTTCTCCACCTCTTCTCGCTCATCTTCAAGCCCACAGCTTCCAAGACTAGCTCGATCTCCCCTGAATTGCAAACCTGAAAGCATCATAGAGTCGACATACCCCGCATTTATCCTCGTCTCCTTTGATTCCGATACCTGTTTTAGTACCTCAGAACCCCTCCGTCACTGTCACCGTCTCGTCTCGACCCCTTCTGAAAGATGGCCACCTCACCCAATCCTATCCGATCCCAAGGCAACCCTTCTCCTGCGCATTCGCACAGCACTGCAGCAACCTTTGGTAATGCAGGCGGCTCTAATCTTCCTCCGTCCACATCAGGTCCTGGCGGACTGAAACCACCCACGTCGGCTAATCCGCAACACATCTCTAGGTCATCCAGTCAAAACACGAATCACTCTTCTCGCAGCAGACCTTCCGCTCCCAATGCCAGAATCGTCCCCACGGCTTCGGATCCTCCTTATGTCATCCAAGGGCCCAGCGGAAGAATCGCTTGCGTTGCCGATATTCGTGGCAACATCTCCATGTTCAATCAGATTGCTTCCGAGACAGGTGCACAGGCTATCATCCACACTGGTGATTTCGGCTTCTACGAAAGAGCAAGTTTCGAAAGGATTAGCGACCGAACCCTTCGTCATCTGGTACAGTACTCGACCTTGATCAACCCCACCCTGCGTACCAAGCTGCTCGGTTCGGATCCACCTCGAGGTCCCGCGTCCGCCGAAAAGACCAACGCCGCCTCTGGTCTCCGACAGCAGGTTCTACAGCATCCAGGCCCGCTCCTTTCCGAGTTCTCAGATCTGCTCATCGGAAAGCTAAAGCTCGATGTACCTGTCTTTACCGTGTGGGGCGCCTGCGAGGATGTCGCCATTCTCGAACGCTTCCGAACGGGCGAGTACCAAGTCAACAACCTCTTCGTGCTGGATGAAGCCACCACCAAAGCCATCGAAGTCGGCGGTCTCCGACTACGATTGTTCGGTTTAGGAGGTGCCGTCGTTCTGCACAAGCTCTTCGACAACGGCGAAGGCGCAGCTACCATTGCTGGTGGACAAGGAACTATGTGGACTACCGCCCTTCAGATCGGAGAGCTCGTCGATACGGCGCAGAAGACGTTTGATCCAACCGAGACTCGTCTGCTCATCACGCATGCCTCGCCAGGCCGAGAAGGTCTGCTCGCCCAATTGGCTCTGGCGCTCAAAGCGGATCTCACTGTTAGCGCTGGTCTCCACTTCCGATACGGTGTCTCTTACAACGAGTTTAGCGTTCAACACGATGCCGAAAACTACCGAAACAAGCTCCAGCACGCTAAGCAGTCCTTTGGCGAGATCTGGGACACTGTCAAGACGCAGGTCGATGCTGTCATCGATGATAATCAGAGGATTCTGCTCAACAACGCTTTGGCCGTCGCCAATCGAGTTCCTCCCACAGCTACAGCCACCGGAGCTGCTAGCGAGGAACCTGCTTGGAAGAACACTTGGAACTGGAATCTGCCCGACGCTGCGTACGGCAACCTCGTTCTCAACATCAAGGACGGCCGTGTCAGCGCCGAGACTCGATCCCAGGGCTTCAACTTTGCATACCGCCGAAGTGGCCAACCCATGAGCGCCGTTACTCCTACCGCCACCGCTGCAGTCAACGTTCCAGCTCTGATTGCCCAGATTCCGTCGCAAGCTCCGATTTCGGATGCGCCGGCCCCTGTGTCTGTGTCTGTCCTTCCGCCCGTCGAGCAGAAAGCTGTTCCCGCCGCTCCTCCCAGCAGGGCCGCCTCCACGAGAACAGCCGAGGGTAATGGAGGCCCCACTCCTTCCAAGAGCGGAGCCACTACCCCTTCCTCCGCGAAGCCAGTTCGAGAGAAGAAGGAGCGAAGTAGAGAAAAGACGCACGAGTCTTCTGCATCTCGATCGGACATGGATGGCGGATTCACCTCCGGTACGGATGGCCGAAAATCGCCTTCGTCGATGCATCCCCGAAAGGCTCGAAATCCGTTCACGCTCTATGTCTCGCAGCTCAAAGAAGCGCTTCCGGTCACCGAAGAAGAGATTCGAACCTACTTTGGACCGGCTGCAGCTGGTATCGTTGGCATCAAGTTGCTCTTCGACAAGCCTCACCGACGAACCACATCCAGCGGGAAGGAAGACTCGGCATCCGAGCCGCAGAGACGACAACGACCTTTTGCGTACGTTGAGTTCAAGGATCAGAATGCTATGAATGAAGGTCTGAAAAGACAGGGTGAGATTCTCAAAGGCAATACTAAACCTGCCCTGGAGCAAGCCGACAGTAACAAGGCCTCGCAACAGGCCCTGGGCCCTGCTGGATCTGAAGGCACTGGTACTGCTACCGCTGCCCCTCCTTCCACCACCAGCCACCCAAAGAAGGAAAAGTCTTCTTCGTCCTTCAAGAAGGATCGAACGCAAGGTTCCACCGAGGCGACAGACAAAGAAGACGAGAACGCCTCCGAAAACAAGAAAGAAGCAACTGACAAGAACAACAGGAAGAACCCCAACACCGCCAAAGACAATCACAACAAGAACAAGAAACAGAAGGACGCTGGTGGACGTGGGAACAACAGCAATAACGGCGCAACGAAGAAAGAAAAGCCGGAGAAAGGTGACAGATCCGAAACCAACAACAAGGACAACAAGGGTGAGAAGGGGGATAAGTCTGAGAAGAAAGAAGTTGCCGCTACTCCGACTGCCTCGAAAGAGACCACGGCTGCACCTGCTTCGGCTGCTCCGACTTCCACCGGCGCGGCCGCTGGAGAGAAGGAAGCTTCGGCCGCCCCGACAACCACGGCTCCTGCAGCCTAAAGGCTCCAACCCACTCCAAAAGATAGTCCTAGCACGCTGTCCAAGATCTCTCGTTAGCATTTTGCATCGATCTCTTTTCACTTTGCGTCGTCTCTGTCACTCCAACAGTCAAAGCTGCCAAAATTCGAGCCTGTTTCCCTCACGATGCTCGTGATCTTTAACTCGATCAACCTATTCAATGTTGATGACGACGTCGGCTTCAGAAAGAGATCTTCGTTTGTGAGAGGCTCAGTTGTGGTCTAGTCTAGCCCAAGTGAAACGTGATATCCGTATGCTATGAGGGTCGTGAGTGCACGGTTCGGTGAGAGGGTTCGTGGTTGTCGAGCGGGGCAACGAAGGGGATCAGGGTTCAGACACAAAGAAAAAAAAAAGCTTATCGCCTGCCGCTGAGTTCAGGGTCCGGTCCGTGCATGAGATGTGGAGTGCATTTCACACGGCACACACGTACGCCTTTGGGCTGAGTCGACAGATGAGAGCAACTTGGCTGAGTCGCAACAGCCTACCCCGCTTCCTCCTCCTCTTCAACCTCCTTCCCCTCTTCCTCCTTGTCCCCCCTCTCTTCACATCATCACCACCATAGTCAACCTCCTTCTGCTGATCTCTCGATCCCATACCCACAGACTCCAGAATCATCGTTTCATTTCTCAAACATCTAACGACGAAGCCCAGCTCCCTCGACCTCGTCATCCTTTGTGCAGAACCTCGATTGCCTTTCCGAACTCTTGGCTCCTCTCCCTCGTATATTGTCGTCATCATGGCGGACACCACCAAAACTCCATCGCAGTTCCCTGTGAACACGCTCAAGGAGCACCAGAAGGTGATGCAGGACACATCCAAACTGCATGTCCTCGTCTACCTAAGCCAGGAGATGAAAGCCAGATTCCACACAAATGCTAGCTTCTTCTTCACGCTCAACTATGCCGACCTCGGTCATCCTCGAGGTCGCCTTTTGCTACCAGTCGTTCAAAAGGAAGCCCTCAAGCTTCTCAGTAACGATTTGGGCTCCTCCTTCGTACCCACTGATCATTCTCTTTTTGTCAAAAGCCCCGAACCTTATCCTTTCCGCTACTTCACCGACGCTTCCTTCTCCGCGTGCGGCTATCCGAACTATCCTGGCGGCTCAGAGATTCATGTTCTCGTCTATTCTAACCAAGATCCCAAGAACCCGAACAAATCCTACCAGCGAGCCGATCCGTTCCCGCACCACGGCTGGGATCCTTACCCACATGTGGAGTGGGAGCATCGACTGACCATCAAACCCATTCTGAAGCGATTGACACCGAAAGCTGCCCCGGAGATCCCCCTTAAGTCCTTCGGGTTGCATCTCGACACCTTTGAGAGCCTGCAAGAATTTCGTCGTAAGTGTGTCGACATAGTAAGCCAGCGTGCAGGCATCGAGGCGCACAACCTTACACCCGCTCAATTGAAGCTTGCACTGCCAAAGCACGTAGCTTCTCAGCACGGTGGTGACCAGAACAAAAGCACCAGAAAGATGCTAGAGGCCTACCTTCTCGAATGCAAGAAAGCCAAGACGCCCGCCAAACTCTATCTCATGGAGGTGAAATCGGTCACTCCATTGAAACATGTTTCACCTTCCTCCTCCTCCTCTTCCTTCACCGCCTCCTACCATCCTCTGTTTTCGCAGGCCTCTCTAAGCACCGCAACCATCCACTCAACTTCGGCTGGTACTTCTTCCTCGTCCTCAGCTGCATCAGGCTCCTCCCAACTTCGGGATGTAGCCGTCGTGGACACGCGACAGTGTCATGCCGCTAACACCCATACTGAGATGGAGAACAGCAGCGCTCATGCAGCCGATAACGACCTGGAGAAGGCTCTAAGAGACATGTCGGACAGGTTCCAAGAACGCATGGTCAACTTTCTCTCCAACTTCCAAAACGCCACTCTAGATAACCTAGGAGGTGGCGATCCACATGTCCAAAGCTCTCCGGTCTCGGAGCCGGGCACGCCAAAGCAGCCAACCCATGGATTAACCTCGGAACACTCCTCTGGAACGGCTTCGTCTACCGGCAAAGCTAACAACACCGACTCTGTCAAACAGCCAGAACAAGAGCTCGTTGAACACGAGGCTTGGTGCGATCTCTGTGACAATCAGATCTTTGGCGTTCGCTTCAAGTGTCTACAATGCCCCGATTGGGATTGCTGCGCTGAATGCAAGGTTTCAACGGATGTCAGTCATCCACGTCATACCTTCATTCGAGCCGACCGAACGGATATCATTCCGAGCAATGCGCACTTGGACCAGCCGGTTCATCCCAACGTGATCTGCGACAACTGCGACCGAGCTTTGCTAGGATCGCGATTCAAGTGTACTGTCTGTCCCGACTACGATCTCTGTCAGGATTGCGAAGCGCATCCGCTCGTCGAGCACCCTCATCCTTTCCTGAAGCTCGACAAACCGGTCAGATTTCGCAACCGTTCCGGCTCGATTTTTCAAATTGCAGCCGGACTTGGTCCTTGTAGCTCGAAGTCGGCTGGTCCTCCTGCTACAGGTGCTCCTGCTTCTACTCCTGTCGTTGATCCTGCTCTCACTCCGAAGCAAGACCAGAAGGTCGATGAAAAGGCCACATCGGTGGAGTGTGGGCCATCGAGCTGTGGGCAGCGTTTGGAGAAGCTGGAGGAGAAGCTGGCCGAACAAGAAGCTTTACTTGCTTCCCTCATCGCCACGCGGCCGATGGCTTTAGACGAGCAGCAAGCCGTCTCGAATGCCTCCTCGGCACCCCTCACCGAGCAGTCGGCAAGTACGGAAACGGTTGCGGTGGAAGACAAGAGTGTCGATGTTCTGATCAACTCGAGCCAGAAGGCGCCATCCGTCCACGGCGACAGGGGCTCGATCTCTGATGGTCTGCAGCGAGCTGTCGAGGCTGACCGCAAATCCGAACAAGCCGAGGTGGAATCAACTAAGAGCAAAGCTCTCGATGCCAGATTCGTTCGGGACGTGACTCTGCCCGATTTTAGCACAGTCGTAGCGGGAAGCAGCTTCGACAAAGTATGGCTGGTCCGTAATACAGGAACACAGCCTTGGCCCCGTCAGGTGCGGCTGAAGCTGATCTCGCAAGTCGGTGGCAAGTTGATCGACGAAGCCGCCGCACATGCTCAGCAGACATTCGTTCAGACCTTCGATGGACGTCTAGTTGCGCCGGGGGAGGAAGTGTTGGTGAGGGCGAGTAATCTCAGGGCAAAGGGCGACATCGGTCGTGTGCGCTGCTTTTTCAAACTAGCTGGTGGCGAAGATCAAAGCGGAGCCAACAGCGGGGCTTCAAACAAGACTTTTGGTGAACAACTCTGGATCGACCTCGAGGTAGTGGAGAGTACCTCGACGTCCAACGACTCTTCGCTGGCGACGCTGAAGAGCGCCGAAGAGATGGGTTCGAGCATGTTGCAAGCACCTCGAGCCGCTGTTTCGGAGAGGTCAGAGGCAACTTCGCATGCAGCCGAGAGCGTTTCGGCTGATGATGGCGTGAGTGATGCTGGCTCTTCTGCTCGTGCTCGTGATCCGGCGATGCTCGGATTCGACACGCCAGTGTCGGGGAGCGAATTCGGCGAAGGTAGCAGCGATGTAACTTGGGAAGGAGAATCGCAGCTGTCATCCTCGGAGGACGACGACTTTGAGGTCATCGAGGCGGCAAACTGAAGAACACCTGTGTATACTGTATCCTGTCTTCGTTCTCGAACAAAGCTTCCAGTGCCAAGATTCCATTTTTCGACGCAGATCTCACTTCCAGCATCCACATTGTCTCTTGGTTCAAGTTGCTTCGTGCCGATCCGATTCGTTTTTGTTATGTAAAAGCTTTGCATGATTTCCACCCTTGATCGAATCCAGATGTCTGATCTTTTCGCTTGCCTTTGTCACATGTGTGAAGATCGGGAATGTTCACATGCCCATGCCCTGGCACTATAGGTTGGTGAACGAAGCGTGGGTTCAGTTTGAGGTTCGTAGCTTGATGCATAGGCTTGAGCCTGCACTAGAAGTCGAGTGTTCAGTATGTTAGATTTCTGTCCTGAAAAAGTCTAACAGTTGATCTTAAATTCATCTTGAGCAATTGTGATTCCATCCGATCGGGAATTCCGACACGGGCTGAAAATCGGTCAGGCCAGGCACGCATGATGCAGTCATCTTGCTTTGCTTCTCTTTTCTGAAATGACCTTCTGAAATTTCCTCTTCTAAGATCCAGAACGGTGGATGCCCGATCCAGCACGATGGCTCAACGATGTACTACACAGCCACAGTCGTTGTCGGATCCACCTCTGCTGCTGCGGCGAGCGAGCGATAGATTCCTTGATAGCATGGATGGTGGTCCACGAAACGAGGAATGATTGATTGAACGAGCCAATGAATCCAGTGAACCAAAAAGGAACCCTTTTCCGTCTTGAAAACCCTTTCTGGATTGGACGCGAGAAGCCGAAAGGAATGCTCGGAGATTTGGCGATTTGGCGGTTGGTCGGATCTGAATCTCTGGATGTGGAACAGACAGTAGCGAGCTATTCTTGGCTCTTTGTTCCTCAGCGTAAAGCATCGTCGTCAGCAACCTCTCCCTCGAATCGAACCCTGGTCATCTTCATCCTCGCCCACCCTTCTTTGTGGCTCTCGGCTTCAGCGTTAGCATCATCCCAAAAGACACAACGACCAACGTCTTACTCTGGTGTTACTCGGAACCCTCCTCCGACGAGAAACCGACCCCAGTGTGCCATCGAAGCTCGCTTGATCGCCTCCACTCACGACCTTGCCTTGTGCATCTTCGTCGGTCTCTCCTTCGCTTTTCGGTTGTGTTCCTGAATCGCTCGTAATCGGCCTTTGCTGGAGCTCCTCCTCCTAATCCCCCTTCTTTCTCCGTCCAGTTTTCCGAGTTCTGCCCACGCTATTCGCTCGACACCAGAAAGTGTCTCCTTCCTTTCCTCAAGACTGCTCCACATCGCACCCTTCTTCCTCCCATCTTAACCCCTCCCGATCCAGACACCATCTCTGCTTCGTATGCTACACTTCCCTTCCGGCTTGTTCCTATCGCATCCGCTTTCTTCTTCCTCTACCAGCCTCTGCCTCCTACCGGCTCTTTCCTCGAAGCATCTTTGGCGGACCGCAGCGACCTTGGCATCATCGGCTCAGACTCATCCTCCCTCGGAATCTGCAACTTCACCATCGCCTTTCGAACTCGCTTGCAAAAAGTACGCCTCGGGTTCCGACTTCATCGTCAGTCGTACTGCACCCATTCAGCACAGCTTCCTTCCGTTCCAGTCCTCACATGATCAAGAAAGGCGTATCTTCGTAGCATTCAATCCGTTCGCGCATCGTCCGATCGTTCACGAGTTCTTGGCACTTTCTTCCATCACATCAAGCATGACAGCGTCAACGTCCGCATCGAGTTTACCCGGCGGGGGCCCGGCTGCGCTCATCACCTTGCGAACATATCCACCACTTCCGTCCTTCAGCATCCCTTTCCGAGTGCCAGACCCCGCAGCAGACATTTCTTCTTTCAAGCTATCCATTCTTCGAATCTTGACGGGTCAGACCAACTATGAATCCTCTTCCAAGCCGCTCACCTTCTCCGAAGAAGTCAAGGAGAAGGCGATCAATGGTTGGAAGATGCAGATGCTCACCCTGGAACTTCGCCAAAAAGACGACCTCCAGTCCGAGTCCTACTTCGATGCCGAAACAACTCAAGTACCGGCCGGAGATAACGGTGTCCAGGAAGCAAAAGACCAAGAGATGGAGGGTTTCGAGCTGCAGGACCATCACGAATGCAGCTTGATCGAAGAAGGAGACGAGATCGTCGTTCGTCTGCGTCCCGGTCACTCGCTCAAAGATCTGGAGCTTCCCAAATTGCCTTCTAACCATCGCTATTCCGCACCAGCAGGCTCTCTGACTCGGGCAGGCACCCTGTCCGAACCACCACCTTACTCCATCATTCAGCCTTCGGAACCTTCTTCCTTCTCTTCCTCAGTCGGTGCTCAGCCCCACGCCAATTATCATCAGCACAGATATCAGGACTATCGACAAACCTTCCGCGTAGTCACTGCCGATAATGTTGGTTCCGGTCGGATTAGGAGGACCACAGCCAACACCTCCGGCTCCGGCTACGGTAACGGCCCTGCTGCTTTGGGTCAAGGCCTCAACCTGGTTCAATCCTCCAGCAGGCCAAATGGTGCTAAGCCGAAGAAAAGACCGTCCGCATCAGGTACGTCGAACACTAGGGCGCTCAGCAGCCCGAAGATTTCGTCCAGCACTCCGACCAACGTTACCTCCTCATCTGTCAATCCAAGCACGACCACCCTCGCTCCCTCCAGCATCGATCAGCAGAATGTAGCTTCACCTCCATCTACGCCGAACCTGGGAACGGTCAGCGTTTCCACCACCGCGTCGCCTCCCAAGACCAGTCGCAAGAACAGCTCATCGACTGTCACCATTCAACAGCAGCAGAACACCAACAATTCCCAACGCCAGGCCGCTTCTTCTTCACCCAACCCAAATGGGCGATCGTCCGGCCAATTTGGCGCCATGCCTGCGACCGCCTTGGTCATTGGTCCAGGTGTTCAGGGGCAGGTGGGCAGAAATCCAGCCAGCGCATCGGCTCCGGTAGGATCCATGGGTGGACCCGAAATCGAAGAATATGGCAACGCAAAAGGTTTTGTCAGCTTCACTTCAGCTTCTGCCACGGACATACGTGGCAAACCTCGGCGAAAAGCTAGCAAAGATCAGATACTGTCCAATGACACCGTTCTCGACTCAAATAATGGGCACAAACGAAGGCCTTCCAATCCTGCCAGTGCTGCTGCCGATGCTGCTGAACGAAGAGCTGCGATTGCTCGACAGGCTCGACAGGAGGAGGCTGAACCAACTGTTGGCACGTCCAAAAGACCTTCTCGAGACAGGCAAGGCTCGTCCGGCAGCAGGATCGGCAGAGCGGATCTACCCAGTCCTCCATTGTTGCCTCCCATCCAGAATCTCGCTCCTTTCCCTGAATTCGCAGCGGCCTCTACCGAAAGGAGGGAACGCGATCTTCCACCCATGCCATCTGCCGCTACGGATGCAGTTCCGTCGAGTTCCATGGTGGCAGTCAGCAGTTCGACTGACGCTCGACCTCCTAGGCTCTCCTTTTTGCGCAAATTCAGTTCAGCTACACAGACGAGCAACAACACGTCCGATTCGCAGGCCCTTGCTGGCGTCGACCAACAAATGCAAGGACTTGGCTTACAACAAACGGCTATCGCAACCAGCTCGCCCTTGGAAGAGTACGATCCAGCCATTCAACCAGCTGGAGGTGAGGCATCCAAAGACAGCAGCCTCACTCGCGCCGAACGTAGATACATGGAAGTGCAAAAGGCTCTGGCTTTAGAACGGGAGAAGCAAGCCGAAGCCGAAAGAGTCAGAACCGATAAGATGAAATCTTCGCAGGAACGCAAACAGAAGGAGCGCGAACAGAAAGAGGCGGAAGCCAAGAAACGTGTCGAAGAACAGAAGTGGGAGATCTGGGAAGAGGTTCGTCGAAGGCAGAAGGCTGAACCTTCCGGCTCCGCTGTTCCCCCCGCGATCCAACGCCTTTACAGCGAAGATTCTGCTACTTCCTCGACGCCCAAACAACAAGCGTCCACTTCGAAGCCGAAACTTCCACCTTCTCCTGAACTTACAAAAGCCACACTAGCGGCACCGACAGCACCAACACCCTCGCAGGTCACTGCTTCAGCCAGTGCCGGAGCTCTGGCTTCAAATGGCGCCTCTGGTTCCAGCCGACCACCAGTAGGTGCTGCGGGAGGCAACAGCTTCAATTCCTCCGCTTCGGGACCACGCATAGAGCTGGGCTTGGATCGGATCATCAAGCTGCTACGTCGACTCAACTCTCCTCACAAAGCCTTTCCTGTCATTCACGTCGCTGGTACGAACGGCAAAGGCAGCACCATCGCCTACCTTGACGCTGTTCTGCGGAACGCTCTCGACATCCGAACCGGGACGTTCGTTAGCCCTCATCTGGTCGAAAGACGCGACTGTTGCAGGGTAGATGGGCAGATCATCGATAAAGATGTTTGGCGTCGTGCTCAGTCGGATGTTCTCTTTGCTGACCAAGGATTTGAGGTCGCACCTTCGAAAGACGATGATGGTCAACCGCTAAAGTCGTCACCCTTCGAATTGTTGACTGCGCAGACCTTCCAAGCTTTCTTCCTTTTGCCGGAAGAGCAGAGACCCGAGATCCTTCTGATCGAGGTGGGATTAGGTGGTCGATTGGATGCCACCAATGTCTTTGAGGATAGTCAAGTCCTGGCCAGTCTCATTTGCCCCATCGACCGCGACCACGAGGCTTTCCTTGGCAGCCAGCTGGAAGGTATCGCTCGGGAGAAAGCGGGTATCGTCAAAGATACCGGATTGTGTATCATCGCGGATCAAAGGCTTGGAGACGCATCGCCCGTGGACCAGCTAGCGCTTGGACCGCTGGAGAACGAGACCAAGCAAATCGGACCACGGGCGGCTGGTATACTTGACTCGATTCGGAATGTCTGCATGTCCAAGCGAGCAAGGCTGGTCAAGACCTACATTCCGTGGAAATTGCTCTCCCTCCCACCGACCAAGCAAGACAGATGGGGCTCTTCGATCGACTTCACCCCTCGGTTAGCTCCGACGCTTTTCCTGTCCACGTCTGGACTCAACCCTCCATCCACCTTTGTTGCGCACCCGCACGATCCCGTCATGTTCAGCGTGCCCGTATCTGTCGAGAAGACGCGTGCGAATCTGACGGGGGTTTGTATGGCACTCCAGGCTTTATCCTCCATCGCTAGAGATGAATGGGCCCAGGATCGATGGGAAGATCTCCGAACCAGGATCATGTGGGGTTTAAGGGACGATGCCGAAGCCAATCTAAGGGTGAGGGAAGCCATAGGATCTGTCAAATGGGAAGGTCGTTGTTCGTGGCACAAAATGGACGGGATGGATGTGTTGGTTGATGGAGCTCACAATGAGTCCTCTGCGGTCGCTCTGAGGGAGTATCTGGACAATTGTCTTGCCACACGTTCGCTGTCCAGCATCTCCACTGGTTCTGGCAGCGGCAAAGGGAAAACGAAAAGTTCCAGTGGAGTAGACGGCAATGGTTCGAAGTTCGACGTCAATTTCGTGCTCGCTTTCTCCGACGGCAAAGATTATGGATCCATGGTGCAAGCTCTACTTTCCAACCCGTCCGATTTGATCGGTAAGCAGAACGTGGCTCTAACGACCTTCAGTCCACCGGAGGGGATGCCTTGGGTCCAAAGTACTCCCGTCCAAGAAGCGCTGGATACGATTAAACAGCTCCTTCCCAAAAACCATGTGGAGGATGAGAATCAGGGGAACGTACGGATAGATGATCTGACTACAAAATCAGATGTCAGAGACGCTATGGATTGGGCAAAACAAAGTCAAAGGAATGCTGCAAACAAAGATGATAAGAGACAATCCATCACTGTGGTGGCGGGTAGTCTGTACCTCGTTGCCGATATGTATCGTCTGCTTAGAGACCACGGTGACTGGCGCGCTTGATGTGCAGTCTCTAAGATGGACCACATCGCTACAGATGCTAACTTCTCTCAAGAAAGAGGATTCAGTCAGAGACTTTTTCTCGCATTATTATTTTTGGATCCAAGCGAATATAAAATGTTGTTATCGGATCTCTTAACGCAAGGAGAGAAGAAGAAGAAGTGTGCAAAGAGAGACTAGACTGTTGGCCTGTGTCGCTTTGGGAAAAGGGTCAGATGGATGGAGGTCCCACCAAGTTACTGTACTGAGTCTGTCGACTTTTTGTGGCCCCCACCCTGTGACTACTACTACTGTGCCGCCGTGCTGAATTCATCAAGTTACGCCGTCACGCCGACCTTTTGTGACCTCAACATTATTTCCCGAGGATCACCGAATCAGCAACCAAGCAAGTAAGCACGGCGAGATACAATAGCTCCGTGCTCAAAGGAAAGGAAGCAGATGCCCACAACATGTAATTGTGAAGACCGAAGGACAAATGAAACTTCCTCACATGGAGCTTGATGTGGCTGTCAAGTGATTGAATGCAAAGGTACTGTGCGTTGTGGTGGGGGCATACTGTAACTGACTGATATTCATTCGTTCGCTGGCACCTCGCTCATTCCGGTCTTGCTTTCTGCGTTTTTGGCTTGCACCTATGAAGCTGTATGAAGCCAGAATTGGAAGTCGAGATGGATGATCCGTCCATCCCAACAGGATCAACCAGGATGGGACAAAGGAAGTGAGAATCGTCTTAAAAAAGGATCTGACTTTCTCAGATATTAAGAGACAATCCTTTCCGTTTCTGCCCTCTCTCTTTCTTCATCACTCTCTCTCTCTCTCTCTCGCTACTTCATACCCGTTCACTACCATCTCTTACTTACAGAGGAGTCAAAGTAGAAGTGCTTGTTTTCTGCGTTGGACTCACTCCCACATCTCGCGAGTTCTGTGCGAGGCCTCTTCATCGCCGCGTGTCGCAATCATGAAGGTGGTTTCGGCTCCTCCCCTCACGATCAATTTCTTCATTCTCACGAAAGTACTGCCTCTGGCTGCACAAATCCTTTTCGTTCTTGTCGTCTCAGCAGCTCCTTCTTCTGGATCTGGGGGACTTTCGATCGACTTGACTTACGATGCGGGTACGAACCTCTACACTCTTCCCGTAAGCGTTGGGTCGTTAACCGAATCCCAGAGATACAACATGTTGTTGGACACCGGATCAGCTTTTTTGTTGTTGCAAGAGTCTCGATTTCAAAAGACTTCCACTACCAAAATTCTCCCTGATATGCCGATTATTAAAGGTTCCTTCGAAACAGCTTCTTCCGATGGTACCGGGGCCGTTAAAGATCCTAAAATTAGCTTTGTTCAAGATCAAGTTCGTTTATTGTTGCTTGGAGACTACAATAATAATCCTAATTCCAGGTCGAAGTCAGAGTGGGGGGCAAAAGGAATAGGTGGTCAGGATCAAGAGAGCCCAGCTATCGTAGGAACCGCCAAATTACCTCAACTGAAACTAGACGGAATCGTAGGTTTCGGTCCCCCTTTCTCTACCCTTCAGCCGCCTCCTCCAGCTTCCGCTTCCAATTCTGCGACTGGTCGTGGTGCAAGTGCAGGTGGTGGTAAAGGTGGTGGTGGTGGTGGTGGTACAGGTGGTGGTGGTGGTGGTGGTGCAAGCAAAAGTAAACGTGATTCGTCGACTTCGACTAGCAGCAGCAGCAGTAGTAAGAGTGGTGGTACTGGGTCTGGAACAGGTTCTTCCTCCTCCTCCTCGACCATGCCATCGACCGACGTAAGTTTTCTGCATGCTTTTCTAACACCCTCGAACAAGGCAGCTTTGGGTATCACAGCATCGCACTTTTACATCACCCTAAACGGTTTCGAAGGAGGGCAACTTGTTTTTCCAGCTGGAGAAACTTGTCCTTCTGATGTACCCGGGTACGACTTTTCGCGTCGTTTTCAAGTGGATGCCAACACGGGGAGCACTTATCCGAACCATGCTTTTTGGGGTATTGCCCATCGCCGTGACTTGTTATTTACTGTGGATGGACGAATTGTCCCAGACGTCAAGGTGGATGCTGTGCTGCTGGATTCGGGTACATCGGGGATTGTTGGACCTCGAGAGGAAGTCGAAAAGTTGTTTGGTGCTACGGGAGGTAAAGTCACCCCCAAAAGAGTTCCGACTGGAACGAATAAAGAAGCAGAACAAGACTATGCAATGTTCGGGGAAATCGACTGTGGTATCCCTGCATCAGACATCCAAATGGGATTCAATTGGGGTGGAAAAGACTTGGTTTTTGTTGGAATGAGAGTTCCTCCATCCATGCTTGGTGGGAGAGAAGGTGAGGTCGGAAGTTCGCCACGCAAGATGGACCCAACTCAATCAGAAGGTATCCCCGGCAAGCACCGTAGTGGTGAAGGAAAAGGGGAAATTTCTTGGGGATCACCCCTGACCCTGGACTGGAAATCTTACTCGGATCAAGTAACTTCAACCTACCAAAAAGTTGGTGGCATGGTAAAAGGTGTTGTTGGAGATGTTGCTTCCATCGTAGGCTCCGTTCTCGGAGGAGTTGGAGGTGGAATTCAATTGACTCAATTGAATAAACGTCACCAAGCGTCTACCTCGCCCCGTTCTTCGCATCGTCTTTACCACCACCATTATCAGTATCATCGAAGGTCCTCTTCATCGTCATCGTCATCAACGAAACAATTCGATCCAAATTCAGAGACCAAGCAAGCAGGCCAACAACAACAGCCACCCTGTCAATCGACAGTCTTGGGTAGTTCAAGTGTCGAGAAAATGTTCCCCCCGACTGCTCCAAACCAAGACAATCCAAAGGTTTGGATAGTAGGTCAAGAATTTTTTCAAGAGAATTTGGTTTACCATAACATCGATTCCACAGTTACTACTGTCGTTCCCAGAAAACGATGATATACTTTCACACCAACGTCCTGTCAGAGAGACGATCCATATCTTCACCAAGACGATCCTGCGTGGCTTTCTTAGTATGCTTTCTCTCTTGCTTACACTTCCCAATCATTGTTCATGTCGTTCATCCACCCCTCTTGTCCATCACATTTATCTTTGTCGACCACTGGCTGTCATTTATCAAACCCCTAATTCGATTTCTACTACACAATGACGTTAAGTTAGCCTGTCTCTCTTCGTTCACTTCCCTTCATTACCGCTTTAGTTCAACAAATTTTTAATTTAATTCACAGTCTTTACTTGTCTCCATCCAAGCGGTCCCAGAATCTGGAATGTGTTATGAATTTCCTCCGCCTGGTAACCTACAGTACAAGTGTCAAAGAAGTTGGTGGTCATCCACTGGAGAGCGACTTTAGCATGACTTACTCGTCGTGTAGAGAAGTTGGTGGTATCATGAAGAGTGAGCCGAAAGCTTCAGACAGATGCACCTGCGTCACAAAACTTGATAATTCCGACAACCCGCTCGGGCCTCGCTGAATGAGCGTAGCTTAGTGCACCTGCCGTCCAATTTGTCTCTCAGCATCGGTCACAGGCAGACTCAAGCAAGGATCACGCCAAACAATGACCAGGTTCGCTCGCACAGATAGGAAGAGATAACGAGATTTCAAAGAGAGAGAGAGAGAAAGACGGGAAAGGAGCTTATACGAAACAATCGGATGGGAACTCGAAGCGAAGTAGAAAGAAGAAGACGAAACATTGGGTGAGAGAAAGAGAAGACCGGTTCTCTCTCTGCGAAATTGGGAAAGGACAAGAATCGAATCGACTAGCGAAGAACAATGGACGAAAAAGGGAACCTGAAACGGAAACAGGACAGAAAGATGTGAGACAGATCGTTGATCGATGTAGTCGAATATGAGGATTTGGTTGGTGACTGCAGGTGGGTGCAAAACCATGTGGAAAGGGGCCCAAGGTGAGGAGGACGATGATGATGACGATGAAGATGATGATGGTTTTCGGTGGAACGACGCAATTGACTTGGACCATATCTAAATTGCCAAGTCAAAAGGGCGTCCGGCTCCGTCTTGCGGATCGGACGACGATGATGAAAAAATCTGTACTGGAAAACCTCTATCTTCTGGGATAGAGTTTTGATACACAGCACTACTGATGACTACTGGAGTCGAGTGTGTATATGTGTGATCGGGGCACGAAACAAGAAGCCTAGCTTCAAGAATGCTGGGTGGAAGAGGGTCAGGAACAAGAGAGAAAGAAAGAGATAGAGACTGACGGAGTCAGGAAAAGGCACGGAAGACTTCCCTTCCTTTGCTTTACTCCTCGTCATCAAGATCTTCTCTCTTGTCCAGGTCGGTGAGTTCACCGAATTCGGCTTCGTAATCAGCAATGGCTTTGTTTCGCGCTACACAGATTTCATCGCAGTCGACGATCTGCGAAGGTGGGTCCATGGTGTCATCGTCATCGACGATTTCGTGACCATCTTCGTCGAGGTGCTTGAGACCACGTTTAGCGACGTGGGAGGAAGGAAGAGCACGGTTCGAATGGCTCTTGAGCGATCGTCTGTCGGGGTGGTTGGTGAACATGTACCAGTAGGCAATGTCTCGAAGCGAACCGTTTCCGTTGAGGAAAGCGTTCTTGTTGGAAGCATAGGAATCCGGAGGGTTGTTGATCTCAAAGCATCCCAACCAAGCAGCTCGTGCGACGTAGCCGACCTGGTTCATCCAGGCAGTGGCCGCCATGTGGAAGTTCTTGATGGCAGCTTGGCTGCTACCTGAAGCGGCCGTGATACCGTATTCCGTGACCCAAACAGGCTTGTTGTACTTGTTTCGCACCGAAGAGACCCACTTCTTGAAAGCGCTCATGTCCTTGGTTGTACCGTACCAGTGGATAGCGATGAAGTCGATGGTGCATCCCAGCTTATCGCACTCGTCCATGAACTGGCTAAGCCAACTCATGCTGTATACCATCTGAGGCGAGCTGATTTTGACACCTTTTTTGGCGTACGGTTCGAGTTCTTGCATGTGAAGTTTGGCAGCGTACTTGGGAGACAAGTTGGACTGACCTGAGATCTCGGGCTCGTTGAAGGAGAGGATGTAGGTGGGGAGATTACCCTTCATCTCCTGCTTACGTTGATTCCACTGACTCATGTACTTGGGACCCCAGAAACAAGGAACCCAGTCGAGCTTACCATTGAACTTGGGGTTAGGACCATCCTGCCAGTGCCAATACCACTTGATCAGCCCTCTGGCGACCCTGGGACCAAGGTTATCATTGACACCCCAAGCCAGACCTCGTTGAAGGGTTGCATGGGTGCCGGAGAGCGCACAGAGCATGGCGGCCACAAGGGCTAGAATTGTGACGGTGAATCGCATCGTGTTGAATCGACTAGGGAAGGATGTATATGGAGAAGTGAATCGAAGCGAGCAAATGCGAGAGCGGGACGGAGGATTCTGTTGATTTTGCGCAGATGCTAGGATGCAAAGTCGATTCTAGGTGCTAGGTCAGGAGCAGATCAATAGTCGGAGGCTGTATATGTATTGGTGGCTGGTGGTGGTGATTGGCGCTATTGTGGACGCGGATGTTGACGTATGCTGCTATTGTTGTTGGAGAAGGTCTTGATAGGAAACAATGACAGAATGGTGAGGAAAAGGGGGTGGTCGAAAGAGTGTTTGACGTATACTCTCAGAGCTACGTTGGGGGAAAGAAGGTGGAGAGAAAGAGCGGTTAGTGGAGGTGGACGTGGGACGTTGAGGAGAGGAAGATGAGGAGGAGGAGGAGGAGTGGAGAGCGTAACAGGGTGAAGATGATGGTGAAGAGAAAGGTTTAGGGGACCACGACCAATTGGCTCTGAAGGGAAGTTTTGAGGTTGCAAAGGAAGAGGGAGTGGGCACACAGCAACAGCAGGCAGACAGAATTGGCAGGGCAGCGGACAACACAACAGTCGTCGCAACGGCGGCGGCAGCGGTGGAACAAAGGTAGGTGGCTACAGTGTAAGGCGAGAGGCGTAGCCAAGGGAGGAAAGGGCTCGGTCTGGCGGACGTGGGACAGTGAAGCAGAGCAGGGCAGGGCAGGGAAGGAGCGGAGCGGAGAAGTAAGAGAAGAGAGGCGAGGAGAGGCGGACTGCCGATCAGCGACGGCGCAAAATGATTGACGTCGTGAATGGATGTTTTGTGCAGCTACTACTGTAGAGCGAGGGGAGGCGAGCGAAGCCAAGGAAAGGATCGACAAACTTGGCATCTGCAATGCAAGTAGTCATTGCCCTTCCGTCCATCCAGCCATCCATCCATCCATCGCAACCGTCAGTTCAGTCAGTACGTCGGTGTTGGCAAGTGAAGAGTGCAGATCAACACAGGCGAGAACTGTCACGGTGGTTTATGGATACAAGCGAGATGCACAACTTACACACTCACACAGTCGAGATGCTTGGCTTGACTTCTCAAAGTAACACTCTTTTTCGTCGCTCTTTGCATTCAACTCCGACGTTTTACGGCCACCTCCCCATTCAATATACATACACAGCAACAGCAGAGTAGCAAGAGCACAACGTTGTGCTCAACACACTAACTGTCGGGACAGCCTCCTCTGCATTTTGCGTGTTCCTTTGTTCAATTCCTTTGCCTTGCCGTGTCGATGCGGAGACCTGACCGTCCTTCTCGATACGGAAGGAAATCGGACGACGTATGACACAAGATTGATTTTAGCTTTTGGGGTTCTCTCGCGAACCAGACTCGCCGTTGCGTGTGATGAAACTTGTCGGCCAAGCACCGAGCAAGCTTTTTTTTTTCTTTTTCACACACAGAGCTGAAGCTCACGGACATCAAGGACTCCATGTGGATCCGGAACATAAGGTCACACGAACGGCAGTGACCCATTGTTGGCAGGCTGATGATGATCGAGGACCAAGCTTGTTCCTTTGTTGCGCCGTCCAATCTCACCTTAGCGCAAGAAGCCTGCGGACAGGGCACATACACACTTGCTCGGTGTCTTAAAGACGTACCGCATGGATCCAGAACATGCTGTTTGAAGCCGAACAAAGGAGGCTCTGCACCGAGGGACAATAAGGTGTAACTTACTCTGATCCAGGGAAACACACTCTGCCATCACAGTTGCTGTAGCGTCGATCGGAATGATGCCGAACAAGGAAAGTGGTGCACGCTACTGTTCTAGGCGATCGGAATAGCAGACTCAAGATGCCGAACGGTCCTCGATCCATGACAACTCATTGGCTCACCTCGGATACTTGGCGACAAACACGCAATTCATCGCAGTCCAAGGTCGGGGATTTCGAACGAGGGTCAACCAAGACGAGCAGAGCAAGAAAGGGGCATACGAGCCTCACTGATGTTGTCTTGCAACGATGCGTCCGAAACTCGGTCGGTCGCTCCGAGCCGTCATATGGCGGAACTCGAAAAAGGAAATTGCTTCAAGGGCAAAAATGGCCACCACGTAAACAAAGACCGAAGAACATTCCTTGGCTGCGCTCTATGTTGAAATACTTTACCGAGCTACATTAAGTACAGTTACGAAACTTTGTTGATGCTGATGGATGATCTTCTGCACAGCTGCTTTCATGCATGCATCTGCGACATTTTTACGGTATTCTAATATGATCATCGCCTTGCTTCGTCTGTCTGCTGTTGTTGTTCGTTTGTGCTTGGACTTGGTTCATTGTTCCCTTCCCTTTGTGCACTTGCTATGGCTGTCCCTCAGCTTATCTAGGCAGGTGTATCAGCTACAAGACTGTCGTTCATTCGCTGTCCGGTAATCTACGTTTATTGACATCGAGGAAGGAAGGTTCTCTGAAATGAAGATGTGACTAAATTGCTCAATTTCATCGTCTTCGAAACTCATCTCCGAGCATGAATCAAGAAGGTGAGAATAATAATGATGGAATTTCGGACTCCAAGTTGGGGAAGTGTTGGTTTCAGATTCAAATGTAGATCATCACTTCCTAGGAACGCGTCTCGGACTTGGATTCGGAACGCAGATGCACGCATTTCAATTCCAAAGCTGAAACGCGCAGATTTCCCTACCTCGACCAGGCAACAGCAAAACATACTCCTTCCTTCGTGCTCTCTCGCATGCTTTGCCTACACTCCCATACTCTGGCTGGGCTGATGACCTGGGCAACAACGAATCTCCTCAGAATAATCAATTCGCCGTCAACACAGCCCGCAACAACATACACCGCACTAGACTTGTATACTCTGTCTTACCGCCCTACTCTTTCACTCCGATCCGTCGTTCGCCTCGCTTGTTGTTTCCACTTTCAACTCCGAACAGCCGATGTTGCCCTACTCTACACTCTCTGTACGTTTCGAAGCATTCAAATTGTTGATCGTAGATACTTCCTGCATTGTTGGTCTCCCTCGCCTCACCAGGCAGCAGCTCGTGCACCCTAGCTTAGCCTTGCTTAGCTTAGGAATTGGGTCGTTGCAATGGTGTAAGTGGTGCAAGCCAGAGTCTGAGTAGCAGAGTGAATGTGATGCTTATTTGGGAAACTGTCGAAGCGATCATGAGAGAGAGGCCTTCTCTGTCACTCCCAAAACTCTCCGTCGTGTGAGGTTGTTTGGCTCTGGGTGAACTTTGATCAACATCGCTTGGCCGCACTCAAGTTAGGATGACATGATCCGTCTCTTTCTTTCCATCCAGAGCAGCGCACCAGGGAAAGGGATCCACCATGTATCTACATTCAGCGAGGTGCAGTTCCCGTAAAGGTAGCGTGGTCGTGGTGCAATCTACGAAGGAGTCGTTTTCGGCAATGCCTTCGCTCGACCCATCCATCTAGCTCCCGATCTCGGCAGCTTCCGATGAAGTCTGTGCTGGTGTCTCGATAGAATTGGCTCGGCTCCGTCTTGCTCTACGGCTAATGTACAAGCAAGACAGATTGCATTCAGCATGAGATGGTTTCCTAGCTATGCTACATACACTATTCGTGCGCTGTCATGGCAACCAACCGCGGTTGCACCACAAATTCAGTTTGGCGCTTGACAGCAGGCAGTAATAATCTAAAGTAGTATCGGGGTGCACGCTTGGCAAGCGCCTCCGGGAATGGCTTCCGGTTTCCGTGCTGTCCAAACGTCCCAAGCGTCTGCATACAATCAGCCAAAGCACCGCATCCAATCACCACCACCGTTCCACAAAGGATGCGCCAAGATGCTGCTACTGCTGTTGCTGCTGCTGCTGCTGCTGCTTTACATGATGTGCGTCTACGGTTCCTCTGTTGGCGTGCAACGCCCGCATAGAGAATCTCCTGCATTGTTCTGGTATGAATGATTCGTTGACCTCTGTCCGCCCTGCAGCGAGCATGTGTTGTCAGCATTGATTGGACTGCCAAAAAAAATGCCAAGAGTTGCTAACGTTTTGTGCTGCTACCCTTATTGTACAGGCTTGGGGTGGACCGGGCTTTGGCGCAAATGAGCTTAATCGCTGAAATCTCATCTTTCTCGCACTTGCCTCCCGAAAGCTTGATCCATCCAAGAACTTTGACAACGATCGAGCTGGTCGTTGAGCATGGTCTAAGTTTGAGGTGCTTCTCGTGGAATACTTTTGGAATTTCGTCGAGGATTTTGGCGCCATCTTTTTTTCTGGATTATTTCGCTGTATTTAAGGTCTTGTCAATTTCTGTTTACGATCTCTTCAAATAAATCGGGCTTCGTCTGTTTTTACTCAGAGTCCACAGGTAATCTAACAAACACTACTGTCGGTTTCCTCTCGCGTTGAGGCAAAATTGGATCGGGTCGCGATTGGCGAGATGGACGAATCGAGATCAGCAGGGTCACGCCTCGGCTCCGGCGAAATAACAGAGCCGAAAAAAAGTCAAGGTGCATCATGCCATCCCCGATGTGAGTCGGATACCAACCCGGAGTAATGAAGCTACGGTGTCTCTAGGGATGCAGATGTAGCAATTGGATCCTTGGATGCTCCCAACCTCCTGCACATTCCAGGCGTAGGCTGATCACCATCGCCCAGCCTGTCAATGATCGCGTCACCATTGCACTGCAAGACCATCCATCAGCGTCTTTGAACGAGCTCGATATGCTCGACCACGCGCTAGCTACATGACTTCAAGGCTAGCCATCGATGTGACCTCAGAAGCAAGACTCTATATTCTACAGCACCGCCAAGTCTGACCATATCCCAGGACAGCAGCAACAATCCAGCTCTTTCGGACAGCACAGCAAAGGACCTTCGGACATGTCAGGGTTCGGACACCCTTTCTCGGTGTCTGGTAGCAACTCTGGTGGTGGGCAAGCAGGAGCGACTACCAGTTCCAACATACCTTCCTCCTCCTTTGCTCAGCACATTCGGTCCAACAGTGTAAATAGCAGTCCTTCCGCCAACCGCAGAGTTGCTCATCACGGTTCTGTCGCCCCCTCTGGGCTGGGCAACTATGCGCGCCCTCACGCTCCTCTTACAGCATCAGGCCCTGGTTCGCGAGCTCCATCCGTGCCCACTCCGTATCCTGCCTCTGCTCGTCCGATCCAGCAACTGTCTCTTCTCTCATCCAGCACACCCGTATGTCTCGCAAAGATATCTGTGCCTCCTAGCACTAAGATCCACTGGCGACGCTTTTCCCCACCTGCAATAGCTTCACCCTCTCGTCCACATGCTCAGCAAAATGATCAGCTTGACTCCGCCGGGCCATCCAAGCAAGCCGAAGCAACAAGCGACGAGACTCCAATCCAGGCATGGACGCGCGCCCTGCGAGAGCTGCTGTCTCTCGTGGGTGAAATGAACCTGGGAAACACAGTGCAAGAGAGCCAAGACGCCGCTTCATCACCGTTCGGACGCATGTTCAAGCATCCACTGTTCTCTACCCAAAGGCCTACCTCGTCGAAAGCTGGCAGCAATTTTCCAATGAGCGACCTCGATGCGGCAAGAGATCTCTGGATCTTTACTGCGGAACAGGACGAAACAGAAGCTCCCTCTCAATCTGCAGCTACTGAGCACCAGTCCTCAAGCAAGAGCAAGCTCCCACAGACCTCAAAGGATGCAGCATCAACGAACCAAGCTTCGTCTGGCGCTTCCACGCCGACCTCAGCACAACAGCCCAAAGGATCCGCAGCCTATGCATCGCTACCACAAAGCGTGATTCAAGCCCTCATGCGCGTCGCTAGCGTGGCTAACATCTACTCCGGCTCTTATTCCTTGACCCAAGTCGCTCAAAGTTCAGGAATCGATAAGGGCAAATTGCCTCTTCTGTCCTTCGAGCAAGACCTGGCTCATCGCCTTTTCTTGCGAGCTCTCAAGAAGGAGACTGTTGCTGTCATTCTAAAGGGCGATGATCCCGGCAGCAGCTGTCGAAATTCTTCCAAAGCTTCGACTGTCCGGCGCCGTCTCCCGCTCAACGACGACATCGTCTTCACGTCCGCCGCAGATGCACTCTCATCCATATCTCAGTTGGAGGCATCCTCTGGCTTCGCTGCTCAGCTCCCTAAAGATACAGACGAATACAGTCTAATCGCCAGCTTCAACGTATCGGTCTGTGATCACATCATCTATCTCCATGCCAGCATACGCAAGCTTCCCGCCGTCTCCCTCAAGTCGACGCCGTACGACAAGACATCTTCGACTACGCCGCAACCTGTGCTGTTAGCTCCTGTAGGCATGCAAGCCAGCATGGTCGCCATCATCAAATCCAGTTCTCTCGAAGCGGAATTGCGATCGGCGGTGCAGTCCACATTTGCGCCCTCATGGACCGGCCTTGGCGATCCATTGCGCGACACGGAGGAATGGGCCGTCTGTACGTTCAACACTGGTCATACTCAATCATCGCCACAAGAGCGATTCATCTGGCCTGCTTGCCTATGTTTAGCGCTGCAGCAAAGCTTCTCTTCCATCCTCTCCAACGCTCAGCGTCATGTTCCAGCCAAATCGAGAAACGATTGCCTGCTTGCACAACCTTCCACTCCGCTCAAGGAGCTCGCCGCATTCACCCTCAAGGTTCTCAAGGATACTGGTCCAAGTTGCGACACTCCTTTCGCGCCGGGCGAACGTGACGAGATTACCACGTCGCCCCGAAAACTGGTGTCCTCCCCTGTCAAGATGGATTCTCTACCGACAACTGCCAGCTATCCGAGCTTTGCGACGCCAATGCCCGCCTCCAAGGTAGACACCACATCCGAGGCATCTCCCAAGAAGCTGGACACCACGCAAGGACCGCCAACGTCATCGAGCACCACTTTCAACCAAGCAATTGGGGTTCTGTCTTGGATGCAATTCGACTTTGCAGACAACAATGAGGCGCAAAGTGACCCGACAAATCAGCGCGAGCCTCAAGACACGGGAGCGTCAGATCAAACGACTCCAAGGGTCGCCAAAGAAGAATCTCTCTTGCACAAGTCGGGACTGCAAGGATCAGAGTCGTTGCACCAGCAGGCAGTTTACCCCGATACAACTCAGCAGCGGCAGTCTCGAGCGACGCTGCAACATCAAAGCGGATCTACCTCGCAGCATCAGTTGACAACAGATGGTGTCAGACAGCCTGAATCACGCACGCCAATGCATGGAGATTCCCATTCAGACCAGTCGTCCCACAAGTTCCTCCAGCCTCAACGCAAGGCTGGAGAGTCGGACGTATTCAGCAATTTGGGACTCTTGACCGAGGACGACTTCTCCTTTTTCGATGAAAGCGCCTTTGGATTCGATTCCGACTTGTCTAATCTACCTGCTCTCGGGACATCGGCTCAGGATTCCAATTCGCAAGCATCCGCGCAGTTGGGACAGGGATACGATCATCAGGCACAAACCCTTGCGGAACAGACAGATCACGACGAAAGAACACTACAATCAGCAAAGTCACAAAGGCACCACATGGACCCCGTCTCAGCGGACGTGACCATGGGCGATGTCGACCAGAACAGCCTCGATGCGCTCTTTTCAACCATGCCCGCTATCGGGGATGCCATGATGACATCGGAACCTTCGCATACAGACTACGAGCGTGCAGAAGGTCGGCATGACGATCGTGAAGCTAGCTACGAAGGTGGCCTCCGCGAACCAATCGCTGCAACGACAATGCTACCAGCAAATCACAGTCATCCCTCGCTGAGATCCTACACGCCTAGAGATGTCTCGAGCACAACCTCTTTTGGCGACCCTGCCTCGTTGCCTGGATTCACTCCAAGTTCCCTAACCGAAAGCTCTCCTGCTTTCGGGCACTCTCATTACAAGACACCTCGCACGCCTTACTCTCCGGACGAAGAGTATCGAGACACCGCGACCATTGTCGAGAGCTACGGACCGAATCTTCCGCCTTCTTTCCGACCTCACTATCTAGAGGGGGTTGATCACACGCAAGCGATCCCCTTGGACAAGGAAGGCCTCCCCTACAATGGAGTGAATCAAGCTCTTGCTGCCAGCCCCGATTCTGGCGTTGCTGACGGAAAGGAGAAGAAGCGACCGCCCATCGTGCCCCTTCCCTTCCTACCTATCGAGCAACGCGAACCACGGAAGCCTCTGATCAAGCTCAC
Organism: Ustanciosporium gigantosporum; assembly: GCA_928724795.1. Classification (NCBI taxonomy): domain Eukaryota; kingdom Fungi; phylum Basidiomycota; class Ustilaginomycetes; order Ustilaginales; family Cintractiaceae; genus Ustanciosporium; species Ustanciosporium gigantosporum. The sequence goes on from CAKMXM010000002.1 coordinate 1,251,312, forward strand.
TGCGGCTGCGAAGGCTCCGTTGGGTCGCAAATACGATCTTCTTGGCAAGTTTGCCTCGAGACCGAAAGTCTCAACTGATGCCGCCGTCAAGATTGCGCACAAAGATGCTAACCGATCTGATCGACTCCAAGGATCTAGGTCTTTTGACCAAGGCCGCCAGACTCGCCCAAGGCTACTCGAGACTCGCAGCTCGGAGACCAGGTCCTCACCCACGAATCTGCTTGCGCGACGAGGTCAGGGTCTGTTTCGTCTGCGCATCGGACGGCACAAGATGCCGAGCTCGGGTGGAGCACATTCGCGCAATCGTATTGCAGACTCTGCTTACACGCCAAGGTCGAGCGACGATCTGGCGGGGCGGGACGTAGCCAGTGTTACAGATAGTGACGACTCGAGCAGCGAAGACGATTCCAGCGACGAATCGAGCGATGCCGAGGGCACGGCGAGCCTCTTACTTCCAAACATCCAAGCTCTCATGGTCCACAAGTCCAGCGAGATCGTTTCTCAGTGCATCAAATTGAGGGCTCTTGGAGCGAATCTGCTCCTGCTGAGACAGGAATTGACGTCGGAAGCTTCCAACGCACATCGATCGACGCCAAGAGGGCTCGTCGTTAAACCCCAACTGCTTCACCGAACCGCTCATTGGCTTGTGGAGAATCCTCAATTCCGTGCTCTGTACGGGTATCGTCGTCGCTCGCTGCCATCGGCCCCGGAAGTCTCTGCAGGCGACAGGCTTGAGGTGCTGGATACGATGATGACTGCACTTGGCCTCTCGGACGATGATGACGAAGCAGAGCCGCAAGCTCCAACACTTGGAGATCTGGCGTCCACCGAGATGAAGTCGACGTCCAAGGACAGCTCAAAGCAGATCGGTCAACTTGATTCGGCCAGCGTCGTAGAGATTCTGGAGCCAACGCGTATCGGTGTAGGATGTGAAGGATCCGTGCTCGAGGCCCTTCCATCTGCACTGACTTTGTGGGACAAAACGAAGCTGTCGGCGGTTGGGGGCCCAAAGTACGTGGTCGCCAAGGTATTGTTGACTCACGCCTCTGCCGCCTGGCACGAGGAGATTACAGCCTGGCTAGACCGCTTGCAGGACGTCTTCCAGAATTTTGGTTTAGGAACGCACGAGCGAGGTACGAACGCGATCCTCGCAGTGGCTGATGAGCAGACGACAGACCTGTCGAGTCACCTGGACTCTTTGATTAACGACGGCGAAGCGTGGCTTGACACGCTGCGATCTCTTTCAAGTCGGTTTCAACAACCTCTATTGGAAGGAAAACACGTGGTGCTCTACACCCTTCAGTGCCCCAACTCTCCGAGCTGTCAACAAACAGGCTATCACGGCTTGCTACGTTTCGAGAGCGACCTCAAAGCACTGCTGAGGGACCAGGTGGGAGCGCTTTCGGAGCACCTTGTGGTACGACCGATCTCACCGGCCATGCTCACTGAAAGTGGCAGTCTTGGATTTGGCCAGCAGTCGCAATCGCTGCGGAGACTCGCATTCTCGGTGTACGACCAGCTGGCACGACTGACACGCAGGCAGCCAGGCAAGGTGTTGCATGGACAAGAACCGGGTCCGATCTCGGCTCTGGTTCAGTTCCCTGCATTCAGCCTCTGCTCGGAGCCTGTGTCAGCTTCTCGGTCCCACTTCTCACTTCAGTGGCCACAAGGGACGGGGAGCTCGATGGATGACGGAATGCTTCTGCATATCGCCTATTCGATGCCTTCGACGGCTTCGTTGAACGAGCGAGGCGGTTCGAGTCCACTGATCGTAGTCAGCTCGATCGACGAGAAGGCGAACACGCACAATGTGGACGTCTGGCAAGCCGAAAGTACTCTGGAGAGGATGGTTGAGTCCATCTTTCGGTTCGTCCTGGCAGAGGCGGGTAAGGCGAGGGTCAAATGGAGAGTGATCATAGCGAAAGCAGGCTTAGTTACTCGACGCGAAGAAGCAGCTTGGACCTGGCTGTTCCGCAAGTATAGGTCCAAGGTGGCTGCTGACCAAATTTGCGCGACGAGTTTCACGCTGTACAGTGTGCGAGCAGACTCTGGAGGCGGCATCATTACTGAGGTTGCCACCCAGATTCGACCTGCGCAGGATTGGACCAAGCAACTGACCTCTTCTGGAGCAGACAACAAGGCGTCGTCGGTACTTTTGGAGGCGTCCGACTATTCGCAGGTGGTTCGATTCGGACATCCTGTCCCCCTCACTTGGACGTCAGCGTCCGAGTCCATGACACAGGACGCGATCGAGTTGAACGGATCGGATCTGTGTGCCATCCCGATCTTGTCGTCGATACTGGTTCACAAGCCCAAACGAAGCAATTTGGACGTCCAGAACGCGCTGCTGAGTCAGTCTGGCATGGGCATGATGAAGAGGGAAGGAGAACAACACGTGCTGGCGATCGACCTCATCACTTCACGGAGCACCAAGATCGAGGACTGGGAGACGATCGAATATCCAGACAGCAGCACAAGTACGGCATTGGGAGCTGCTGTATCAGGAGACAACAAGACAGGGCAGGCTGTGATGGATGATGGAATAGTGACAACGAGCGCGGAAGGGACATCGCAAGCGATGAAAGAGAAAGCCAGGAGCGAGGACCAAGACATGAAGGACGTGACACGAAACCTGCACGACCTTCGGTTGATTAGCGAAGAAAGACACCAACTACCTTCCCCATGGAACCACCTACCTTGGCACGTCGGTGTGGTCGAAATGCTGAGGTCTTGTCTCGGGGATGTCACCTTGGAAACTTAGTGTACAATGACTGTACAGTACTGTAGCGCACGCGCGATAGCTTTGAAGACTCGGTCGGTCTCTCTCCGATATCATTCAATCGGAAAATGGCACGCGGTCTGCCTGAGTATTACATGGGCATGTGAGTGATGTGCAGATACGTGTTGCCCTGAATGTGTGTGTGTTTGGTCACACTGAGATCCATGGAGATCAGTCTAGTGCGTGACTGTGTAGACCTGCCTGTGCCTTACCTGAACGCCACCAGTGCTGCACAATATAATCCCGGGCCAAGATTGCTTGGCTGTCAAATAAGACCGATTAAAAGATCTGATAAAGGCGTCCAAGGAGTAGTTGGGCGAAGAGGATGCGGCTGTGAAAAGTGTCCAACTCCGCGGGGGTCACACTCCAGTTTCTCATCAGTAGTAGAGTAAATCAAAGTCAGAGCCGCGGCGGCATGTCGGATGATGTGGCTCCAACGGAAACGCAGTCGAGATTGAACGTGGATATGCGACGTGCGACGTGCGACGATCCCGAAAGTAGCAGCCAAGCAACGCATTGAGAGGTTGAGGTCATGAGAACGCCGGCAAGTCATATGCTCCACGCTCCACGCTTCACGCCGGGTAAGGTCGGATACATTTTTTGCAAGAGCCACGTCAGTAATATTTTGTATCAGATGACAGACAAACAGACAAACCGTTCCCTCCCGTCCCATCTCCAAAAGCGTGGCGCAATTGGCGCTCTAACAAATTTTCAGTCTGGCTGTTTGGACAGCAGATGTGCGCGTGTGTGTGGGGGTGTGTGTGCGTGCAGAGAGGATCGGCCGGCGACTTTACTTTCCGAAATTTCCCTCACTTTTCCTTCCCCACCCTGAGTCTTCCGAACAGCATGAAAAGGAAGCTGGGAGAAGGAATCACGTACACGTAGCAAGCAAATCTCCTCCTTCTCCTTCTGTTGTCCTTGGACTTGGGCATGCGTCGTGCCGTGCAATCCACTTGCCGCTTGTGCAACGTCCAAGCCTCGTAGCTGTGTATCGTGCTGTGTGTGTATGAACTGGACATCTGAATAAAAAGTATCACTCTGAGGTCCCACCGAAGCTTCGCCGTCTCTTCCCCGGCCTGAACCAGTACGGACCCAATGGATCTAACAACTTGCTCTCTTCCGCCACGCCAACCAAGCAAGCTCTTCCACTCTTCTCGGAAATCGGCAAAGACAGAACACACTTTCCATTTCAGCCCTTGTCTTGAGTCAGAGCAAAAGTCAAAGCCCTCACTTCAGAAGTCAAGTCAGCCAAGAAAAAATTCCACATTTCCAGCCAAAGCCAAACAGATTTCTTGGCTCAGCCAGTCTCTTCTTCTCTTTTGACATTCTCACCTTCGCCTCCCTATCGTACAATCTCCATTCCTCAGGACATCCTACCGACTCCCTTCCCGTTGGCAGACACTCTCTTTCGGTCCCATCGCTCTCGTTGTATTGTCGGACCACAGGTGCCATCTTAGTATCCTTCTCCCATCCGGTTACTCACCCTTAGTGCCTCTTGCAACTTGCAGCACAGGATCACCTCCTCCGTTTTTCTTTTTTTGCACCTCAACACAATCCTTCTTCGCTCTGTTTCACATCCACCCTGACTTTTCCACATTGCTCAAGCCACATGACCTGGATGCTCTTTGATCGGTGATCGATCCGACAACCCGCTCCATCATCTCGTCGTCTTGCAAAGTGGCCCTTTAATCGCAACTTTCAACATCGCTTTTCCGCAAGCAAGCATATAGACGTAGCGTGGTGTCACGGCAGCTGCTATGCCAGTCACCTCGGCTGCTAAACTTGCCTCTCACATATGGAGAGGGGCAGCGCAGTCGGCTGCCAATGCAGCCCATAATTCTGCCAACACCTTCCGAGGCGCATTTCAGGGTGCCTCTGCTGGTTCCTCCTCGTCCACCTCGTCGTCAGCATCCGGATGGGCTGCTGGTCTGAGCAGCGGAGGTAGCTCCGCTGGGGCAGGCGCTGGTGGTGCCAAATTTCACGCTGGTCGTGGCGCCCATTTCACGTATCAGCAATCAGGTCGCGCTATCTCCCAAGCTGCATCCTCCACCAACAACGATCCCAATTCCAAAGGGAACGATGACGAGGAAGAGGCTCGCAGGCAAAAGGCCTACAAACTTCATCTCAAGTCTCAGTCTCGATCAGAGCGAAGTGCAATACATCCATCTGGGAATGGTAACCTCACAAATTCGCAAATGCAGGTCCGCTTCCGCCACGCTTTTGCTTCAAAACAAGGTCCACTTCTCATATCCGCCGCCGACTCAGCACCTGTCGAGAATGCTCCCGCACACTCCAGGCACGCTTCCACCGTCTCAGCAGTAGATGCAGCGGCCTCCGATACCATCGATGTGCAAACTGTCAAATCGGAACAGCCTCTTTCTTCCGACAACACCAATACCGGTCCCTCTGAAAATCTCTACCAACAGCTTAAGCAGGCCAGCAAGCGCAAGGATGTCGCCTCGGTCCGCAGCGGCATCGACGCCTTGAAAGCGCTACCCAGAGCCCAACAGTCCACCGCGAATTACAACATGATCCTTGAGTCGCTCTACTCCATTCGACATGCAGGTCAACCCATCCGAGAGATCACAGACGCCTACGTAGATATGGTCAAGACCGGCCTGTCACCCAACTCCCGCACTTTCACCATCCTTGTCAAAGCGCTTACTCTACGAGATGTCGAGACCCACGATTCCAACGTTTCCGCCTCTGCCGCTGCTGCGACTGATGCTGTTGCCTCGAGCAAGGTTGACGAGGACCTTTTCGGTCAGGCTCTCGAGCTCTTGCGGGTTGCCCACAGCAGCAATGTCTGGTTCAGCGAGAGCACGGCGTACAACGGCCTTCTCAGGAGCTGTGCTCTACGTGGCGATGTAGACAGAGCTTTGAGCGTTCTCGACTTGATGGAAAGACATGCCTACGTAAATACGGATGCCCGCACCTTCCTGCACCTCATCAACACCTTTGTCAACGACCCCAATCTCAAGCCCGACGAAACGCAGGCCATGCAAAACAGTCGCAAGCTTGTCGCATGTCAGCAGGTCTTTGACGAATTCCTCACCGCTACGCAGCGCCCCGGTTGGACGAATGACATGGACCACCAAGTGTGGAATGCACTGATCAACGCGCATTTCGCTCTTGGCGATCCCTCGGGAGCTGTTAAACTGTTCCAAAAAATGCTGGAGGGTGGAGAGCGAGTTCCACCCGTTCGACCAATGTTCATTTCCGCCATGATCAAAGGCTTCCTCGCCAATGACGATGCTGCCACTGCGCTTCACTGGTTCACCAAGGTCGCTCCTGCTCAGGACGAATCATCCGTGCTGCCTCTTCCCGACTGCGCCACCATCGAGAAGCTCATCGCCGCTGTCGCCACCTCTGACCAACATCTCGAAGCACTGCAGCATGTCTTCCGCGTCTATCTCGCCCAAACCGTCAAGTCCTACGTCTCGCCAAAGCTTGACAGCCTTGCACAGGTGATCTCAGCCCATTTGCGATCGGCGCAATCATTGTCCGAATCGGGATCGGCTGAGGAAGCCGATGCTGCTCTGGACAGGGCACTCGACTCAGTGAGCGCCTTTTTCACTCCCGCTGTGACCCGTATATACTCTCAGGATCCTTATGCGGAGGCAGAGCAGACCAAGGTCGGTGTCACCGGCCTAGTCGCCCTCAGCAGGGAGCTCTTACAGCGAGGTAGGGTGATCGATGCAGGCTCTGCTTTGACGTATGTCGGTATCTTTGTAGAGAACATGGACCTCACAGTCGAGCCTTTTGCAGCTCTCAGCGATGACCTCTTGAAGCTAGGACGGCAATTCTTTGCGACCGACGGATTCGAGCCCACTGCCTCTCCCGAGCTGCAACTCTTTGCTTGCGCCGAATACGTCGCTCCCATGTTCAAATCCGCCGACTTGCTTGACGAGACCTTTGCATCCGGCCTGGCCCAGCTCTACCGTTCTGCACGCGCAACTTCAAGTGATAACATCATCAAGCTTCCACTCAGCGAAAGCGCATGGTCGATGATCCTGGACGCCTTCTGCTTCGAGGAACAAAACCTTCGCCAGCTCAATCTCCAGGCTTTCAAGGACGACGGATTTGCTATCGTTCTTCGCGATCTGGACCAGCTCCCTGCGGCTGACAATGCTGCTGCCACAAAAGATGGAACCGTCGACCGACCTGCAATCGACGTGCGCGCCGCCGTACAGATCGCTGTCGCTCGTTATGGCGAGGAGGTCTTAGTAAGCCTTCCCAGCTGGGCCGTCGAGAGCTACAAAGCGACTTCGAGTCCTGCCGTAGATAGAGCAGAGGCCTCTGAGACGGCAAGCCAGACGGAATCCGCTTCGACTCTAGACGTCTCGACACCGGCAACAACACCACCACAACGTCATTCGCCATTGCATCGCCAGGATCTTCCCCAAGCGCCCACCTTTGGCTCGCGAGTTCTTCCTGAGTTTCCTCCTGTCGAAGTGATCGACACTGATTTTGGTCAAACTCTGGCTGCGCTCGGACACCCATCCGGTCAGTACGAAGCGCCTCGCATCTACGAGAATGTGGTCGAGGAGATGAGAATCGGCAACTTTGCTCCGCCCGAAGCGATCACGGTGCTCATGTGCGCCTTCGGTCGACTCGGCAACTTGGAGCGCGTTGAAGAGCTCTACGCCATGTCACAGCACGTTTTGCACGCTCTCGTCGGTGATCCTGCCTGGCAGTCGAAAGCATGGTTTGTCGTTGAAGACGGAATGATCCAAGCTCTCAGTCACGCTGGTCGACCCGAGGCTGCAACTGTTCATCGTCATCGCATCATTGCTGCTGGAGGAACCCCTACTTCGACTGCTTACGCCGCTCTGATCGCCACCATCCGAGATACTACGGACGATGCACAGATTGCCCAGGAACTGTTTGACGAGTCGCAGCGTTTCGGCGTTCGTCCCACGGCTTATCTGTTCAACACTGTGATCTCGAAGCTTTCACGAGCCCGAAAGGCGGATCGTGCGCTTCAGCTGTTTGACGAGATGATGAACAACTATAACCTGAAGCCCACCACCATCACCTATGGAGCTGTCATCAACGCCTGTACACGAATCGGGGACGAAGAGAAGGCGGTAGAACTGTTCGAGAGAATGGAAAAGGATCCTGCTTTCAAGCCACGTGTTCCACCGTACAACACGATGATGCAATTCTACGTCCAAAGCAATCCGAATCGAGAAAAAGCGCTGTTCTACTACCGCAAGATGCGAAAGGCTCGCGTCGCTCCCAGCGCCCATACTTACAAGCTACTGCTTGATCTGTATGGTGCAGTGGAACCGGTTCAGCCCGACGAGATGATGAAGGTGTTCCAGGAGTTGTCTTCCAAGACTTCGGTTACAGTTCAGGGCACTCACTGGGCTTCGTTGATCAACTGCTACGGATGTCTGCTCAAGGATCTGGATCGTGCGATTTCGACGTTCGAATCTATCGCGACGCATCCTTCAAGTCGATCGAGACCATCGGGCTCCCCTTTGCCGGATGCGGTTGCATTCGAGGCGTTGCTAGCTGTTTTCGTTGCTCATCACAGAATCGATCTGATCCGACCACACTTGGAGAAGATGCAGGCAGCTGGAATCAAGATGACGGCGTACGTTGCTAACCTGCTGATTCGAGGATATTCGATGGAAGGCCCAGACGGACTGGAGGAAGCGCGAGCGCTGTTTGAGAGCATGAACGAGCCAGCTGCGGGTGTAGCTGCGGCGGGCAACCATCCACCACGAGCTCACGGAGCGGGTGCCACCTCTGCTCCCGACACTTCGTTCTCAGCACAAGCACCTGTTACGACCTGGACTCACAGAAACCAGAGCGCGTTCAATTCTGTACAAAGAGAACCATCGACGTACGAAGCCATGATCCGAGCCGAATTGGCACACGGAAATCGCGACCGGGCTCTGGCGCTGGTGGATCGAATGGAAGCTCGTGCTTTCCCGCCCGCTTTGGTCATCCGCGTCCGATCGATGGTGATTGGAGAGTCTGCAGCGGCGGATTCCCAAGTCGAGGATGCTACGGCTGGAGCCAGGAACGTGACGGATGGATTCGCAGTGGACTCGGCGCCCTTCACGTTCGGCAGAACTTCGCCCAGCATTCGCCACGGTCAACTCGCAGACAGCCAGATGACTGCCGCAGCTGGCCGTGCATACTCGACCTATACTGGATCTCGTATGCGCGGTGTGCGGTATGCCTCGACGATGACGGGTACGAGCGGAACGAGCAATCCTCCACCTGGACCTCCGAAGCCGAACAGTCCGTTCACCATCTTTGATCGAGCTGTCAAGACGATGCAAAAGGATCGAGCGGCGTTGCGACCATCGATGGTGATGGACAGCCATGGGCAGCTCAGCTTTGACCAGGCCTCCACGCGAGGTACACCTTCTCGACAAACCGACTATGTGCGACGGGTGATTGCGGAATCGCTGGCGGATCGAGTTCTGGACATCAAGCGGGATTTCCCCACTATCGTAGAGCTCGGCGCTGGACCTGGATTCCTGCGTCACTACTTGGACTCGAAGGGCACAGGTACCAAGAAGATTATCATGTGCGACACGAGCGAAGCGCTGCTCAACCGAGACCGCCACCTGGATCGCGAGTTTGATGTGGAATGCGAAAGGCGGGTGTTGGATGAAGAGATGCTGCCGTTCGAGGAGGCTAGTCTGGATTGCGTGGTGGTCAGCGGTGGATTGCATTGGACCAATGACCTTCCCGGTGTTCTGATCCAGATTCGGAGGGCGTTGAAGCCTGACGGTGTGCTGATTGCTGGACTCTGCGGAGGCGATACACTGTTCGAGCTTCGAACGAGCTTGCAACTAGCTGAGCAGGAGCGAGAAGGAGGCATCTCGGCGCGGATCTCACCCATGGCAGACACGAGGGATATGGCATCTCTGCTCTCTCGAGCTGGGTTTACGATCCCCACAGTGGATGTGGACGAAGTGACGATTGGCTATCCTTCGATGTATGAGGTGATGCACGATCTTCGGGATATGGGTGAATCGAACGCAGTGATCAATCGACGGGGCCATCTTCGTCGGGATACGATGTTAGCAGCGGGAGCGATCTACCAGGCGATGCACGGCATGCCCAAAGAAGAAGGCGAAGCGGCGATTGCCGAAGGGGCCCCACAAGACGCAGAAGGAGTTCCCGCAACATTCTCGCTGATCTTTTTGATCGGATGGAGTCCTTCTCCCACCCAACCCAAGCCTTTGGCTAGGGGTAGCGCCAAGTCCAGTCTGAAGGACGTGCTCGCAGGCGAAGAGGGGGATGTTCAGAAGCAAGCTGAATCCTCGTTGGAAGCGGAAAAGAGGGCAAAAGAAGAACAAGAAAGGAAAGAGCTCGAAAAGATGATGAGCTCAATGCAAAGCTTTGACGATGGCAAATCGTCGTCGTCGTCATCGAAGAAGAACAAGAGCTGAGGAAGCCATATACTATCCAAAACCAACCACACCACTACTCAATTTCCTGTACTCTCGGACTGTCAAGTTCTGTTAGACCCTACTTTTCCTGATACTCTTTGTACAATAGAAATTCGATCCGAAGCTTGCTTTTAGTACCATCCACGATGCGAAGTGGTGAAGAACAGTGGATGGTGCGGAAGAGCTTGTGTTATGATTGCGAAGACACCGTCGATGGTTGGTTGAGATGGAGATCTAACAAAAGCAAGTAATCGTGTTTAGCTGCCCACATGCATGTGTGTCTCGGGTGTGATCCGTTGAACAATCCAAATTGGGAAAGTCTACAGTAAAGAGAGTGGCGATTCCGATATTCAAGCAAGCACATGTTTGGGAAAACATATTGAAATGCAGGCCCGGAAAAGTGTTGGTTGATCTGCAATTCGTGTAAGTTAGATGTGTGCGTGAGAAAGTGACAGTGCAGAGTGTTCAGTGTGCAAGGTTGAGTAACTTATGGGTGGGTGTGAGAGAGAGAGAGTAACACTTTCGATTCACACACTCACACTCACATTCACACTCACATTCACACTCACACCATCCAACCATCCATAACACTCAGTTGCTCCAATCACGACCACCACGACCATCAACCCAGATCCTCAAACCTCGTCATCGTTTCCCGTTATCTGATTGCATCCTCGGCTCGACTCCGACTCCGACCCCTAGCTTCCTTCCGCATCACGCTCTCTTTCTCTTTCAACATACCCAAACTGTCACGATTGCATCAGTCTCAAGACAGCCGACACAAACAGATCACCACCCGGCCCGCGACTTACCCTGTGAACGACATTAGAGACACCTTCATCCGCCCTAGCTCATCTCATCCTCCCAGTCCAGTCTCGATGTGTCTGTAGCCCCAGCCAAACTGCCTTTCAGGAACTCACAGCACCATCCCGCTCTGAGCGACCGAGCACGCGGCCATCGGGCATCCGCTCCACTTGCTTGTTGTCAAGATGGCCGACTCGGGTAATATCAAGGTCGTCGTACGATGTCGTCCCATGAACTCGAGGGAAAGGAATCGCGGTGCATCCAACCTCATCGAATTTGTCGACGATCATCAACTCGTTCTCACCCCTCCCAACGAAGGTGATAGTCGTGAAAATGCCAAAGCAACCAAGAAGAAGGCGATGCCCTTCTCCTTCGACAGAGCCTACGATGAAAACACCGAACAAAACACCCTCTTCCAATATATTGGTGTAGAACTCCTCGAACACGCATTCAATGGCTTCAACACCTGTGTCTTTGCTTATGGTCAAACGGGTTCCGGCAAATCCCACTCCATGGTAGGATATGCTGAAGCCAAAGGTCTCATCCCTCTCACCTGCTCCAAGCTCTTTGACGACATCAACGAAAAGATGCAAGCCGATCCCAACCTCAAAGTCAGTGTCGAAGTCAGCTATATCGAGATCTACAACGAGAAAGTCAGAGACCTTCTCAATCCAAAGAACAAGGGCAATCTCAAAGTACGTGAGCATCCCAGTCTCGGTCCCTACGTTGAAGATCTCAGCAAACTCGTCGTGGGTAGCTTCCGCGACATTGAAAACCTCATGGATGAAGGAAACAAGGCAAGAACCGTCGCTGCTACCAACATGAACGAAACAAGTTCCCGTTCGCATGCCGTCTTCACCCTCGTTCTCACACAGAAACGCTTCGACGTCCAAACCAAACTCGAAGCCGAAAAAGTCTCCCGCATCAGTCTGGTTGATCTTGCCGGTTCCGAGAGAGCCAATTCGACAGGCGCCACCGGAGCTCGTCTCAAAGAAGGTGCCAACATCAATCGTTCGCTCACCACCCTTGGAAAAGTCATTGCAGCCCTTGCTGCAGCCAGCTCAGCTGAATCTTCCAAGCCAAAGAAGGGTAAGGCGGCCAATCTCGATAATTTTGTCCCCTATCGAGACTCGGTGCTCACCTGGTTGCTCAAGGACAGTTTAGGCGGGAACTCCAAAACCGCCATGATCGCCGCCATCTCTCCAGCCGACTACGAAGAGACGCTCAGTACGCTCAGATACGCCGATCAAGCCAAGAAGATCAAGAACAAGGCTGTCGTCAACGAAGATCCCAACGCCAGGCTCATTCGAGAACTTAAGGAGGAGCTCGAGATGCTCCGCTCCCGTGTTTCGGGTGGTGGTGGTCTGGATGGTGCAGAGAGCAGCTGGGATCCCAGCATACCTCCTGAAAAGCAAGTCGTCCGATATCAAACAAAGACCGGTGAAATTAGAACCGTCACCAAAGCCGAGCTACAGGAACAACTGGAACAGAGCGAAAAGATCATGAGCAGTCTCAACGAGAGCTGGGAAGAAAAGCTTGCCAAGACTCAAGAGATCCAAAAGGAACGAGAAAAGGCACTCGAAGAACTCGGCATTACCGTCGACAAGGCCAACGTTGGCGTCCATACCCCCAAGAAGCTGCCGCATCTTGTCAACCTCAACGAAGACCCCTTGATGTCCGAATGCCTCATCTACCAGATCAAGCCGGGTCAAACCCTCGTCGGCAATCTCGAGAGCCCAAGCAATGTCCACATCAAGCTCAGCGGCACCAAGATTCTCGCCGAGCACTGCCTCTTTGACAACCAGGACGGTATAGTCACTGTCAAAGCTATGCCTGACAGCATGACCATGGTCAATGGCAAACGACTCACGCCTGACGAACCCAAACGTCTCAGGTCAGGATACCGTGTCATCCTTGGGGACTTTCACGTATTTCGATTCAATCATCCAGAGGAGGTCCGAAAGGCCCGTGACCGTGTTCGATCCACTCTTGCCATGTCGACGGGAGAGGCAGACAATGAGACCCTCATCGATGGCGATACCACCACCCGACCCGACTCGCCTGCTTCCGGCGATGTCGACTGGACTTATGCGCGAAGGGAATATGCGCTCGCCAAGCTCAACGGTCAAAACGTCAACTTTGACAGCCTCAACGAAGAGGATCTCGAGAAGCTGTTTGAAGACATTTCGCGCGCTCGCTCCAAAAAGTCGATGGGGGGAATGACACGCCCCGAGAGTCGGGCCAGTCTGTTTGATGACAATGTCAGCGAATCCGCCAGTTCCATTGTCCGCCCCTACTCAATGGGAGCCATGACCGATGACACCAGCATCGATCCCTGGAGCCAGGCTGGCAGCGAGATCGGGTCTATGCGCATCAACGAAACTCCCGTCAAGGACAGCACCACCAGGGAGACCGAGTCGCTTCGAGCCAAGGTGAAAGAATACGAGGAGAGGTTTACACGCCTCGCCACCGGATCTCCGGCCAGCCTAGGCTCACCACGCTTTGATGGGCCGATCGAATACACGTACGCACAGAAACGTTTGCTGCGTCAGGCAATCACTAAATGGAGAGGCCACACCAAAGTCTCGATGGCAGAAGATGCGCTTTCCAAGGCGGTCTTGGTCAAGGAAGCCAACGTGATTAGCAAAGAGCTGGGCAAAGGTGTTACTTACCAATTCACCGTTGTAGATGAGTTCCCTCTTGCGGTACCAACTTCCGGCGTCGAGTCCATCGCTGGCTTGACCGAGTTTGACGACGTTGCCGACCCAGAGCTCGCAGCCTGCGCGAAACCGTGCATGGGCATCAAAGTGCTCGATTACGTCCACAGCACTTGCTACGTCTGGTCGGTACCCAAGTTCGAGCAACGTCTGCAAAAGATGCGGAATCTGTACGCTTTTATCGACAAACCCGAGTATTCACAACATTTCAACTGGGCCGATCCGTTCTACGAATCTCCCATCCCGAGCTTCGCCTTCATCGGTAGCACCCTGGTTCCTCTCAATCCCCTGTCGAGGCAAATCTCGCACAAGTACCATCGACTTCCGATTCACGATCGTCATACTGGTTTGCAGATCGGGTCTTGCTCCGTTCAACTCAAGTTCGTCAGCCTTGCTCCTCCACCGGTCGCTCGCACCTCGTCGAGTTTGACGACGGCAATGGCAGGCCCAAATCTGAACGGACGTTCGTCGCCGTTGTTGTCTGGCAACCGAGATGCAGACACCGAGATACCCGATATGCCCATCGGGCAGAAGCTAGGTTTTCAGATTTTGGTTGACTCGGTGTCAGGCATCTCGAGAGACGACTTTTCCAGCATACATCTTCAGGTCAAGCTCAGCTCCTTTGCTGGCAATTCGATCGGCAAAGATGAGTTCTACACTTCGGTGCCCGTCGACCTGATAGCGGAAGACTCGCTGGCGGAAGTGAGGCTGCGGAGAACGATCTCCTTTATTCTCACGTCAGAGTCCGTTCAATGGCTCCGAATTGGGTTCGCACCTATCGAGTTGTACGCCAAAATCAAGCCCCGATACCTCGTCGACTTGGAGCGCTACGATCACGAGCGAGAGAGCAGCACAAACGCAGCGTCCACCTCACGGTCCTTCCAGCCCTTGCATTCTAGCAACGGGGTAGATGAAGGCTCGACTTTGAACGGCAACTCTCGACGAGCAGGCAGAGAAAGCACTGCTACATTGAAGGGCCGACTGTCAGAGAAGGAGATGGTGAATGAAGAGAGGCACCACATCTTAGCCTCCGCCCAGATTTGCGAATTGGATGCCTCAGGAGAGTATCGTCCCGTTGCGGTCAAGGCACAATCCGCTTTGGATCCCGGTTCCTTCTTCTTGCGTCAAGGCTTGCAGAGAAAGTTGGTCTTGAATCTGTCACATGACTCGGGTCGACAGTTCAAATGGAGCAAGGTCACCAAGATGGAGTTGAGTGACGTGCGTCTGCTTGACTCGAGAGGGAGGGTTCACGGATCCAAAGCGTCGGACGCTGTGCAGTTGAAGGTACCCCTAAAGCAGCAGACACTCGAATTTCTCAACAATGGAACGAGCGAATTGAATCTCTGGGCATGGTGGGACAGCAGTGTTCACGACAGCCTCTATCTCAACCGTGTCACGGCGAGTGGCCAGCGGGTGTTGATACGACTCACCTTCGAAGTCGAGGTGGAGAGCTGTGCAGCAGGTGTGCCATTCTGGATGGATCTAGCGGTTTCGGTCAACGCAAGAGATGCAAAGCCTCCTGGTCGATTGATGACGTTTATCGAGTCTGCTACCAGCTCAGCACGAACTTTGACGAGGACCAGCGCGATTTTCAGCGTAAGGTTGATGCCTCCGATGACCAAAAAGACGGCCGAGTTGTGGAGATTGGATACAGCTAAAAAGTATGTTCGTGGACAAGAGACTTTGAAGGGCTGGAAAGCCAGAGGGATCAGCTTGGTTCAGGACCATGCCAAGTTGGTGGAGGGAGAAAGGAAAAGAGCCCAAGTGGAAGGCGTGAGGGCTTTGCTCAAGTCGTATCCGGTCCTACCGAAGATGAGCTTCAGCGACGGTTCGAGGAATGATCTGCTCGAAAAAGCAGTCTTATTGTGGCAGAAAGCGGTACGAGATGCCAAGATGCAGGTGGTGATTGCTGATCAGCCTCGCGAGTCGAACGAAGCCGATTCAGGAGCCGATGCAACAGCAGCGTTGGACAGCTCACTTGGTATCACCAACGGAGGTGGATCGCCACCGAGACTGGGACGGACAACATCGTCGGCTAGCAACGGCAGTGTCTCCAAGGCAGGTTCTTGTTTAGCGGTGGAGAACGAGTCGCCAAAGCTGACTGCAGAGGTGACGTTAGTAGCTCGGTCCGACAACGCGACCAAGCGAGGATGGTTAGAGATGCCTGTGGAAGCGTTTACCGATCGATGGATACGACGGTGGTTTGCTCTACGACGACCTTTCTTGTACGTCTACGAGAACAATTCCGAAGTGGACGAGATTATGGCCATCCACGTTGCTTCGGTTCGTGTTGAACACGATGAAAACATTCAGAGGATGTTGAATCGCGAGAATGTTTTCGGCGTTTATACGTCTTCCAACTCGTATTTCTTGCAAGCTGCCACAGAGAAGGAGATGCACGCTTGGATGACTGCCCTAGACTCGTTGTATTCGCCTTCTTCTTCGAATGGGGATGCAGCAGATCAATGACAATAGTACACCATGCACGCACGCAGTAGGGTGATTCATCTCACCAACCCAAAACACAAAGTCACCACACATCTATATCCATTCTATACTGCAATACATTTTATAAATGCGCGATTGGGAACAACATCACTTTGCTCACCACCTCGATGCTACCACTCGACACACAAGTACTCTCTGACTCTGTGTGTGTGTGGGTCTAATCATGCTGCCTTTTACGTCCGTTTGCTTTTCTTTTCCCCATACGTGCATGCGCATGTGTATGCTACTTTCAGGCTCAAGGTTGGTCAAGTTGATTCCTTTCTTTTTCTCTTTTTTCTTCGTTGGGTCTTTTTCTCCTTTTCGTTTGGCTTCTTCCACCCAAGGGGGTTGAGTTGAATTCACCGTTGGATTCCCCTTGTCGCCGCCGGTCTCGGGTGTATCGGTCAATTCTCATTTCATTATTCTCTTGAGGTGTGACGACAAGAAAAAAAGCCTCCTCCTCCTCCTGCCCCCCTGCTCTCCCCACAGTGGGATTTTGGTGAGATGAAGTGCACCACTTGATTCACATGACGATCATGTGCTCCTTTTCGATCCCCCAGCTTCGCCATTGTACTGTATCCTTCCTCCCCCGTGTGAATCGAACCTACTTACCTGCAGAGTAACAGTGCAGTAAGTTATTGTGCGGCTCCACTCCCCCCGTTTCGATGGTTCGGGATTCTCGCTCTCGATTCGCCATTCTTCTTCTTCACAGATTGTTTTGAAACTCGATAATATTATTGATCTCCACAGTGTAAGTGTAGTGGGTAGCCTTGAGCTTTAGAAGAGTTGAGAGTGCAGAGTTTAAGGTTTTTTGCGCTGCGGTAACGGTTCATATCCCACCAACACTACCAACCTACCTACTCTACCTCGTCCCAAGTTTCGCCTGTTGGCAAGGGCCGTGGCCGTTTCTCAGCACTAAAGTTAAACCTTAACCCTAAAAAAGAGTTCAACGTTGGGGAGGCAAGCTTGATTTTTGGCATAAAACAAGAAGGCGACAAGTTAACGTATATTAGCCCGTACACGCGCAGCTTGTTTTGACTTCCCTCGGACCCAAGGTATCGGCGTTCCCGTTCGTGTTTCCTCTTCCTTCTCCTCTTCCTCTTCTCCTTCAACGGCTTCAAGTGTCTCTCCGGGCATCTTTGCTCGATTGTTGGTCAAAATGGTTTGGATTGGTCATCGTATTTCTTGCCGCAATCGTCTTGCTTCTCGGCTGCTGGGCTTGGGAATTTGGCGTCTTGTTTTGCAAGTAGTGTCATTATTGTCGCTGTCGGCAGTATTATTAGTGTGGCTGCTAACAATGGTAGTGGTGGAGGCGCAGGCAGTCGACGTCGCTCTAAGCGAGGAGTTTCTGCAATCACTTGGGGCCCTAAGCCGGAACGAAATCCCTCCTTTTGCGATCCCACTCTACGTCCACCCTACTACTGGCGTCGAGATCCCCACCGTCTACAAAATCGATTCAGTGATCGCTGCCGAACTGTCCCCAGGAGGTCAAGTTCCAACGATCCACGACCTAGAACTTTACCTTGAACAACATCATGCAAAGAAGCTACGAATCTATACGTTTCCCAACCATCCAGACGCCCAACTTCGATGGAATCATTACCTCGTCACAGCCAAACAGTACAAGAGCTTACAAAGAGTTGCTCAGAAACTGGTCGAAGAAGAACAAAGTTGGTTTCCTCACCACCTCTACTCCCCACCTCAAACTTTTCAGGATGCTCCGCGCAGAAACATTGTTTTGCAAACGCTCAACTCTTGGTTCGATAACCTCATCACCGATGACCGCATCAAGCCCAAACATGTTGCTCAAAGCATCACCTCCAACCGTCCTGACTTCCATGCCACGATGGCCGGTTTTGGTGATCCAGCTGGATCAAGTAGAATCGTTCAAGATCTCGTACAGGCATCCAACGATTGGGCGGCTAGTTACGTCCCTCTCCGCAAATTTCTCGCAGAACACCCAGATCAAATTCCAAACAACATAGCCCAGGATCGCCCTGCCTCGTCGACCACATCGACCACGCCAGGGACTTCCGATCGCAACGGCGCCTCTTCTTCCACGACAAACAGACCTTGGTGGAAAAGCATCCCCCTCTAATGCGGTCTTCCTTCGTCCGCTTCCTTCACATCTCTTTTTACAACGTGAATTCACTTGATCGCGTCCGCCAAAGATAGCACGTTGACCTTGACGCTGGCAGCTACTCTGGGTTGTAACTTCGTCTTCTCGTTCTGAAACCCAACTGCTAGCGTATGTGCAAGACTAGCAGCGCTCGCACAGACATCACACACACGCACACACACACCGTGAATGCATGACACAATTGACAATTGCTGGTAACCTCAGGTGATGACGTGAGAAAGGTATAGCGTCGAAGTGTGGCTCGCTGATCTGGCGTGGGAAAGGCGGCACATCCGACAACGGCACTCTTCCGACTTCGGACTTGAGCCTTCTTTCCCGAAAACAAGGTTGAAGGTGGACACGCATAAGAAGTGAGGAGAATGTTAGATTTATTGCGCTGCGATAGTTCCGGCTAAACTCACAGATGGGACATGTCGAATTGGGCGCGCGAGGGTTGGGATGTGAGTTGAGCCATATTCGACAGCTTTTACCTTTTGCCTGAGCTCGTTCAGCATCACTACTGGTGTCCGCACAACCTCAGTCTCATCCAGCTTCTTTCTCTCTCTTCTGCATGCGCTGCAGCCGCATATCCTTTATAGGTACACAGGTGCGCAATAGGTACTCTTGACTGGAAAGGCTCGTCATGGATGTATCGTGATCTAGAACTTTCCGTCAGTGTAGCGTACTTGCTCACACATGATCCAGTCGCCGTGCAGCACCACAAGAGACTTACCACACATTGCTCAAATTTGGCAGCCATGCAAATACCTCGGCATCTTGGCATACTGAGAGTCTTTTTTGTGTCGCTTAGCCCGCAATCACTTGCTCTATTTGGGCTATAGAGATCGACAGCCTGCTTGACTCGCGCTTGCCGAACACACCGTGTGCCTCAATGCGAATCTGCTCCTTTTCCCCCTTTCAGCCGCGTTAAACTTCTACTACTTTCCTGTCCCCTTCACAAACTCACGCTTTTGGGATGCTTGAACCTGCTACGGCTGCTCAAGAGAGAGTATATAAGTTGTTGGCAGGCTCCAAACTCACGCTCTGGTGTTCTCTTCCTTGCGGCTCCTTCTTTTCCATCTCTTGTCTTGTCCTTCTTCTTTCTTGTTTCTCTCCGTCATCGTTGTTACTCTTTGTTTTTGGCTCTGGTAGCCTCCTACAACACCTTCTTTGTTCGACTTACGATCTCCTCTCACTCACACCTCAAATACAGCCCGCCCAAAGGCCCAACTTTGACAGTTCGGTGCCTTTGTCCTCGTACTATACCCCCTCCACCCCAACGCACATCGTGTCTGGAACCGGTTTCCTATTCCAAATCAGCCATGGTCACTTCACCCAAGTTCAGTTCCCTCGTTGCTACCGTCACGTTGGCGTTTGTTCTCTCTACTTCCCTCCATCCTATCTCTCATCAGCATGGTGGTGGTAGTGGTGTAAATGCAGCCCCAGTATCCCTTTCTAGGCTGGTGCCAAGACAGGATGCCGTTCAGCAAGTCGCTCAAGCGCCAGATGCTGGATTCATCTCTGTAGCTCAACCCAACATGACCCCAATGGATATCTACAGCGTAGGAATACCCCCCGCCCCCGCTGATTACACTGCTCAACTGCAGCAAGAAACGGCCACTCTACCCTCCAATACCACGGAAGCGAGCACCGGCGCTGCTGCTACTGATCCTGCTCTGGCTACCGTGCCCAGTACCGTCGACTTGACCACACTTCCTGCCACCAACACAACCTCCCTTGATCCTGTCATTCTAGACTCTGCTTCCGATGATGCAACATCGGCCCAGTCTGATTCGTCGTCAATCCTCCCTACCGATCAGACTCAGACGGCTCAATCAGTACCAGTTCTGACTGGAGACGCCAACGAAGGAGACATTTTCAGAAACATCGTCGCTCAGCAGATGCAACAATTCGGTGCTAAAGCTCGATCCCTCCTCCTCGAGAGACGGTCTCACGGTGCTGGAGCGGCTCTGAACGCTAGACAGGTGCCTACACCCGTCGTAGACCAGAATCTTGCCTCCACTGCACCGACTACTGATGCAGGAGACGCGGACAGTCTCGCAGCCCCAGATACAGGTGCGGATGCAGCAAGTTCTGCGACCCCTGCTGCTTCCGCCTCGTCCGCAGTAGCATCAGAATCGCCCACTGTCAGTGCCGTCGCTTCTTCTTCCTCTTTGGCTCCTGTAGCCCCGCCTGTCCCTTCCGATTACTCCTCTCCCGATGTGCCCGCTTCCCTGGCTCCCAATGCTGATTCGGCGGCGCTTCCAGTGCCCCCGGTACCAGCTGTACCTGGTGCACCTGCTGTTCCTTCCGTCAGCACTCCTGCAGTTCCATCTGTCAGTACTCCTGCCGCTGTACCCTCGGTGAGCGCCCCTGTTCCCACTCCCTCGGTGCCTGCTGTGCCTGCTGTGCCTTCAGTCCCTGCTACTCCTTCCGTTCCTGCTATTCCGTCAGGTGTCCCTGCAGTCCCCTCCCTTCCTGCTCCGACTCCGTCTGTGCCTGTGTCGGTACCTTCTGTTCCAGCCGTACCGTCGCTTGGCGCGGTAGCCTCGGGAGTTCCTTCCGACGCACCAACGCTCTCGGACGCCAACGCAGCTTCCGCCACCACCGTGCTTCCCACATCCGACTCGAACCCAATTCCCACTCAGAAAGTCGATGATGACGGTAACGTGACCATGACGGTCACTCTGCCTCCTTCTTCGGCTCAACCAACCTCCACCACATCCTTGCTTTCAGGACTTGGACTTCCCAACGTCAAGACTACCAATGATGGCAGTGATTCTGGTGATTCCAACGACCAAAATTTCCCAAACATCGTCGGAGCAGCTAATCCAGCTAACCAGCTCCAAAATGCTAGCGCTGGTACTGGATCGAGTGATGACCAAGACTGGAAAACAATGACCATCCTCGTCCCAGCGGATGCTTTTGGCGGTGTGGGTGATTCTAAAACCCAAGTCGCTGTTCCAATCACTTCTGCTGGCTTTAGCGATGCTACGGCTACTACAAGCTCAAGTGGCGATAAAGCAGCGGTCACTTTGACTTTCTCCTCTTCAGCGAGCCCTACAGACAGCCCCATCAACCTCTCGTCTTTCTCGGCTATGAAGCCTCAAGTCACAGGTGCTCTCACCATCCCTTTCACCGGTGTAGTTGATGGTACTACTTACTCCACCATCCTTACTCTCACTTTACCTGACCTAGCAGCCACACCTTCGGCTTCTTCTTCCTCTGCTGCGGCAAGTATCACCGACAAGCCTCAATCAGCTGCCGTCACCACCAGCGTGGCCTCTTCGGCTTCACCTAGTAGTGCTGCTCCTAGTCCAGCAAAAGCGACTTCTTCTTCAGCTTCGGTCCCAAGCTCAACAGCTAGTGTGGACCCCGCAAGCATCGCATACGAAGATTTGCCTCCTCTTCTTCGACCCCTCTTCACTTCCACTTCTAGTGCCTCTGCTGCTAGTCCAACTTCCACCACTTCTGCTTCCGCAACTAGTGACGACTCAGACTCGCTCGATTGCGAAGACGATACCGACAACGCAGACAACACCATCACCACACAATCGACAATCTCGGGTAGCAGAAGTCTACTCACCAACGTCTGGAGTTGGATCACCGGTAACGGTTTCACAGCTAGATCTCTTGACGCAGAAGACATATACGACAACGATGATGATGAGGATGACATGTAGATAGGCACGGACGAGATCTTCCGCTCGGGCACCCAGCTTTTACAGTACCCGGAAGAAAACAACTCATCCCACGCCACCAAATGCAAATGTACTGTAATTGCCACCATCCTATTCATCGAGTAACTTACCCGCCAAACTTGGGATCTACAGTTTGCAAATGCTACTTACTTTGGCTGACTTGCGGCTTGTTTGATGAGATGACGTACCCACCAACCAACCGCTGCCAGCGTGAAGTGAACATGTTCATTCGAGTCCTGTGTTCACTCGGATTCTGCCTTTCGACAAGGTTCATGCTTGATCTCTGTAAATGAGCCCTCAAGTGAGAGAAGAACGTTCCTTCACGAAAGCAGCCTTTCTCCCCTCTCTCATTCTCTCTTGTTTTCCTCTCTTTCATGCCAACATCTGCGCGGTCACCTAATCGACCTCGCTTTCAGTCCAAAAAAATGACTAGGCTCAAGGCATGGTTTGGTGCACCCTGTCTGCTACTCATCATCTCGACCTTGTCTTGTCTCTGCTATGCCATGAATCCGGAAGAGTTAGTCTCAACCTTCGACAGGATTTTTGGAGAAAGATCCGGGGCAAACATTCCATCGCTCCGGCACTTGGCTTCGACCTCCACTGGAGCTCAAGCTGCACCTGGGCATCCTCACACAAGCACTTCGTTCACCACACCATCAAAAACTTTGTTTAGGCCTGTCCCGGGATTCCGTTTCTTCGCAGACAGCGCCACGGATCCCTCCACAAGTACACGACACGTCTTTGGTCCTTCAAACCAGCTTCCCACAACGTTGGAGCCTGCCAAGTGGATGCCCGCCGCACTGTTTCAAGACTCAGAAGGAAGTTTTCGTCGGTACAGTCACACGTCTGGAGATTCATTGATGACTCGCTCGGGCTCTTCATCCTCCAACGTACCGCCCGAGGGCCAAGTATCAAGTGCCCAAATACTGGAGGCGAACAAGAAGCTGATTCGTTACAGAACTCCTAGACTGATGACACCGTCCATGTTTCGAAGATACCTCCAAGGCTACTCCCGGTACAGGCCACCTAGCGTATTTGCAGGGGACAGGGCATTGTACAAGGCACGGTTCAGGGCACGGAACAGGTACAGGCGGATCTACCAGCAACCTTCAACGTCATCGCCTTCGGTCGAGCCTTTCACCCTTTTTGATCAAAATGATCTTGAGCTTAGCCCCCACTCGCCAGGCCCAGTCCTACAGCGACAACAAATAGCCGGTAATTCAGGTCTGACAACGAGTAAGGATCAAGTTTCTGATGTTTCCCGCTCGCGATCGAGCTTGCAAGCTGGTGCTGGTGAACCGAACCTCGAGTTATCGCTCCAGACAGGCTCTCCTTCCTCTGTCGCTGAAACACTTTCCAGAACGAGCTTAAAGATTTCCGACCTCCCGACCACTTTCCGACGACCGACACGTTTCGGGTACGCTGTTGATCCAGCTCTGAACGAATATGTCCAGAGGGTGTTGGGCTTGAAGGAGTTGGAGAAGCTGAAAGTGAATCTCGAGAGTGATATCCAAGACTACGGGCGCAAACTATGGGGGTTATTCGAGACGAGGTTTATCAAGCGACTCACTCTTCCCGATGATGAGGCCGGCGTGAAGATCAAGACTTATATATTGACCAAGAACGAGGCAGCTTTTTGGCAGGATAATCGCTCTACACAACCCATGCTGGTGTTTTGGTACCTTCCACCCAACCAAAACGGTGCCAAGGCAGAAGTAAGAGGTATCTATTCCATCAGCAACAAAGACTGGGCCTACTTGAACAACAACATCGAAGCAATCAAGGGTAAAATAGAAGACTTTAGCGTAGGAAGCTCAGGGGCGTACGAATTAAGACCTAAACAAAGCCAAGTCATCCCGCCCACCATGAAAATACGCAATTGAAGACTCATATTCTTGCTGCTCCCCTATGTATATCGTCGTGCAGAAGAGAAGCTTGTGTCTATCGTGCAGCCCTCTTAGAGCTTATATTTTGAATAAAGTAACACAAGAGAAAGATCATTCATGAATTCACCGATGTTTTCACTCAAGTTTCAAGTCTCGAGAACTGTGTGAGAGGATTACGGTGGGATTGAGCACTTTGATGAAGGTCCCGGCAGATGAAATGCTTAGTTGTGGTGACAACAAGGCAGTGATTTGGGACGAAAGCGTGCCGATGATGAAACATTTAGATTGAATGCATGGGTCACGAGCTAGGTGGGGCGATGAGAAGGCAAGAAGTGAATCGATCGCCGACTGAGTAAACCAAAAAAGTGATTACGCTTAGCTTTGTCTAACGATGCTCTTCTCACTCACACCACCAGCTCAGGAGACGGGTCCGCACGCTACCAAGATGAGATTCTTCAATGCGATTGCCGCTACGGTACTCGTCGGCATTCAGTGTTTGCACCATACTGCAGGGCTTCCTATGTTTGGAGGTGATATTGGCGAAGTGATGCTCTCGGAAGAAGAGATCCGATCAGTGATGCAAGAGCTGGATTTTCAGCACTCGACGCCTTCTGTCTCCTCCAGCACGCACCATCACTATCCTGACCAAGGCCTGGAGCACTGGGGTTATCCGACGACTTCGAACCATCAATACCTTACGGCTGAAAGTGTAGGTGCAAGTGCAAGTCGAGCAGAGCACTTGGCGCTTCCTCAAGAACATCTCCACTTCAGTGCAGGATACAACAACGGGCTCGAACACAGTACCCACTCTGGTGGTTATAGTCAGACACTTGGCGGACTGTCTCAGAACGTGCAGTGGAACCAACTTCGCCACCAACGGAATGTTCCTCAGCTCGCTCCACCGGAGCATTACCTTGGTACGTTATCTGGTCATCAGGATCCCAACTTCGCTCAAGAACTGCCACGCTTCTTTTCAGCTAGCTCTTCGGTAGCTTCCCACACGCCTCTCGACACTTCAAACGCCTTTGCACATATCCAACCGACTCAAGGTGAACCGATGTATGGCGATGTTGGAGATCACTATAACCAGATTCGAACCAGCTGGCAGACTGTGCCAGCCCAGGAACAGGTTTATCCTCTCGCGTCGCAACAGAAGTTTGTCCCCACATTCGCAACGTCCTCCCATGTACCTCCATCATTTTCCGTGCCGCCGTCCTTCTACATACCACCGTCTCAGTCCGTTGCACCAACGTTTCGCGTGCCACCCTCCCAGGCTGTACCGCCGTCGTACTCAAGGTCGTCTTCTCGTTCCGTTCTGCCACCACAGTCTGCGTCATCTTCTTATTCAGTTCCATCTTCAGAGTCGATAGCATCGTCCCCTTCGGTTTCACGTTCTCAAACCGAGCTATCGGCTGGAGGGAAGGCACGAACCGAGACGGTGCAAACGCCATTAAGATTCGCTGACAGATTCAAACTTCTTCCCAGCCATTTTGGGTATACTCCTGATCCAGAACTTATCGCCATGGTTCAGGCAAAATCGCCTGAGCTTATACCGGCGAAGCTGAGACCAGGAGAAAAAGACATCATTGGCGATAACCTGAAGAGAGCTTGGTATGCCAGCCTCGCAAACTACGGGATGCTTAAGATCGTTAGCATCCAGAAAAAGTGGTACCTCGCTAGCTTCCTTCCACGCAACCACTTTCTGGAGGACAAGGCCGATGCTTTGGTTCTTTGGACTCCTACCACATGGAATGCTGGTAATATCGCGCTGATCGCAAAGGCTCTACTAAAACCCAAGGTTGGGTATACAGACTTCCAAGAACTACAACTAGGAGATGTTCCTGTCCAGACATACAAACGTGTCAAAAAGGGCATCGAATTTGGAGTATGGGAAAAGACAACACCGAGTGCCAGCAGCAACTTTTCTTGAAGACCATCATGCATTACCGTGTCTTTTGCATACGTCTTCTTGCCTGAAATCAGAAGAAGTAATTCACTTTCCTACAGCATCGTAGCCACTCTCTTACCGCTTCGTTAGCAGCGAGTAGTCTTGTCCGAACACTAGCTCTCTTCGGTTCCTTTCAGCATAGTCCCGTTCAATGAATAGATCGAATCTCAACACACTCCAGTCTTGTTAAGTACCGGCAACTTTCAGAGATGGTATTGTGCATTTCCACATCGTTCTTCTCGACGGTACGCATCTTCGATCGAGACATTAAACTAATTGACTCGTGTCAATAACGAGATCGGCGACCAGAAAAGCTGTTCGGGGTGGAGCTAGACTTTCTGAAAAGATGGTGAGACTGTTCAATGACGCAGCCGGATCGGCTTGGTGGGTTCAAAGACGCAACTTGCAGCCGGTCACATGCGTCCTCGGCGAAATAATCAGCTCGGAACCACATCATCGAGTCCCACAGTTCAGCAAGGACACTGCAGCCCAAAACGTGTGCCCAGCTTGTGCACACAAACATCAGTTGCATTGGAACGTTCCAGCCATGCTTTGCTGGCATTGTAGTATGTCTCGCAGCAAATGAACCGCTTTCCCTTCC
Organism: Ustanciosporium gigantosporum; assembly: GCA_928724795.1. NCBI lineage: Eukaryota > Fungi > Basidiomycota > Ustilaginomycetes > Ustilaginales > Cintractiaceae > Ustanciosporium > Ustanciosporium gigantosporum. The sequence continues at coordinate 1,277,775 of CAKMXM010000002.1, forward strand.
CACAAGGTCGTGATCTTTGTGTGCTTTCGATAAACTTTTGCTGCTCACCAAACTCGCCGATCTCCAGCTGGTGTTCCACCTATTTAAAGGTCGGCAATCTTTTGGCCACCTTGCGGAAGATGCCATTCACAAGACTCTTCTGTCGTAGACCCTTGGGATCATTTTCGAAGCTAGGATAGGTGCAACATGCCCACTACACTCAGCTTCGCGGTGCTACTCGGCATCCTCGTTCTGTCAATACATACCGTTCTAGCACCTCCTCCCCTGCCGTTTGGGGAAGACGTCACGGAAGCAGCAAGAACCCTGCTTACATTCACAAGGGATGCTGGAGCTCCTCCTGAGCTACCCGCATTCTACTACCATTCTCCTGATGAAGATGAAAGGCATGCTTTTCGTGCTTTTCAAAATCCGTCCTCTTCATCAGGCACCTATCAATCCCGTGGAAAGGGTGTTCTGAGCGCGATGAATTTTCCTCGTTCTTCTTCTTCGTCGTCGGAACAAACTCGTTCAGACTTTGCGGAATCAGCATTCAACCCTTCATATGCGGCTATCGACCCACAAGCCTCTGGTTCGATGCATAGCGTCGGAGAAATGATGCAAGAAGCTCAAAGAAAGGCGTGGACGCAAGGACCTGGAGCATCATACAGCTTTTCAGATTTGCGACTCCAACCCGGTTCGCCTCAGAGAGCACAAGGAGAGGCTTCTGCATCTGGACTAGCTGCAGCACCTCCGAATTATCCGGCTTTCCGATCGATTCCACCACTCGAGGACCAAACCTTCATTCCACCGTGGCAGTTTCACTACGACCCCGACAGAGAGTTTGACAAAATTTACATGGGCTGGAGAGAGATGCTCAGAATGCACGCGACGAGGAGGATGCGCTTTGTAGGAGATCCCATACCAATCAAGATAGATAAACAGGACCAATTCTACAAGAAAGCACAAGTTCACTGGAGTAGCGTCAAGGCTTTCCTCAAGTTCACTTCGCAAGACGGTCACGCTTACCTGCTCACATCCCATCGTACAAAGAGATGGCATTGGATCCCAGAAGGTATCACCGGCAGTGTTGTTGCTGTCTGGAGACATGACCCTCAAGCTCCCAGTCTCTCTCTAGTAGGTGTCTATCCCATGACACCTCAAAAGTACATGCAACTTTGGGAAACCAATCCCCAAATTCAAGCCTTTGAGCGCAAGATGGGCTTTGAAGCATTCTCCTTCACTGAAAATCCGACTCCCTGGACACGAAAGAGCACTCCTAAAGCTACCCCTGCTTCAGCCCCGCAAGACGCATTGTGACTTTCTAAATGTTTACTCCTTCCGAGCCAGAACCCTTCTCTCGACTTCCCCAGAAAGTTCTGGAGGCATTTCAGACAGAATGAAGACGTTTCGCAACTTCTTGAACTTTTTCATCTGCTTGTTTTCTCTTGCATCATAACGTCAATTGCAGTGATGTTTCCTGTATTGCTTTCCGTAGGCTTCAACAGACTTTTGTTCTGTGATGAGGGCCGATCAAGCTGCAGATCCCACATCTGTGCCGTGCATACCGCTTTAAGCGAACTACACGATGATGATGATGATGATGATGGCATTTATTAGAGAATGGAGGCCTTTCTGCTTCCGAAAAGAGCACCCGAGAGTCAGCAAATCACCGCATGGCATGTGTGAGGACGGGTTGTCACCTCTGATGATTCGCGGATGGCTCGCATACAGTAGCAAGCTACAGTGCATCCCTATGAAACATTCAATGTGCGGTTCGTTTTGGATCAACCCCGCTCAACCATCGATCCCCCGCTTTTCTTAGCAACAGCCCGAAAGGCGAAGCTGAGCAGCATCACTGAAATACACTTATTCGTACCACCTTCACTGTTGTTGCTTCAGAATGTCTTGAAAGGGAATGCTCTTATCGAGACTCTCATTACCCTGATTTCGCTTAAAGCCCTGTCGTGGTCGAGTGTCGAAAGATCAAACCTTGTTAGCGTCTTCGTACTGTAGGTGATTTGATTGCGATTCATCTCATAGGAAAACATGCTCGGCGATGAAGTGCGTGAGTGGGGATAGAAGAAAAATGCGTTGATCCGATTCCAACGGATCCGACTCTTTCATAAACTTGGACGACTGGACTCGGAGGGACCAATTGAGTGCTGGAACACAAGCTTCAAGGTTGACGGCATCGACTCAGCCTCTTGATTTTCAGGTAAAGACGACGAGGTGGTGAACGACATAAAAGGATGCCACTTTAGCCTCATCAATTCGCTCTTCTCCTCAATCATCCTAGGTAGACGCCTCATTTTACAAAGATGTGGCTTCGATTCTCTTTCTCCTCTACTTATCCTGCGGTTCTCACTGCTTTTGCAGTGATACACTTGGCCTCTGCTGGCTCTAAGTTTACTGAAATCTTCGAAGGGCTCGAAAAAGGAAAAGCTGCCTTGGAATCGGCTGGAAGTTCAGCAAGCTCCGACAGTTTTAGTCATCTTCGCCAACCCCCTTCATCGGAACCAGCTCAGTCTTATGATCCGGAAGGAGCTGCTGGATATTCGGGTCGTCATCCACCACCCACACAACCCCCTAGAAAAGAGTTTGAAACCTACTGGGGACCCTCATCACCGATTGCCACGCAGTTCCAGGTATGGCATCCCGAGGAAACCAGCTTACCTCTTCATTTTGAGCCACCTTCTGACCAATTCGAAGAAGAGGTGACGTCGAGGCTTCATCCAGTCACGACAGGTGGCGCAACACCTCCATGGGCTCATGATCCATACGGTTCACCATCTCAAATTGCTCATGACCCATATGGCGCACCACCTCAGATGGCTCATTATCCGTATGGTGCACCACCTCATGTGGCTCATGACCCATACGGTGCACCACCTGAATTGGCTCATAGCCCATACGGCGCACCATCTGAATATGCTCATTACCCGTATGATGTACCACCTCAGATGGCTCATTACACGTATGGCGCACCACCTCCGATGGTGCATTCCTCACCTCCAAGAGATCAAATTCAAACTGGGAGCTCTCACGCGGCTCCTTCCTTGGAGGCCAGCCAAGCTGCACAGTCCGTGCAGCGCACAATCGGTCAAGTTGTAATGCATCCTCCGACGATTCAGCTTGGTACCGTTCTTGTACAGCTCGATAGAGACCCTCGAATCGATCCGATTGTCCAGAACTGGCTGGCAACGCTACACCCGAACGAACCGCTCTCAAAGCTTATCAAGGTTGATGAATTCAGCGACCGGTTCATTGCAGCTGGAGGAAGAACGGCAGGACACGGTTTCCTAAAGAGAGGATCCTTCATAAGGATTGTTGAGGGAGACAGGCCTCTCTTTGTGACCTGGCACCAGGATCCGAGTTGGAACCGAGGGAAAAGCCGTTCTACCATTGTTGTCTGGACTATGCACTTGAACGAGCATAAAAATGTTGTAATGACCGCTAAAGGTGTCTATTCGGTGAGCGAAAACAAATATTGGGAATTGAGTAGGTTAGAAAACGCATTCCTTTACCAGCGCCAACCGGGACACCACCATGAAGGTTTATTCCAGAGAAGAGATAAGTGATCGTCGAACATCGCATTCAAAGCTCTGGTAGCGAAGTCTCGAGAAGCAGCACGAAGTCTCTAATCAAATCAGTCTCTTCCAATTGGCATACAAGTATCAAGTTGTTCTAGTTCTCTGCTCAGAGGTGGTTTTCAAATGCATCTACTTCTCATAATCGTAAATCTGTCTTTCTAAATCACGTCACTCTCACAATGGAGTTCCAAAGAGCTTGACATGAGCACAAGTGTCAGAGAGCCCCGACAGATGGAGAAAATCTTTGCGTTACGCTCGGACTCACAGGATGAAGAAGTCGCGGCAGTGAGAACGTGTGACTTGAGGAGGGAGACACGGCTGTAAACAGGCTGAACGGGAGCCTTCCAACTTGAACAGCTCCTCGTATTGATACAGTGCTATGTTAGCATCGTCTTAAGCTTCGCTCTATGTGATCACCTCTGGAGTCCTAGATCTCTAGGCTCGTACGGGACTGGAACCTCGTTTGTAGGCTGAGCTCTGGAGGGCATTTAGGAGTGGGCCTGTGTCTTTTCAGATCAATAAGACGAGACCAACGCAAGCAACGAAAGAGGAAGAACAGCACTCTCTGTCGTATCTTGTGCGTTTGAAGGCACACGAGAGAAGAAAGACGTCTCTCAAGTTCGTGTGACCTGAACTGCAACATAGGCTTCAGATGATACTGTTGGACCAAAGAAACGCGGTTTAGGGGGGCTCGTCACCAAGGTTTTTTTTCGTGAGTCACACTTCAATGTCATCTTTTCGGTCCGTTGGCCTTCATGTTGCTCGGCGGAGCTTCACCTTGTGTCCCACTTCGAAGTGGACGGCACAATGCATTGGATTAGGGTAGAAGGAGCTGCGAGTGTCCGACAAATGAAACGTTGCCTAGTCCTCGCCAACTTTACCCACCGCACCAATAAAGGACCAATCTACCGTCAGAGCTTTCAAGAAGCCTCCGAATTTCCTTGAAAGTGAGCAACATCCTATATCACACTCCTTGTCAGGATGGAACACAACTGCAGTTCACCCAATGTCCTGGATTGTTGTTGGCGAGATTTGCGACAACACGTGGCGACGCCAAGCGTTAGCTTAATTCTCTCCAATCGTTGGGAAGAAACCAAGAAGCCCTGTTGCAAATGCTTTCGACGGATTAGTGGGCTTTCGTGACCTTGTTCCTCACTTGATACTGGCTTAGAGACAGAGGAAGCAGCCCGTTGCAAGTGATTTGGAAGGATTTAGTGGGCTTCCGTGACCTTGATCTTTACTTGGTATCGGCTAAAAGACGTAGACAGGGTCGGGCAAGGGTTTCGAGATCCAACTAGCATATAAGTAGTTGGCTTCAGAGGACAAATTTCGGTCACCCAAACCTCCGAAAAATTGCAACGCTTACCACCTCCTGCATGATTGGTACTTTTGGGGTCTTGATGACCCCAATCTTTCTGGCGATCTTGTCCTCGTCCGCCCCCACTGCTTTTTAACGCATTTGGCCTGCGTGGGGCGGAGGAGGCCGGGAAAGAAGCTGGAGCTCGGTTGGAAAACGTTTTCAGGCCTGATCATACTCAATTTCAGCCCGCTCACTATGGATACGGTGATTATCCTCAATACGGCTACGGACATGAAGGCTGGCAAAACAATGCCCAAGCGCCCATGTATTCGCAACATGGAGCTTCATCCTCTTTCGGCGACGGCTACTCTTACCCACATCAGCAGTTCCAATCCCAGCCCCATGATTACTGGCATTCTGGATCGGCCGTGGAAGAGCATAGGAATATCTGGGAGCCCACACCAGCTACCCCAGAGCACATCTACGATAATATACTCTACCCTGCGGATACCACAGAGCTGAGAAGTGCAACCCATGATGCTCAAAGTGTTCCCCGCAACGTACAATCCCCACAACTGCACAGAAGCGCCGAAGCTACCACAGAGGGCTTTCTGATAGTAGACGGAGGCAAACAGATTCGGTTTCCAAGCACTTTTGTGTACGATCCTGATCCAGACATGATACGCAGGGTGAAGAATTGGCAACGTTCCTATTACAGCCACCACCCAAGAGGAAACAGAGATTCTGGCGTTCTTGAAACCAAGCCACCGCAACACTTGCAGGCGGATTTCAACGAGGTTGCGGGGAATATATGGAGCCAAGGTCGTCTTTTTCTCAAGGAACAAGAAGAGGGAGTGACGTACCTCGTAACGCATCACTCCGGAGGGGTAAAGAGCCTCTTACCAGAACCCGCCGTGGGTGTCTGGGAAGTGGTTGAACGTCCTCAAGGCAGTTGGCTAGCTTTCAAGGGAGGCTATACCATGACCAAAAAGAGATTCAAGGCGCTCAGCGAAATGAGAGGTTTGTTTGAAAGCTATAGCAAGGGAAGAACGTATCCGGAGCCGGGGGCAACGTCCCATTACTAACAGCGCGCTCGAGGCTCGGTTTCATCTTCCACCAATTGAATCGTGCCTTCTACCAAACACCATTAGAATGTGCCACAAAATTCAAGCAAGGCATTGGGGTGCAACGTACTGTAGTTCTGTTTTATTCCGTTAATAGATCCGGCCATTCTTGTCCGACTGAACGTACATCACCAAGTATAGATTCGGGGAGCTCTGACCGTAAAAATGGCTTTCCATTAGCTTTTCATGGCCTTCATTAGAAGCACCATAGTGAGCGGAGATGTCTCGGAAGTGGCGCTCAAGACGTCAACTTTGTTCGCGAAGCGAAGTCCTACCGAAAAAGAGGAGGTGGCGACGCTTGCATTGTCCTCCTTATTGTTGGATCTTCATCTTCACCAACTGCATTCGAAGATTCTGTGTTCGATCAAACTTAGTTTGCGCAAGCCAAGATATTAGGTGACGAAGCGGTACGGGATGGAGGAAGCTGAAGTCTGAAGCCTGGAAGCCGGTATGGTCACCAGACAAGCCGGCTCGCTCCGGGCCTCGGTAGGGAGTTGTGTTGCTATGAGTGCTGTTCTGATTCGAAAGACGTTTATAAGGCAAGGCACAAGTCGATCGCTTGCCTTTCCTCCTTTGCCACAATCTAACTCTTTTTCTCGAACAGTCCTGGAAGGATCGCCCCACATTCTATTGGGTTCTTGTTGGTACGATGCAGCTCCACAGCAAGTTTCTTGTCGTCGTTGTGCTGTTGGCCTTTTTGGTGAACAAGGCGTGGGCGGGGCTGCCTCGTATTCCCGAGTCGATGGAGGATAAAGTTGGCCAAGACGTGCAAGACATTTTCAGGAACCTCGAGCCTGGCCAGTCTTCTGGGTCTAGCGTGCCTCCTTCTTCTTCTGCTCTGGATCCACATCAAGATCAACACTTTTTCGGTGGTGGTGGTGGTGGTTCCGACGCACCTCATTTCGCCGACGTTACGCAGTACGATCATGGAACTGTACACGGCCATCCAGTTGAGCCGATCAATCTAGACCAACCTGCCGTGCAGCCGATAAGTGATAGCCAGCAGTTCTTGCCATTTCCTCTGGACAGCAGAGGTAGACGACTTCGAGGTCAGGTTTGGAACCAACTTGGTCACAGGTTCCTCGAAGATCATCCTTTCCACTCTTTTTCTTCCAACAATCTGCCGTTTTCCCAGCCACTCTTAGACGGGCAACCGGTCACACATGACCATGCTTCAGGACATCAAGTTTTGGAAGGTCACACTTTCTTCCTCGATTCAAGCGGTTCGATTGTCAGTGGTAGTCGAGGGGTTGGTCGTAGGGTCCGCACCAGACCTGACTCGCCTGGAAGCTCTCAAGATGCCGCACAACGAGCTGCGGCTGGCCCTTCTAGATTTCTCATCCCAGATCAACGTATGGCTTTACTGGGAGTGGAACGCACGATAAGGGTACCAGAAGATAAGATGGTTCTGCCGAGACAGTACGCCTATGCTCACGACGTGAGGGCAGACGCACTAATAGTCCAGTGGAGAGCACTTTCACCCAACGTTGATGGAGCCTCAATGTCTCTTCGCGCTGATCATCTCGAACCGAGCACTGAGAATCGTGCAAACTTCCCCGACTTCGGAAAACATCTTTGGCAGAATGAGATTCAGAGTTTCAAAAGAATCCTCTCCCCTCAAGATGGCAGTGTCTACGTGCTAACCTTCCACCACGATGCTACTGCTGCTTCCACCTCCAGCCGATCTCCTTCTCGAACACGCTCCATGATGATCGTGTGGACTCTACATGATGACTGGTTGCTCTTTGCAAGAGGCTTCTACCATTTCAGCCCCCAAGAATGGCACGCGCTCGATAGCTTGGGTGATAGGATTCAGACCTATCAGCGTAAAGGTAATCATTTTGAGAAGGTCCGGCGACAATAGGCTTCAAACACAACGAGTATTGAAGCCGAATCCCTGTCTTCCTCGCTCTGAAGTTGTCTCGTCCTGTGACATCTGGTCATGTGTCAAAAAGCGATGCTGATGAATACGCAATACAAGCAAGAAAGTCGTAAAATACAGAGGATGCGAGAGCGAACAGAGACGATAGTAATGCGATCGCGAACGAGTTAGGCAGATGGATGAAAACTGTTGAGCAAGCGGTTGGGATCTTGAAAGGCTGTGATAAGATCCACAGCCGCAGCCGGGTTGTAGTTGGATTGAGCGGTGAAGTCAGTCGTTGCGGACGGGTTGTAAACTTTGAGGAAATCATCCCAGTCCATGGCTCCTTCAGAGGCAACGGGCATTGATGCCCAAAAAGTCCAATCATTGGCATTGATCGACTGCATTGGTTGCGGTTCAAAAGCACCTTGCTGGTGCTCGTTTTGAGGATGCTGCTGTTGCTGCTGTTGGACCGAAGGAAGCAAAGATCCTGGTTCCTGATCGAAAGCCGGGTCAGAGTAGCCGTTCCTTTGCAAAGCATCGTGGTGCCCAAGGTTGGAAGAAGATGCCGAGAAGCCCCTCTGCTCATGCTGGTGTGCAGCGTCGGAGAAGCCTGGATGCCCGACGGCATTCGCCGATCGAGGAGATTGACCGATGGGCGGATGCGATCCGAGCAGCTGCTGCGGGTGTGCACCGTGATGCTGGTACAGAGACGCCGATCCAGCTCCGTCCCTTCCGAGACGATGCGAGGATCCCGATGATGGTTCCGATTCGTCGGCAATGATGAAGCGAAGGTGGCTCATCGGCGAAGCAGCTGCTCCCACGGCAGGGCTGGCCGGTCTTGTCTGAGCGCTTGCGATGCACAGACGCCGAAGCACTTGTACGTGATTCGCCGCGCTTTGCCAAGTCGAGCCGATCCGCTTCAGGAAGCGAACGCATTCAGCGAGGTACAATGCACTTGTCTTGACAAGATCGGACGAGCCCTCTAGCTCCGGTTCTGAGTCATGGATGCTGTCCGGATGGCTACCGCCGCCATGCGCGTCTCTCGGTCCGGCGTCATCATCTCCAGCTGTTGTCACGGGTGAGAAAGGAGCCTGCATGTTTGATCGTGCTAAACCAGCAGTGGTGGACTCTCTTCGCCCCAAACGATCCTGACGTGCCTTGAAGGCGATGACACTTTTCTTGGCAGCGATGGCAGCATGGATTGTCGCGCTCTGGAAGATGAGGTAAACCCAGCTACTCGAGATCTTGCGGATTCGGAATGTGGTGTCATATACGTGCAGGATATCGCAGACTTCTTTAGCAGCGGCGTTACATATCTCGAGTCCAGCTGGTTCAAGAGAACTTTTGCTTGATACAGCAGGTTTCGGGCTCGAACCTCCGAAAGGGTGGGGAGACACTTTGAGATGTCTCATGGAAGAGCCCGTGTTGCTTTTCGTCGTTTCTGCTTCCTGCTGCAGATCGTGTTCCAGCAGATTGTCGGGCCTCGGAGACTCGAGAAGCTTTGGAACCCTGGGGCGGTGCAGCAGAATCAAGCAGATGCAGTACCATGCCCGCATAGTGAGGATCTGCGGAGGCAAGATGCGATGCGGCTGCACTCCGGGTCGATCGCCTGTCCCAAATGCGGTGCCGGATGGAGCAAAGTCGGGTGAAGTCCAGGTACCTTGCCATCTGAGATGTTCGGGAAGCTCGGCTCGCCACTTGACTAGCCTGTCGTTGAGCTTGAGCAGAGCGTTGTAGTCCGACTCGCCTCCGGTTCTTCTGCGGTCCCGTTTGGCTTGAGGGCTGTACACCTCTTCGAGGATCCTCTCTAGAATAGCCATGACTTCGGCCCAAGCTTTGAAGCTGCTAAGGGCGTGTACCTTGACGCCAGCGAAGCGAGCCTTTTCGCTTTGCTGAACAAACTTGCCCGTGACTTCATTGAGCCAGAGGTTGAACTCGTCCGCTTCCTGTGTGGATGGCCACTCCGCTTCGATTTCGGCAGAACGGAGTTGGGCGGGCTTATCAAGAACGGTAGAAAGGATCTTGTCAAGGATAAAGCAAGCCCAGAAGACACGAAGTCGTTCCTGCGTTTCCGAATTGGACCTCCGCGGCTCAGAGTCTCTGAATACACTATGTCGATGAACCGAATGAATGGTAGCGGCAGATGTACCGGAGCTCGTGCATCGATGCAGGTTCATGTCGAGAGCCATCCTACATGCGATACCTCCAAATTGAAAGGCAGAGGAAGTATTTCCGCAACCCAGATCGACGACGCTGATGAGAATGGAAGCCTGAATGGTGGATAGACTCTGCTCGAACTTGCCGTCAAAGATACGCTTTTTGACTCTCTGGACGAAATGGGTGCTGAGGTCGCTAGGCTTCCAAGGGGGTTCTGAGTGACTGCTCGGTGATTCGGACATGAATGTGTTGTGCTGATCGCTGGATAAGGCATACTCGTCCGAATTGGAATCGGTATTGAAGTCGAAAGTGTTGGATGCGACTGCAAGGATAGCCTCGAAAAGAATCGGTTGAACATACCTGAGAGACTGGAGGGACGAGATGGAAGGCAGGTAGATGATGGGCCAATGGGGGTGAACGTAGGCTTGGTAGATGTCGAGAAGCCTTTGAAGAGTGGGAGCAGATATGTGATCCTCGTAGTTGGTGTGGCTTGAAGACAAAAAGTCGGTGTTGGAGCGATCGGGCCAATGGACGGACGAGGTGGAAAGGCTGTGATGAGGCTGCTTGTTATGTTCCTGCATACTCGCACTCGATGTAGCATCCCTGGGTGCAGGTTGCCGCTGTGTGCTGGGATGTGGCAAGTTGGCGATGGGAGACTGGGAAGAAGCATGGTAGGCAGAGGAAGGGCTGGCTGCGGAAGCAACAGCGGCATGCAAGCCATCAGTAAGTCGACTGGCAGAAGTAGGGTGGCGGCCAGATACGGAAGACAGAAAGCCTCTATCTTGTGCCGAGGTTGAAGCGAGAGGATAGAGGGAGCCAGAATAGAGAGTACGGCTGTACTGGTGAGATTGAGGGGAGGGATAGGGGGCATTGCGGGTAGGTGGAAGCGAGGGAGCTGGACGATCCGAGACTCTGATTGATGTGCCCTCAGAAGAGGAGGACGGATTGAGTGGGCGTTGTTGAGCTACGAACGGAGATGAACGTGAGTCGGACCAATTGCCGCGAAACGATGAGTCGTTGGCGGTTGCGGCTGGAGCTGATGCAGGATGCGACAATGAGTGAGAATGGTGATGGTGATGTGAGTAAGGAGTCCATTGTTGCTGGTGATCAAAGTGACTGGAAGGGTAGAGGGGGGAGGAATGTGTGTACGGCAAAGGTTGCGAGGACAGTGTTGACCTGGAAGTGTTGATGGGTGAGCGTGGTATAGAGAAGCCAGGGCTTGGCACAAGGCGGGTGTCGGATGGATACGAGGTTTGTGAGGGTGAAGCGGCAATCAAAGAGTCGAAGCGAGGAACTTCATGCTTAACATGGCTATGGGTATCATCATGAGGATCGGTCGTACTGTCGGAACGTGTGGAAGGCTCGAGCTCATGGCGAGGATCGGGGCGGATAGATTGCGGGGCAACCGGATCGAGATGTGGCGCACGGTTTGCAGACGCTTTCCCTGAAGGACTGCTGTGCTCCAAAGCCGTGGCTGGGACTGATGCTGACGCCGAAGTTGAAGCCGAGGCTTGTCTTGACTTTGTGATCGATTTGGAAGCTCTCGAAGCTCTGGCAGCTTTGGTGGTAGAAGATGACGAGGAGGAGGACGGGCCCGCGGAACCATTAGAGGTGGTCGAAGCCGAGGGCTTTGAATCATCGGCAGCTGCTTTCTTCCTTCGCCCACCTCGTGATTCACATCCTTTGGGAGGCCCTCGCTTCTTTTGGGTCCCGTACACGCAAGGTATCGAGTCTCTGGCACAAGTCTTGCACGGCTGCTCGCCATCGCACTTGACCTTGCGCTTGGAGCAGTGTTGACAGGCTCTACTGGATCGTGTACGCCCAACCTCTAGTTGTGATTCTTTAGCCGACGGCGAGGCGTCATCGTCCCCCTTGCTCGACATGGCCTATTTGAGGAAGCAGTTGCAACCAGAGGTGAATCAGCAATCAGGATGCTTGAGGTAAGACATGAGTCGCGATCAGACCATCATGAGAACGATTGGCTGCTGGAACAGGACCGAAAGGAAGATGTAGCAAACCAGATGGGCTTTGAGACAAAGGGCGGTAATCTGGCGGTGGAGGAAAGTGCGGTGCTTGAAAATGCAATGCTGCCAAGCAGGAGCAGGCACAGACTGACAAAACGGGGTCGTCACTGAAGCGGCTTCAAGGGCGCTAGAAGTTGGAGAATGCCGTCGCAATATCGTTTGGCAGCTGAACAGGATGATGAAGGATGGACGAGAGAAGATAGACGAGGAGAGGAGCAACGAGGTAGGAGGTAGGAGGCTCAATCTAATTCGCCTGTTCGCTATTTTAGCCGCTTCCTACCTTGCTTCTTTCGGCAAACGGCTGCATCTTCCGTTCCGCTTTGCAAACCTGCATTCCATGCATCAATTTGAATTTGCTGGATGCCCAACCCGCAGAACACGGCGCTTTCGGTGTCATGGTCAGCAAAGCTCGAGCACAGCATACCGCCTGACGAGCCACATCAGACCGGGATAGAACCTAATAGATCCGATTGCAATGCATTTCGGACAGGAACAGCATTCGTCGTTGCAATACTAAGGACCCAACGAACAGAGCTTAGTGGCAACAGATGCTGCAAAGAGGCAGAGAAACAAGATCTTACACGGAAAGAAAAATGGGCAAAAAGAAATGCTCCTTACCTGGGTCGAACAGGTGACCTCCCGATACCAATCTACTGCAAGCAGTAGCGACTTTGGAAACTGAATTCTTCAGTCGGACGCTCGTACCAGCTGAGCTAAAGAAGCGCGTTGAACTCAATTTTTAGGAATATATGTATTGTCAAACACCTATGGGGCACCGAATCTTCTACGACTTTGCCCGTAATGGTCCTATCGTATCTGGAGGAGCTTTGCATCTTGAGAGAGAGCGTCAGACGGCCAGCGCTACCGTAGTCTAACCCAAGAAGAGGAGGTGTGCGCGTATGGTGTGCAGTTCATCCGATGTGGGTATCGTCTGATTGCGCCTGGGCACAAGGCACAGCTGTCACTTTCGATTCGGTCGAATCACAACGCTGGGCTTGGCGGATAAGCTGTCGTAGATTGGAAGCCGACATCCGAGCATCCTGCACACCTTGCTTCTTGTGCTTGCCCTCACCAGCTTAGTCCCTCGCCATCGTCGTCCTTTCCGCTCCTCTTTCTCCAAGCTACTTTCGGAACTTCCTGTACAGTTAGGGTACAGCAGTGCTCAACACGATCCGCTTGTTCCTTGCCCAACCGATGAGATGCAACAACAACCTGCATCGGCACGCAAGCAGCTGAAGCAACAAGCTCAATCTTAAGCTCGACGCATCTTCTTATCCGCTGGAATTCTGAGCATCATTCTGTAGACCTCTTCGTCCTCGCACAGAACTACGCTTTACCATCTACCTATTGAATATCGATCCATGACCCATTCACCCTTCAAGCAGTAAGACCCATTCTTTTGGACACAATTGTCTTATCTTCGACATGTCTTCAGCCGATGCTGCCGACTACGGCTTCAAGCGCTTCCGTGTTGCCAGAGCTTGCGTGGTATGTCGGCTACGAAAGACCAAATGTAATGGGGAACAGCCTTGCGATCGTTGCAAAGCACATTCAGCAGAATGCAAGTACGATACCATCGAGACTGTACCAAGACGAGCCAGTCGAGCTGCGTCCACTTCTTCTGCTGGACCCAGCGTCACTCCCAAAAAGAACACAGAGAACGGTGCGACGGATCAAGATGGCTCGCCGGATGCTAGCGATCGCCCTTCCAAGAAGCAGAAGAGAGCCATGATCGACCAAATTGCAGAAAGGAGGTGGGGAGACAAAACTTACTCCCGAAGCTCTTCCAATATGCGCAAGTCAGGCTATGTCATCCACCACCTCGAGCTCTACTCATCCATCGACCAAGATGAGCCACCAGAAGAAGACCCTGAGCTGCATACCGAGGATGGTATTCGTGCTCATGATCAGGCTACCGGCAACATGCAATTCTACGGCTTCACCTCCAACTTCAACTTTCAGCACAGGCTGGCTCAGACCATCGAGGCACTGCGTCTGCGAGAACAACTTCAACCAACCACCAGCAATCCATCGATCGGACGAGGTCGTAATTTGCATCTGCCCGAAAGCATGAAGACCTGGGGTCACCACAACATCATCTTCCGCCACAACCTTTCCGAGTCGAGCTTCCCGACCCTAGATGCCTCCAAAGATGCAGTGGGCGACTCCACTTTCCTACCACCCTCCATCGTAGATCGATTCGTGGAGAACTACATGACGCTCATTCAGCCGCAACTTGCAGCTGTGCCGAAGCGTCAGATTCTGAAATGGGTCAAAGACGCCAAAGCCATGGGCTACCTCTCTCGCGGTTTCTCTGGTGCACCGTGGACGGCAGCTTCGGGACCTGGGAACTCCAAACAGAACAACGGCGCGACTCCAGCGACGATGCGTACCAATGAGCTGGCTGCCCTCTACGTCGTCTTGGCGCTCGGCGCTATGATGGATGAAGGAGATTGGGAAGACGTCTACGCTCCGGTACCCATGACCCGAGAAGGCGCTCTAGCATGTGCAACGACGCTCTTCCTGCTAGCAAAGAAGAGATTGGAAGAGATCGTAGAGAACTCGAGCCTACAAAGTGCGAGATGCTTGGTGCTGATGAGCTTCTTTTCCCTTCAGTGGTCCAGTCCGAATGTGGCGTATCTGTACATCGGCCACGCTATACGTATCTCGACCTCGATCGGGCTGCATAGGGAGACGTCGTATGCCTCAAGCAACCCGAGAAGCTCAGAGTACCGACAGCTGTGGTGGACATGTTACAGCATCGAAAGGATGATTTCGACGTGGTTTGGGCAGGCGTCCGCCATTCGAGATGACGATGTCTCGACTCGAATGCCGCAGGCGGAGAACTCGTACGACGCCTACTTGCTGGTCAATGCGCAGATCGCCAAACTATGCTCGGATGTGGCTAAACTCTCCGCAAATCCACCTACGAATGCACAGGACGTGCTGCTGGCTGCCGAACGCATGGACGCCGAGATGATTCGAATTCGTCAACAGGCTCCCAAGGAGCTATCGGTAGGATTGCAAGACAAGTTTGGCAACGATGCGGATGACGACTCGGACTCGTCGGATCTGGTAGTGCGCAGATACACGATCACAACGTTTTGGTGGTATCTACGGCTTCTAATACATAGTTTTGGCATGATCTTTGCACTATATTGTCGATCGGTAGGGACCAACATCCCACGAAACGTGCTGGAAAAGGCCAACATCTCTGCGCGCGCTGGTCAGCAGATCATCGATGCGATCTGCAATGCGAGGAGCGACATGCCTCGTCCCGGATTGGACAACATGCGATTCGGCAGCTTTTATCTGGATTCGGCGTGCACGATCGTGCTCTCGGCCATCTTGTGTGATCCGAGCAATCAGGAACTCGCATTTGGGTACCTGGCATCGATCGATCGAGCGATCAAGTATCTGGAAAAGAAGGACAAGATCTATGGGGACCATGGTACTCGAGCTTCTCTGCACAAGGCAAGAGACCTTGTGGTTCTGGCTCGACAGGTGGTTCGAGCCGCAGCAAGTCAGTCGGCCTCGGGTCGTGTGCAGAACGGAGCTCGAAAGGCGACTGCAAGTGCAGCCGCGGCTGATGGTACTGCTCAAATCGCCAACGCTGGTCTGGAACGTAGGAGCAAAGCGAGAAGCAATGGTCCTACGTCCACATTCTCTACCAGTTCAGAGAGAGGAACAGCTGGAGAGGATATGGAAGATGAGAATGATGACGAACAGGAGCCCACTCGTGCTGGCACTGATCATGCTCGGCAAGCGGAGTCACGCACAGACTCCCCACAGAGGCTGAGGGACCGATCGATGGACTTGAATGTTGCTTCTTTGCTGAGCCCGCCTAACTCGGGTGCTCGAACTCAGCCACCTGGCCCAGCGATTGGACACGAGGGTATGCCCCCTCCAGCTTCTACGACAGACCAAAGATCGTCGTATGCAACCGAGAGGGATGACTGGATGCAGTACTTTTTATCCAACTTTGACTGGCTTGGACCGATGAGCCAGCCTGGTTCATCGGGAACTCCGCAAAGTGTGGGCCTCAGCTCGCCTTTCTTTGTCGGAGCTTCCGCAGGCGGACCTAGTCCGAATGCCATGTTGAGCAATCATCATGCTATGCAAGCGGGTCAAGGAAACGGGTTGGCACACGATCATCCGTTGAGCTCACCACGTGGTGTAAGCCACGCTACCCAATCCGTGGTTGGTGGTGTCGGTTCGGCTACCTCACCGGGACTGAGCTCACCAGGCAGTGCAGCCGGACCTGCTTCCCTGAGCGAACTGGACATGGGATGGATCATGGGCGGCGTTTCTGTCATGGAGTCCGACCAGCAATGATGAACAAGAACAATAGTACACAAAGGAAGAGTGTGCCCCAACGGAACATGACCAGTTACAGAATGTGGCTCCGCTTGATCGAGTCTTGTATTTTATATCACCCTGCTGCATCTTATTTTCTACACTTGGAATGCTCGATGAAGTGTGTGGGGGCAATCAGCATTTGAGCGTGAGTCGGATGTCGAGCTGTGAGAGTGTCGAACAGCAAGAACAAGAGACCAGTGAAGGCAGGAACAATGCCAAGAAAACGCAAGAATTGCTCATCAGGTAAGATTTCTCGAGAGCATGCGGCCTGCATAGCCACAAATAAGCTCGTCTCCTTGAGCCATGAGCCAACTTGCCGACTGATCCGGTCATGGAGACGGGCATCGAATGGAAGATGTTTCTGGCTCTGAGTTTCGACGTCTATCTTGACTCCTCTTCCATACTACTGCTATGTCTAAGGCTGTAGGCAGAACGGAAGGCATGAGTTGAAAGTGGTCTTTTGGTCGTGCCGAAACAGGGTCCAAGGTCGCATCTGAGCTCTGATTTTATGCTGTAAGATATCGGAGAATAAATCCGAGTTCCCCTTTCTTGGCCTCCATCATCAACTTCCAGGCTGTGTTTGGTTGGGCACGGTTGCACGTAGCACTCTCTAAATCAACCCAACTCTCCCCGCATCATCCAACATCCATCAACCACCAATCATCGACCACTACCACCATCAGCTCAGATTGCTTCTCCGAGATTGTGTGTCAGTAGTACAGCTCATACTTTCGTTGTTTTTGCTAATTCAGCTGTTTGCAACCCAAAGATTTCAATCCAAGAAGTGCGCACGCAAGCCTCGCGATTGAATCCTCCGACGTCGAACGGCCAGTATGGACACCGGTGCAGCTGCAAGCGCTGTCAACGCCAGCATATCGCCAGACACTTCCTCCGCAACCAGGTCGAATCACAACGCATCTCGAGAGCATCAAGCAGCTAACGCAGCAGGCGCTTCCAGTAATCACGCTTCAAGCCTCCATCCAGCCTCGCATACTCACGAGGAAGCGCAATGGGCCCTCAAAGACATCTATTGGCGAGGTCAAAACTGCAAGATCATCACGCAGAACGAGAATGGTCCCTGCTCGCTGATCGCGCTCTGCAACATCCTGCTCCTTCGAGGTGATCTCCTCATCACTCCACCAGATCGTCCCGTCGTGTCCTACTCTTACCTTTCCGAACTCATCGCAGACTACCTTCTCTCACGATCTGCCCAGATGGACCAGTCTGGCCTAAGCCTGGAGGCTGCCCTCTCGGTACTTCCCCGCACTCAGTACGGTCTCGATGTCGACGTCAACTTTTCTTCATACAGTTCTTTCTCCACCACCCCCAAGAACGCCGCAGAGTCCCCCACCAGACCGCTTGCTAGTGCTTCCGATGGCGCCGGAGAGCTGGCTCTCTTCACACTCTGTGGGGTACCTCTAGTTCATGGATGGCTTCCAGATCCAGCCGATTCAAAGACCTATCAGGCCGTCGTCGATGCTGGCAGCTACAACAGGGCTACCGACCTCGTGGTACGTGGCGATGAGGCTGCCGCCGGAGGTGTTGTTCAAGATCGTGGCGTAGGCAAGCTGGCTGCTGCACTCTCAACGAGCAACACGGAAAGTAGCAGTAATGGCAAAGGCATCGATAGAAGCAATTGGTCACCCGAGCAGGCTCAGCAGATTCGTCAGGCCCTTGTGCTGCAGAACTTCTTGGATACCTCTTCTACCCAGCTCACTTATCATGGCCTCTTCGTCCTGGCTCAGCAACTCCCCGCCGGACAACCTGTGGCCCTGTTCCGCAACTCGCATGTCTCCGTTTTGTACAAAAGACTGCCGGACGAAGGGCTCACCGGTCTACCGGAGGAGGTCGCACCTGCTCCTCCTGTCCTCTACACCCTGGTCACCGATTCAGCCTTCTTGATGGAGGATGAGATCGTGTGGGAGAGTTTGGTAGATATTGATGGTGCTAGCAGCGAGTACTTTGACGGCAAGCTTCAGAAAGCTACCATGAGGCAAGGCGACTACGTCGGTCGCGACTCGGCCAACCCCGGCTTTGGAGCTTCGAATGGCTTCCAGCAGAATGAAGACGCCGACTTTGCTCTTGCCATGCAGATCCATCAAAACGAACAGGATCGTCTCGAACAACGCCAGGCACGACGAGATAGACCAGAGCCATCCCGGAACGGCAGAAGGGGGCAACGACCCCCAAACGCTGGTGCATCTGGTGCCTTCAACGTGCAACAACCACCATCTCTGGACGTTCATGTGCCTACCGAAGTCTTCACCACCATGCGCTACGAACCTCATCCTGATCGCCTGCAGGCGTCCTTGAACGGTTTCAACGAATCAGATGCTCTGGTCCTTGGGCTTCTTCCTGCTGAGTTGCGAACAAGATACGATACCTTACCAAGTGCTGTTGAAGCCCTATCTCTGCACAATCAACAGTCAGGGACGCAACCCCCGCGTCCGACCAATCCCTTCCTTGCTGCTAGCAACGCGGGATCGGTACAAGCAAGCGCAACCAATCCATTCGTGACTCAGAACGAGCAGTCTTCCGCTTCACGTGCACCTGCCGAGCCGAGGGAGGCTTCCGTGGTCCAATCCCATCGGCTGTTCAAGCATGTGCCTTTGCTCGCCGAACACCTGCGACGGCTCGAGACCTCAGCCGGGGCCATCTGCCGAGCTTACTCGATGGCGTGGTCCATGCCGGTGTTGGAACAATACCAGGCGCTGGATGCCTTTCACATATTGGACGCTGTCGAGTCTGCTCTGGCAACAGAAGCAGCCAAGTCTGGACCGATCCAAGAGGTTAAAGGCATTCGAGTTGGTATCTCGAAAGAAGGTAGGATCCGCGCGACGTTGCGGTCGGTGAAGCCCTTCCCAAGTTCAGTGGCGATGGAAGAGACCAACCAACTTGCTGGCAAAGCACCCCTTCCCACAGTGCGATTCGACACGCATCCGACGAGGGTGAGAACGATGGATCTGGAACCTGTGGTATTCAACAAGACGGATGCACGAGGATTCTACGAGATGGCCAAGTATCGAGCGGGTGCGGATGCGAGCGTTTTGAGCGGGGTGCGACCCGAGGATGGACGATGCTTCGATGTGCTAATGTGGAACGATGAGCAGACGGATACGATGGACAGCCAAGCCAACTACGCCAACGGCAACCATGTCGGCCAGCAACCGAATACGATGAGACATGTCACGGAGACGAGTATCGCCAACATCGTCATCGAGTACTTTGGAGATGCACACCGAATCGCTCAACAGCAGCCGCAGCAGCAACTATCGAGTCAAGGTGGAGAAGAGAACAGTCGATCCAGGTTTGTGACTCCGCGGACGAGCGCGGGGATGCTAGACGGCCTGATGCGCCATTGGCTGGTGGAGAAGCAACTGGTGGAAGAGCAAGATGTCTCTGTGGACGAGTTACAACGTTCGGTGAATGCGGGAGATGCCCGAATCTGGCTATGCAACGCACTTCGGGGAGTGTGGCAAGTCGAGCTGGTGGACCACATGCCCATGCCCATGCATCCCGCTATGCCATCCGATCATACATTCGTCAGGTCTTCCTCCGGACAGGCGCCTGGCGTAGGCCCGAACGCAGACGGAGGCAGGAAGAAGAAGAATCGATTTTCCAAGCTCATCGGTGGTGGCGACGGCTCTGGATCGCAACGCGGATCCTCCAAGGCGGATGCGGGTGCTTCTTTCTCTCCCTCCCAAGCCAACCCGGATTCGAAACCAGCTATGCCTACTGCTGACGTGCACGAGCAAGTGATGGACGACTTGTACGGACCCGATAAGGGAAAGTCTAGAACAGGCAAGAACAAGAAAAGCGGCGGAGGCAAGGATGGAAAAGATTGCGTGATCATGTGATGCGGTCCACCCCTCCCTCTCCTCCTTCCCTTCACCACTACTCCCTGACCGTGCCGCCTAATTCGTTGAATCATCATTTATAGCTACAGTAGTTGCACGCACGATGGCGTATCTCTAATCTAATTTATCAGACTTGCCCATATGGAAAGAAAAAGCTTGGAGCTGCAGTGCAGAATCTAAGTCACTTGCGCTGCTGAAGGAGAGAGTTGGAGAGTGTATTCGGCAAGAATCCGAAGTGTGAAATGAAAGCACCTCCCGGCTTACGCCGCCCTGCAACGGAGCCAACAAAGCTGAGTTCTAGACTGCCAATTCAAGGTGACAGAGCACAAAGTGGGCTCAGCCTAGACGATCAGAGTGGCTTCGGACCAGCCGCCATCCTCGTTCTGTGAGGATGAGGAGGTTGCATGAGTGTAAAGAGTGCGTTGAATGACACGAGTTTTGCATTGTGCGGTAATCTCTCTCTTATCCGCCACAATCAGAAGAAAGAATAAGGTCACGGAAAATTCGCCGATAAAAAGAGCTTAAAAAGAAGAACACCGCCGATGGACGGGGGCAGTCAAAACTATTCCATACAGTTATCACCCAAAGCCTGAGCCATTGACATTGTCTTCATCACAACCATCCTCCAGCAGAGAGCAACCCACGCCGTCTTGAACCCCCGCAGCATCATCAACCTTCAATGAGGTGCGGCTGATGGACTGAATGCAGCTAAATCAAATCTATAGCATGCTCGCATAACCCAACCCGCCCAGCCTCATCTCCGTCCTCGCATTCGACCGCAACCCATCCTTCTTCCTCGGCTTCTTCTTCTCGTCCACATTCTCTCCCAAATCAACCTCATTCTCCTATCGAAGCTCAACTGAGAAGGGTGCTGCTCCCTATCTCAACCCCGCACTCCAACGCGCCATGCTTCTTCGCATCCAGATCTAAGTTCCATCTATAACGCTATCCTCCTCTTGACAAATCCACCCTATCGCCCATCCCAGAGGTGTGTGCTGCTACGCTACCGGCAACACGGATCATCTCCCTTGCACTCCGGCATGCCTCCCTTTCATCAAGCCGTCCTCCCGCTCCTTCCTTCCTGCCTCAGCTTGTTCACTTTCCTTTAGGTCCAACTTCTATCGCGCTGACACCCATCATGTCGTTCCGGCTCTTTGCCTGATCGCCATCTAACAGCAAGCTTCCCACCGTTCTATGATCGTCAAGCCCACAATTACGCTCTATGTCCTCTTGACGCTCAATCGCGCTGAACCTGCTTCGCTATGGAAATCCAGATTCAGAGGATCGACCCTTGGGTCACCGAGGAGGATCTTTACAAGGAAGTCGCCGATGCTCTTCACAACCCTCCTGTTCGCTGCCCAGGCCAAGGCATAACCAACTTCAAGCTTCAGCTTCCTACCACAGCAAAGGGCAAGCACAAAGGGCATGCCTTTCTCACCATTGCAGAGACGTCTACCGCAGCCGCCTTTCTCGATTTCTGCTCAACCGAACGAAAACGACGTCCACTTGTGGTACGCCGAGACAAACGCTCCAACTGTCTCAAGCTCATCGGCAACGGCCTAGGCAGCGAGATGGTCATCGAAAGTCTCCTCAACCATCCCTTCGAAGATTGGGACACTCGACAGAAACGTCTCCTAGCCCAAAAGTCGCCAGTAGGCATCCAAGCAGGCGGCACTGGTCAGGCCACTCCCCAACCACCTTCTCTTCCAACTCAAAACCTTATTC
Source organism: Ustanciosporium gigantosporum (assembly GCA_928724795.1). Taxonomy (NCBI): domain Eukaryota; kingdom Fungi; phylum Basidiomycota; class Ustilaginomycetes; order Ustilaginales; family Cintractiaceae; genus Ustanciosporium; species Ustanciosporium gigantosporum. The sequence goes on from CAKMXM010000002.1 coordinate 1,299,754, forward strand.
GCACCCAACCGCTTCTTACACGGCCAAGGAAGAACCCGTCTCCCCAAAATAATGGTCTATGGTCCATCATTCAATTCGGTGTCATCTGTGAAGACGGCTCCTTCTCCATCGAAGACTTTGACGCTCTTCAGGTACCTCTGCCATCCGGATTCGATCCTAAATCCCAGACCCTTTCCTTTGGCGACCACATCAATTCGATTCGTATCCTTTTCAACAACATCGTCTCTTGGTCCATCGATGCATCTCACAACTCGCTCGCCTTCGAGCTCGAGAGTCCAGCCACCTTCATCCGACAGGGTCGCAGCAGCTCATTTTTCGACTTCCACAACAAGGTAGAACGCGAGCACCTCATCCAGAACCGTAGCCGATATCGTGTTCCGCTCATCGGCTCCCATTTTCGAGTCATGTTCAATTCTCCACAGGATCTCGACTACTTCTGCCGTGAAGCTCGTCCCTTTCTGATTCGTGCAGGTCCACCTAGGGAAAACGCTCGCCAAGTCGTGCGAAGGAATCTCACCGACCCAGATGCTTTCGAGGCCGCTGGCTTCTATTGTGCCAACATCGATCTCCAAGTTGCGTTCCAATTCGAGAAGCTCTTTCGGAACGGTCTCTATTCCCCTACCGTCAACGACATCTTGAAACGACATACCCGACGTCTCATCAAGTTTCACGGCAGCTTGTTTGCAGCCAAGGTGCTCGAAAGCCTTGCCACCTCTTCCAAGCAGGCGCAGGTCCGTGATAAGCAAACCAAGTGTCTACTGAGCTCTAGTCGGCTCGAAGGCAGAATCGAAGAGGAGGAGAAACGAGTTCAGCGGCATGTCGAGACCGAGATTGATCCCTTCCAAAAGGACGCCGCTGCGACCGCCCAGGTCTACCATGTGACCATTACGCCCACCCGGACCCTTCTCGACGGACCCTTCTTGGATGCCTCCAATCGGGTGCTCAGAATGTTCCCAGAATTTGGAAGCTACTTCATCCGAGTAGCTTTTGCCGATGAAGATGGCGAACGCTTCCCTGTCTCTCGACACGATCTGACCGCGATCGACTCTGAATCCTATGTTCGAGAGCGCGTAGGAGACACGCTCAAGAAAGGCATTACCATCGCTGGTCGCAGGTTTGAAGCACTTGCATGGTCCAGTGCTGGTCTGGGCAGTCATCATTGCTGGTTCGTCGCATCCTTCGTCGACAAACACGGAAAGTCTTGGAACGCAGAACGCATCCGCCAGGCTCTTGGAGATTTTAGCCGGGTCGATGTCTACCCTGCACGCTACGGCGCACGACTTTCACAGGCTTTCAGCGCTACATCGTCCACCATCACCATTCCGGAAGAATGGACACAGATTATCGAGGACAAGTATAGCAACGCCAAGAAGTCCTCGGATCCAAGCGAAAGATTCCTCCTAACAGATGGCGTCGGTCAAATCTCGCTGGAACTGATGAAGATAGTCTGGACCAAGTTCTGTGAGGTCAAAGGCCTGCGCAGAGAACTCCAAGTTACAGACGAGGATCCAACAAGGATCCCATCCGCCATCCAATTTCGATGCGGTGGAGCAAAAGGCGTCCTCTGTGTCAATCCTCTACTAAAAGGTACGGCGATCAAGTTGCGTCCCAGCATGATCAAGTTCGATTCACCGGCTCATCGAGAACTGGAAGTGTCAACCACCTCTTTTCGACCTCTTCCTGCTCGTCTCAATCGTCCGCTGATCAATGCGCTCGAGGACCTTGGAGTCGAAAAGGAGCCGTTCCTGGCCCTACAAAGTGTTGCTATCGACTCTGCCAAATCAGCGCGGGACAGCTTCCAGCAAGCATCGCTGCTGCTGGGATCCTTCTCTTTGAGCGACTCAGCCAAAATCCAAGAGCTCTTCAGCCGACTTCACAACATCCTAGGAATCGTGCCCAGGGATCTGGACAGTGATGGAGTCCTGAATCGACTCTGCACCATCCTGATCGCAGCTGTACTTGGAGATCTGAAGAGAAAAGCCAGGGTACCGGTCGCAGGTTGCACCCTGATCGGCGTGGTTGACGAGACTGGACTCTTAGCCAAAAACGAAATCTATGCACAGGTCGACGTCGGCCAAGACGGGGGGACGCGCATCTTTGAAGGCAGGGTCATGCTGGGGCGCAGTCCGACGATTCATCCAGGTGATGTGAGAATGGTCAACGCTATTCGCCCACCGGAGAATCATCCGCTAAGGCAGCTGAGGAATGTGTTGGTATTCAATGCCGATCCGACAGGAAGACCGTTGATGTCAATGTTGGGCGGAGGCGACTTGGACGGAGATCTATACACCATCTACGAGGACGCTAGCATCTACCCCAAGTTCTTGCAGTCTCCAGTTGAGTACAAGTCGGTCAAGAATCGATCGCTAGGCAAGGCGTGCAGTTTCGACGACCTTGCCGACTTTTTCGTCGATTTCATTATCAATGACCAGATCGGACTGGTCTCGACCTTTCACTTGCAGATTGCAGACAAGAGTCCGCTCCATTCGATGGACCCGGACTGTCTCAAATTGGCGCATCTGCACTCGAAGGCTGTGGACTTCAGAAAGACAGGTCAAGCAGTGCATCGTACAGAGATCCCGATGCCACCCATCAACGAGGCTCGTCCAGACTTTATCGCTCAGAAAATCATCGGACCTGGAGTGTACCGCAGTGAAAGGGCGTTGGGCTATCTGTACCGAGCCATTCCCGAGGACTTGACCGACACACCGCATGGCGACAAGCCCTCGTGGCGACGAGGTCCGACGACACTTTCCAAGATTCTTGAGGCACCTGGCTCTGCAAGCGACTTGATCGCTATCCTTGTGGCGCTGGCTCAAAAGCATCCGCAGATCAGGCCTCTGGAGATGAAGATGTTGGAGATGCAGCAGCGATACAAGCCGCTTCTGTATTCTTTTGTTTACCATTTGAGCCGTTTGGCTGCTTGGATACCGGAAAGCCGAGCCGAAAGCGAATGGCTGAGCGAAGAAGAGATTCTGGTGGGCACGCAGGTGATGGCGACCAAGAAGCAGCAGCTGAAACGTCGACAGGAGAGGCTTCAAAATGCGACATCGGAGCTATTCCCTATCCTGAAAACGCAGCTTCAGTTGATCGCCACCACAAGTGACAGTGAGGATGCTACAGCGATTCGATCGGTAGTCAAGGAGAAGGCCGGTACCTCGCAGAGAGGAAGCCGTACATTCGCAGCTGTCTCGGTGCCCACAACTAATCGAAATGATGGCTGGAATGGTTTCGGAAACGGTGTTGGCGGTAGCAAGACGAACGGAGCGGGTAGACAGAGTAGGCCCAAGCCCAAGACAGTGTACATTGACGGCGAAGAGATGATACTTCACGTAAAAGAACACGATGCGAAAGGATGGTCGAGCAGTGAGGGAGATGAGTATTCTTCACCGTTTGATACACCAACGCGAGTTGGACATCAAGCCAAGAAGCGACGCAGCAAAGGGTCGCAGGGAGGTGGAAATCAAAACAGAGGAGAGAGTGATGATGGGAAGGAGATGAATAGAGGTGAAGAGCGACGCAACTGGCGATGGGAGATGCAACACCTTTTCTCGGCATGCTGGTTGGGAGCTACCGAGATTCAGACTCGACACTTTGCCGGCAACACATTCGCAGTGATTGCATTGGGATGCCTGTTGGAGACGGTAGAGCAGTGGCAGAACGATCGCATCAAGCAGCAGCAGCGGCAGGCCTCCTCTCTATCGCATCCCTCTGGCAAACGTATCTGAGGTGTGAAGCATCAATATGACGCAGAATCAAGACGCAAAGGCATGGTGGTAATGGGTTTTGCTTCAACCCAATTCAGGCATAGTTCAACTTTCGAGCAAGCATCGCAGCGAGCATCGCAGCAAGCACAGCAAGCACAGCAGGCGCAGGTGAGGGAACAGGTAAGAGCGCACACGGTTTATTACGACTCCTCGAGAGTTGAAGTGGGTCTTGTAATATCATAGTATTGAATATCGTTCTCTTCAGTCCTGTGTGAGAGTGCGCTGCCGGATATGTGTGCTTGCGCTGACGGAGGTGAGAAGGCTGGACGAACGAGCTGGGCTAGATCGAGGCGTTGGCTTGATCGGGGACGGGATCGGTGATGAGCTGAGAGTTTAGGTGGAACGCGGAAGATGGAAATTGCGAGAAGAACCAAGAGTGTGCTTCCAGAATGTTGTGAACAGACCAACCAACACCTTCGTCTGCTCACCTTCTTCTGCTCACCTTCGTCTGCTCACCTTCTTCTGCTCACCTTCTTCTGCTCACCTTCTTCTGCTCACCTTCTTCTCGACTCCTCCCCATTCTAGCTTCTCTCTCCGCTCCTATAGATAGGGACATAAACTGTCTTGTTCCCCTTCCGAACTCATCGCGCTCTCTACATTCGTACTCTCACTTTTGGTTGCACGTTTCCCCCAACTTCAGCTTCCACAGCAGCAGCACCATGTCGACCGAAGCCTCCACTTCCGCTGCGCCGGCGGGTGGTAATCCGATTGTCTACCTTGACATCGACTTCACCGGGTCACCCAAACCGGATCGAAAGGGCGCCAACAGGATCGTCTTAGAGCTGTATGCTGATCGAGTTCCGAAGACGGCCGAAAACTTCCGGGCGTTATGCACAGGTTCTGCCGGTGTATCCTCCTCTTCGGGGGCCAAGCTTCATTTCAAAGGATCCATCTTTCATCGCGTCATCCCCAAGTTCATGATTCAAGGTGGTGACTTTACCCGAGGAGACGGTACGGGTGGTGAAAGTATCTATGGCGAAAAGTTCCAAGATGAGGATCTGACTGGGAAACATGATCAACCTTTCCTACTTTCCATGGCTAATGCGGGACCCAACACCAACGGGAGTCAATTCTTTATCACTACGGTTCCAACTCCCCACTTGGACGGCAAACATGTTGTTTTTGGTCGTGTGATCAAGGGCAAGAACGTTGTTCGAAAGATCGAAAACTCGCCCACCAACCCAGGTGATAAACCCAAAAACGATATCGTCATTCAGGATTGTGGTCAATTTGAGGTCGGATCCGAGGAACTGACCTCAGGCAAGTTTGGAATCGAAGCGGATGCGACAGGTGACAAGTACGAGGAGTTCCCTGAAGACGAGTCTGAATCGTTGGAGACGGACCCCTCAGCGTGTCTCAGCATTGCTCAAGAGCTCAAAACGATGGGTAACAAAGCTTTCTCGAGTCAATCTTTCTCCGTTGCATTGGACAAATGGCAAAAAGCGTTACGATATCTCAACGTACATCCCATTCTTCCGGACGATTTCGTTTCGTCTTCAGCAGCTAAAGCAGCCGAGTATGAAGCTATGAAGACCAGTCTTCATCTCAATTCAGCTTTGGTGGCGATGAAGACGGAACCCACGAACCCAACTCTTGCTATCAAATCAGCTATCTCTGTCATCGAAAGACTCTCGGCTACCAAGAAAAGTTGGGACCACGAGGAAACCTCTCCAGAAGCCCAAAAAATCAACGCCGACCTAGCGAAAGCTTACTTTAGGAAAGCAGTAGCTGAAATCCAACTCAAACAAGAAGACATTGCTGAACAAGACCTCAAGAAAGCTTCCGAATTGGCTCCCTCGGATCCAGCCATCAAAAAGGAAATCACAGCCCTCGCTAAAAGAAAAGAAGCAAAACTCAAAGCCCAAAGAGCCGCTTATAGCAAGATGTTCTCCTCCTAGATTTTACAAAGAAAAAGACAGTCAGTCACCTTTGGGATTCGTCTTGCAAGAGCTTCGCTGTTGGCTCGTCGAATGTCTTTGTATTTGGTAATTCAACTGCAATCACCATCACATCTTTGCTTGGAAAGAATTCGCCCGACGGCGCAGAATCTAGATTGCTGGTTCGTTCCTTTTTCTCTATTCGACTATGCATGTCAGGTGTCACCTTCGACTGCTTCCGTCTCCTCTTCGTCAGTTTCGTGCTCCTCTTCTTCTTGATTCGCAGCGGGATTGGCACCTCTTGCTCCTCCCCAGATAGCGTCCAAAGCTCCTCTCAGCGCGGCAAACGCGCCCATTCCCCGAGGCGCTGCATCTTCTACCTCGGTGTCTGCGGGTGCGGCTCCGAATCCCCCTGGCATCTCGTCCTCTTCGCCACCTCTTGCTCTCCGCGCTTCCGCTGTCATCTGCATAATTTGAGCCATAACGTCTTCCCTGGTTTCGTCGTCCATGTTTTGCATCGCTGCGTCCCAGCCTTGCAGCCCACCTACCCCTTGAATCGCCCTCATGAACGCCTGCATCAACCCGCCTTCTTCTTGACCAATCCCTCCTCGAGAGCCTCGTGCATTCTGTTGCCGTGATATCTGATCCATGATCGGTTCGAAATACTCGTCATCATACCGAGTTACCTTTTCAATCTGACTGTCCACATCGTCGTCCGCGACGGCACCTGGTACTTGGTTGATGGGCGGAACAGGGTCAAACGCATCCATTTGCTCACTGTTGCTGGTGATGCTGGGCGGCAGATATGCGATCAACTGCTGACGCACCGTATCTGGGACATCCGATACCAGGATGTGTCTCCAAATACCACGCTTAGTCGTGTGGCTTGCGATAGCTGGCTTTCGTGTGCTCTTCTTGCCCAGTTCATGGTCCTGAATCAAGGTGTCCGCCAGCTCCATCGCCGTAGATCGTAGCCATTGTCCTAGTCCCGACTCCTTCCAAAGAGACTCCGACCGCAAAACATAGATTTGCGCAAGTAGCGACGAGGTCGTATCTTGCCCCTCGGCCCACCGACTTTCGGGCTGAAATACAGGGTGTCCGGCGATCTTGGATGGTAGATCGATGCCAATCTTGTTGCACAGAAGGGGGACAACAGCTGGATGACGAGCTATCGCTAAGCGCAACGCGACTCTTGAACGTTGACCTGTCTTGTCCTGCTCTTCTTTCTCCACGGTCCGAAGAGCTAGCGCTTTGGCGTACAAAAGACCCGCGCACCAATCCAAAGTTCCAGCATAGGAAGAATCTTCGCCAGCAAGCTGCTTCTCGGAATCGATCGGTGTGACGGCAGGGACAATCAGATCGTCCACATCCTGCACTTTGCTTTTTGCTATCTTGGTCTTTTCATAATCCAGCTTATTGATGAGCTCCAGAAGCCATCGATGCTGCTTGCTCTTGATGGCTAAAAAGTCAACCCACAGCAAAGCTGCATGATGGTCTTGCCCATCTGGGCCTAGCCCAAGGAGAAGCTTTGCGTACTCGAGCGCCGTTCTCCAGGTACCCCTCCTTCCAAGATATCCAATCTTTCGGTGGATAGCCAGGTAAAAGGCCCGATTTTCGATCTTGTTGAAGTTGACCAGCGGAGGACCAGTGGTGGTGCTAGTGAGACAGGAAGTAAAGTAAGGAGAAGCGCATCGTTCAAAAGCGAACAGTGCCATGTCGATAAACTCAGCTGCTTGACCTAGATCGCCCCGCCCACGCTGATCCTCTGATAGTTGCAGTAATGTATCGATGTGATACGGGTACACCCGATACAGTGCGAAGAGCCCACTGATATCGAAAGACTTTACGGCTTGCAAGAACTGCATCTGGACCTGTTTGTAAGCTTTGGAATGTTTCCATGTACATATCCTGCCATGAGTGGAGGAGTCAACCACATCCATGTTGAGGCCTGTAAAAGTGCGTGCGATGGGTGGAAAGTGCTCCTTGGGCTGGCAAAGGATGGAGCGAACCTTCATATTTGGATTGGTTGCTTGCGCTCGAGCTCTGGCACCAGACGAAGCCCTTCCACCAGAGCCCGCTTCGTTCTGATAGGCCTTGATCGCAGCAGATCCGAATTGTCTGCGTAACTCAATACCGGGGTCGAGGTTCTTGGGATCCAGAGAAAGATGTGTTCTAAAGGCTGAAATCGAAGTGGGACGGAGACTTGAGTGGGAAGGGGTTCCTCTCCCTGTCAGAGTCGAGGCAGATTCTCTGGCGTTCAATTCGGCTTGAGAAGCAAGAATGGCTTCGAATTCATCGTCAGACATCTCGGAGACACCTTTTGTTTTGCCCTTTGCAGTAGCAGGCGTTGAGGCAGCTGAAGTTATCGCTGAAGAAGCTTTCTTCTGCGTGCTGGAGCTGGTGCTCGATTTGGACGGTTCTTGTAGGGTAGGGGTCTTTGCGTCGCCATTCTCCGGATCACCCGACTGAGCTGCGGCTTTCTTCTTTTTCTTCTTCTTCTTGTTGCTCTTGCCCTTTGCGGGCTCTTTGGCCGGGATATCTGCGTCGCCTTCGTCCTCACCTTCATCATGTGCTTCCTCCACTTCTTGATTGCCCAGAGCAGCGAAGACGGATGCGGTTGTCGGCCTTGTCCCACTCAAGCCAGACGTGGACTTGTGATTTCCACCTTCGTCCTGCTCGTCTTCACTATCATCGCCATCGACATTGTCATCTTCGGATTGATTCTGATCGAGCTGGGCAAACTTGCTTTGACCTCCACTTGGCTTTGACGGCTTCAGATGATCTACTTCTGCGAGCTCTTCTAGCTCTTCGAGCTCCTGTTGTTGCCTGAGCTGTCGCTTGTTGAGCCTTTTGCCGCTCATTTCTGCGTCGAAGCAGAAACAGCCGAAGTCGGTAGGGGTGGTAGTGGTGGTTTGGTGGGAGGAGGTGTGGAAAGAAGGTGAGAGTGGTAAGCGAAGGCCAATCTTCCAAGTTGGGAGGACGGATCGGATCGATCGCCCGATGCGGGAGTTGTTCCTTAGATCTTGACAGCATTGTTGTGTAAGATCGCAGATCATTATTAGCTCAACCTAAAATCACGCACAGCAAAAAGTAGCCGTTGCCGTTCTTCTTGTTCGACACCTCTTCCTCCACTCTTCCTCCTCTAAAAGTCCTCCTTCGGTCCCATCATCACATTCACAAACATTGCCCGCTCTTTGTGTAAGAGGCGGTCCTCTCTGCAGCCCACGAAGCCACGAGACTTTCTCGCAACATGCTTCATTCTGTTGTAAGCAAAAATATCGCAGCGTCGGTAGGGTCTGCTTCCAGGTCCTCATGGACCCGACATTCTGCCGGCCTCCTGAATCACAGCTATGCCCGCCAAGCCGGATCGACGACATCGCCTTCGCCTTCATCCTCATTATGCGGATCAACACTCCAGTCTGCCGTCTCACGCCCGCCTCACTACATCCACACATGCCGTCGAGCATATTCGACCTCTCAAAACGAACAATCCGCAAAGGACAAGTTTGCTATCGGACCTTTCAATTTGAAGGCCGGACTTCTCTTCCTCGTCACCGGCGCTGGTCTTCTAGCCTATTTCCGCAACGAAAAGCTCAAAGTGGAAGAAAGACGCAAAGCTGAGACAGCATCAGCCAAGGTGGGGCGTCCCAGAATTGGAGGCCCCTTCGAACTTGTTACATCCACCAACCATCCTTTCACCCACGAGGATCTTCTCGGAAGCTTTTCGTTGGTCTACTTCGGCTTCACCAATTGCCCCGACATTTGTCCAGAAGAGTTGGATAAAATGGGAGAAGTGGTCGATCGTATCGACCAAAAGTACGGCAAGAAAATCATTAACCCGGTCTTCATATCTTGTGATCCAGCAAGGGACACCGTTCCTCAACTGGCAAGATACATTGAAGATTTCCACCCCAGAATGGTCGGTTTGACTGGACCCTTTGACAAGGTCAAGGCTGCTTGCAAGTCGTACCGAGTCTACTTCTCCACCCCACCGGGTGCGGATCCAATGGGCGACTACTTGGTAGACCACAGCATTTTCTTCTACCTCATGGATCCCGAAGGAAAGTTTGTCGATGCCTTTGGAAGGTCTGTCAACGCCAAAGAGGTGGGCGACAAAGTAGATGGCTACGTGAAACAGTGGCTGGACGCTGGACTCGACATTCAAGAAGCCGACGCTCGAGAGAAGATCCAGCAAGATGGGCGGCAAAAGGTAGAATGAGAAGCCTCGTCCCATTCCGCCATTCGACCCGATTCGCCTCGACTCACACCACTCCTTCCATCAATCGACATTTCCTCTTGTAAGACTAGCACAGGACATCGAAATCGAACTCGTAATTCTGTTTATCTCATCATCACATCAACAGATCGTGTAACGCACAATCTTTGCGGCCCCAAATAGCCAAGGTCTGTGTATCAGTCTCGTCCATTGCAGGGAGCTAGCAGTTTATGAGCTCTATCATCGACGAGGGGTGCGCCTTGTGCTTCTAACGTCGCTCGCGGCCGAGCTTCGAGTGCTTGCTCGGGTCGGCGCTGGTGTTCGAGGTGAAGGCGGAGCTGAAGACTTCACGTCCCCACTCCCACGACGAGTGGACGTAGGCGTCGCAGAGACTCGACCGGAACGAGTCTGTTTAGACGGAGTCGAAGCCGCCTCTTTTGCCTTAAACCGAGACAGAGCAGAAGCGCGCGTCGACCGCGATCCTCCACTGCTGCTTGTTTGACGACCTCCCGACTTGGACGCCTTGGATCGCGAGCCTCCTCGCGCTGTTGTGTCTCCATCCTCCTCCTCCTCCTCCCCACCGTCTTCTTCGACACTGTCTCGGTCATCATCTTCCTCTTCGTCCTCCTCTTCGTCCGAGTCCTTTTCTGCTTCGCTTTTGTCAGATGCTGCTTCTGCCTCGTCCTCTTCGCCGCTATTACGTTCATCGCCACTCTGCTCTTCTTTGGCGTCCTTCATCTCTTCATCCTCTTCCACTTCATCGATGCCCTCTGATTTAGAAGCTCGACGACTACTTCTTCGTCGCACAGCTGGCCTGGAATCGGTTTCTTCATCAGGAGCTGCCCTTTTCTTCGATATTCTTCGCGACCTGGTTTGACTTTCGGTCTCGCTCTGTGTCTCTTCAGGATCTTGATCGCCTCTTTGTTTCTCTGCTTGGCTTCCTTCCCTTTCGTCTTCCTCCTCGCCATCGGTTCCGTCGCGCAATCTTCTTCGAGTCACGCGCATCGGCGTAACATTACCCGAGGAGACTCTCCTTCCCATAGAAGCTTGCCGACTCGGCTTGGTGACTGCGGACGCGGGCCTGTTCTTTCGGGCTTTGGTGTCTTCCTCCTCCTCCTCGTCATCATGCGTTTCGTCGTTGGCAGACACCTCCTCTTTTGCTTCCTTTTCGTCTTGTTCATCATCGTGCTCTTTCCGTGAGGCGTTTTTGGTCGGGGTAGAGTCGTCCGAGCTATCAGAGTCCGTATCCGGCTCCGAGAGATCTTCGGCTTCATCGTCATCATCGTCTTCCTTTGTGGCTGCTGGATGCCGATCATTCGTGTCAGATTCCGTCTCTTTCTTGGTATCAATGTCCTTAGCGTTGTTACTGGAGCTGGAGACTTGCGTGACATCTGAACCTTCCTCTTCTTTAGTCTTGGCTAGGCGTCTGGAAGCAATCAAAGGCTCGAATTCTTCCCACGGCCAGAGGCAAAAGTCTCTCTTGGACATACCGTCTCCAAGTCCCCTGACATCGCTACCGTACGACCAGTTGTGAGAGGCATGCCTGCGCTGTCTTTTGAGTGTGTCTGGACTCTCCAAATTGAAGTCGGGTGAGCCCGGATGTTGGATTACGAAGCGCTCGCTCACTTGCGAAGAGAGCGTATGGCTCTTCTCAGATTTTGTCGAGGACATTGCACGATTACGAGTTTTGCTCGGACTTGGAGAGGAGCTTGACTCGGAATCGCCAGTGTCTGTTGAGGTGCCGGCTTGGGACGATGACTCGAAGATGGCAGTCTCTTCCATCTCATCCAACGTATCAAGGTCGAAAAGCTGATGAAGCTCACTCCAGAGCATGGTGGGTTCGATCTTCTTGTCCATCCCGAGAGCAGCGATGGCAAGCCGGGTTCTCTCGACCTCGAGCTGTCGTTCGCGCTCCTCTTCTTCGCGCTCTTCCTTCTCTTCTTCGGTTTCGGCCTCATCGTCGGGTACTCCTGAGCTCGCTATGCTACCTGAACGCGATCGAGACCCTTGTCGAGAGGAGAATGCACCAGCTCGTCGAGCTCTGAGCCCACTTGACATGGATGATTTCATCTTACCGGATGTGCTCGGCGGGCCTGAAGAGGAGAGCTCTTCTAGCTTGGATGAAAGGCGATCATATCGGCGATTCAATGCCTTTTGAACATCCAACACGACAGGGATCAAATTGAAATGTTTGTGTGGTCCGATAGGTCGATGTAGAGATATCGAGCGCAAGAATGCGACTTGCAGGGTATCGTCGGATGGCAGACTCATGCTGACGAAGGGGATGGATGGTTTTGCTGAGGAAGAGGAGGCTGTTGAGCTAGAGGATTCGCCCGCATTCTTGCTCATCGTCGACGTGCAAGATACTGGGATGTGCGGAGAGCCCAGACGCGAGCAGACTGATTGCTGCGGAGGATCGAGAGGGAAAAGTAGCTGATGAAGGGTAGGACTCGGTGATCTGGCCGATGCTTCAACGGGGTGTTTGTAGAGATGCGGAACGAGAGGAGGGATTGCAAGAACGGCAATCACGCACAGTCAAGTTGGAAGAACCGAGCGAGTCCTCGACCTGAACCGAGAATGTTGACACCATCCCCGATTCCAGTTTTGCATTTCATTCAAATCGCCCGATCCGATCTGATATTCACCGCAAGTTACCAAATCAAACATCGACGCTTCACCAGACATTCAACATCGCACCACATGAGGTGCTGATATCCTGTCAGAACGTAGATTAAGCAAATGCGAATCATCAGTCACAGTACAAAAGGATGGCAGGACAGCGCACGCAGAACAGCAGGCTACAATTTGGCTCTCTCGGTCCATTGGACAGCTTCACCGCGGATCAATCTACCAATACCGTTCCGATATCCCTTGACCACACCATTCTCGTCCCTAGCACCTCTTTCCCCAGATTGGTTGAGAGGCTCTCTCTTCATCCATTCCACCATTCTTTCGTACGCCCTACCATCACTGCTTCCCAACGGCGAACACAGATACCAATCATCCATGTCAAAGCTCTCGACCAAGCCGACCGCATCTTTCCGGATGGGACCTGCCATGAGTCCAGCTGCGATGCTTCGTACCATGGTGAGCTGCTGGGAGCTGAGAAGGTTGAGCTCCAAAAAGTCACCGACATTATTCTGAGATAGCATGCAGACCTGTAGCAAGTAGAAGAGGAGCAGATTCTGAAGGGCACCAACATGCGTTGAATCAGGACGAACTCCGAATTGCCGTTCGAGAGTGGCAGCAGATCCTTGTCGGAGCTCTTCAACCCGCTTTGTAAATGCATAGGCCATAAGATAGCTTCCATGGGCATTCGATGCCCGGGTGGCAAGATCCGTATCTAGGTGCTGGTACACAGCATCGTTTGGCTTTGGATTGGATCGGTGCTTGTCGAGCTGATCGACCAGCCACGCGGATCTATAGCCGAGCAGCTCAAGCAAGGTGGTGGGGTTGCTGAATTCGTTCTCAGCCATAGTCTTCACTCGTGCCGCGACTTGGCCTTGCGCGCCGCTTGTTCCAGCAACGAGCTCGAGATAGGCCAGTTCTGGCCTGATGGCTCGACCTGAACGCTTTCGAGTCTCTCCCAGCTGTTTGACGAGGAAATTGGCACCAGGTCCAGCCAAAAGCATCGAATTCTCTCCCTCATAAATGAGTCCGGCATTAGGTTGATTTCGTTCGAAATCAAAGCCGGAAGCCTGACTGAAGCCGTGTCCACCCATGCTCCTCCTGCACCTCTCGATTCCTGCTAAGCTCTCGTTGGTGCAACATGCTTTGAGGATGCTCGAGTAGCCGTGAACAACAGGAAGCAAGGCGCTGTCGCCCTTTCTCTCGATTTCGGCAATCATATCATTGTAGATGGCGCGTAGATGTTGGCTGACGAAGGTTGTAGCATATGCGCTGGCCAGGGCTGTGAGCACTCTCGCTTGGACTGAGGGATAATCAAGAATCTTTGGCTCAAGCTCTTGTGGCTTGGTTCTGGAAGTTCCTTGGCGGCGAATCACACCGTATCGAACGGCGATGGTGCAGGCTCTCGCCAGATGATGAGCTGCGATCTCGCAAAGTCCCACTCGAACCAGGGTCATGGTGCCACGGGTCATGATTTGGGCAGCGGCATTGCGCGTCTCGTATTTGCCTTCCCGAGATACCGTCTGAAAACGCTGCAGAAGATTGTTCCTTGGGATTCGAACGTTCTCGAAACATACGTAGCCATTGTCCATCGCTGGAGCACCAAGTTTGGGACCCATTTCCATAATTTTGCGACCGGGCAGAGCGGTGTGATCCTCGAGCGATCTCAGATGGACCAGGAATGGATGCATGCCATAGCTCTTTGTTCCGATGATCATGTTGGCCATGACCACACCGTAGGTGGCGGTAAGACCGCTGCCTCCGATCCACGTCTTACCGGCAGAAAGCTCGGGTGTGTTGATTACCCACTCATCCGTGTCCATATCCAAGGTGGCTGTGGTTCTCAAAGCAGACAAGTTGGAGCCATGGGCCAGTTCGGTCTGCATGTAGCAGCCAAGCCACTTGCCGCTTCTGACGTTGGGACCCCATTCGCGCCATTGCTCTTCGCTTGCCTGCTTCATAAGAGTGGGCTGGGCCATGGATTCAGCCACCTGGATAGGAAGATACTCGTCGGTGAAGAGTCGCAGCATGTCTGCATCCTTCTTCTCCAGACCGTGCTTGTTTCGGATTTCAAAGTAGCGCAGTGCAATGTTCTGACCGGCAAAGAAGCGCTCGGTACGCGATTGGAAGACACGGTTGTCTTTATCAAAAGTGTGGTCCGGATCATCTTTGAGAAGAGACAGGAGCCATCGTGCATTATCTCTCTCCTTACGAGAGCCTGGGATGATGCACGACATCACATCGATGTTGAAGGAGCATGAGGATCGTTCGGAAGCCAGATCTTGCGGCTGAAGCTGCTCCGGAGGAGGTCGTGAGGCAGTCATCTCGACGCTATCTCGATTTTGATGAGAACGAGTGGAATGAAGGTTCAATGCTCTTCAACGAGGAGTCGGTAGGAGCTTTGTGAATCGTACGTCTCTTTGAGTCTCTCTCCCTCTCTTTTGAATCTTTCTTAGCCTGTCGTCGAAGTCTGGTGGATGAAGACGACGAGGACACAGAAGTTGCTGTATCTCATCATGGATTTTTGGGGCTTCCTCCGGTAATAGCGAGTGGCCCTGTAGCCGGTTGCCATAAGCTGCTCCCCGACCTCATTTTCCAAGTCAGTTAGTCAGGTACACTCTTGGTTGCATACCCAACGTCGGCCGATTGGTCCGAGAATTTGCGGGGTGCTTCTGCGGTCTAACAGCTAGACCTGAGGCTCGACTCTCGCCCGAAACGACCACGACGAGAAGCGTGACTTCGGTTGGACCCTTATCGTCCATCGACTTCGACATCAACTTCCTACGACGCTAAAGACAATCTCAAACCAAACAAAAACGCACACAATTGAGCTCGGCATATCAAAGCAGAGCCGCAGAGCATCTCTCAGCCATCTCGTGTCTTAAAGTTGCTTTGCAGGACAGAGTCATCATCCAAGGGTCTTGCGTCTGGCTCTGATCGACAGATCTGATACTTGCACAGTCTAGGCTTTTCACTCTCACCTCGTCTCAGATGTTGGTCCGCACCTAGAACCCGCGTTCCTTCCCTTTTCCTCATCAATCTGGACGTAGGCAGGCTGTAAAGCCCACCTAGCATCTTGCCTATCAGCACCCCAATATTGACGCTGCCCCGCTCTTTTCAACATGCTCTCTTCGGTAGCATCCCTCCCTAAACCCAAGGTGGACTCCCTGCCGAAGGTCTTCTTCCAACGAAAGGGGGAATCTACCTGTCATCATGGTACACTCAGACTCACGTCACATCATCTGATCTTCGAGTTTGACTCTTCCACCAGTGCAAGCAGCGCCCCGCGCACGCAGCAGCTGCCATACTCACTAATTCTGAAAGCCACTCGCATTCCTTCTCTTCGTGTTGCAGCTCAGTCCGGTCACCAGTCCAACCGCATCTTCCCCATCACTGTTTTCCAAAAGAACTTTGACTCTTATGCCTTCGCCTTTCGCACCGAACAAGATCAATATGCAGTCTTCGACGCAATCAAAGACTGCACTGTTCGATCCGACGTATCTCAGCTATATGCTTTCTACTACCAGCCTGAACTCCGTGACCAGAGTGCACAAAAGCTCCATGATGGCTGGAAGGTATACGACTTCAAAAAGGAATTTGCCAGACAAGGCATTGGCTCCCGCACCAAGGCTTGGCGCTTCACCGATGTCAACGCCCAGTACTCCTTCTGCCCAACCTATCCCTCCCACATGGTCATTCCATCCCGCATCAGCGACACCACCCTCAACTATGCAGCCAAATACCGCAGCAAAGCTCGTATCCCAGCGCTCACCTATCTGCATTGGGCGAATCACGCCTCCATCACTCGTTCCAGCCAGCCCATGGTCGGTCTCAAAAACGCACGATCGATTCAGGATGAAAAGCTCATCGAGGCCATCTTCACATCCCATCACTTCGCCGATCCAGAATCCATGGCTGCCAAAGCCGCTTCCGAAGCTTCGGCCAATGCGGCCGCTACAGCAGGTGCCTCGACTCTCGCCGTCTACGGTGCTACCAGCACCAATCTAATCATCGACGCTCGTCCCACCACCAATGCCATGGCAAATGTGGCCAAAGGCGCAGGTACGGAGAACATGGAGTACTACAAGGGTTGCAAGAAGTCGTACCTCGGCATCGACAATATTCACGTTATGCGAGATAGCCTCAACAGGGTCACGGATGCTCTGCGTGAAAGCGAGCCTATTGCCACCTTCGGTATGCGGGTAGAAGCTCTCGAAGATGCCTCCAATGGTACGGTCGCTGATGGCACAGGATCGGTTCTCAAGCTCAATCCTACACCCGTTGATCCTACCGCGCTCCGAAAGTCTTATTGGCTCAAGCATATCCAGTCGCTCCTGGAGGGCTCCATGTCGATTGTCCGTAACATTCACATCAACAGCTCCCACGTGCTCATTCACTGCTCAGATGGTTGGGACCGTACCTCTCAACTCGCTGCAATTGCTCAAATCTGTCTCGACCCTTATTTCCGCACCTACACGGGTCTGGCCGTTCTCATAGAAAAGGACTGGCTCAGCTTTGGCCACAAATTTACGGATCGACATGGTCTCAAAGGCTCGGAGAAATTCTTCACGGTAGCGTCCAAGTATACCTATAACCACAACGACGACGACGACCAGGAAGATACCGATAGCGAGCTGGACAAGTCGTCCAATGGAAACGCAGGCGGCGGAGGCTTCGACGGTCAAGCAGCTGCAAACGCCTTTTGGGGCTTCACCAAGCAACTGACCGCCAATTTCTCAGCAGCAACCTCCGGCAGCACATCGGGACCACACAGAGGATCGCACATCAAGGAGACGTCGCCAGTCTTTCATCAGTTCCTCGACTGCGTTTGGCAGATCATGAGACAGTTTCCGGAGAGGTTCGAGTACGGGCCCGACTACCTCATCGAAATGCACAGGATCGCCCAAGAGAGCGTGTACGGAACGTTCCTCATGGACTGCGAAAGAGAGAGGCTGCGTCCTCAGGATGAAGATGGCAGGATGCTTTCTCCTCTGCCGACCAGAACTGTCAGTGCTTGGACTCATCTCCTGAGTCCTGAGGTTCAAAACAAGTATCGCAATCAGTCGTACCGGCCTGAATTGGATGACAGAGATCCAAAGCGGAAAGGTACAGACATGGGTGTCCTGTTCGCAGATCCTAAAGATGTGCGTTTCTTTGAGCGCCTTTTCAAGAAGGCGGAGGGCGATATGAATGCCTACCTCGACAAAGAGATCGAAGAGCGTCGTCGAGCTCGCGAGAGGCTCGAACGTGCGGTTCGTGGCGGTGGAAGTGACCAATCCGCCAACGCATCCAGCACTAGTCTACCCAACGTGGATCAAGGGGGCAGCGAACAGAGCACGACAGCCTTGGGCATCGAACCCGAGCAAGCTCAAGCAACGATTGCGGTGGTTCGAGCGGGCGAGCCCGATCCTGTGCTTGACCCGTTGAAGTCTGCCTCCCAGAAGCTTGCGTCCTCATCTCCTTCTGAACATGCACAGTTCACATCCCCTTCTCCTGGAGCGGTCGACCTGACTCCGAAAGGCAAGATCGACCCTTCGAAACTAGCCTATCAAGCACGCAAACCACGCGTAGCGAACCAGCCAGGACAGGGACTCGCAGCATCGCCATTGGGTGGAGATCAAGGAGACGCTTCAGTGGCAGGCAATGTTTCGAATGCAGCAGATGCTGCAGCCAACCGCATGAAGAACCTCTTGATCGGTGGCTGGGGCAGGCTGCAAGAAGCGATGGCCTCTCCCACCACGACTGCATCGGACTCTACTAATGCGGCAACGTCGAATCATCAACGCGAAGACCCATGGCAAACCGGGGAAGCCCATGCTCACGATCCTCTCGGAGATGTAGACCAACCGTCTCGCCAATTGTTCCAGCAGGATAGCAGTGCTAACCACTACGCTCGAGCTACAAAGCAGCCATTCGCTGCATCCTCGAATAGCCAAAATCCATGGGCTGCTCCAACAGATTTGAGAGCAGAAATGGAGAGTCAACACTATTCGATGCGGTCGACTTTCTCACGGAATGCGGCTGAAGCGAGATCGACGATCCCTACCGCACAACATGGCGTTTCAGAGGAGAGAATGCGGTCGCCGATGACTGCTCATCCGACATCTCGGAGCGCCGGAGATCCTGAAGCGACCAAAGTCGAGTCCAACCCAACCTTAGATCGGGCGAATGAGTCCAAAGTGGTTTCGGATCCATTGGGCGTACTTTAATCGCCGTCCCGGATTCATCCATCTCATCCTTTGTATGACTTTGCTAAGAATCCTTTATTTCTTATTTGTAGCACGCAGCTCACATGCTAACCAGCAATCCAATATATTTGTGAAAGCACCCGCATCATTTCGTCCGACGTTTCCGCGGCGAACGAAGCTTCAGATCTGTATCTGAAAGATTCCGTTGCACTGAGCCCCGAACAAGAAAAGAAGAATGGTATATGAACAAAAGAAACGATCGGAGCAGCAGAGTGATACCGTGTCAAGGTCAGCGGAGGGAGATTCTGCCTGCGACAGAAAGCTTCCCCCTTGGTTCTGATTGAGCTAGATCAGGTAGGGATACACCATCAACGAAGCTCAAGCATCCGAGACCGTGGATGCAGCCCGTGTCAGAAGTGAAGTCGGCGAGTTTGAGGGCTTGGGGTAAACCTAGAACAGCTTGTTGTACAGGATTAGAAGAATGAGGATGACGAGGCAAGCAATGATTCCTATGGTAACCAGTTTCTGCTGTTTAGCCCTGTAGCGAAGCAAGCAAGAATCATTCGTCAATGACGCCGCAGGAAGCAGGGTCGTAAAGTAGCGTTTGAGGGCATGAGCAAGGTTTGCGATACAGATGAGAAGATGGTTCAGGATTAGTCAGATAAGACGGGTAGAGGGGGTTCCCGGGGAGAGGCAGACTACTTACCGTCGGATCATCTTGGATAGCGTCTTGGAGGACCTGTCAATGTTCTGGTCTGCCTGTCGGAGCTGTTGAAGAGCGGCATCCCGAGAGAACGATCGGAAAAGGGTCAGAAAAGGTTCATCGTATAGAAGGCACGTTGTTGGGTGCTGGAGCATTGCGAGTTACTTACAGTATCTCTGGAGTTTTCGATCTGCTCTCTTTGGCTGCGGAGATCTCGGAGGATGTCGGCACCCAAGTCCTCTGTCTCTAACGCGAGTCGATTGGATTCTTCTAGTCTCCTCGTTCCATCCTCAAGTATGGCGGTACCTTGCAAGAGCCTTTGTCGTTGTGCTGCCGCGGGATCCGCAGCTTCGATATCCCGGTCATCGTCGGTGTAGGCGGGGTTGACACCACCTGGCGCACCTGAAGAGAGGGCAGATCGGATCTCCTTGTTCAAGCCTTCTACCTCTTGTTTGAAGCCGCGAATCTGTACCGAGTATCGAGACCTGACTGATTGTGGAAAGCCTTGAACTTCGATGTCCATCTGCGAAATAACCTCTTGAGCCTCCTCTATCTCCATCTCGGCTCTACGCAGCGTGGATTTCTTGGATTCGCCATTTTGCGAAGCTGCTTGGTCCAACTTCTGGCGAATTCCATCCTTGAGCTGTTGCAGGTCGGATGCGTAGCTATCGAAAAGCTCTGACATGATGGTGCCGGAATCAAAAAGGGAATGGTGGGAGCTCAGTTGCTGTTCAAAAGGATGGCTTCGATTGCAGCAAGTGACGCTCGGTCATTCGCTCGGCCACTCCACACCGGGCAAGTTGGCTCTCATGAACTACAGTAACTTACACTGCATATGTGCATCCCATGGATTCACACAAGCCCGACAATAGGCGCAACAGACGCTCATGATCCATCGCACCTATCTCGGCCGATACAGTACCGACCTCACTCTTTCGCCGACCCCGATATTTCTTCCTTCCGTTTTCTGGTCTAACATCCAATCCACTTCTTTGATTTAAAGTCTACGGTTCCATCTGAGGTGTTGACGACGAGGAGCAATAATAATGTCTATACACAGTCAGACAGACGACGAATTGTCGAGAAGAGCAGTGAGGTTGGTTTGTGCGGTCCAGAGGAGCAGGCTGATACAAAGACACGAGGGCGATGAATGCTGTACGAATGCAGGAAAGGCGAACAGCCTCAAGGAGAGTAGATGTCTAAAAGTTGTGTATTTGGTGACTAGCCATATTCGTCTACAATGGGACAAGCCCTAAAGAAACACCGTTTCGGCTCGTCACTTTCGCTGTTGATCAGTCTCTCCTTTCAAGATTCTAGTGATCAAAGCGTCGTAAGGTTTGGGGTTGTCCAAGTAGATGTGGTGACCACTGTTGGGAACGACGAAACAGTTCGTGTTAGCATTGCCCTGTTTCCGCAGACGTCTAACCGCCTCCTTTCCTCCGCGAACGTCCATCCAGTCGTGTTCTCCGTAAAGGAAGCTCATCGGCATCTTGAGGTGATCAATTCGATTCACCATGGGCAGCCGAGCGAAGGCACCGGGTTGCAGAATGTGCGCTAGGCAGTATTCTCCAGATCCTTTGCTCAGAAAGATTCCCTGGCAGTAAGCATGCAACGAGCGAAGCTCGTCCTCTGGCAGAGCTCCAAATCGACGTTGAGTGTATCTTCCTGCCAACATAGGCCCAAAGAAGAGCGACCCCCTCAAAATGCCAAAGGGAGAGACGTTCTGCTCCCAGAGGAAGCTGAAAACGCTTCTTGCCCTTTTAGAAAACCGTGGCGCCTCGTGAGTGGCTTTCTCGGGCTCCTTGGATTGACCAGATCTAGGAATTTTGGAGGAGTCGACCGAAGTGGTGGTTGTCACGCGGTCCAGTGTTGGTCCAGAGTGACCCTCTACCGCTACACCTGATCGATTCTGCGCTGCTTTTTTGGCCATCTCGTTCGCTGTCATGGTGTCATTGCGTTCCTGAGTGACTGTGCTGGGAGCGACGTCCTTCTGGGGCTGGCGAACTTCCTGCTCGACCGCCTGGGTCGGGGACTTGGACGGGGAAGACGGTATCAGCTCCTCGGGTGCGTTTGGGATACCGACCGGACTGACAAGCACAAGACGCTGCACTCTTTGCGGATACTTGAGCGCATAGGCGAGCGAAAGGTAGCCACCCAGACTGTGACCAACGAGCACCATCTTTTCCAAGCCCATCTTGCGACGCCAATCTTCCAGACTACTGATGAAGAAGTTTTCGGCGGCCGCCACGCGAGACTCGACAGTCTTCATCTCGGAAGAAGGGATGTGGAAGGTGGGTCTTGAGCTCCTTCCCATTCCTAGCCAATCTAAGACGTACAGCCGCGAGTTGGGGATCTCAGCCATAGCACGCAGGTTTTGGAAAAAGAATCCGCTTCCTGCACCGTAGCCGTGCGCCAAGACGATTTTGGTCTCTGCCCGAATTTCATCCGCCTTTTCTTCGGAGTAGGGTACTCCAATCTCCAACATATTGAGCTTCCGTCCCGATGGTGGAGTGTATGGCTTGACAGCGTCGACGGGTGCAGGGGTGAATTCGAAATTATCGTTGAGGGCTGGACTGCCGAGCGCGGAGTCCTTCGGCACCTCGACATCTGTTTGGGTTTGAGAGCGGGTTGAATCGGTCTCTGATGATCCTAAGTCGACTAGTCTGATGCAGCCAACTTTGCCATCGGCTGCTGGAGACAGACCGATGGTCATGGTGGAAGGCTCCTTATCCTTGCGGAACGGCCAGAAATTAGGAGCACTGAAGATCGAACTAGCGGTTCCAGACGTCGACGATGTCGAAGGAGATGGCAAAGTGGATTCACCCTCACCCGCTGGGAGACCTCGACGTGCCCAAGCAAGGCCCTTGGCTAGACCTTTGCCATCTCGGACCTCTTCGTCTTCGCAAATGACGTTGTTGACGGTGGCACCATCAAAATAACCGGTAGAGCGATAGAGATGAAGTTCAGCATGCGCCGAATCTTGAACAGGATTGGCTTTCCACCAAGCGACCAACGATGTCTTGAAGCTTGAAGGAATGGGAGGAGCAACGTAGGTAGGTGTGGAGGGTGTCGTGACAGAAGCTGCTTGAGTTGTCGATGAGGCTGTAGCTAGGTTGGTGTCGGAGACGGATGCGGGAGTAACCTTGATAGAAGAATCCGACGGCTTAGTAGCAGGCGAAGCTGGCGCAGTCTGTGTGGTCAGAACGGACGCTTGCCTCTTTTGCGTAATATGACCGGGTGTAGATGTGCCTGACGCGGTAGGGGACACCTCGATCGCTTCGAGTGTCTGCATGGTGTTGTCAGAAGCCGAAGCCGGAGGACGAGGTCGCTTGAGCTTCTTGGCTAGGGTGTGGAAAGTGGCTCCGTCTTTGTTAGGAAAAGTCGATGTGGTGCTTGTAGCATCTATCGTAGTTCTGAGGAGGCGAACTGAGCGGACCATTCGAGCTTGCTGAAAAATAAAGGAAGAACAAGAGCTGGGCTGCGGACAGATTTGAGGTGGTGAAGACAGCGGTCGCAATTCAGATGGTGCTTAAGTGAGTAAGATGGAGCGCTCAGGATGATGGAGTTCGGTTGGAGGGCTGAAGAAGGGACAAATCTGACTCTAGAAGCTGGAACGGAATAGGAGCATTCTTACTCTTATTGCTCTGTATCTATAGTCTGAGACAAGAGGACCTTCTGACAGCAGGAGAGTGCGTTGAACAACAGCGCGTGTGCGGAGCAGGAGAACCGCGCCGCGCGTGTTGGTGTTGGTTCTCGATAACGCTAACGCACCAGATCTTGGGCAGAGAAGTGCCGGCGGTACCGGGGAAGGGTGTCAAGGGGCTTGTAGTACGCGGAAGGGAAATGGATAAGAGCAACAATGCAATCAGCTTGACAGCTTTGAGCCTAAGATATATAGTTGTACGAACACGTTTCTGCTTGATTTGACCGAAAGCTCAGCAGCCACGCCTCGGCTTTTGGGAACGTGTCATCATCATCAGCCTCAGAAGAGTTGGATCAGCTTCGGACAATTTGGAAATGAAATCTCCAAGACAGGCTCATCAATCAATCAACGAGACCCTGCTTAAAAGTTCCTCCACTTGCAACCTGCCCTTTCCGCGGAGATTTGGTTCGTCCAAAACGCACACGCTTCGCAACCTCCGTACACTTAACCTCCTCGCCTTTCTTCCGAGGGCATTATTCAGTCCATTCCATCCGGACCCCAGATGCAACTGGGAGGTGATGCATTATGCAATCTCCCGACTCCACCATCCATCACATGGTATCTCTCATTCCCGTCTTGCGTTAATGGTCGCAGGGAAGGAAGACTTTGATCTGATGGGATCCAATGAATCCGCTCGCAAGAAGCCTCCAGGATGTGTTTCACCTTCCGAATTGATCAGAGCATCAAGGATCGAAGAGCTGAAAGAAAAAAAAGAGCATTTGGAGACTGCATGAGTTGAACACGCGACCTTTCGCAAATTAAACATCTTCTATAATGCTAAGCGAACGCTCTACCAACTGAGCTAAACCCCCGCGATAATGCATAGAATGTCAACGATTGTTCCTATGTACGTGAACGCATTTTCATCAGAATATAAGCGTGCCGATTGACCACATCATGCTATTTCTGGCAGTGCAACATCACAGTTGTTCTGTTGCACTCTGAGCCCACGCGATGAAGCTGCCTAGATCCGATAAGTCGAAGTTCATACGGAGCAAGAAGGACTCAGTTGTGCTGGAAGGACTTAGAGTCGGGCAGAAGAGATGCAAACCGATTTCGTCCAATTGGACACGACCGTGTGATTTGCCCGCAACTTGGTTCGGTTAGTTTTTGTTTTTTTTACCGTTGGGGAGTCGAAGTCGCCTCACTTGACAACTGTGACTCTCACCCACACGCTTTCTCCAGTCCGAATCTCGAAGCTCTCGACGCAAGAGCCACCAACCCAAGGCCAACAAAGAAATCCAAGCAAAATTATTGCCGATCAATCCGGAATCCACAACACCTTGCTTCAACCCCGGCTTCTTGTTTCTGGGACGTCGCTTCAGCTCTTCGACATCATTTACACCGTCACCTCGTCCACCATCGGGTCCAAGCTCTCTGCTGTTGCTGTTGCTGTTGCTTTTGCTGGAGCCTAGCCTGCTTGAAGCCAACCCAGAGGCTGAGCTGAAGCAAGGCAAGCTCGTCCGTCTGCTCGGCTTCTCTGAACGGCCCGGGCTTTGTCTGACTTTAGGGTCGGTCCGATCGTCTCCAGGATCCTTCTCCAACAGTAGAGCGGCATTCAGAGTCTGCCGCGATCAGTGCCGTCATTCACTGTTCTTCGCCTGTAACTCTTCGACACACTTCCACCTGCCTCAGCCGATAAAATGAATAGCAGTCAGCCTTTCCCCGCCCCTCCCGTCGAGATCTTTGTCGATACCCGAGGGGCCAAGATCATGGAAGATGAAGCTTCACATCCTGATCAAAGAGACAGTAGAGACATCTACCTCCCCAACCACATCGAAGCCGTATCCCATATCGCCGTAGATGTAGGTGGCTCGCTAGCCAAAGTCGTCTACTTCACCCGCTCTCGCTCGGCGGATCCATCATCTAGGCTCACCAACGGCGTTGACAACTCCTCGCCCATCTCGACAAATGCTCCGCTTGCCTTCACACCACCATTCTCATCGACGCCGGCTACTCTGTCACCCAAGCCCAGCTATGGCGCTTTTCATTCTCGCCAATCTTCGAACAACCCGCAAACCGGTCAGCGGACACCTCCCCCGTACAGCGATCATCCCATGCCGTCTGGCACCTTGACGCCTACAGCCATTCTAGGTTCCCCTCAGATTGCTTCAGCTTCTGCGATCCATTCCACTCTGCTCAAGCGTCGTTCTCTTCCTGGCGCCTTGCCCGGAGGTCGGCTTAATTTCGTCAAGTTCGAGACGTCCGATATCCAGAGCTGCGTTGCCTTCCTGCGAGAGCTCATCGAACGATCCGCTGTCACCAATGGTGTCTCCATCCAAGATATGCGTAAAGGGGTCAAGCTCATGGCTACCGGAGGAGGCGCTCATCTGATGTACGACCTCTTCGAAAAGGAGCTTGGCATCGAGGTCAACAAGGAAGACGAAATGGGCTGCCTCATCACCGGTCTCAACTTCATCACCTTGATCCCTGACGAGGTCTTCTGGTATTCAGATGAGCTCGTTGCTGCGCTTCACTCTCCTCTCCCTCAGAATCCAGCAGCGAGAGCGGACGCTCAGGCTTTGCGGTCTTCCGTTCCGATGCAACATCCTTTGCCCAGACCATCGCCCAATCCACCGCTCTACGCTCCCCTTTTTGACTCGCACCCTTCACCCAAACTTCCTTGTCTCCTCGTCAATATCGGCTCGGGCGTCTCGATCATCAAGGTAGATGATTTTGGCAAATTCGAACGAGTTTCCGGTACCTCTTTGGGCGGCGGCACCCTCTGGGGCTTGCTCTCGCTTCTCACCGATGCCGATAGCTTTGACGAGATGCTGGAGCTCTCGGAGCAAGGTGATAACTCCACCGTCGATATGCTCGTTGGAGATATCTATGGCTCTGTTGGCTACAACTCCCTAGGGCTTAAGAGCTCCACCATTGCATCCTCTTTTGGCAAGGTCTTCCGCAAAGACCCTAAATCTCCGTACCCACGGACAGCGGAGGAGAGGAGGAAGAAGTTCAAACCGGAAGATATCTGCAAATCCTTGCTCTATGCCGTCTCCAATAACATCGGGCAGATCGCCTATATGAATGCAGAAAAGTACAATCTGGATCGGATCTACTTCGGTGGTTGCTTCATCAGGGGCCATCAGGCCACCATCAGCACGCTGTCATACGCCATTCGGTTCTGGAGTAAGGGAACCAAACGAGCCTTCTTCCTCCGACACGAAGGCTACTTAGGCGCGATCGGTGCTTGGATCAAGCATATCTCCAGCGACGTTTCCACGGCAAACACTCCTCGCGCATCAGCGGCGGCCGTAGCGGCCATGATGGGTATGACCCCGTCTACAGCGGCTGACCCAAAGACTCTCAATCGAGTTCGCCCTTCGGACAACCCAGGCGTTGCTGCAGGAGGGTTGGAAGACTTGCCGAACGTTACAGACAAAACGCGGTCTGATCCCAGCTCAGAACACCGTTCTGATGTGACTACGGAACCGTACCGTTCGGCGGTCGACCGATCACATCTTCAGTCTGATCTCGACTTTCTCAATGGCGTGCTGTCTCAAGAACATCAGCAATTATCGACCAGCTCCACACACGGTCGTCGTGCGATCAATGGGGTTGAGAACCGCGTCAACAGCGAAGGTGAACCCGAAGAGTCATCGAAAGAGACATCGGTGGATGAGGCTTCGCAGTTGAAGCAAATCTTGGCTTCTCTCGACTCGCTCAGCATTCCCAGCAGCAAGCAACTTTCTGGAGAAATTTTTTCGGCGGACTCTCTTTCAGCGGTCGAGAGCGAGCGAGACGAGATCCTGAGCCTGTTGGCCAACCTGGATCAGACGGAAGAAATCGTCGACGGTCTCGAGGGTCGCCTAGATAGCCTCCTCGCATCGCTAGATGGCATCATAGCCAATCAGGAGGCACAGCAAGAGCAGCATGCGCAGTCATCGTGACATTTTCGTCTTCGTCTTCGGAATCCGTGTACTCAACTTCTCACTTGTAATTCTATCACAAAGACAATGCATGGAAGCATTCCAAAGTGTTGCATACCTTTCTTCCAACCTGTTCATGCAGAAACTGTATTGTTCAGCTAAAGATATGTGCAGTAGGTTCTCTCAAACAGATCAGAAACAGTCTCTGTGCCAGCCAACCACTATCAGAGATGCAGAGTTAAGCCCAGCCTAGCCCTAGGGGGCGTCCGCCGCAGCGCAGCAGAGGACTTTTCTGTCCTGCCAAATGGCAACGGAACGAGTGGAAATGCACGAGCCACAAGAACACGCTGTCCGTCAGCCAGAACACTGCTGTAGTGCCGGTGACGGACTCCCATGCCAAAATCCAACTTTTTTTGACACGTCTTCCGGCCGGTAGCTCAGGCTGGACGCTCTGTCAGCTCCGCTGATGGACATGTACTGCCCCATGCTGGCCAAGAGACTCAGCGTGTGCAATGGACTTGCGCACGCAAGAGACTCAGTCAGTCCAATGCTCAGTCAATGTCCGTTGGTCTGTGTCCGTCACACAAGCTCAGTCTGTGGTCTGTCAGCTCACGCTCAGTCTGTGGTCCATCACACATGCTCAGTCTGTGTCCGTCAGTCTGGGTCTGTCTCTCACGCTCACGCTCACGCTTGCCCCTGTGTCTCTCTCTCTACTACTTATGCTGCCATTCCCTCACACACGCTTCACTTCCTTTGTCCGTCCATCTGCTTCCGTCACTCTTACTTCACGCTCTTTGTCTTCACCACTCAATCAATACTTTGCCTCACCGCTTCACTTTGGCCCCATCAACGCTTTGCAACTACTTCCTTTGTCCGTCACCAGCGCAACCAGACTGCTACGCTTTCTGCCAACATCTTCTGCTACCGCTGCCTCTACCACTCCCATCCTTTGTCTCTTGTTAGCATGCTCACTGCTGCCATTGCACTCTACGCAACATCATCACCACCGCTCTGTCAACTCCCTTTGTGTTGCACACGCTACTGCAATGCTTCCATTGTTCCAGCACTCAGCCTCACCGCTACGCTACCACCACCCTTTGTTCTTTCCGCTGTCCATCACCATCTTCTTGCAAGTCTACTGCTCACCGTTATCTACACCAAGAATGTATATATATCAGTATGCTATGCAATGTCATCTGTTCACGCTCTGTATACCAACATTCTCTGTGATCTTCTCCGGCACTGCTAACTACTGACAACAACGCTCAAGATCTTTACGCTCACCATGACTCCGCCCAGCACTCCTCTTTCCAGCATCGGCAATGCAATCAAGGAAACCCAGCAACTTCAGGCTGGTACTGATGGTAAGTTGCCTTCACGCTCACTGCTGTCTTGTTCACCAGCATGCTCACACTCCTTCTTTGCTGCTACAGATGGTTTCTTCAACGCTGCTGTTACCGTGCTCAAGAACTTCTTCCTTTCCGTTCACCCTCAACCTCAAGTCTTGGTCTGCCTCCGGGAATGCTGCATGCTGGACGCTCCAATGGATCCGCTCATCAAGACAGTGGAGGAACATGTTGTTGGTCACGGTCACGCTCTGGGCAAAGAGGCCAAACAAGAACTTGCTCAGGCGCTGCTGGATGTTCAACTCTGCCTCCCAATCTACCTCTCTGACGTTCCAATGGACAAACTCCCTGCTCTCAAGATGCCCGGTGTTGCAGTGGATCCCAATGGCTACCGCTGCACTCTCTGCAGCTACGCTGTGATGTCCAAGTCAAGCATGTACAAGCACGTGTCTGATGTCCATCCAGCTGCCATCAAGAAGGACACTATTCTTCACCCGGTCAATGTTCAAGCGCTTCACCAGCTGGGACGCTACACCAAGTATGTTCACATTACAGAGAAGCAAGTCACTCCCATCCTGGACCTTCCTGCTCCAGTCACCATCAATGATGCTTGGATTGATGACAAGGTGGAAGCATTCCTCAAGCAGGACCAAGACATACGGCAGAAGGCTGGACAGGATCAAGATGGTGTTCAGCCGGAGGCAACCAAGTGCGTGACCAGCCCTTGGCTCAATCAGCTTGGCTGGCACACGTACTGGGCTGGCAAGTGTTGCTTCCGCGACTAACCTAGACGCTGAGGGAAGGAACCTTCAATGAAGCTATGCAATACGAGACAGTAGTCTAGTGTGACGGGTAGGACAAGTAGGTATAAGTTGTATACCTAGGAGTACTAGTAAGATGGTTATGTTTGGACAAGTTTCATTCGAGCAGTTTATTGAACGGTGCAAGTATATATACATTGGTCTCGTCTTCCCTAGTGAGCGAGCTCGTCCCGTAGGGGGAGCGAGAGCATCTTCTAGGTTGCTGCGGTATCTTCTTCTTCCTCTTCCTGATTGGATAGAGGTACCGCGCCTGCATGGGCAGGCGAGGCTTCCCGTTTTGTTCCCGTGGTTGGACTTGTTGGTCCAATCACGTCTGCCCTAGCAAACAAGGGTCTTCAGAGGACCGCAAGGGCAATAGGTTAGGCGTTCTGATAGCCGACGACACCTACCTTCCAACAGCAAGCCGTTGGCAGCCATTGGCAGACTTGGCCCCAATCCTCAACACTGGTCCAAGGTACATGGCAACTTCCTACACTGGGTACGTGCCGGTGCTAAGGCTGCCTGCAAGGCGTGGCTGGTCTCTTTCTCCAAAGACTGCCGTGGGATCAGGGCAAGACTCCATGCATACAGTGACAATGCTCCTGCCAAGATGCACAACATACAAGACAGCACCATCAACAACCGTGCTGAGGGTTACAAGGGGCCCTCCCGCTCAGGGTCGGAACTTTTTTTGCACTTTTGACTGCTTGAATACATCCTTCTGGGTGCTCTGAGCAATAGTTATTACTTGACCCTGGGCTGGAGACATAGTAAATGGTTGCGTATGGTAGGGTCAAAGCTGAGGGTCGAAAAACCACTTTTTTGGATTTTTGCAGGTCTGACACCACAGGATGGAGCGTAATGGTGAGGAGCACATGTCCAGGGGTTGATCTGGATCAATTATTGCAAAATAAGTGAGCAGGGTCAGAAAAAGTGCAAAAACGGGCATTTTGCAAGGGGGGACCCTTGGGACCGGTCACGGCGGAAAAAAAGTCAGCCCTTTTCACTTGGTGCCATAATGAAAGATGGTGCAAATGCTGTCAATAGAAGCCATGCACAAGCACAGCAATGTGGTGTAAGATGCTGGAGAGCACCAGGGTCAAACGTGTTTTTGCCGACCCTGAATCTGACCCTAGCCCTAGGGGACGACCGTCAGGGATGGGTGCCGGACTTTTCCGTCCCGCCAAAGGGCGACGGAACGAGCGGAAATGCACGAGCCATCAGAACACGCTGTCCGTCAGCCAGAACACTGATGTAGTGCCGGTGACGGACTCCCCCGCCAAAAATCCAACTTGAATTCACGCGTCTTCCGGCCGGTACGCTGGGTTGGCCATTCTTTCGGCTCCGCTGACGGACCGCGCACTGCCAAGGCTGGCCAAGAGACCCAGCGTGCGCAAGAGACCCAGCACACGCAACGGACTCAGCACACGCAACGGACTCAGTCCAACGCTCAGTCCAAGTCTGTTGGTCTGTGGTCCGTCAGTTCATGCTTGGTCTGTGGTCCGTTAGTCTGAGTCTGTCTCTCACGCTCAGTCTGTGTTGGTCACGCACACTCAGTCTGTGGTCTGTCCGTGCACGCTCAGTCTGTGGTCCATCACGTACGTACTCAGTCTGTGTCCGTCAGCTCACGCTCAGTCTGTGTCCGTCAAATTTGCGCTCAGTCTGTGGTCCGTCACGCAAGCTCAGTCTGTGGTCCGTCAGTTCACGCCTCAGTCTGTGTCCGTCAAATTTACGCTCAGTCTGTGGTCCGTCACGCAAGCTCAGTCTGTGGTCCGTCAGTTCACGCTTGTCTGTGGTCCGTTAGTCTGAGTCTGTCTCTCAGCGCTCAGTCTGTGGTCCGTCAAGTTGGGTTCGGTTTTGGTCGTTCGGCGTACGCTCAGTCTGTGTCCGTTAGTCTGAGTCTGTCCCTCACGCTCACACTCACGCTTGCCCCTTTGTCTCTCTCTCTCCTACTTACGCTGCTATTCCTTCACGCCTCCCTTCCTTAGTCCGTTGATCCGCTTCCGTCACTCCCCCTTCACGCTCTTTGTCTTCACCACCACTCAATCAACGCTTTGTCTTTACCGCTGCTCAATCAATGCTTTGTCTTCACCGGTCCTTCCTCAACACTTCCTTTGTCCGTCACCAGCACAACCAGACTGCTACGCTTTGTGACAACATCTTCTCTTCTGCTACTGCTACTGTTCCCATCCTTTGTCTCTTGCCAGCATGTTCACCGCTGCCGTTTACAACATCATTGCCACCAACCACCGCTCACTGCCAACCACCGTTCAGCTCCCTTTATGTTTGCTCACACTACCAGAATGATTCTGTCAAACATCCCCCCCCTACCGCTACCCATCCACCACTACATGTATTAATCAGCACTTAGCAATGTCATCTGTTCACGCTCTGTATACCAACATTCTCTGTGATCTTCTCCGGCACTGCTAACTACTGACAATAACGCTCAAGATCTTCGCTCACACATGACTCCACCCAGCACTCCTCTTTCCAGCACTGACGGGACAGCGTTCTAGATGTCACCGACACGGTCTGAGCCCCGAACTGCCCTCGAGACTTGCGAAACCCACTCGACCAGAACCGTCAAAAGACAGAGAAGACGTTGTTGAACGAGTCGCCAACGATCCACTGAGGAACGCCAGCCTGCGTAGACCCGAGATCGATGTATGAATACGGCACCGAGACAAGTGGAAGAGGTGGTGTAGGGGTAAGGACCCAAAATCGAAGTCCTCGAAGACATGGAAAAGCTGCCCGCTGAACTGGAGCTGAATGTTGAGAACTGGTGCTGCATGGAAGAGGAAGTAACCGCTCATGTCAGGAGCGTTTTGTGCACCCCACATCTGGGAATAAAAGGCTCGGACCGGAGATGCTGGGCCGCCGATGAGCGTAGTTCCGGTGTCGATAGCAGCCAGGGGATTGGTTCCAATGCTGGCAGATTAGCCATTGATGGTGATGCCTCCAAGCGGGGGATGGTCCAGTAGCCAAGACCTTGCTGATTTTGGAGATTGTTGGGGATGCTAGTGTAGGTGATACTACCAGAATACTGTTGGAATCAATGGTACCCAAAGTGAAGACGCCACCCAGGGCTCTGGATGGTGTTGACATTGGGATCGGTGTCGGAGATTTTGTCGATATTGCGGGCAAGCTGGAAAGTGAAGACGTTGGAGGAGCACGTTTGCTTGCCGAGTACCTGCCAAAAGGGAGAAGCGCCACTGCTCGAAAGAGATTGGAAAGCCATACCCATGATACAAAGAGTAGAGATATTCGACGGTTCCTTGAGCGACTGCATTGGCCTCGGCGAATGTGAGATTGTTGACGGTGTAGCCAGCCAACGAGACTCGGTCGGCGGCGAGCAATGCCTTGTACAGCTCCGGTTCCGTATTCGACCGAGAAGGAACATTGGAAGCAATGTTGGTGGAGGAGGCGGAAGGATTGTATTTGTTGAGAGAAGAATCGAAGTAGTTGGCGGTGCCACACGAGGTATCAATAAGCCAGAAGTCGGAAGAGCCATGTCGAGGATTACGTTGAAGTTCTGTGACGGAGTGCCAATGGAGAGCTGTGCAAAGTAGTAGCTGTTGAATGAAGAGCAGACATGAAGTGATGAGCAAATTGATAAAAAGAAATGAAAGTGTGAGTGATGAAGACCAGATTATGCGAAAATGAAGCCTTTGCGTGGGTAGCTGATATGAAAGGATGGGATGGGAATGATGCTTCTGTTTACTCACCTGTCCTGACCGACGTCCGTTAGGCCGATGGTCTGTCGCTTTCGATGTTGGGTGTTTGTGTTTCTTGCGCCATACTTGGTCTTCGCGAGCTCGGCCTGCTTGAAGGCCTAGCTGCGAGTTTTGTTTGGATCTCTCTTGTTAAGCCTGGGATGGAGACCACCGTGTCTTCGATAGATTGGGACGGAGAAGTGGCTGGGATCAACATCGGCGCCAAGAGATGCGACTACCTAAATGAGTTGCAGCTTGGGCGGACGCGATGTCGCCGGTGCTTAAGGATGATTGACCAGGTAGGACGTAGGACGAGGCGAAGAAGCGCATACGAGTGCGGCTGCCAACGCCGAGGACAAGGTACCAGACACCATAATGAACGATGGGCTGTGATCCG
This sequence comes from Ustanciosporium gigantosporum, assembly GCA_928724795.1. Lineage (NCBI taxonomy): Eukaryota > Fungi > Basidiomycota > Ustilaginomycetes > Ustilaginales > Cintractiaceae > Ustanciosporium > Ustanciosporium gigantosporum. The sequence continues at coordinate 1,332,967 of CAKMXM010000002.1, forward strand.
AGGAACAGAGATGAGGATGATCTCGGGAGCTCAAAGCAGAAGTTGGTTTGGAGTGAGCTGTAGAGGTAGTTGATGAAGGTTGTGCCCGTGGGGATGATGGCGGCTAGAAGGGGATAAAGTACGGAAGATAGATCGAGTGTCGGGCTGGGGTTGGGGTGTTGGCGAAGGTGAGGGTGAAGAGTGATGGTGATGGTGATGGTGATGGTGGAGGAACGAGGGTCTGACGAGGGATCGAAAGGGTTCCAGTAAGTGAGCAGGGAGGATATACAGTACATAGGTCTCAGTGCATTCCACAGGTTTGGGGCGGAGCTGGACGATGGCGGAGGAGCGTGCCGGTGAAAGCGCGATCTTGGAAGGAAGGATGGGTTGGAGGTGACGAAGTTGGCGAACTGCGCTTGTTCGCTGTGCCGAAGTCGGCGGGAGGAGAGGGGAAGACGAGGGGGGAGAGTTATCAGGGTTGCGGTGGAGGATTTGGATGATGCCGATGACGATATGTGAACCCTGAGTCCAACTACTGACTGGCAAATCGAGGGGCGGGGCGAAGCGACAGCGACAGCGAAGGAAGACAAACATGCGGAAGGTACAGAGGAAAGCTAAGCGAGGCCCGACCCGACCATGCTGTTTGCAACGGCGCTCTCTCTCAGTCGGATTACAGTATTTGCTCACCCGCAAACAGCGCTCTGACGAGCGTGGTGCTGGCCGAGACCGTGTCCATTGAACCATGGTTTGAGTGTTGGTTGGGTAGTTGTTATTGTTAGGTGAGGCTGTGCGGTCGCTTAGATTCAGGAGAGTTGCATTATTACAGAATCATTGCTCTCTATTCTTACAGAGCATGCACAGCAGACTCGAACGTGGAAGTCGCTCTAGCTGAACAATCGACGTATTATTTGTTGCGCCCAAAATGTTCATGCATGATTCTTTTTGCACTCGGCACAATCGGCGCGTACAGAGTGAGTCAAGCACAAAGAAAAAAGCTCGGCCCGCATGTACCGAGGGAGCACCATGAATCACAGACAGTAGTACGTATTGCATGCTAGGTGCCTCTCAACACTGTCACTCTGTACTTGATCCTGAGAAGCAGTATCATGATTTGATTGATGGATTGCCAGCAGCGTAGGCAGCCGTCAACGTGGTGATGAGGCAAAGTCAGAAGCGGAGTTGGGACTTTGGAGGGTCGCTTTGCCATTCACGTCTATTTCCAGAGGTATACTGTATTTCACACACCATCCTTGCAACTCAGCCCGAGGCTGAAGTCGCGAGTACAAGGGCACGTCGAAGTGTGTTAGATTCTCCGCTTTTCTGTCTCTCCGGCTTGGATGACAGCAAACAAGTTTCACACTTTCTTTTGGGGCGCCTTTAGAACTCAGCGAAACATGCACAAAGTCCTCGTTCAGACAAGATGTCGAAGGACACACTCTTGTTAATACGACCATCCTCGTTCTTCACGATTACCGCTGCGACTTTGTTCGATGAGCTGACTATTCTGACTCGACGATTCGATCAAACCAACCTTGTCCCTGTCCATTGCGTCTCATCTTCCAACTCCAATGTCGTTGCATCTCTTGGTCCGTCGGCAGTCCATCCACGCTACCCAGTCTTCTAGCCATCTGTCGATCAGCTCCATCTGGCTCGCTGCCACAGGAGGAGCGAAGCACTCTTCCAGCTCCAGAATCGTCAACGCTATTAGCGTTTTCGAGGTCGAATGTGGCTCCTTCATCCATCCCAGCATGTTGACCAGCTCCTCCTTCATCGCTTCGCTTCCAGAGAGCGTCCCAAAGCCAGTAGAGTGATGCAGACAGATCAGTAGACGGCAGTAATGATCGAAAAGTTTCGTGTTGAACACCAAATCACGGTGCGCTGAACCAACATCTGGCACAGCCAGAGGCGCAGCTCGAACATCGACGATAGCCACCGTTCCAGCCTCGATTCACCAAAATTCTCCGAAAAGAGCCATGAACCAGCCCCGTGTGAGTTGAGCTTTTCGTAAAGCGGGTTCCGATAGTCCTTCAGCTCGACGTGCTTCTTGAACAGCAGTCCTCGAAGATCTCTCTGCCAGCATCGGCGCTGAGTCTAGATGCAGAGCTCGACTGACAACATGCCTTGAGTAGCAGGCTCAGAACCGGAGCATCCGGGAACCTCGCAATCGTTCTGCAGTACGCCGTCCATAACGCATCGATGCCCGGTGCTGAATGAGCATGCAGTCCTGAGAACACCACCGATGCCATGATTACATCACTTGTCACCAGATGCTTTTCAGCTGGCGGTATCGATGGCGATGACAAGTGCAGGTTGTGCAGCCTTTCTGGGCTTACGTCGTCGGGATCGATCGTAATAACTCTATGAGTCGCCGCCTCGGGATCGTACCTCCATGGTACCCCACTCTCGCACCATGAGTCGAGCTGTCTGAGCGCCGCTTGCACTTCGTTCATCGCGAACAAGGCCTGCAAGAGAACGGAAACACTGGCTGTAGTGGGCGCCACGCCGCGTTTGAGCATCACTGCCCATATCGCAAGCGCCACCTCGGGCTGGCTACGAGCGGTGAAGCCTTGCATAGTGACCGTGTAAGCCTGGACGTTGTTATGGACCGTGTTTGCCGACCCTATTTTTAAGCCGTCTCCTTCCACATCACTGTCTGGTTCGGTGCTTATCCGAATGCCCAGCATCGACAAGACTTGTTTGCTTGGAATTTTGCGGTTGGTGGCTGCCACTCCCAGTATCTTGACTACCATCCTCGGAACATCCGATAATACCTCCCTCTCGTCGGACATTTCCCCTTCATTTGCCACACGCGGCTCTGTTCCGGATAAGCGGATGGCTTCCGACAGTGCATGTAAGGCCTCATCTGCCCCCTGATCTGTTCGCGCCAGAGCTTCTGCATATCTCAGCATGTCGACCGATCGTATGCTGTGTTCGGGATTCAATTTGGAACAGAACTCGTCGAAATAATGCCGAAGAAGCTGGTAGTTGCGTTCCCTGCCAGCCACTCGGATCGCCGTCCTGAGAGCGCTCATTTGGTCTTGAGGGTTCTGCAATGCATTCTGTTGGAGTAACTCATTGATGAAGTCGGAGTTCAGGAGTCGCTCGGAGGATCTCGGCTTCACTTGGCCTGCTTTGGAAGCCTTCTCGGCATCTAGGCACGCCAGAACAACGAGCCTTTGAAGCTGGGTCGAGTCGCGCTTAGGGGCGGCGGCCGAGCACCAATCAAGAATCGACCGTATTGCAGCTCTGGCTCGATCATCGCCGTGATGAGTGAGCTTGGCGATGTAGTCCTCTATCGACCTGCTCAGATGCTGGTCCGTGTCGGGCGAGGAATCCATGAGACGAACGAAGAGGGCCGACAGCCGCGGTAGCAGATGCAGCGCATTGAGTTCTGATACTATCTTTCCAGACAGTATTTCGAAGCATTTGCGAAGTTGACGTGATGCATACTTTGAAATCGAATGGGAGCCAGAAGGATTGGTAGAACGAGCTGTCTTGGAGGTCAAGACAGCCAATGCATCGGAGGCCTCGGCGGCAGTCTCCACTTTCTGAAGAGCGCGAGCGAGCAGAAACGTGGGCCAGGCGCCATCATCAAAAGTGACCATGTAGCTGCGGGCATTTGGCCATGAATCTGACAGGTATGCATTGCGGATGGCGAGCCAATCGTTGACGCTGATGGACATCGAGGCCAGGTAGTCCTCTAGGGATTTCTGCGCTGCTTGCTGATCCAGATCGGTATTGGAGACAGTCGTGACTCGGCATCCTGAAAGCGCTTCTTCTAGCGTTTTGGCGGGAATCTGAACCTGGTGCTGTGCCGGAGGAGTGAAGATTTGTGTCACACGCTGGAGGTTGAGCTTTCCAAACATTTTGCGCGGAACTTTCTTTGATATCACATCCTTGCTAGCTGTCGTATCAAGAGCGGAGGAGGGTGGAGCTTTGCGATTGTTGACCACATGGTAAGTGGACACAGTGACTGATGGATGTACAGAGCTGACATGTATGAGTCTGGATGAGATCTGTACCTCCAGCTGAGGCGGCACTTGAGGCTTCTGTCGCAGTGAGCAGTTGGCAGGAGCTCTCCTTGCCGAGGATGAAGCCACGCCATTGACCGCCCACGACAGGGATGCCCTCATACTCTAAGATTTTCGTCATTCATTCAAAGCCTTGTGAGTGTGCATGATGAATTTAAAGACGGAGCGCAGCTTGCGACCATCGTCAATCTTGAACTTTGGGGGAGGATGGTGGTCTGCAAAGCCGAATCGTAGCCAAGGAGCATCCATCCTTTTGCTGCTACTGTACCGACTTTCAGATCCGAGATCCGAAATTCGAAAAATAAAGTCGTGTGCATCTAACCGGCCTAACATCGATTCACGGCTCTTGGCCTGATGCTCAAACTCACACAGCGCCTTCGGACCCAGCCCGAGCGACACCAGATCTCGTATCGGGTTGCGTTTGGTTTGAGTTACGTTGAAGCAGATTCGACCAGCCGTATGAAGCTGGGCAGCTACGATGCGAGCAAACTCTGGACTGTTGATGTGAACATCGTACTCGGAGATGGTCACGGTATACACCTCATGCGTTCGTGCGAGTTCTTGCTCCAGAGCATCTTTGATAGAATGTAGCAGTTGCTCTCGTGCTTGGCTATCTTCCCACACTCCTTCTTCGCCGTCCATAGCGGAAATCCCAGCTTTGGGAAACATGATATGAATCGGAGCCGCCCGACTTCCCGTCCTCGGATTAGACAGTCCCCTGAAAATATTGCGGATCAAGAGCTGGCCTAGCTCTACGTTTTGATCCGGGGTGGTACGCACCAGAGTGACTTGGCTATTGTGCTCATACACCTTGCTTCCGTCTTTACATAGATGCAGGGATTTCGTTTGGCCCTCTGCAGAAGGTAACAGCTCGTAGCGGGAAGGTAACGTTCCCAAAGACCCAAAATTGATCATGTCAAGAGCACCGACCGAGACAACTTGCGGTACACCGCACCAAGAAGCCGCCGTCATTCGATCCGGACCTGCTGAAAGCACGCCATCATAGAGGTGGTCGCACAGCTCCGTCGTCGTAAGATCGATGACAGCAGCAAAGAATCCTTCCCTGATCAGTCTCTCCATCATGCGTCCGCCGGACCCAGTGGCGTGGAATGCTACGGGTTCCAAGCCAGCATCTTGAAGAATGCTCGAGATCTGTTGGACCGCCAATGTGGTGACCCCAAACATGCTGATCGCTACCATAGGTTTGCTAGAGCGGTCCCGGCGCTGTCTCAACTTCTCTGCTTTCGATGATTGAAACGCGATGGCCATCCCAGCTATGGCAGACAGCGCCGTACGTAGTGTTGTTTCAGTGATGCCATTGAGCGATCCTGATATGTCGCCAACGGACGGCATAATACAGATATCGCTTTCTCCGATATACTCGCTTATGTCTCCGCTGGCCATGGTCGTCATCATCAACTTTGGCAGCCCGATGGGAAACTCAGTCGATCTCATGATTGAGGTCGCAAAGGATGTATTTTGACTACCGCCAAAGGAAGCGATAGCGTCGAGATCTCCGCTAGCCTGCATTTCAACCAACTTGTCACCACATGCTTGGCCAAGGATTTGACGAAGCTGACTGCGTTCCAAAGCTTCCAGTGCAGCCTTCTTAGATGTTTCTGGAGCTTGTTCATACAGGTTTGCGGGGGCTTATGAGCTTCGAACCGCTGCTGATCTTGACAAAGTCGGGTTGACGTTCAAAAGGAGGTCGAGTGCTGACGTCGAAAATGTATACCCGACATCCTCGCTCTTCCAAGTAGCTGGCCGCAAACTCATATTCGGCTCTTTTAGTATCCAGTGTTCCTATCAGAGCCACCAGAGGCTTGTTTGATGTAAGTCCTGCCATTATGTGGCATCTAGAGCGAAGACTGATGCTGAATATTGTGTCCAAGATGGTGGGTTTGGATGCAGTATGGATTCAGGAGGAAGCACAGATCACCTTCCCTCCAGGCCTGTCTTGAGCAGAACCACGTGAACTCACCATGTGGAGCAGAGCAAAATATAGGTTGCCGACGACTACGCTGGCTGTCCGTAGGACGTGGGAAACAAGGTCGTGTTGGATTCGCCTTCCTCTCGGCTTTCGATAGGCAGCCCATGTCCTCCTGCCGTCTGGACAAAGCTCACGTCGACCTCTCGCTTGCGCACTTTCGTAGCTATACAGACTGCAAGGATGTCTTATTCAGAGCCGCCCAAGGACGGTCGAGAGGCCCTGGCTCGACTCAAAGCGGTGGTCAAAAGCGGACAACCCATCATTGGGTCGGGAGCAGGGATTGGTCTGACAGCCAAGTTCGTGGAGAAAGGCGGTGCTGATCTGATCATCCTCTACAATTCTGGCCGATACAGGATGGCAGGAAGGGGCTCCCTAGCCGGTCTGATGCCCTACGGCGATGCCAATGCCATCGTTCTCGAGATGGCCTCCGAAGTGCTTCCCGTTATTAACCACACTCCCGTTCTAGCTGGAGTCTGCGCTTCCGATCCGTTCAGATCTATCCCCAAGTTCCTGCGACAACTGAAAGAAGCAGGCTTTGTCGGCATACAAAACTTCCCCACTGTTGGTCTGATCGATGGCAACTTTCGACTCAATCTCGAAGAGACCGGCATGGGTTACGACAAAGAGGTTGAGCTCATGAAATGTGCCAAGGACATGGGGTTTCTCACCACACCTTATGTCTTCAACATCAAAGGAAGCTGAACAGATGGCCCAAGTCGGCGTCGACATTTGCGTCGCCCACATGGGACTCACAACGAGTGGCAGTATCGGTGCCAAGACTGCTATGAGTTTGGATGATGCTGTTAAGCTCACTTCCGAGAGTAAGTTTCAGCAGAATTAACTTGGCGCCGTCAGAGCTTGGATGTTCAAGCCAACCTCATCATATCCTGGTCTGACTCCTTCGTCTTCTTCTTTCCTCATTCACAGTCACCACAAGGGTTCGGACTATTTCTCCAGAGACACTCATCCTGGTCCACGGTGGACCAGTGGCATCTGCCTCGGATGCACAGTACGTTCTCGACCGAGTCCCTGGTCTTGCTGGCTTCTACGGCGCTTCCAGCATGGAAAGGCTGCCCGTCGAAGAAGCTCTTCAAGAAAGCATGAAAGGTTTCAAAGCGATCAAGATCACCAGTCACTAGTAAGGTCGTCATCGCGATCTCATCTCAAGGCAGCAAGGGTATCTGAACGCCGTAATATTTGAGAAGAAAGGAGTGCTACATGATTAGAGAGAATTGAGTAAACAGAAAAGAAATTTGCGGATGCGATATGCTTGGCTGATTGCAGAATGAGAAGAATCGGGAAACGCCAAGCGGAAAAACAGATGAAACAGACATGGGATCGGCGTTAGCCGACTGCAGAGTGAATTGAGCAGCATCAGATATTGATAAGAGCCAGCATCGATTTAGATTCAGTTGACGCCCTCCTGCGCTCCAACGCCCCTGCGCGATCTCGGAGGACTGGTAGATCCGTTTCTGTTTTGAAAAGTCGGTTCAAAGCGAGTGGATCCAGCGCCAGCCGACGTTGAAGGACGTCGATTCAGTCCAGAGCGAGACGAGTCCGGACGCTCATGCATCATCGAGTAGCGCCGTTCGGACCGATCGCCTCCAACTTCCTCATCGTCACTCTGGTAGAGGTCTCGTGGCGAGTCGGAACCGAAATCCCTGCTGCCGAACCTGGGAGCTGGCGCGTCGCCGGAAGTCAGCGGGCGAGACCACATGGATGCTCTCCGCTCAGATCCGCTCCGATCAGTCCTTTCCTCATGATCACTGAAGCGGATCTGGGTTCGGGAACTTGAACTAGGTCGACTGTGAAGGGTGTGCGGATTCTTGAGCAGAGGCGGTAGCGTCAAATCCTTGTTTGGGCCAACGTCGCCTCTCGATCCGGGCCGCGAGCTGGCCTCGCCCTGAAAGGGAACACCGGACCAAAGAGAGCCGCCACTACTGGAGCCGATCGGCCTGGAGATCAGGTGTGCGTCGGGTGCTGTGCTGCTGGATCCAGGCCTTCGCCAATCCAAACCTGCCACGCTGCCCGGGCGATCAAGTGAAGGACGCGAGGCAGATGCTCCAGGCTCTCGATGGCCTGATTCCTTCGGCAGAGGCGGTGGCTGGAACATGAACGGCGATGCATTGTTGGTGGGGGCTGGTCCGCAGCTCTGAGTTGGCAGTGTTGAGCCTCGCTTGAACCGCTGATTCGCGAACACCACATGAAGAAGGCGGCTTACCGTTTCGGGCACCTTCGAGCGTTTGGGGCGGCCCGGGATCCATCATTGTATCACGTCGACCTGAAGCGGATCGAGAATCGCGTCGTTCATCCAACATGGCCAGACTGGATGACAGAGAAGGGAGTGATGGACCGGAGCCCACCAAAGCTGTTCGTGGCCTCATGCCCACTGGCACACCCGAGGTGGATGGGCGTCGGTCCTCAACGCTTGCGCTGTTGATGGAAGCATGCCTGTCAGACCCGCCAGCCGCGGAAAGGAGGCGTCCGTCGGTCCTGGCCGAATCTGGTCTTCCACCAGCGCCACTGTACGAGGGCCTCGACACTGATCGGAGAGACGAGGGGAGGCAAGAAGGGTTTCGCTGCCGAAGTTGCATCTCCTGGACCGCTTAGACCACTCGCAGGGCTGGTGAAAGGTCTGGAAGATCCGTCGACCTTGTAGTCGTCGTGTTTGTCGAGCTCTGCGGAAGTGGCCATGAGTTGCTGATCGATGCTGGGTAGTCTATGTGGCGGAAATGCGGAAGGTCCACCCGCGACAGAACCAGAGCGACTGGCGGAGATCGCTGCCGTGCCAGGTCGGCTAGCGCTGGGTGTGATCGACGCCAGGGGAGGAAGGATAGGGCGATCGTGCGAGGTGCTTGGTCGGTGACTGTGAGAGCTGCCCGGTGGACGTCCATGAGAGCTGCCAGGAGGTGGTAGGAGAGGAGCATGCCCTGCATCGAGAGACATGCGTATGCTACCTCGAGAGGGCGGGGGTGGCGGGCTGTCAGCCCTGCTTCGCTTGGTCAATGTAGGCGTCCTCATGTGCAGATGAGCCGACAGCGTCGACTCGTAATTGGATCTAGGTGCAACCTGATAAGTGTCATGATTGGGATACGAAGGCGCAAAAGACGGAAAGTCTTCCTCTTGGCCGTTATGTGCAGCAAGGCTCTGTCGGCGCCAAAATGGATTTGAGAAGGCAGGATAGCCTTGGGGATTCGCTTACGTACTGACTACCAGCGAGACTAGCTTCGATGGGAAGACCTTCTTGCCATGAATTGGTGGAAGTCGTGTATGCATCTCCCCCGGATATCGATCTTCGTGGGGCAAAAGCGTGAGACTCTCGCAGATAGCGTTCATGGGAAGGATTCGCACGATCCAGCTGCCCATCTTGAGAGATGCGCGGATCATTGAGCTCGTGTGCGTCCGGATCAGGAGCTGCGTGAGCGAGATCACCACCTTCCGACAGCGCAGCGTAGTGCGGATGTTGTGGGTGTATGGCTTGCGATTCTGAGCTGTAGTGCCCTGCAGATCCTACGGGTATCCTCTGCGTCGAGACAGCCGGCTCGACGAAAGCAGCGTGGGTGGGATACTGAACCCCACTGGCGGAGGTGTAGCTGACATTATGGATATTGATGGACTGTTGCGTTGCTTGATTGGAATATTGCGAGGGATGCCCAGCCCACTCGACCGGAGGTCCGTGACTCGAGACGAAAGGCTGGCTCGATTCACCAGGAGTGAGGCTTCCCTCGTATGGGCTACCATTCGATGATGCGCTATAGACATGCGTTCCCTGATTCTGCGGCAGATGCTGATTTTGGGAAGGTACTGTGGCAGAAGCATTCGTGTGCGATGACGACGATTTCCCTGCTTTAGGAGCACTGTTGGTCTTGGTAGCACCTTTGCCTCTTCTACCCGTCTGATTATGACTTGCTATCAGCGTGCCTGGAGAGCTACTTTTCCCCAAAACCTGAGCATGTGCGTGCTGGGCCTGAGCGGCAGACTGGGCCAGAGAAGCATGGAGAGAGGAAAGCTCCTGCATCATGATTTCATTCCGCTCGGGCGTGTCGGCGTGAACGGTCTGTGCATGTTGGCGCAGGTTGTCAAGACGAGAAAAGGCTTTGCCGCAATGACATCGGAACGGCCTCTCTCCTGTATGCTTCCTCACGTGCCTTGCAAGATGCTCGCTTCTGGTGAAGACCATGCGGCAATCGCCGAAACCACGGCACTGGAACATGGTGACATTGCCACTTGCATCCGCTTTTGCGCCGCCAGCCTTGGACGGGCTTGCCTCCTCATCTTTGTCGATGTGGGCTGGGTCTGAGTTGGCATTGTAAGAGCCCTTTCGAGCACGTTTGGTGCGCGACGCTTGTTGCTGCGACGGATCGGGATCATCTTGAGCGGATCGAAAAGGTTTGACCTCGTTCGGCCCTGGGCCAGTGCTACCCGCGAAGTTGTGTGGATCGTGATGAATTAGAGACGACGAGTGTGGTACCATGTCCGATGGGTGTGTCGAATCGTGTACGTCACGATAGTAAGTTGAGTGTGGATTTGTTGTTGGGTATGCGTAGGAGGTTGCCGTATTCGCATCGCCGTGCTGAGTGGGGGTACATAGGCCCGCTCGTCATGATAGTGAGCTCCGTGATACACAGAGGGATGGCCAGGTTGACCCGCGCCGCCGTAGACGGGAGGGAGGTGCGTGTCAACTCCCGGCTCTGCCTTGATCTGGGTGATGGGAAAAGCAGGCTCCGGCCGGTATGGTGTAGAGGCTGAGATCATGGACGCATTGACTGAGTCATGCGCATGGTGCGGGTTGTGATAGACGAGGTTCGGTTGATGGAGAGAAGCCGCCTCCATATCGACGGAGCTGATGGAGCCCTTTTGCTGTACGAGACTAGGCCGACGAAGGTCGTTGGACTGGAATTGGTGAAACTGCTCCATCCAGTAGATCGACAAAGATTGGCGTCCAGCGACCCCAGTACCTTGGGCCTAGTGTGTTGGAGAGTGATCAATGACCGCTTCGGAGAGAGTTGCAACGGTCTCAATGAACGGAGATGGCATGAAAAAAGCTTCAGAAGAGCGAACAAAGTTGGAGGGTGGTGAACGAATGGAGCGTCCTTCTACACTCTGATTCTAACGGAGATAAGGGCGAATGAGGTGGAAAGAATGTCGTCTAGGGAGAGCTGGAGAAAGGAGCGTATCGTCCTTCTTCCGGGGCTGAAATCGAGATGCCGATTGCGTTGAAAGAAGGGCGTTAGAACGAGGGAGGAAGGATGACAGAAGTCTGTAAGGAAATGATAGGAAGAAGATCCGGTGTGAGGAGATTGTGGACACCAGTTGGACTGAGATGGTCGTATGTTCTTATACGGATGAAAGCGGTTCGGGTGTCAGAAGAGCACGGCGACTCAAGATCCAGTGATTCGGAAATCCTCCGTATGGATGATGCTCTTGAAGCTGTCGGATACCGTCGATGGTCGATCTTAGAGGCGCGAAGATGCGAAAGGCAGCTTGTTGTGGCCGACTGCGTATGGAGCCGGTGAAGCCAAGATATTCAAGGATAGATCGAAGCCAAATGTGTGTAGACAGCGAGGGAGTCGAAGGATCTCTCGTCAAGCTTTACTTGTAGCAATTGCGTGATTCAGTTCTGCAGCATCCTTCCTCCCTTTCTATCGATAGCGGCAATAGTGCGATAGAGTGAGATGCTCGTCTTTGATCGGCCTATCCGAGTCGGAACGCTGATGAGTCAATGTCAAGTTGATGTTGAGGTTGAGTAGAGCTGTCGTCTTCCCCTTAGGGTTTCGGAAGGACTTGCAGCTTCGATGTGCATGAACCGCAGGAATGCAGCCCAGTCGGAGCAGATACGCAAGCAATTTCGAGTGTGTTGGTCGGTCTCTTGGGGGTGAGTCGATGGAGACTGGGCGTAGGATATCTAAGGAGAGACTAAGAGGGGGAGGAGGAGGAGGATGAGGACCAACTGATGCAGGGCTTGATGAATGGCGACGAGAATGCACTTTCAGTACACTCCTTGCTTTGGATGGCTAAGTGGGGTTCTGGCTCAGGCTTTCTCGAAAAGGATCGACACCTAACTCTGTGTAGTCACACACCTGGCAGCGGAGTGTCTTGGATACAAAATGACAAAATCAAGCAGTCACGTCTAACTTTGAGTTCTCAAGTGGACAGTAGAGTAGTAGTAGCTTTGAATTCTATTGCTTCATTCCCTCATGGCATCACATACGTTCTGTTTTGTTATGTTGGAAATGTAATCGTTATAGTTTAGTAAATGCCATTCAATGTTACTTAGGCTCTTGCATCCTTGAAATTCAAAATCAGATTTAGGCAAGCACCAACCACTCGATATCAAGACCACCGGATCGCACTTGTGTCGAAGTCGTTGCGTCGTAGGCGTGCTTCCTACTACCACTGTTCTTGATGAAGCCCCGGACCGACAGAAACCCAGTTTCCACTCTCGACCGTAGTGATGAAACTTCAGCCCAACGTGTGGGACCCCTTCCTCGCAGCGAGAACTCAGCTAATCTAACATCTGAATGGTATCCAATGAAACCGTTTTTATCAATGTTTTCCTCGCCAACATTTTGTCACTCATTTTTAATTCATTATTTCATTTTGATGTTCAAAGTCAGTGCCTTCTGGTTGTGGTCGTCCCCCCAGAATCTGACCGTCAGACTCTATCATCTTCATTCTTTGGTCTAGCAGCAAACGGGGCCGTCTGAAGCTCTGCTTCTGGTCTAAAATGTCGTACATTATTTAGGTCAGTTGCCTAGGCTATGCACTGACCCACGTAGGCGGAACGGGGGTCATCAAGAATAATGGCGCATGGCGCGTCGCAACAGCCAGGCGGCTGGCTGACTGCGACTGTGGGGTTGACTAGTGTCCCAGCATCTCTGGAGTAAAGAACAAGCCGATTCCCATGTCGAGGAGTCATCGAGGGACCTGACCGATGTGAGCTGAGAGCTTAATGTTTTGCACCGGGCTGGGGGAGTCAGCTGCCATCAGCTGGACAGACACGTTACTCTGCTGACCTCAATCCAGACTCTCTCGTGTGTCCTGAGAGGATTAGTGAGTCGTTCATTGGTTCCAGCTGTCGATGCAGTCTCCAAGCTGACTTGGGTGGGTCTCCACGGGGTGTGGCAGCAGGAAACAAGGGTATTTCTCCGTTCGACGAAGTGGTTGGCATGGTCAACAGATCGCGAGCATGTCGAGCACTGCGCATCGACCATCAGCTACTGCGTTGCCCGTGCAACGATGTGGAAAAATTTCGAGGGTGCTGCATGTTGGTCCACAACTTGCAGCCCCCGATCCTAAGCAAGTCTTTCTCCATCAGTACGGACGAGTCCGTAGCTTGATCACAGTGTGATGTAGCAATTTCGGATTCCCACACGGCAAAGAGAAGCGTGATTCCATCGAGTTCCCGATCTTAGCTCGAAGCCGATGCTGCGCTGTTGTTTGGAGAAAAGGAGGTTCAATTTCCATACAGGTTACGATAGGGGCAGCCAGGCACACAGCTTTCGTCTCGTGTAGAAAGATTGCAAACCACGTGAAGCCAAGGCACTCTCGGAACATTCTATCCGAAGAGAGGGGCCCATTACAAGGTCTAGGACATAGGACAGCCGAGCCGATTCAAAGCGAGGAACAGGCACAGACGGCATCCATTCAGGTCTCTTGAAGGCGGTTATACAGGCGGAACCAACAGCGAACGAGTCGGTCACAAGGAAAGGCGAGGCGACGGTGCTTGGCGAAGGCGAGAACTCAACTCAACTAGAGTACTGGGATCTGGATTCGCTTTGTCGGCTTTCCTCGCGCGATGATCGGCCATCTCGATGCGGCCTTTGAGTCTTTACTACGTCGGTAGCAGCTGCGTCAGACAGATCGGGTGTTGTGCAACTGGACAAGCATGTGTAAAACGAGGTCCGACGTCATTTTATTGTGAGTCGGCATGTCGCCAAGTTTCGGATTCGCAACTCCGATCAGATGCGATACCGTAAATTTACCTTCTTTGAGTTGTGTGTAGAATGAGCTTATTATAGTTTTGGCTGAGACTCCAGCCAAATGTCTTTGGACAATTCTGACTCTCGAACCTGACGTGCCGTCGGAAACACGCAAGTCCTTGCTCAATTCTACCCAAAGCTTTTGTTCTATGTGCAGCAGAAGTCTTGCAATGCCGCAGCGACCGAGCAACTCGAAGCCTGGACGCCAGAGGGGGAACAAGGACTTGGGGTAAAAGTTGAGCCTGGAAACGAAGGGAAATGCTTACGAACTGGCCTTTGCGTGGCACTTCGGAATCGGCATGATTGACTCTGTTGATCGGTATGCCTAAAGGGCAAAACACCTCTTTTTTCTCTCGGCTGGTCCAAGTTCCCAAACTCCGAGCCAAGAAATCTCCGGGAGACGGAGAAAAGCACTTTGGCAGGTAGAATGCAGCCAAAAAAAAGTTTGCTAAGACGGGCGACGTGAGATGATGTCAAATGGGAATGCGGAAAATTCTCCGAATGTAAATATGCCTCGCAAGGGGAGCCAACGAAATTCATTACCATGTAATGAATGGAAAACTCGGAAGCGTCGTTAGCCATGCACAAAGCCGCGTGTTGAACCTGACCTGGAGAACGACTCGACTTCCCTCTCTGTCTCTGAGGGTCGTCCACCAAATCGGTTGCAGTCAGGACGAATTCGAGGATCTGCTTACCCAGTTGATAGCGGTAAATCCTGTTCTGAGCTGAGAGAGCATGCCGGGAAGTGTGGGGGAGCGACAAGCTCGATCCTGAGATGACGCACTCGCCAAGTATCTCGTCTTCATGCCATGCACTCCGCCTTGCCGGTCAACTCGACAACCCTCGCACACGTTCGGAAGCTTCGTCCGAAGAGGGATGAAATCAAAGGTAGCATGGCGTAACGAAAACTGACGGCAACATCCTGCCAAAAGAGCCGCGAGTCCAAGAGGAGAGAACCTATACGGATTCGGAAAAGCCGCCGTTAACCGCGTCAAATCACGAAGCCAGGACGGCTCTTGCCAAGCCAGAGGAGAGGGTCAATCCAAGGTTGCTAAGTATTGAACTTGCTGAACATGACGGAAGAAGTAGGCTTGCATCTGTTGTTCGGGTACTCTCTCTCATTTTTTTTCTGTCTGTTTTTTTTTTCTCCGATTTTTTTCCGTCTGTCGTCGTTCGTCTGCTTGTTCTTTTGGCCTCAGAGAAAAGTGCTGCTCGGCAAAGAGAAAGAGAAAATGAATGGCGAGTGAGTGCTGTGATACAATTCGGTATCACTTCGCATAGGATCACATCCCAATAATGCATGTCTTGGACCTGTTCGAATCGAACCTGCTCCACCGCACAATCACAGTGTTCACGGCTACCACTGTTATTACTGCTGACCCGAATGTTGGAAGACATGATTGGATCATTGTCATTCGCCAAGTTACACCTTTGCTGGGATGTTGTGCCCCATGGAGGTTTGAATATCCTTTCCATGCGGAGCCCAACTCGGTATATCCCTCGTCTTTTCATGTCTTCGAGTTGGAGATGACTCGGTTCAGGTGCGTACTCCCTCTTCGATGCTCGTCTCCTCGTCCCTTTCCTCCAGCATCGTGTGGATCGATTCGGTCATTGGATATAAACCCCAGGTGTCTTGTTCATCAACTGCACCGCCAAGCTATCCCCTCCATCCCTTCCACATATTTGGTCGCGATTCGTCGAGTCCCCCTCACCATCAGGACTTGTTCTTCCGCAAGTGTCACACCCTGACACAAGCATCTTGGACGCTACGCCCCCACTTTGACCTTCTGCATCTGCATTCCACTCCACCTAATTTGAAGCCTTTTCATTTTCAACATTCCACTTCACCGAATCTGAGGCCTTGGTCTTTTAACATCCAACATGGTGCTCACCGTTCGAGGTACGCCTATCGGCTTCCTCACCCTTGTGATCGCCGCCCTTGCCTCTATGGGGGGATTTCTTTTCGGCTGGGATACCGGACAGATCTCCGGCTTGATCAACATGTCGGACTTCCGATCTAGGTTCGCGACCATCGACGACCCTGCAGCTATCGGAGGTAAAGACTGGAATCCTTGGCTTGAAGGTGTCGTTGTCTCCCTTCTCAGTGTCGGTACTGCGATTGGTGTCTTGATCGGCGCTCCTCTCGCGGACAAGCTGGGTCGACGACGGGCCATGGTGGTCGAATGTATCGTTTTCGACATCGGTGTCGTGATCCAACTCGCTAGCGTCAGCGCTTGGTATCAGCTCGCCATTGGTAGGCTGATCACAGGTCTCGGCGTTGGCGCTCTTTCTGCCGCTGTGCCTCTGTACCAATCCGAAACCGTTCCGCGACAGGTTCGAGGTGCCTTGGTCGGTACTTACCAGCTTTTCATCACCCTGGGGATTCTGCTGGCCTACGCAACCAACATCGGAACGCGAAACTACTCCAACTCCGGTCAATGGCGAGTGCCCATCGGCCTTGGAATCTTCTTCTCTACCATTCTTGCAGTGGGAATCATGTTCTGCCCCGAGTCTCCTCGATGGCTTGCCGCACGAGGACGAAACGAAGAAGCCTACAGATCGTGCGCTGCTGTTCGAGGCGCCAAATACGGAGATGGAAACCCCTGGGTCGAAGCCGAATACCGCGATATCATCGCTATGGTCAAGATGGACGAGCACCTTAAGGAAGCCGGATGGCTGGACTGCTTCAAGGTTGAGAACAAGACCCTTTACCGAACTCTGCTTGGAATGGTGCTTCAAGCAGGACAGCAATTCACCGGGGCCAACTACTTCTTCTACTTTGGTACTGCGATCTTCCAGTCGGTAGGATTGAGCGACTCTCTCGTCACTCAAGTGATCTTGGGCGCCGTCAACTTTGTATGCACCTTCCTCGGTCTATATGTGCTAGAGCGATTCGGTCGACGATGGCCCCTCATCATTGGTGCCGCCTGGCAATCGTTCTGGCTGTTCGTCTTTGCGATCGCCGGTGTTGTCGGCGGACCTCAGCCCGAGCAGATCTCCAAGGGCGTAGGTAATCTCCTCATCGTTTCGGCATGTCTCTTCATTCTCGGATATGCTTCCACCTGGGCCCCGGGTATTTGGATTTTCGTTGGAGAAACCTTCTCCTACCGCACTCGTGCAAAGCAAGCCTCTATCGCTACTTTAGCGAATTGGATTTCCAACTTTTTGATAAGTTATTTCAGTAGTCCTATCGCTGGAGCCATTCAATTCAGCTATGGCTTCGTCTTTGCTGGATGCAATCTGGCAAACTGTGTGATCGCTTTCTTGTTCGTATACGAAACGGCCGATCTCACCCTAGAAGCTGTGGACGCCATGTACTGCGATCCCAACTGCAAGGCTTGGAACTCGACCAAGTGGGTGCCCGAAGGATACTCTTCTCGAGATCAAATCAAGGAGAAGGAAGGAGCTCAAGCATCCGAGGTGGGAGAATGGAGCAACTCTCCTTCCGCGCTTCCAGGAGAGCAGGAGAAGAACAAGGCCAACCCCCTGCAAGTGGCTTAGACTCTCTAACGCTTCGTCTGCTCCCTGTCTCATCAGCATATACACTCATTTCTATCTGCGTGTAGGAGCACAACCATACCACATCATCCCCTTTCCCCTTCCATTTAATACATTATCGTACTCGTGCTAATTACATACTGATGTCCTTCTCTCCGAAATGACGGCACTACTGGAGCGTGGTACTGTCTGATGTGTGTGTGGGTGCGCAACTCAATCATTAACGTCAATCCCGTATACATTGGATTCACCTAGAGGTCGGATTGGACCCTGACGTGTAATTCCAGCACTGCACCAGTCTACCCACCAATTTACCATGATCACTTCCAACCACCATCTACTCCATACCAATGCTACAAGCTCAAATCTAAACAGCTTAGCATGTTCTTCTTATGTCCCAAAACAAATATATCAACTTTAAAAGCAAAGTGTATGATACAAAATCTGCACAGATCACCATGAAGAAAGTCTGACAAAAATCTGAATTAACACTGCTAAAGTGCCCAACTCCCAAAAATCGCATTTTGCTCTTTCACCACCATCTTTTGCAGAGGACCATCTCATTTTACTTGATATTTATTGCTTCTGCGACTAACCTAGATGCTAAGTGAAGGAACTTTAGTGAAGCTATGCAAGGCAAGATGGTAGTCTAGTGTGACAGGTAGGACAACTAAGTATATCTTGTATACTTAGGAGTACTAGTTGGATAGTTATGTTTGGACAAGTATCATTTGAGCAGTTTATCAAGTGATGCAGGTATATATACATAAGTCTTGTCTACCCTAGTGAGCAAGCTTGTCCCATAGGGGGAGTGAGAGCATCTTCTAGGTTGCTGCAGTATCTTCTTCTTCCTCTTCCTGATTGGATAGAGGTCCTGCACTTGCATGGGCAGGCAAGGCTTCCTGTTTCATTCCTGTGGTTGGACTTGTTGGTCCAATCATGTTTGCCCTAGCAAACAAGAGCCTTCAGAGGTCTGTAGGGGCAGTCACCTCCATGTCTACTGGGCATCTGGTTTGCTGGTAGACACCCAGCTTCTGACACCATCCTTGTCCATATTAAGGTCCAGACCCTTGTATACTAGGATCTTGAACTCTTCCTCAGTGATGCACATGGAAGTGAAACCCTCTCCCTCTGCTGCAAAGATGATGTTCTCAAACTGTTGTATGGTGGCCCATATCCACAATGCTATTGCAATGCTGATTGTTGTAGCCAAGAAAGACAGCTCAGATCAGTCCCTTGGCAACACTGGTGATGGCTGAGAGGAGGCTATCAGGTATAGGGTTGAGAACATCTTTGATGAGGATGTGATGGTGTCCACATACTAGCAGGTTGCCATTTGACATTTTGCAGGAGACAATAGCAAACGGCAAAGGAAAGGAGCAGGTGGTAGTGGGAGGAGCGTAGTTATTTGAAATGTTGGAAGCTGGGTGTCTACCAGCAAAACTGGACGCCCAGCCAGTACACGCGAAGAAGAAAGGGCTACTGCCCTTACGGACCTCTGGCAGCTCTTGTTTGCCATGGCAGACGTGATTGGACCAGCAAGTCCAACCACGGGAACGAAACGGGAAGCCTCGCCTGCCCATGCATGCGCGGCACCTCTATCCAATCAGGAAGAGGAAGAAGAAGATACCGCAGCAACCTAGAAGATGCTCTCGCTCCCCCTACGGGACGAGCTCGCTCACTAGGGAAGACGAGACTAATGTATATATACTCGCACCACTCGATAAACTGCTCAAATGTAACTTGTCCAAACACAATTATCTTACACGTACTCCTAGGTATACGATTTATACCTACTCGTCCTACCCGTCACACTAGACTACTGTCTTGCCTTGCATAGCTTCATTAAAAGTTCCTTCCCTCAGCGTCTAAGTTAGTCGCGGAAGCAATATGAAATAGGCTGATGGTGGATGGAGTTGACAGGAGTGTGAAAAGCTGGCTGGAGGAAGGGATGGCAATGAGAGTGAGTGAGAAGATGGTTAGGTTGGTTTATATTGGTTGGTCCTCAAGTCCGTCAATCATCTTGATTTGTTTGTTAGTGTCCGTTGTTGAGACGCCAGGGTCCGTTCAGGTTGGTTCATCCTTTCAGTTGTTAGCAGAGGTGTTAGCAGAGGTGTAGCTCCTAACATATTTGGGCTGGGTCTTTGGCAGATTCGGTGGAATGTGACCTGTTGGCGTTCAAGAGAGACAGATAGACAGGAGCAAGTGGGTTGGTGTTGTTTTGTTTTGGTTTGGTTTGTTTTTTTTGCAAAGACCTTCATCTCAAGTCCCCGGGTTGTGTAGGTAGCCTGGTGAGATCGGGTGGACTGATGGGTGGAGCGTCCTTTTCCAAAGCTGTCAGGTCGTTCATCAATCCAGTTGAGACTGAGGGTGGGTATCATTGCTGGGTGTTGGTTCCGGCTGGGATCTGGAGGAGGTGATGGGGAGCTTTCTTCGTGAAGGGGGAAGGTGGTCGGAACTTGGAAGGGAAGGTGGATTCATTTTTGCGATGGAGACGTTCCAATCTCATGATCTTGGGGAGCGTGGGTAAGAAGGCTTGGTGATGCGTAGGGTTGCGTTGCAGGGCATTGTCAGTTCTTTCGACTATATTCTGAGTTCATTTCGCCGCTTTTACGCTGCCTTTCTTTGCTGAGTTTTTCTGCTTAGTTCCAGAGTTTTCATTTGCCTGTTTGTTGGTTGTGTGCATGTTATGTTTTTTGGTTGCATTCCCAGTTTTAGTGTTGTTGTTATACCCTTATTTGGCAGTGGGGGTGAGCTCCAACATTGCCCTGTGATGATGCTGTTGGAAGCGGTTTTTGGCGGGTTGTCACCTTGTCAGATAGTGCTCAGCCTGGCATCTGGCATCCTTAGGCAACATCAGGTTGCGTTGTTGCTGACTTGGTATGTGAAAAAGATTTCTTCGTTTTTACTTCTTCTTTTCCTGATCATTTCATCTCGTTTTTCGATCCTGGCGGTTTTGTTCATCTTGCCACCACTCATGCGTACAATTTCATGGCCTACGTTACCCTTCCTTGGAATGCATTCTTCTCAGGGTAGTCACGGTGTGGCGCTGGCTTATGACGGGTCTGAGGGGTCTCAATTTTGTTGAAGAAATTGTCACCCAAGTCTCTCATTTGCTGCTCAAACACCAAGACACGACGTCGTACTCCCACTCTCAACGTCGAAAGTAGCACTCTACGCATCTGGACAAATATCTCATCACCGAGAGTGGTCCAGACCTGTACGCCACATGCGCTCGGCGTTTGAACAACATACACCGCCAAGCGCCACTTCACACCACAGATAAACAAACATGCAATATGGTCCCAAATCAAAGCACAGCAAACAATGAAGTCTCAACAACAAGACTTCACACACATTGACGCACCTTATGGAACCACACTGAAACATCAAGTGCAACAAAATCTATGACCCAAGTCCAACGACGGACACCCTATGCCACACTTCGCTATGTTCAATGTATACTCTCACAAATGTATATATAGACACAACTCACGATGTTGTTAGTTGCGTTTTACTTATCGAATCTAATCGTTCTTCATCGTACTCATAGGTCTAAACCCATTCTCTCCCTAATTGTGAACCTACCTGCCTCCTTATCTATCTCAGAGCTGACAAGCTACCACAAACCCAAATCCCTTTCGAGAGTATTATCTGAGTGAATCAACCTTGGAATAATAACTAGGTTGCGCTTCACATTATTGGTCTCTCGACACCAACTGTCTACTCTCAACGTTGACAGTTGTAGTATAGACAGGAATTGGGCCCTATTGACAATCTCCCAATCCTCTCAATTCCATTAGTACACTACCAACGTAGTATACCTAGTGAACTGACTCTAACAATTCAGTCTACTACCTATTTATTTTCACTCGTCAATAAATTTATCGTTTGTTGTTGTTTATTGTTATTAATTTGTTGTTGTTGTCGGCATTGGGTGTTGTGGATATCTACAGCGGCTTCCGGATTTGCTTGCTGTTCTTCTTCTTGTTTTAACTTGTGCCGTCTGCCAGCCCTGGGCTTATTGGGCCGTCACTCGTTGGCCTACACAGGCTGACGGTAAGGTGTTGGGCAATTGGTTGTCTTGCTTCCCCTTTTTGCGGTAGTTCCTTGTCTTTCATGGTTTCCCCTTTGGGAATTTCATGATTTCAATCGTTCTTTACTTACTTATAGGGTGTTACTATCTTTGTTTCTCTTCCTTGTTTGTATATATATATAAATATGCATTTTCTCTTTCTCGATCTGTGGATTTCCTCTCTCTCTTTTCTTTTCTAATTACAATAATGCAAAGTGGCAGAAACGGTGTTACAGCG
The DNA here is from genome assembly GCA_928724795.1 of Ustanciosporium gigantosporum. NCBI lineage: Eukaryota > Fungi > Basidiomycota > Ustilaginomycetes > Ustilaginales > Cintractiaceae > Ustanciosporium > Ustanciosporium gigantosporum. Next base: position 1,354,760 of record CAKMXM010000002.1, read on the forward strand.
CTTTGGTAGAAGGTGTGCTCTCTCTCTTTTTTTTGGTTTTTTTTTTTTTAGATGGGATGCTATTGTATTGATATAAGTATGTGTATTATCAATATATAGATACGGCCTTGGTTATGCATAGCTAGGGGGCTGGGGTTTGGAGGTATATGGGTACGTAGCCAAATCGGTAGTGGGTGCGCAAGAATGACCTTATTATGTTGAAAACAGTGTTTTGAAGGATAGCAGGCGCAAATGGTGCAATTTCTCCTGCTTGTGTTGGACATTCATCTGTCGGAAGGGATATTAGTCCAGTTCTCTGGCAAGCTCCTCATTGGTTGGGGTGGTTGTGGTAGGGCAAGAAGTCTTGTCATGTCCGGGTCTCCCACATTGATGGCACACTTGTCTGGGACAATCCTGTGTTTGATGGGAAGGCCTGCCTTGGATCTTGCATCGGAGGCAGGGATTGCCACGTCCTTTGAAGAACATTGGGTAGGATGGGCCATCATACATGATCCAGGATGGCATATCCTTGGGTCCCTTTCCCTCTTTGTATTGTGCTATAGCCCAGACAGTCCCCGTAAATACCCGTTTCCCAACCGGTTGAAAGACACCATGTGCATCTTGTTGAGATGGTTGCGTGACTTGTAATAGAACCTGCTTGATGCGCATTTGATCTTGCAGGGCTGTAATTAAATGGTTCAGCAGCGGGGTGGTATGGATCTTCAGCTTCATTCCTGCCATTTTGATGACTTCCACTCCGGCTGTCCAACCAGGGCAGCTACCAACCTTCTTGCAGATTTTGTTGCTTCCGCAACTAACTTAGACGCTGAGGGAAGGAACCTTTAATGAAGCTATGCAATATGAGACGGTAGTCTAGTGTGACGGGTAGGACGAGTAGGTATAAGTCGTATACCTAGGAGTATGTGTAAGATAATTGTGTTTGGACAAGTTACATTCGAGCAGTTTATCGAACGGTGCAAGTATATATACATTAGTCTTGTCTACCCTAGTGAGCAAGCTTGTCCCGTAGGGGGAGCAAGAGCATCTTCTAGGTTGCTGCGGTATCTTCTTCTTTCTCTTTCCTGATTGGATAGAGGTGCCGCGCCTGCATGGGCAGGCAAGGCTTCCCGTTTTGTTCCCGTGGTTGGACTTGTTGGTCCAATCACGTATGCCCTAGCAAACGAGGGTCTTCAGAGGACCGCAAGGGCGGTAGCCCCTTCTTCTTTGTATACACTGGCTGGGCGTCCAGTCTTGCTGGTAGACACCCAGCTTCCAACAGATTTGTCCGTTGACAAGGAGCTTGATGTCATGTGCCTTGTCAAATTGTTCATCGGTGTTAAAGCCAGCAAGTATGTAGCTGGCCCTACCTGTATTGCTGGGAAAAGTGATGGTAACGGTTTTGGTGTTGTTGAGCCCTTTGCGCTTGAACTGGGCTTTGATCAGTTTCCGGATCTCATGTTCCTCCCATCTTTTTGGTTTGGCGCATTGCAGCCTCCACTTGATGGTGAGAGGTTTGATCTGGTAGGAGTTTTGAGGATTGGGAAGTGCTTCAAGCGTGAGATGTGGATAAGGCGTATTGGTGATGGGCCAAATAGAGAAGAGAGATTTGATCTCTGGATCAGGCACACTATTGACAATTAGGACGTCATCACTGTTGTCATTACTTTGCATGCTGTCATCAAGGGTGCTGGCAAGGCCACCAATGCAGTTTTTGTCAGACTCGCTGTTCCTTTGGTCATTATTCTGGTCTAGGTCAGCCTTGGCTGATGCACCTTGGGGTTTTGGCTGGACCGCATGCATGGAATGTTGGACCCTGTTTTCAGTGGCATTTGGCAATGTGGTAGCAAGAAAAGTCATGGCGGAGGATAAGGTAGATGGAGGAGCATTGGTAGTACCCTCATTTCCCAGATGGAAGGCTTGGTCTAGGAGCAGTTCATCGGAACAAGAGAGGGGCTCTGGTTGCAAAGGGTAATCAGCGGGCTCCATTAGCAGTCCATGAAGGACTTCGCCCAGATCGTTGTCATGTTGTTGTTCTGGCCTCAACCTGGTAAGGAGCGGAGCATGCTGCTGCGCCTCAACTGATCCAAGCCCTTCAGGGTCATCATGTAGTCCTCTTTTAGCAGGATGGTTGTCAGAAAGTGTCAACATGGTGCTAGGAGGTCGCTTCCCTCCAATGGTGATGCCGGTTTCCATGTAGTGATGGACCAGGTTCTTGTCTCGAGGCTGAGTCATTGTCTTCGGTGAGAGTTTGATGGTCTGGCAATTGTGGACCGAATAGAGGGAACTGTGTTGGCAAACCACACTGGGTCCTTGCCTTTATATGGGTGGAGGTTCCAGAGCCAAGTGTGGAAGTCAGGTAGAAGGGAACAAGTGGGTTGATCGAGCGCTGTCACTGATGGCGTTCCGGCTGGAAGCTGTGATATGAGTGTGTGATGGTCAGTGTTGGTGTAGTACTTTGTCAGATTTGCCAAGTACTGTTTGGTGGCCGCTGTCGGATACTTGGTGTCTCCAGACACTAAGTCGGCACAGACAAAGGAGAAAAGGCAACTGCCCTTACGGACCTCTGGCGACTCTCGTTTGCTAGGGCAAACGCAATTGGCCCAGCAAGCCTGACCACGGGAACGACACGGGAACCCTTGCCTGCCCGTGCAGGCGCGGGACCCCCACCCAATCAGGAACAGGAAGGAGAAGATACCGCAGCCGGCCTAGAAGATGCTCTTGCTCCCCCTATGGGACAAGCTTGCTCACTAGGGTAGACAAGACTTATGTATATATACCTGCATCACTTGATAAACTGCTAAATGATACTTGTCCAAACATAACTATCCAACTAGTACTCCTAAGTATACAAGATATACTTAGTTGTCCTACCTGTCACACTAGACTACCATCTTGCCTTGCATAGCTTCACTAAAGTTCCTTCCCTTAGCATCTAGGTTAGTTGCGGAAGCAATAGAGTCATCCCCATGTCCAGGAGACACAGGATCTCCCCCAAGTGGACCCAAGGGGGGGTGTAATGCTGTGCATGGGGCTTCTGCACATGTCAGCTCCTGACAAAAACTTCTTTAATAAGGAGGAGCAACAAAAGTTCATGAGCTTCTAGCACATTCACCTCTTGTTTTTGGTTTTCCTGGAATGGTCATTTGGGTAAGGCAGATTCCTTTGTAGGAAATCATGAGAATTTCCATGATGGATAGCAGCGCTCTGTCTGGGGTCAGTGCTTGTTTTGCACATGTGTCAAATGGTAAAGGTAACCCAACACTTGCCTCAACATCATTACCCACAGGGAGAAGGGCAGAAGTACGGCGAGCAAAAAACGTTCGGAATTCGGAACTCGTTGAATTGGCTGCCGCGCCTGCATTCCTTTTCTCTCTGCTCGCCATCTTGGTTTCCCTCTTTACCGAACAGTGTGCATCATCTTCAACCACTTTCTGCATACCCTTACCTCTAACAAAAATGTCTTTCTTCGGCCTCGGAGGAGGATCCTCTCCAGCTGCGAATAACGCCGCCGTGAGCTCGGCTCAAATTGAAGCCGCTACGGCAGAACTCGATATGGTCACCGATGTCTTCAACCGGCTCGTATCCTCTTGCCATGCCAAATGCATCTCAACACGATACGCCGAGCCTGACCTTAACAAGGGTGAAAGTATCTGCATCGACAGGTAAGTCTATTATTCAGCATCCTTTATCTGGAAGAATCACTCGACTGACCACGATGATGCGTCTCCTGCGATTCTTCGTCTTCGTCGACTGGTTGGCAGATGCGTTTCCAAATTCTTCGCGGTTAACGGCAAGGTCAGCGAGCTCATGCAGTCAATGGGTCAAACAGCACAAGGCGGAGCAGGCGGAGGCTCAGGCTCATTCTTCGGATAGCGATCATCAGCATTCAAATCAATACGTAAAACTGGACACCTAAGCTGGGACTATGCGAAGCAAATGTATCCGAATCGCCGACCGTGCTCAGAGTGTTCTTGCAACGTTCAGCATTGTGATTTGCTTTGCCAAAATTCAGAGAGCCATGAACCGCTCAATGGCTCGCCGTTGTGGCCCATGTGAGGGAACCATCGGAGGAAAGCTCCAGGTCCGTGCTCCAGTAGAATCCTCTGATCGTCGATAGGAAAGATTGTATCGCTTTCCCCATTGATGGCGTATAGAGATGCACCATCCTGATCGAGCAATCCTTGCTGAAGCAACGAATACTGTTCCACGTTGGACTTGAAGTCTTCAGCATCGTAGTAACCGAAGGAGCGGCCCAGGGCCGTTTGAAGGCTGAAAGGATAGCCAAGGCCCTCAGCTGCCTCCAGCCATTGGCGGGTGAAGGTATAGTGACTCGCGGTTCCTTGACTCAAAGCCCTTTTGATTCGACTTTTTTCGAAGCGAGAGACTCTGATCGCCGAGTAAGACCCGGTCGATATGCCCCAGAAGCTGACGCAGTCCGAGTCGAAAGTGCTTGGCTTGCTTTCGATCCAGTCAAGGATGGCAGACCAATAGAGCTTGTCGCCCTGCGGGTCCTTACCCGTGATGGGCGCGTCTCCTGTCCCGGGAAGGAAGGCCACGATCACAGCGAAGCCATAGCTGGTCAACTCGTTGATGTTGTCCAGCATGAAGGTATAGTAATGGTCTAGGCCTGTGATGATAACCACCGCAGCTTGGGCACTCGTAACGTTTTTGGACTGATAGACACGGAGGGGGATCCCTACAGATCAACGAGATTCAAGTCGAGAAATCACTCGATAAGCTGATTGTTGGTCTTACACTAGTGACAAGCGATGGAGTTTGACCTACTTTGTTGAGCATGGGCATCTCGATCTGCTCCGGCATCCTCGCCGAACGGAATCTGGTACGTACTCCAGCGGAGATGACCCATGAGCCTGGTCAGGTAGTAGGTCGAGAGCCACGTTGTTAAAGGCCCACAAACAAGTCGCTATAGACATCAATCCTGCGATGGACTTACTCGATAGCCTTCTCAAAGCAATCCTTGTCCTTTTCCCAGGCGTCCAACTTCGACGCCGACTGGCTAGTTGCTGAATGAACCCAAGGAAAGTAGGCGAGCTTGTACACGTTGGCAGCGCGCCTAGACAGGATGGAGAGGAGACGATTGTCAGGCTCGGAATCATCTTGATGTTGAGTGATGATACACTCACATGTACGAGACAATTGCATCATCCGACTTTCCCTGTGCATTCTGGCTTTCGGCTGTGCTGTAGAGGATGTCGGCTTGGGGAAGAAAGGCACCCGCCCATTCGTCTTCGCTGAGCTCATCCGGCTTCATGCTCGGATAGGTCTCTGACAGCGAAGCAAAGATGGGCTGAAAATCCTCTTCCTGGGCGTACTGGTCAACTGGCCAAGCCTTCCTCTGGATCTATGCGGTCGACATGCCACAAAAGCCTCGTTAATCAAGAATATGTATATCCACAGCCTCGACTGCATTTCGAGAATCACTTACTGCGACTTTCAAGAAAGTGTCATACCAAGCCTGAATCGATGCGTGAAAGGGAAAGGGCTCGTCGTTGTACATCGTGGGCTGGTTGAAGGTCAGGAAAAGATCGGTCGAATTGTCTATGGTTGCAGCTGACTGCGTCGAGGGTATGATCATCAGCGAAATGAGTGATGCCATGACAGAGACCCTCTTCCAGCATATGTTCGAGACCCTAGAGCTGAACATCGTACAGTCTTGTCACTAGATTCTCCGGTGTTTGACGTCGTGCTCCACAGCTTGAACAGATATGTCGAAGAGGGCAAACCGGAGATGTTGAAGAGGGGAAGAGGCTCTTCGAGGCAGTCTGAGGCGTGCATTCTGCTTTATAGCAATTCAGGACAAACAGCTCAGAACTCAGAGCTGGTCGAAGCCATTGGCATGAAAGGATGACAACGGCCTGGACGCTCCGAATCGGTCGTCATCCGAAACGTTTCGGCAACGCCGTCGTGGTAGCAGGCTGTCTTACGGCTCAGTGCCTCCGCATTTGTAAATAGCGAAGCTGTCTTAATCATGCTAATTCTACCGAGAGATGGCTAAGTTAAGAGCTCAACGACGGCAGAAGTGTAGCTACGAGTAGTGCAATGATACGTTCTCAGTAGAAGCACACAAGGCGTGGGAAGTGACTGTCCAAAAAGTCACAGAGTTGTGACAGCTGGTCCAACCAGCCACGATCGAATTTCTGCATGTTCTTCATAGTTGTAAGATCGGGTTGAGGTGCTGCAAGCCAGAAAACATCTTTTTTTGGGCTGCCGTTCCCCCCGATTTCTCCACTTTCTGGAATCTCGATGACCCTTCGCTGATCTAACTCTCGCAATTCACTCGTACCATCACCCGACGTACCAAAACATCTTCTTCGATTCACTTTCGTCCCGATTCACAACCGGTCAGCAATCACCAATTCGCTCATCGAGATGTCTGCGCAATCAGAGCCCGCCCCAGCACCGACAAGGGACGAACGCAAAGCCTGTTGGTCGCATCGGGATCTGTACTTTGGATGTTTAACCCGGAACAAAGTCGTTATTCCACCAGGGACAGACATGAGCGACGGACGAGGTCCGATAGGCAAAGCGGCGAAAGAAGAGCAAGAGAGGGCGGAGAAGGAAAGGAAGATTACGGTAGAGCAGGCGCGGAAAGACGACCCTTGCATCAAGGAAAGGGATGGATATGAGCAGAACTGTGCGCGAAGCTGGGTAAGTGAGGACCGATACCACTGTGAAAGGCACCGCTGAAGGTCATGGGCCGTGCCGACACTCATTCTTGCCACGTTCCAACACTGACATTGTACCCAAACTTTTGATCTGAAATGGACAGGTCGACTACTTTAACAAGCGTCGGGTCTTGGAAGAACGTCAGAGGATGATGTATGCTCAATCCGACACTCCCCAAAAAGTGAAAAGTTGAGGGTGTCAATTTCGATCCTTTTGCAGCAGGGGCCCGTCGCTGCAGTCTTTGAATGTCGAGGCCAATAACACTTGGCATGTTCGTCCAGCATCTGCCTATTGTACATTAAATCATTGTAAACTAATAATCACAACTTGCTCCAGCTACTGGGACGATCAGTAGGGCAAGGAAGAGAAACGTAGCAGAGAGCGGACCCTCCGACCTTAATTTCGTTCGCAGCACACTATTATCGACCACCTCGGAACTCATCCGACATTCTACGACTCCGATCATCCTAGAGACTGTCCAATTCTTGACATTGTAGAGCTGCCCTCACCACTAGCGGAACGACAGACCAATCTTTCTGCAGATGGACGGATGTTCCGCGAGTAGCGCGAATCACTTGACCTCGATCCAGCGCGATGGCTCTTCGCTCCGAAAGGAAGAGGCTACTGCGTCACGTTGTTCCTGTGATGAAAGGGACCTGAATCGGACCAAAAAGATTCATGAAAAGGAAGCTCCTGGTAGCGTGATATTTAGCTCGTCGTTGAGGAAGGATCGAGCCCAGGCAAAGAGCTCTGGATCATTGGCCAGGAAGCTCCATTGGGGTTGGTTGGGTTCATTACCGAGGCTCGCACTCATTGAGGGATGATACAAGTCCATCGGTACAGAGGACGGCACCGCGGGGTGGTGCATCATTTGTGGATGCGGATGCGGCTCAATGGGAGAGGATTGGTGGTAGGAACCCGCTGGTTTAGGGCCGAATGTTCCTGGGTCAGAGGTGGGAGCGTCCGCATACGCAAGGCGAGCTGTCGGCGTGACATGAGGAGGGAGGTCAGCCGATGGTCTAGCCTTGTGGTGCGCGCTAATCTCTGGTCCTCCTCTGTGCTCAGCGTCGCTAGGCTTGGTCGTCGCCGCATCTCCTTTTGACGTGGTGCCGTTCTGGCTACTGTTGCTCTCCATGTCAAGAAGTTGGTCGATGTAGCGGGCGTAGGATAGACTTGACCCATTCTGATGCGGTGTCCAATTTCCACCTTCTCGGAGATACCTGGAGACTTCTCTGACCAGTCGCAAGATCCTAGAGGAGTTGATGAAAGGATAGTTTGGTGCTAATTTGGTGAGCTTGAGCGCAATCACCACGGCGTAGGTGGCCGTCACGCAGATCGAATTGTAAGAATGAGCCAGCCTTTGAGGAGAAGTGCGATCGCAGAAATCGGTCAAATATCGTATTGAGACGGTGTGCAGATCGCTCACGATGAGTGTGGTCAATGCAGGATCGAGCGATGTGGACTGCAGAGGGAGGGAAAGCAGTTGCATCCTTGCGTAGCAGATGTAGAGCGACCCAAGCTCGAGACGTAATGGACGCGGCTGTGATCCTGACCGAACCGAATCAATTACCCATCGTTCCTCCCAGGAGGAGAGGTCACGATGACAACGCTGCAGGTAGTGACGGACGAAGGAGGCGTCGCTCGCCGCGCTTGAAGGATTGGAATGAGTCGTTGAGCTGGTATCGTATTGTGAAGCATGACCGTTCAAGGACGCACGTTCAGATTGGCTGCTGCTACCGGCGGCAGAAGTTCGACTGCTGAGCATGTGAAAGAGTTCCTTGTTCTGTGCCAGGAGAGATCGAAGCTCGATCAGTGCGACAAAGACCACGTCGGTATGCAGCGCTTCGGAGTGAAGATGCCAGCCTCTGGATCCTTCAACGATAGGATCTTTAGAGAGGAGTGAGACTCGACCGGTGTACTGTGATGAGGAGGCTTCATGCAGCCAAATGTGCATCCAAGCGCGCTCCTTGTTCCTCTGATGCCAAATCTCGATCTTTTTGGCAGTTGGACTCTGATCGGTGCCAGAAGACGAAGCAAGATTGGACTCGATAGCAGCGGACGAAAGATGTTGATGAGTGGGATGTTGTGACGTAGACAGAATTCTAGAATGGATACCCAAATCACTAGCTACCCGGATTGCATGTCCAAGCAGAGTCCACGAACGATCTTCTGACGGATTCTGCGCGGGGCGGAGGTAAGCTGCAAGCATCAAGAAGCCTTGAACGATCTCCACCGAACGGAGGTTCTGGCAATAGATGGCGGGTAGCAGGACGTTGTCGATGTGTGCCTTCAGATCGTGCATGATCCGCTCGGCAGCAGGGAAGGAGGAGACGGTGGCTGCTAACCAACACATGGTGGTGAAGAGGAGACATGAATTGCTTCTGACATACTCGTAGGAATGGATCCTCGGGTCGAAGAACGATAGCAGAGGCTCAAGTTTGACCATGAAGGTATTAAAGAGTTGTCGGCTGGTTTCGAGGTCCATGATTCCCACCGATACAGGATCCCATTCGGTCTTGACATCGAGTCTTACAATGTGTACATGAGACAGAAGCTGGGCCGACTTGTCGTAGAAAGCACTGTTGAAGAGGGAGGTAGGCGATTCCTGCACCTTGTCGAGCTTTGGTGGAGGTACATCCACATTTTCGTCCATATCGGACAGACTTTTTGACTCGAGATCCTTGGTCACCGTCGTCTCACGCTGAAAGCTAGCAAGCTTGGCTTTTGCTTTCTTGAGCCGCTGGTACTCTGGTCGAATACAGGTGAGCCCATGGTCCAAACATCTCTTGCACTGTTGCGGACCATCGGAGATGCATTTGACCTTGCTGTTCCTGCATGCCACGCAGGCCAGGATCTTGGACGGGCTTGATCCACTGCTGGCTTGCACTAGTCCACTAGCCTTAGCTATCGAGCTTGGACCGCCATTGGATGAGGCAGGAGAGTGCTTTTCTTTGGGTGCCTTCATTAGCTATCTGGATACAGAGAGCTGTGGATTCAAGACCGCAGACTGATGGAGAAGACGATAGGTTGCTGAGGATCTCAGGATGCCAAGAGCTGGGCGAATGATCGGACCTGGGGCATTGAGCCGACAAAGTACAGGTGAGACGTAGCTACCGCGAGCACGCATTCGAAGCGGTGTGAATGAACGATGCTTCGGACGGCGGACGAGAGTGGTGGGACCGAAATTTGTATCCACGCCGGGAGTTACTGAATTCTTGGATGCTGGTCTCGCCAATGCGGGCCGATTACGATGATGGAAGCTACCAAGAAGCTACCAAGAAGCTACTCGTTACTTCGATTGGAAGAGTGGCACATCAACGCAGACGGTAGAAGAGGATTAGCATTGGTGAGCGAGCCGTATGTAAATCTATTCTTGTTGCATACATATCCCACCTTTCATCTCAAGCGACCCCACGTTTTCCGCTCCATTCCACGCTTCTGTGTGTCCACGCTATATTAGTCCCCGCTACATCGCCGAACAGAGTCCCGAAATCGAGCAACATGCTCTCAACTCCGAAAGCTACATGACACTTCCTGTTAGATTCACTCAACATCGCACGTCATACCATCAGCAAAGACCTTGATCTAGTCCGGGAGAGCATCAAGATACTAAGTGGAAGGTAGTAAGATTGAAACCCAACTTTCTGTGACATTCAAGGTTGAGCCAGACGCAACATCATACTTCTTCCGAGAAACTTGGTAAGCCTTGGCCGCCTCTTCTGAGCCAATAACAAAAAAGCAGTTGTCGGCCTAACCCATGAAGTGATCAAAGTGTCGATGGCCTTAGAGATAGAGGGCTGTCGCTGTCTTTGTCCGTCGCAAAGTGTCAAAGAACGGTTCTTGAAGCAATACATAAATTGCCGGTGAGTTGGCTGCGCCCTGTCGCAGACCTCTAGCAGGGACGATGGCTTGGGTGAGGCCAGATTCGATGGAGAAACGTAACTTGAAGCCAGAGGAGAGGTTGTTGATGAGTTGAAGAAAGCTAGGAAGAGTTCCGAGGTCTGTCAGAACTGGATTCCTCTACTCGTGACTGACTCGGTCAAAGGCTTTGACTTGATCTTGGTCAAGAAAGATCACGGGTGTCGAGATCCAACCGTAGCCAAAAGCGGCCTGCAAGAGCTCAATGACAAGGCCGGTACTAAGACTCGAGAGTTGTTTTACAAAGCCAGTTTGCGTGGAAGGAAGCATGTCTGGCAGTTGTGGTGAGATACCGATGAGCCAGAAGTGTTCGAATCCAGCGCTCATTGCTGTTCATCAAAGAGATAGGGCGATGAGCAGCCGGATCGTTGGGAGCTTTGCCAGGCTTGGGCTTGAAGACAAGAGATACTTTGGCGTTCGCTTCGGCAGATGCTGGCATGGACAAGAGATGGTGGAGTGCAGCAGTAAGAGCTTTGTGCAGAATGGTTGGAGACTGACAAAGCAAGGCCGTGGGGAGGTCGTTTGCCCCAGTAGCTGCGCGATCGTTCAGGCTTTTGAGGCCATATTGAACCCCATCGCCAGTGAAGGCGGCAGGAAGGTCATCAACAGAAGTCCAATGTCGGCCTTTGCCAAGCAAGGAAGTAGTGACAGAGGATCAAGTGCAATTAGTGCGACAATCATCATCATGCTGAAGAAGGCGTCGTCGTTCGTGAGGAGTAACGGGCAAGTATAAATAAACAACTTCCCAGAGCGTACCATCAAGGGAATGTGTCTGAGCACGGCTGCTGTGATCATTGCTCTCGTGATCAACAAAAGACAGATTAGGACTGCCGAGGACAATAGCGGTGGCACAGCTACTGACACAAGGCCAGCCTTGAGGAGTAGCTGGAGTAACATCAGCTCGGACTCGGGCATGAAGTTGTCGCCATTCTTGGAGAGCCAGACTTGAACACCACGTTGAAGAGAAACGTTTTGAATGCATTGCCAGACTTTGGGGCTGAGACCATTTACATTCCACGACGTCACCACTAATAAAGGACGGTTGTGAGGGACCCTTGGTGGCGATGGTGGGAGCAGAGACATTAAAACAAGGAGTGGCGTTGGAGAAGGAGAGAGCGGTGCAAGAAGTAGAGTTGGAAGAAGAATCGATGGTGGTGAAGAGAGAAGTACTAATGCTGACTCAGTTGAAGAGGAGTCTTGTTGTGAGTATCCATGAGGTGCTTGGCCTTGGCTGTAGCGCTGGGAGGCTTGTGCTTCTCCGCGTCTTCATTTCGTGAGGAAGAGATCTTGGCGGGATTCAGGGTGATCCCGGAAGCGTGACTCGGTCAAGAGGCAGCAGTGAATGAGAGTCGAGATTGTGTGAGGCCAGTTTGAGCTCCCGATTGAAGGCCAGCTGGACTGCTACGAGCTCCAGCGGTGGAAGGATTGGGAATGCTTTGAACGGTCAGGGCAGCAGGCAATTGTGGGGCTGAAACGGCTGTTTGTGCGACTAAATCAGGCGTCGATTGAGCGTTTTCGAGGTCGACGGCAGCGATCCTCGTACTGGGAGTGGCCCGGGATGCCTGGCCAGAGCCTGCTTGTGGAAAGGCACGCTGTGCGGAGGTCAGAGGGGCCGATGAGCTTGATGAGCTTGGATGAGGTTGATCATTCATTGGGCAGTCGGACTTGTAATGACCCTTCTGCTTGCAACGAGTGCACTTCTTCTCGGGGCAGTACTCAGTCGTATGACGCCGTTCAAGGGAGTCGGTCATGGACGTGCAAGACGTGCAATAAGGGAAACGATTGATGAACGAGGTGGTGTAGTATCCATCACCGTTGATGTCAGGGATGAAACCAGGCCAACTGTAGTCGGCGGCAACAGCAGAAACTGGTTTGTGGTTGGAATCTCGGACATCCACCACAACGCGCATTCGGGTGTCAAATTGAAAGCGTTTGCGAATAAATTCCTTTCCCACTGACCAGACATCAAGGACGACGGATTTTGTGTCGCTGCGAGGATCAAAGAAATTACTGATGAGAGACTGGGCGGCATCTCGCACAGCAAGCTGATGGGGAGCGTAGACACCACAGAGTTCGATGGAGATGATATTGGGCGGAAGGCAAGCGCCCAGGAGGTAGTTGCCTTCGAAGGCTTTACCGGCAACTTTCCACTCAGAGGTGAGCTTTAGACCAACCTCAACTGGACGGGGGGCGTCGCCAGTGATGCTAATGTCAACGTAGCGATTCACAGCCTTGTTGGTATTGCTAACCGGAAAAACGATAGTCGGAAGCTCCAAGTTTGGCCAGGTTTTGTCAAATTGCAAACAAATGTCTTTCTTGAGATTAGGTTGATCGTGTGGGCAGCGTGTGACACCGGTAGGGAGACATACCCTGACAGTGTTGTGAGGGATCTTCATCCCTTGAGTGCCGGTGATGGAGTCAAGTTCGTCAAAGCGATAGGAGGGGCAGAAATTACCATCATCGTCGCGAGAGTCGACCAACGTGATACCATCCGCCGAAAAGGTTAGGCTAAAAAGCAGCTTGCCACGAATGTCAGTCATGTTGATGGGCGGTGATGTTTGAGCAATTCGAGCCGGGGTGTGAACGTGAGTTCGCAAGGAATGGCTACAAGAACAGGAATGATGACGTGGCAAAGGTAATGGCCTTGATTCAAGGCAGGTGAATTTTCGTGAGGCGAGAAACTGAGGTCGACGGTTACCGTCTAGAGTCAAATGAAATGGGCGGATGAGCCCCTAAAGTTGTGTTGGCAGGGCAGAGATGGGGACGGCCTTGTCGAGGCTGAGAGTCGAGGTCATCCAAAGTCGCAAGAACAGTTGATAGTTGGTGGACGGTGGCTGAGTAACACAAGAGTTGCAAGAACAGTTGGAAGGTCGGTAAGTAATGGCTGGAAATAGTCGTGGTAGTTGGAACGGTCGGAACGTGTCTGCCGGAGAAACGTGGTGAAGGTGTGATGCTGGATGGGGTGTCGATTAGGTAGGTTCCCAGCCGAAAAGAAATCGAAAAGGAAACCTCCCATGGAGGCATGTGCGGCGATCACGAGCAGATCAATTCCAGATCTAGCGGGGAAGACTATCCAATACATCTTGGCATCGCCTGCACAGCTGATCTTGTTCAGATTCTTTGCGGAACGTTCGACATCGAGGGCATTTGCCTCGACCTGATCGACGAACGCTCACCACGACATTTGCGTGTATGTCTGAATAGCTCCAATCTGGAGTTCCTTCCGTAGCGTAACTATCGCTGTCCATCACATTGACTCGGGCAACGTTGAAGATCTGAGTGAGCTCCTCCTCGTTTCGGTGCAGTATTGACGCGATATTTGCATCTGCTTTTTCTATTTGCAGATCTACTTCCACCTCGAACGACGTTTTGATCTGAGATGCTTTTCTCGCTTGTTCGATCAGCACCATCGACCTATCGCGAAGCTGTAGCACTTGGCTAGCTTCTTTGGCGCCTTCAGCATCGTTCCAATTTGCATCAACCTTCTGCCAGCCCAACGAAAAGACTGATGACGAGTTCAAGGTCCCCTCAACCGGGTCGCCCTTTGCACCTTGGCGGAAGTGGTGAATTTCTTCGGCCAGAATCGGCGTGATGGGTGCTAAAATACTGGTAAAAGTACGTAGCACCCGATCGATTACTGCTACCATGGATTTTCTACGATCGCTCTCGACCGAATCCACATACAAACAATCCTTAGCGATGTCCAGGTACAAATTCGACAAGGTGCTGTTGGTGAACTCGGTCATCCTACGTACCACTTGAGCGAAATCAAAGGCGTCATATGCCCGAGAACAGCGCCTTTCAAGCTGGTAGAGTTCGTGCATCACGAAGCGATCCAGTAGTGTCATCCTGGTGACGTTCAACTCTGCCACTTCATTGGGCTTTGGGAGATTGGCGAGCATGAACCTAGCAGTGTTCCGAAGCTTTCGGAGCGTCTCGGCGGTCTTGCTGATGATGAGGCCCCCTATCGGTGGGTCATTGGTGTAGTCACTCTTTGCAGCCCACAATCGCAGAACATCAATCCCGTACGCGATCTGATCGCGTCCAGGACCACCATTGATGATAGAAAGAGGCGACATGACGTTGCCCAGGCTCTTGCTCATTTTCTGACTTTCGTTGTCAAGGACGTAGCCGTGAGTGATAACGGTCTTGTATGGCGCGACAGGTTCTTTCCCTTCCGGAGTGGTGGCGACAGCGGTGATGAGAGAGGATTGAAACCATCCGCGGTGCTGATCCGACCCTTCCAGATAGACGTCTGCCAACGCTTGGTCCTGTCTTGCTTGTTGTATCTTGGAGGGTAGGCTGTCGCGGAGGGTAGCCCAGGATGTGCCGCTGTCGAACCACACGTCGACGGTATCCTCGCCCTTTCGCCACGCCTTATTGTTCTGACGATACTGAGGCGCCACAAACTCTTGAGCTTCAGCTTGCCACCAGTAGTCGGTCCCTTTCTCCTCCAGAATGGACGCAATGTGCTCGATGTTTTCGACAGTCATCAAAGGTTCGTCGGTGGCTTGGTCGTACAAGACGGGGATGGGGACGCCCCAGACACGCTGACGGGATATGCACCATTCCGACCTGCCTCGAATGAATGACTCGAGGCGAGCGCGAGAGTTCTCGGGAACGAAAGTGACATCCTGCAGTGCCGCGATTGCGTCCTCCTTGATCCTATCTAGGTTCGCAAACCACTGAGCCGTGGCTCGGACGATAACAGGCTGCTTCGACCTCCAATCATACGGATACTTGTGACGAAGCGTGTGCATGCTCACTAGGGCTCCTCTTTCTCGCAAGAGTGCAATTACCTCTCGGGCACCATCGGTCAGCACATCTTTTCCGAGTAGCCTTGCGCTCAGAGTTCCTGCTTCGTCTTGATCTTCCGACGCATCCTGATCGAGTTGAGAAATCTCTTCGCTATATCTACCTAGCTCGTCGACGGGAGAGTAGATGCCCCTTTCACGGAGGAAGCCTTGTTGCTTCCAGATCTGATAGTCCTCAGCGCCGTGAGCTGGTGCAGAATGTACGATTCCAGTTCCGGATAAATTGGTGACGTAGTCTGCCATGAGAACGGGTCGAGCTTGGGCATTCTTGCTTCCCAAAGGGGACCGATACGTCGTGTCGCAAAGATCTGTACCGGAAATGCGACCCACCTCGGATAATGGACCGAAAGTTCGACGAGACTCCTGAATGGTCTCGAGATGGGATTCCATCGCGGAGATGGTATCGATTCGTTCAGATGCGATAAGGAAAAGTGTGCTGTCTTGCTCGTCACGGCGAACGAGAGTGTATTGCATCTCTGGATTGACGTTGATGGCCGCATTCGAAGGGAGCGACCAAGGTGTGGTCGTCCAAATCACAGCTTTCACGCTCTGATCCGTACTGTGTCCCAGTTCAGCGAGCTTATCCTGGAGGCGAGGACCGGGGATCAGATCAAAGGAAACATATACGGCTTTGCTGAGATGGTCATCTCTGTACTCGAGCTCAGACTCAGCGAGGGCGGTCTTGTTGGAGGGAGACCAGTATACAGGTCGATATTGGCGGTAGATGAGTCCTTTACGCACCATCTCTCCGAGAACGCGAAGCTGCCTAGCTTCATACTTGGGATCCATCGTTCGATAGGTCTGATCGTCGCTCCAATCCGCCATGATGCCTAGCTGCGCAAACTCTTGTTTCTGAGTCTTTATAGCACGTTTTGCTTCTGAAGAGGCCTTTTGTCGAATGTCCGTCGTGCTGAGCTGATCCCTCTCAACAGTCCGAAGCTGGGCCAATGCCTTGGCTTCGATTGGCAATCCATGACAGTCCCATCCCGGCATATAGTGAACACGATTGCCTTGGAGAACTTGGTAGCGATTCGAGATGTCTTTAAGAACTTTGTTGAGAGCATGACCGCAATGAAGATTTCCATTCGCGTAGGGTGGACCGTCATGGAAGACGAAATCTCCCTTCGAGTCCTGCCGCTGCTTCTGCCATCGGTATAGCTCGGAACAGGTCCTATCGTAAAATAGCTTGTCCCTCTTAGCTGCGTTGGCACGGATCTCGAAGGCCGTCCTGGGTAGCTGAAGCGTGTGAGAGTACAGCTTGGACTCTCCTTCTTCTCCTGCCTTCTTGCTTGCTGCTATCGGAGAGCTGCAGTGAAGGTATCGCCCTTGTATGGATGGCTGCAACAATGGTACGCCGACTCGGTTTGGCCATCGGGTAGGGTTGCTGCCATTTTCGAGTCTGCCTGCGAGCCTTACAGCAAGGCCAACACTTGCTGTCCGCATCGAAACCGCCTGTCTCTAGTGGAAGGACCTAAGCGGCGGCAGCCAGCAACCATACAATGCACACAAACAAGATGAACCGCAACTGGTTGAGTAGTGGCAGCATACACAAAGCTTGACTCTTTGTTCCTTTGACATGCTTCTTGTCCGAGTTCCGCGAGCCTTGTTCCGGCTTTTTCGTTCGCTGAGGTCGTGGATCTAACACCTTTTCCCTTGAGTCGAATCTGTCAAATCTGAATTGAAGTTGGGACACGCGGCCTCGGATCCGAAAGTGGCCTGCTAAACACTACACAGCTCATGCAACATGTTATTTTTTTGAAGCAGCTCTGACGCCGGAAATCACCATCTCTGCAGTCCCACAGTTGTGTATCGTCTGATCCATTCACCCTTTCGTTCTTCATCGTCTTCGGCCTCGGACGTGCCCATTCCCCTGCACCATCACTCTACGCGAAGACCTGCTCGAGTCTGTGACTTACAGATATTCCGCCTTAGAGCTGCGTCACGTCATCCAACCCATGCATTCCTTGCTCAGAAAGTGCAGTACAACTCTCTTCCTAGCATCACACCATTCCAATATCCAGCTGTTTCAGTCTTGTCTTTCATCAACAGCATTGATCGCCATGCTTTCTGTGCCAGCTTGATCTATCACGGCTCAACATCCCTGCTCGACCACGCACTTTCGAAGCGCAGGACGAAAGCTCAGAGGCATCCATTTCGCATTTGTTCAAGAAGAATCGTCCTTAACCCGTTGCACCCAAGCTGTGGGGGGAGCGGAAGAGACATAGCCGTCATGCCAGGCTACGATCCTGTTCGAGATGCCGGTAGTGGTCCGGAACGCTCTTCTCCCGCATCTATCCACCAATTGGTTGAACCGGAGCATCGTCGGTTTGAATGGAGAGATGCTGGCTCTCACCCCTCCGACGATGTGTATTACTCTAGGCGTAGCGTCTCTGGTCAAAGCAGCATTGCTGATCGCCACGAAGACCCTTCCTCTTCTCTTCCAATGTCTCGACATGCCAGTGTTCCAGGCCCAGCGATGACCATGTCTCCTCGATCCGCGTCTTCAAGCAGTCAGCGAGAGTATCAGCATACAGGTCGAGATGCCTCGGTAATACGTCACGCCAACCACGGTCACAGTCCTCGAAGTGGCTTTCGTGCCCCGTCACCCCCTCACGCTTCGCGGAGAAGTGCTTCAATAGCCGATCTGATCACCGCCAGTGAAATGTCGGAGGCAGAGCAGGAGAAGAGTCGCTTCGCTGCTCGGGCTGCCTATCACCATCAGTTCGATGAAACCACACCTGGCCACAGTATGAGTCGCTCGAGCAGCGCTTCGGAACATCTACACATGTCCACGACATCCTTTCCCAACTCATCTTCCCAGCCTCGCCTCTCGCCGCAGCTTCCACGGCAAATACCCAGAACGGAACGCAGTCCAAGCATGGCCCATCTCTTGAACGAAGGCACGCCTGGAGCTCTGTATGATCGCCCCCGATCCGGTTCTCACTCCTCCGTCTCGTCGCACATCTCACAGCAACAACAGCATCATTCCTTCCAGCAGCCGCTCCACTCGCCTCTTGGACCTCCGCCCGGTTACACTACGTCCTCCCACCCTCAAGCTCGTTTCAATTCCCCCTCTAGCTTCAGAGACCGGCCCGATAGCTCTCACTCTCGGCCTGCCTCCGCGACGAATCCGACCTCAGGCTCGTGGCCTGCGCATACATTCAGCGCTGGCGTTCAGCCACCGCCATCCGTCTCGCAGCCTTCGCTCGACCGAGCCGGCTCAAGTCCAGGGATGGCAACAGTTCCACTCGGGTATGGTGGTGAGCGAGTCCGTTACGTGTCCCACTCAGGTTCGGCGGGCAACATTCCGATAGCGCGATCGGGTTCGACTTCTTTCGGACTTGCCAGCACCTCTTCAAGCCCCATATCAGCGCAGCACGTTCACCTCCAACCCTCACCATCCCAACGATTCGCCATGCCTGACTTGCCTCCTTCCAGATCACCAGAGTTCAGGAGGGTCCCGCTGCCTGTCTCGCCAACGTCCACACACATGTACCCAACGCGACCCGGTTATTCTTCCGGACAAGGGTCTATGTCTCTCAGCGCTTCAGGTGCCCATCCCATCCATCCGACCCACATGGACGAGTCCGAGAGAGGCGCTTCTTCTGCAGTCATGCCACCGCCATCCAACATTTCACCGAGGAGAGGTAGCGCGATCCATCCTCCTAGCTTGATGCAACATTCGTTTCATCCTTCCACGCCTGGTAACGGTGTTCCCCCAAGTCCGGGTAGCGTCATTTCTGCAGGGACATATCCTGTGACTCCAGGCGCACGGTCTCTACCATCTTCCACTCCAAATGTTGCATATGCAAAGCAAGATGAAGAGAGCAATTACTTTCCTCGTGTTTTGCAGTCCGGTGAAGAGGAGGAGCGCAACCCTCACGCCAGGTCTTCCAGCTCGTATTCCTATCACGAAGACGAAGCCGAGGCTTACCGTCAAGGCAGCTACAACCAGATCGAGCGTAACAGCGTCGACGACTATCGTCCCGCTGGGCCCGTTATCACCCCAGGCTCCCACCAAGTAGCCGCCAACTTGGATCGTAGGATCAGCACAGCTCCATTATCACTTCCGCGCCCAACGGTATCGCCATTAGACGAAACGGAGCGCGGCTCGATATCGCGAGCCAAGATTCCACACGAAGGTCGAATTCAGACATCACCTTTGCCGGTCAGAGAACGGGATGTAGGGCCATTTGAGGAACGGAGATCTTCGGCTGAGCATGCGGTGGATCAGAAACAGCTTCCGGCTTCGCACGAACCTTCGGGCATTCGGCAGACTCGCCAACCTTACGAAGATGTTCGGGAAGCGAATTCCTCTGACTTCGGACCCAAAATCAGCGGTACAGTCGAAAAGGAATGGGTGGACAGCTCTGCGTCTCACCAGGTCGAATCCGATCGATCTGATCGATTCGTGCGAGACAGCCAACCGCACGTGTCCGAGCGTGTCCAATCGTCGACAGAGGCTCCCGTCAAGAGCGACCTTCAAGAAAAGCAAGCTGCAACGAAACAAGAAGAAGAAACGGATGCATTTGATGAGGGTGGAAAACTACCTCATGAGGATTTAAAGGCTGAAGAAGATGGTACGAGGGAGACGCAGCCGGCACCGGTGCCATTCCCACGCTATGCCCCGATCAACCGCGTTTCGCCTCCGAAGCAGGTCATGAAACCCATCAGCATCGACGAAATCGATTATAAACGAAGTCGTTGTCGGAATCCGCTGAGGCGACAGTGGGAAGAGAAGAATCAAGCTGACAGCCGAGAACCTCTGGATCAGATATTGCGAGACTTCCACTCCAAGCTGCATTCCGCGTCCACCAATGGACATGGAGGTGCAAAGGGCAACGCGGACGAGAAAGAAGGGACGCGCAAACGGCAGCTTCAGGAGACACTGGAGAACGCGGAGGAGGTGGCGGATCACTATAACAAACGACGAGAGGTCGGAATTCAAGGACGGGAAGAATCTCCAATCATCGGCCTACGCAAGTTTAACAATTGGATCAAGTCGGTTTTGGTCGGACAGTTCGCTCGGGGACGTGATCCAAGCATGGACGGTCGAGCCAGACCACGTGGAGGACGAATTCTAGATCTTGGCTGTGGAAAAGGTGGGGATCTGAAGAAGTGGGACAAGGTGGAACCGAGTGGGCTGGTGGGAGCAGACATCGCAGCAGTCTCGATCGAACAAGCCATCGCGCGTCATCGTGACAACCGCAGCCGATTCCCGGGCGATTTCTTCGCATTCGACTGCTTCTCAACGCCTTTGGCCGAGGTGATTCCTTCGTCGCTGCTCGAGCCCATGTTCGACAACGTCACGCTACAATTCTGCATGCATTACGCATGGGAGAATGTTCAGAAAGCACGCATGATGTTGGAGAACGTCTCGAGATATCTGCGAAGAGGCGGAATCTTCATCGGGACCATCCCTGATAGCCGGGAACTGAGCGGACGTCTGAGGGAAAGCTCTACCGCTGGAGATCGTTCGTTCGGTAATCGATACTACAAGGTGGTGTTTGATCAGACGGAGACTTTTCCGCCTTTTGGAAATCGCTACACCTTCTACTTAGAAGATGCGGTGGAAAACGTACCGGAGTACGTGGTGGATTTCGATGTGTTTAGAGACTTGGCGCAAGAGGTTGGGCTAGAGTGCATCTACCGGAAGAACTTTGCGGAGATCTATCATGACGAATCGAGGCATCCAGACTTTGGACCTCTGTTGTCGCGAATGAAGGTGCGCAATCGAGATGGCAGCTTGGTGGTTGACGAGGACATGTGGCAAGCTGCGACACTCTATCTTGGCTTTGCCTTTGAAAAAGTACGTTAAAACGGATCCTGGCTCCCTGCCCGTTCCTTCCCACTCTGGCCAAGGTTTCGGAGTCTGACCGATCGGATCGGATCGGAACGAGCCGTATTTTCAGACATATCACGCATGCGCAAGCACATCCATTTTCCAGTGTAACAGTAATACTATTTCGCCTGCTTGAAAAAGTGTTGGCAAGCCTAGCGATCTCCCAGTGTCCGTGAACGATGAAAATGTTCTCTTCATGAGTATTCGACTGGTCGGGTTTTCCGATCTATCAACGGCCCAAGCACTTGTGATGAAAGACATGGCTGGGATCTTCTGCAATGCCAGCATGACACCAAACGTGAATGAGCTGCAACTACATGGATGCCGTGTTTTGCACCGTAATCCGCACAACCCAGGAGTACTCTGTGACTTTAGACAAGCCTCATAAAGGCAGGTGTCACTTAAGAGCCTGGGTCTTGGCTGGCATTGACACCAAGGGCTGCCAAAGGCGACTTGTGTCGAAATGGAACAGCACCCAGAATCATTATCACATGCTAGGGTCGGACTCACCAAGACTCGTCTTTACGCCCAACGATGCCAAACAGGGCGTGATCACACAATAGGAGTGTAGCATAAAAGTAGGGAAAACCCAATGTTTTGACAAATCTCTCATCACATCAATGGCGATGATGAGCTTAACGATTATTGTACAGTGTGACGAGCCGGTGAACAGGGAAGACGATCGACGATACGGAACATAAGTACGACTATAACAGAAATCCCAAAAAGAAATAGATAAAAGAGTGACGCAGATGGGGAGAAAAGAGAATGCGGACCAGGATTTACTAGAAAGGGCAGCGTAGGGGTGCGCAAACCGCAATACCTCACAGCTTCCTTAAAAAGTCGCAACCGGCGCCATCATCGGCGTTCGCTTTCTGAGTGCCGAAAGTTCATGCCGTAGACGCTTGTTGGCGTTGTGAAGCTTTTGCATCTCGATCAACCAGGATCCGCTATGGTAACCTGTCAGCTCGGCGAAAACGGTCGAGGCAGCGTCGTTGGCTGTCATGACCGGGATCGTGGAGCCGTTGGCTTGTAGAGCGGCACCGGAGAGAGATCCGCTGCCATCCTGAACATCGGCACTTGCGTAGATGTCATCAGCCATCACCTTGCGCTTGGCGGGAACCGTCGACGAGGAAGTGGCTGATACATCGACAGGGGGTGCGCCGATGGGTTGTTGCTGCACGTGAACAAAAGAAACGGCACTTGATCGCCCGTTGGAAGTCCACGGGTACACCGTCAACTTCACAGGCGCCTTCTGTGCTGCACCGTCATAGTGATCTTGAACGGAGATGCTTCGGCCGCACTTCAGCGCTTCCAAGAGATCTGACGAGCTTGTGACCATAGGTAGATCGCGGATGTGGCGTCCTAGAAGGTTCACATCTTCGATGCCAAGAATCTGGTTGATTGGACCGGTGCTGCCTAGAAAGATGCCGTTGTGAGAGATCTTGAGCCAAGCCGAAGGCTCGGAACTCATCAAATCTTGTCGCACATCGGTCCATGGGAGCATAGGAATGGGCTGAGGTCGACCGGAGCATACGACAACCTTACGATGTTTGGGTGGATCCACAGAAACTCGACCAGTGGTCTCGATGAGGCAGAAGCCACCGTCTTTGCGCACCATTCGCATGATAAGGTCCACTCTTCGGTTTACCTTAACAGCTGTTGAACCTTCGTCGACCTCCTCATCGCCTTGCGGCAAAGTGATGGCCTCCTTGAGTTCACGAGAGAAAGGTCCAATGTCGGCAGGGTGACTGAAATCGACCAAAGGTCTACCAATGATCTCTTCTGGGAGGAAGCCCAGGATCCTTTCGACCGAGGGTGAGATGTAGAGCACGGTGCCTTTGAGGGACAGGACAAAGACGAGGTCGTGTGAGTTGACGAGAACCGAATCATTCCAATCGTCGCACGCATCTTCGGAGGATGGAAGAGATGCTTCGAGCGCAGATGGCCTGTCAGAGCCGCTTGAACGAGTGTTTCTGCGCGGTCGCACAACGGGCGACTGGGCCTTTGCCATTTCTGGTGAAGAGACCAGTGGGGGAACGATTGGATCCGGAGCCGAATGCTGACGGCGTCGACCGCTTCCTTCCTGGTGTGACTGTGTAGGAACCAGCCCGCTGAAGGACGGATCTATCTGGCTAAGTCGGCGACGCTGCTGAATTGACAATGCCTTCCCAGAGACCTGAGCACTTTGAGTCGCGTGAGGATTAGGTCGTGCGATGGCATCGGCATTGAGAACGGATCGGCTGAGACTGCTCGCCAAAGAGCGGGGGCCGGAATGGCCAGCACCTATAATGTTACTTGTCTTGACGAGGTCGGCCAAGTGCTGGGCATGATCCGCAGCGACGTTGCTGTGATAACCAAATAGAGAGGCATTGGCATTCCTTGGAGATGGTTGTGATCCCAAGCTGGCAGGACTCAACTGAGGAGTTGAGTCGTCTCTTGCAAAATCTTCGAGCTCCATGATGTCATCAAGAGTGATGCTCGACTCGGAAGACTCGGCGCGGCCGGTACCCAGGGGCTTGGTCATATCACCTTGCAGACTCGGCACGTCCACGGGAGTGTCGACTCCGGGAACGCTATGAGAAGTACTCGGACTGGGTTCGGTAGTGGATTCGCTGGAGTTGGTGCGGGCGCATTGGTAAGATGCGGGCCAGTTGGTATCCAGTCTGGAAGCTCCGAATGCACCATCGTGGTACATACCTATGCCAGGAGAGATGCCGGTAGAGATAGAAGGGGAGAGACCGAAGATGGAGTTGGAGTTGGGGTCACTGAGCGTGCGAGTGACTGAACCAGGCCAGGCATGCATGAAACTATTGATAGGTGAGATGCCATCGCTGTGGGAAGGCTGCAAGAGAGAGTTGATCGTCTTCTCGAGCTCAGGGTCGATGGGGCCGTACTCGTTCCAGTTGGCGAGGTTTGAGTGAGACATGATGTAAGAGGAGCAGGCTTGCAAGAGAGTCGAAAGCGGTTGCGGAACTAAGAACGATGGACTTCTGTTTTGGTGCGGGTGAGTTTCGAAAGAGTTCAGAGCTGGATAGAGCTTTGTCGACGAAGAAAGGTGCAGGATTGTGCAGCAGAGAGGGTCGACAGATTGGAAGTCAAGTCACCCTGTGAGACAGTAACGTGAACAGGGCAGATGTGACTGGGGATGATTGCTTTGTATTGGACAGAACTGGGCGCTTCGGAACGAGAGCAAGAGGCTGTCAGAAGTAGTAGCAGATGCAAGGGCGGACTGAATGGAGTCCTTTGAACCAGCGGCGCTTTTCAGAGAGAAGACTCTGTGTCAAAGGCGGTTGGTGTAGGGTCGAGGATGGTCGACGATTGATCGAATGTAAGGAATAACGGAGACGGTGGTGGTTAGAGGGGAGGATGTGGACAAGGGTGTGTAGCAACCGATATGACTTGAGCTGGGTAATATGGACTGGGCGCTGAGGACGGGAGAAGTCCTTCGAAGTAGCGCGGAAGGGAGAGAGGCGTTCGAGCAGTATGTTGGTGTCTTTTCCAGTGCAAGTGGCGAATTTCCAGTTTGGCGTGGTTGGCCCACGGGTGTAGCTCACCGGTAGTGTGCGGCTCGAGAAGCGTTGACGCAAATTCGAGAAGAGTGTGCAAATCACATTTTCTAAGATCCAGGGTCCTTCCCCTCGCCTTGGTTGTCACGACCTGTCTAAAAACCAACAAACCCTTTTCAGACTGAATCCAATTTCGAAATGAGCCAAAGGAGTTTCGAGGGCACACTTTACTGGGCAAGTGCCATTTCCCTTAGGGCGGCAACCGAAGATAAGCGAGAAGAGAATCAAATATTGTAATCAACAAATCCAACCAAAAATCGGAATGAATGGCACAGCCGAGGAGAAAGAGGACAAGCAGGAAAACGCATGCTTAAGCCGAAAGAAAACCTGGCCGCCGTCGAGAGGACGTAGACTCCAGACCAGGATGTCACGGAGGCAAACCAGCACAATTCGGTTAAGCTCAACCTGATTGCCACTTGGTGACATCTGAAGCGATCTTTGCCGGAGCAAGGCAAGCCTCGTCCGTGGGATGCACGCATCAACTTGCGTTCGACCTGCTGCGGAACGAAGTTCTTGGTCGGACCGTTTGTGTGCAAGCATGTGTAATTGGAGTGTGTGGCAACACGGACCCACTACTGCATCGCGCTGCTGCCGAGTTCCGCGTCGAGACCGCAAGCTCTTCTCCGACAGAAAAATTTACAACCAATCCAGACCGGCCCCAGACGTTTCAAGGTCCACCGGGTCTCGCCGAGGCTTGCAACCTTCATGTGAAGAGCTCCAACCTACTGCAAGAGCGGGGTAAAGAGGTGGAAAGAAAAGGCTGCTAATCGATTGGAAACACCCCTCATCCTTTTCGCGCATTTT
The DNA here is from genome assembly GCA_928724795.1 of Ustanciosporium gigantosporum. Lineage (NCBI taxonomy): Eukaryota > Fungi > Basidiomycota > Ustilaginomycetes > Ustilaginales > Cintractiaceae > Ustanciosporium > Ustanciosporium gigantosporum. The sequence goes on from CAKMXM010000002.1 coordinate 1,380,373, forward strand.
TCGGCTCCAAGCAGGAAATCGAAGAAAGAAGGGCAGAACAATCCCCAAAGCAGCAAGGGCATGGAAGCGAGCTCTGGTGGGAATGTTATCACAAGATGGTTTGCTGCTGGGTGCTGAAAGCGAAAGCAGAGCGCAGAATGCGGTAGTGCATCCCGGCTCGCTTTTCCCTTGCGCGGGCTGCACGGCGGAAATCTCGCTCTTACCGGTGTGATTAGACCTTAGATCATCTAAGTCGTCTGTTGTACAGATTGTACGTAGGAACAAGACTTCGCTTGTCGTAGTCCGTATGAAAGAGTGCTGCCAGCACCATGTAAGGAATTCGTTTTTCCTTGACAAGCGATCCCTTTCGACTCGAAAGATATGTCAGGACAGGACTATGTCGCACACGTTTCGACCAACGCTGGTGCGTCTGATTCTCACCGCTTACTTGGGCTAGGTTCTCGGCAGAGACATCTCACCAAAGGAATTCTTGGTCAAAATCTAGAAGCAGGCACACTCCGACAGGGCCGAGGACTTCAGTTCCGCTGCGTCACTTGAGTGGTCGTGTCCTTTGCTGGAGCGGGAGACCCATTCTAGGAAGGGACCCTTCCGTGCTCGTTCTGCTTTGCCTTTCCATAGTCAGGTCAGGTGCGCGAAATGGCTTCAATGGACTCTGCTGAAGTGCTCAAATCACGACAAAGACGCGAGAACGTGATATTGCGTCAAGGCACTTCACCACGCAGCGATCTGAGCTTTAAAGCTCTTCACTCCAGTCAAGGCTACGAATACGGCATCTCGTTTGAGGACAAGGAGAGAGAGAGAGAGAGAGAGAGAGAGAGGAAGAGAGAGAGAGAGAGAGAGAGAGGAAGAGAGAGTGAGAGAGAGGGCGTACGCCGAGTGAGCCTAGCAGTCTTGTTCTCAAAAGATCGGCAATAGAACCTTCAATAGAGAAGACACAAGCGGCACCTTTCCAAAAGAGTTCGAAAGAGGCGTTGGACCCAAGGGTCCAACTTGGATCTTGCCTGTTCTTTGGCAATTATCTCGATTCTGTGGTTCCCTTTGACAGGGAAAGAAACAAATGCCGGTCTCGCTGGCCCCTGCGATATCACCTTTGCGCGCGCACTCCCAAAAAATGATAAAATTGGCACATGCCTTCTGACATCTCCTTGCCCTCTTACCCTCCCCCGCAAAGGATTCGATAAAACTCAAAATCGCGCCAGTCTAGGACGCGAATTTTCAAGAGAAGGGTGCATAAGAAGATGCACTCGTGCCAGCTTTCGTTGACCGGCTGACCCGTTTCGGAGTTTAGCGGCTCTCCATTTCCATGGACCCTGCAAACTCAGATGGGATACACAGAGTGTATATGGAATTGGTTGCCCAACCTCGTGCGAGAGATGGCTTGCGTGCGTAAATCTCAGAGTTGTTCCGTCGTTGTACCGTCATACAGCAGTCTAAAACCTCCGGGTGCAATTCTCAACGAACGTGTCGCCGCGTGACACAGAAGACAACTGGGCCCGAAGGTCATATCGGTCTGCCTCCGTTATCACACTCGTCTACGTGCCCCAAAATGACCTCGCCAGTTTCCCACGGTCCCTTCAATAGAACAAAGAAGGGTAACAACAAAAACACTCTCTCTCACACACACATTGCTTGTAGATACCAAACCGCCACTGGTACTTTCCTGTAAGCACTAGCTGCCGGAATCATAAATTGGCAACATTAAACATACTGTATGGCCAGAATGTGTCACGTCGCATCCGCCACAATCCTGCGCGGGTTTCTGATCAGACTGATAAGAGGTACGGCAGATAGCGTTGAAGCTGAGCAGCACTGCCGTTCCCGAGTAGGTGGACGGTGGCAAAGAAACTAGCTTGCATCGCTGAACTCAGATGGTATGCGCTCCAGGTTTCCGGTACCGTGCAACATCTACCTCTCCTCTGCAGTCTTTCTTCGCGCCAACGGCTTGATCTCGAGGAGGTACCTTTAAAGCGTGAGCGGAGGTCAAATTAGCCAGGGTCTTGGCCGGTAGAGTTTCGAGGTTCCCAGCTCGGATCAACCCTCCTGGGCCGCAACAATGAGATGAGGTAGGTAAGGGGATTGCAGCCTTCCTTTCTTTCTCGCGCGCGCACACTCTTTTCAAGTCACACTGCAAACTTGCTAGGTCGTGGAACCGGTTCCGGTGCTTGGCGTGGCGGCATGAAAGTCGGATCCTGCCCGCTTTAGCTCTTCATTCCTTACAGTAGTTGACCTGAGCAACAGTGAGATTAACCTTTGACCCAATCTGATCCGTCACATGCTAAATTCCCAAGGTTGGCAAGTTGAGAGAATGCGCTCAAATCATCAAGAGTGGGCTTCGGTGAGTGTGGCGTTGCAATTTCACTTTGGTCCCGCGCCAAACCAGAAAAGCGCAACCGCGAATTGATGTCGAGCTTCGTCGCAAGCACATAACCGCGCGTACGTACGTCGAACCAATAATGCCAAACCATCGCGTATATGATCTTGAAAGTACAGTTTGCAAGCATCTGGTTGCGACAAGCTAAGTGATACAGGGCTAATCTCATTCAACGTGACTCTTGCTGGTATACATTGTCTACCATTTTTTTTTTGGTAGTGGGTCTGCCAAGCATAGCAGAAAATTCAAATATCGGGATCACAGCGAAATTGATCATACCTGCGTTGTGCCGTCGAGAGAAAGAGACAAGGTCAGCCAAAGTCAAGGATTCACAGGACCGGAATGTTGAAGGTACCGCTCGTTCTGATGAGTGACACTTACCTTCCTCCGCTTACGGCCATCCTGTTCAACCTCAGGCGATTCAGGTTCGGATCCTGACATCTCCTCGTCGTCATCCCCTACCTGCTTCTCGGCGTGAGCCTCTGTGTTGCTGTCCGGCGCACTTAAGGCCACTTCTTCGTCTTCGTCTTCATCCCGACCTCGTTTCTGGCCTCCTCGAGTCGGCGTTGGAAGGATTCGATCGCCGTTAGCCGGAGCACCATCATCTTCGTCCGAAAGCTCACCACCGCTGTCCATGTCTTCTCGCTCCAGCGCTGAATCCCTTCGAGCGGAAGCACTAGTTCTGGATGCGTCGGCGGCAGAAAAGAGAGTGCTCTTAGCCGCGATCTTGAGCAATCGCTTCTCATAAGAACGTTGAGCATCCCAAGCCTTCGAGGTGGGCGGGATCTGGACGTTGGCCGCACGATAGGCTCGATCCATGGCGCTCTTGATCTTGACGGCGTCAGTGGGAGTGGCGGTCATCAGAAGATTGGCCATGCCTTTGTACAGCGAAGGCATCTTCTGCTTGATTCGCTTGTTGTTGTTCCTTTCAGCTGCGGCTACCTTCTGAGCAATGTGTTCACTGGCCCGGCTGTGCAGAGATACTAGGCATCGCGCATCAATTTTTTTGATTGTCGTGAATCCAGCCCCTCGAACCACGAGCGCATTCGCCAGTTGACGAGACAGAGAGACGAAACGTCCCTCAGACGTAGGATCGGCTTGGTCCAGGTAGAATTCGAACGACTCGCGGAGCGAATCCCAGATGCAGCTCTCGACTATCACGGCGCGATTGTAACCGCCAAAGATAGCCTCTTCTTTCAAAACTTCGATCAACACTTTGCAGCACGAATCGTAGATCGCTCCAAGGCGGCCGTAATGGATGAGGACTGTGCTTGAGTATCTTGCATCGATGATACCAATGCGGATCGCAGAGACGAAAGTGCTGATCGTCTGACAGAAGATGTGTTCCGCTTCAAGCGCCGAGTGAGCTGGTCGACTAGCAGAAGCGGTCTCAGCGCTGGGCGCAGCGCTCTTGCTACTGGTGCCTTTGCGAGGAGTCTTTGCCTTCGACTTGGTACCACCACGAGATAGGGAGGCTTTTGGCGTCATGTCTCCATCTTCATCTTCGTTCTCCTGCTCCTCATCGTCGCCTTCGTTGACTTCTTCTTCGTCATCGGTATGAGCTCCATCATTGTCACCATCACCTTTCTGACGTTCCCTTTCCAGGATGCCAGCACTCTCAAGATAGCGCTCGATTTCGGCTTGAATGAAGTTGGTGCACTGGGACTGAACATCCAAACCGCACTGTAGATGCAGCATGGCCGGCAAGTGCGGGCCGGATCGAGTCTGGACGGCATCTCGTGAGTCATCAGGTTCGTCTCCTGCGGTGGACGTCGCATCCCCTGCTGCGGATTGAGGAAGGGCAGCATACAACATATGGATGGTCAGGAGCTTTTCGAAGGCTCCGCGTTGAACCCCGTTGCATACTCGAGAATGCGTGCCAGCGACGAACTCGACCAGCAAATCCAGCAAAGTGGTCCTCTTGGCAAGTAGGCTGTCCAGTGTGGCAGCCCGTGATCCCGCTTCCGGCGAGATCGACTGTTTCGTCTTCCACATGACGTACATGGATAGAACGGAGATGGCGTCCTCGACGAGCTTGGCCTCCTCCTGATAGGCGAGGCGTCCACGGCTCGCCAGACCGAGGATGATTTCCCATCCACTCGTTGCCTGACCACCTTCGTCATCCTCAAGCGCGTCGCTGATGTCGCAAACTTGACTCACCAAGTGAAGTCGCAATACGTTGGCGGCCAGCAGGTGCACCTCATCCTCGCTGAATCCAGCAGTCTCGACATCTTGGTTCGAGACCGTTTCACGAAGCGAGGTAACGAGGGCCTCCTCTAGAGCTGACAGCTTTGTGGTGTTGACCGCCGACTGCGATGAGGTGGAGACCATCTTACGAATGGTTTGGACTGCGTGTGCGAGGAGAAGTGGTTCAGTGTGTCGCTGGATCTGACCCGAGACGTCATCCCAGAGGGCTTCGAATGCGGCGATCTCCTGCATCTCGGTGTACATCTCGAGATCCATGATCTGAGGCAGCAGCAACAGGTCAGCGATGCGGGGTGCATCGGTTCGATACTTGGCCAAGAGCTTGGGAAGAGCAGCGATCATAGCACGCGTAACGTCTTCCTTGGATGTACCTTCAACATCGTCATTGATTTCGGCTTCGGCGTAGATTTTGCGGAGAATGGCGACAAGCGCTTCGACCAGAACAGCCTCTTCTTCCGCCTCGAGCCGATAGACTGCTGGAGCAGCATTTTCGACAGCAGCTCCATTGGCTTTGGCTCGCGCGTTATTGCTGGCAGAGACCGCTTTGTCAGAATGATCTAGTAGCAGAAGTTCGATCAAAGGTTTCCAATCCTGGATCTCCTCGACGGCGTCCCAGAGTGCTTCGACCGCCATGCCGATTCGGCCGTCCTTGGCTCCGTCAATCACGACGGCCAGCTCGTCACCGGCCTCGCTGGCTTGAATGCTAGATTCTGCGCTATCGAGTCGTTTGCCATATTTGACGAGCAGGTGAGCGAGCGTCTTGAAACGGAGCTTGGCTTCCTCATGTTGCTGCTCTTCAGCCTGTTTGCCCTTCTTTTTGGAGGCAGCCGAGACAGAACCAAGCTCACCTGCATTCTCGCTGACCTTTTCTTCCAGAATGTTGGCCACAAAGCTGGCGACGGCGTTTCGAATGCGTGGCTCCACATCGAAGATGTGCGTAGCTAGCAGATCTCGTTGTTCTTCATCAAGCAGATCGTGCTTATCGATCATGACCAACACTTGAATCGTGGCCACGCGAACGCTCAGCTCTACGTCGCTGGTGGCCATTTGGACGAGACGAGCCTTGAACATTTCGGTGAAATGGCGTATAGAGCTGACAAAGTTGTCTTTGGTGTAGAGCCCGTTCATAGCCTGTACAGCGGCCATTCGCACACTTGCATCAACGTCGGAAAGCACCCAGCCGATGTAACGGAAGTAGGAACTCTGCAGATACTGCGAGGGGTACTTTTTCATCCAAGACCCGAGCGCCTCGACGCATTCCGATCGGACCCCCGCGTCAAAGTCGCGGAAACGGTGGACAAAGACACTGTTGATGAATTCATTGACGTATTCGTCCAGCTTGGTCTTCAGCTTTCTCGCTTCTGCAACTTTCGTTTCGAGGTTTCTGAGTCGGCTCTTATCTGCTCTCGCTTTCTTCTTCTCGGCATCTCTCTGTTTGGTGGCGGTGGACAGATCCTTGGTGGCTTGAGAGTTGACCTCGTTGATTGCCGAAATGGTCCACAGAGCAACAACCGTCGAAGTGTGTCGGAAGGAACGGAGAGAAGAGGAAGACATTGCAGAGACCCAAGCTTGATAAGGCTCCATGAATCCGTCAGAGGTGAGAATCTCTGCTTCGTAGGCGCTCATCACCAGGCGGTGAAGGAACTCGTTGAGGGACTTGCGGAAGGATTTGAACGATTTGCTCTTGGACACAATGGGATAGGAAGGTATGGGTTGCTTTTTGAAGACCTCTTGAAGATCTTCCAGGTTGTCTACGACATTGTCAATGTCGACCACCTGATTTTCGTCGATACTCCCGTTGCAGCCGCATGTGCGAATGATGAAGTTGATCAGATCGGCAAGCGCTGAGCCTTGATCTTGCTGAAAAGCAACGACCCAGTCTTCAGCAGTGGACTGAAGGGCTGAGTTGGGATCTTTGACGGCATTGAAGATCTCATTATCCTCCTCGATGGGCAGCTCGTCTCGATTCGCAGCTGCACGAAATCTTGCGCCCATCGCTCTCGATTTGGATGGTCCAGGCGTCCTGGGAGCCGAGCGAGGCGTTTTGGATGCGCCGTTGGAGGCAGCTTTAGCGGCTCGAGGTGTGGAGTTGGACTTCCTTGGTCTTGCTGCTTTGGGAGCTGGTGTTGCTGTCGGAGCTTTTCTTTTGGATGCTTTTGCCTTCCGAGACGAGCCAAAGTCGCCATCATTGTCATCGTCATCCATCACATGGTCATCATCGCTACTCTCTTCCTCCTCTTCCTCCGATGCTGCCTCAGGATCATCTTCGCCTTCAGATGATAATTCGGTGAGAGATCCATCTGAATCATCATCCAGCGCGTTAGTGTTCAAGGACCTGCTTGGGCCTGCATCAGAGAGAGCATTGCCTTTGCTCTTGCTTGTGACCGTTCTTGCCATCGTGTCGAGTTGTGAAATGGAGCGTGCAAGGAGTCAAGAGGTACGCCATGAGACTGGTGAGGATCTTGATGCAGTTTCGGGGAGGTTCCGATGTTGGTTGTTGCCTTTCGAGACGTGTCGGAGCTCACGAGGTCGGGGAAGGGTCTAGCAAGCACGAAGAGGTCGAAAAGGACGACGAGGTTAGGTGACTTGACGTGATATGATGTGAGTTGAAAGTTGTGTTCCGAGCTGGACGGTGACTACGTGATTAGAGTGTTGCATCTTCCTCGCTTCCTGAGAAGCCGCGCCACGCCTTGCCTTGAACTGACCCGCTGACCATTTACCCTTTGACGCAGATAAACAACTCAGCCCAAACGCGTGGAGCGCAAAGGCGCATCTGCGCTTTGGGTTTCTCAATTCCAAAAAGTTCCTCAGCCTTTCATTGGCAAAGCCTGAGTCAAGAAGCACTTTTCGCGACGCGCCCCTCGAGTCTTTGTATAGGATCGCGATCTAACAGAAGAACAACACTCACCTCATCGGCGGCGCCGCGATTCGCTCACGACCCGATACACACATTATTGTTGACAATCATGGCAGAAGTGAATCTTCCAAAGATCAACATCTAGTAACAAGCATCTGTGGAAAGGCGTCTACCATCAGCCCAGTCCTCGAGTCTCGTCCCTGCATGGACCGATCCATGAGCTCCGCGGTCCTGGTTCCTCTTTCCGAGTCTGGAAACGGCAACTCGGTGTTGCGGCATCGGACTGCTCAAGGCGACCGTGGTGATCACGCCCATCACGCTTCCGCAGCGGTAACAGATCGAAATGGCAAGAAAGGATCGGAGACAAGCCGAGGAACTCGAGGTGTGCGAGTCAACAAGGTTCTTGGCCGAATCGTTCCTCTCATTCTCCTTGTCTATGTGATCTATGCTTACGACAGTGTGGTCATTCGATACGCCTACAAATATCTCTACAAAGTTCGAGGCAAGACGCTTCTACCCATCTTTTGGCTTGTTCCTGTCCATGGAATCTTTCTGACCGCCTTGCGCGCTTATCTGAAAGTTTTCTTTGCGTATGGAGATACCGCAAACAACCATGGTGAAAGTGGTGGGGTGCTTTCTTGGCTGAGATCGAAGCTAGGAGCTCGACTACCTTCTCCTGATTCGTCGTCGGGTGAATGCTTCCAACCAGCTCCTGTGAGCTTACACGTCGACTTCTGTCGGGCCGATGGCGAGCCTGTCCGATGCTACCGAGATCAGTGCAACGGTAGGATCAAACAGTTCAGGACAAGGCACTGTGGCGATTGCGGAGTCTGCAGGATAGGCTTCGATCATCATTGCGCCTGGTTTGACAACGATGTAACTGCTCCGAGCACATTGAAGTCCTTCCTTCTTTTTTTAGGCTGCATCCCTCCATTGATCGGTTTCGGTGTTGGTCCCTTGGCTCCCAGCGCTTGGGCAATAGCCACCAGGATCGCCAAATTTGCGCGTGCCGACACCTCGCTCAACAATTCCTGGTGGAACCAGTGGTACAGCTGGGCGGGTGGCCCCGTCTTCCGATGGATGGTTGGTTGGTGTCTTGGAGCCTCGAGATGGTCGAGATCTTCATCACCGCGCATGCCTCATCACAGTCCTCAAGCACCGGTCGTTGTCGTCTTTGGAGCTGTGTTCGTAGTCATTGCCTCCATACTCGGTTACACCACCCTGAAAAGTCTCTCCGAAGGACTACTGACGATTGATGTTGAGAGATCCAAGGCGCTCGCAAAGCTTCGGCGTCGCAGCACGGCCTTGCAAGACGAGGTTAAGAACGGACAAAGGCCTTCCGATGATCCAGCCCTGGTACGAATCTCGCAAAAACTTAGCGCACTCGGTCCTTCCGTCCACTTTCGGATTGGTCCCGGTGAGCCAGAGCCATGCAGGATCGTCTCCATTGCCGATCAGGACACCCTCTTCGACTATGGAGGGACCTGGCGAAATCTGTCTTACTATTTGTGGGATTCCAAAGCATCCAATGAGATGCAGCAGGGCTGGAGGCTTCCAGAAAAGGCACTAGCCTTACTTGCTAATCACATGCGATAGAATCGGCCAGCTCAGATGAATCATCTCACCCAGACCTGCACCGTGTGCCACTAACACTAAAGCATACCCGAAGTCAGACATCAAACTACTGTAGATTGTAACATAGACATACATTTGGAAATCCTTAGCTACATCAACGCCCAAATCTACCTCCTCCTGCACCGCCGAATCGTCCGCCGTAGCCACCTGGTCCAGCTGCACCTTGAGCGAGTGGGACGTTTGCAGATCGCAAAGACTCCATGATATCGTCTGCCTTGAACCTCGGTCCGTCGAACAGATGTGCGCTTGGCAGCATTTCCATAAACATCAATACGCTCTGCGGGAAATCTGGGAAGGCATTTTGAACACCCTGTAAGGCTCTTGGTCCCGAAGGAGGCGTAGCGTTGAATCCAGGTGCAGGCGATGCTGAGTCTCGTTTGAATTTCTTGGCTGGTGGCACTGCGGTCACGGGTGCCACAGCTTGACCTGGCCGCGACCAGGCTCCAGCGGTGTCTTCGGGGTGGCTCTCCGCTGCCAATCGCTTCATCTCCTGCATCGTCTTTCTTCGAGGTCCTTGATCGTCCGCCGCTCCAGCCACACCTCCCTCTTTGGCGGCCTCTACCGCTCGATCGGCAGCACTGGCTCCAGCTATCAGAGCTTGCTGACCCAAATCCCTCGGACCGATCAGGTCCAAATCCATATATGAGTTTCGATGCACGAATCGCTTGATGGGTGGTTCGTTAGGGTAGGTCTCAATCAAACGACTCTCCAACTTCTGGATGGCTACGCTATCACCAAATTGGTTCTCGTAACTGGCCCAACGATCCCAGATCGGTCTAGCTCGTTCGGGAGAGAATGTTCCGATGACACGTTCGAACAAAGCCCTGGCGTTGTTGTCGTCATTCATGGAGATCAAAAAGTCCAAGTACCGCACAACGAAGGCTTCGTCACTGCCGTAGGTCTTCAATGCTAGTTCGAACACCTTGGTTGCCACGGTTGGCTCCTTGGAACAGTGGTACTCCATCAAAGCACTGGCTTCGTACACCTGCCAAGTGCAGTGCGCGCTCTTACGAGCTCGACCGAAGACACTTCGTGCTGGTCGGATCCCTTCGGTTCTTCGAACGAAATGCATATACTTGATCCAAACCAGAGCTGCTGCTTCTTTGAGACCTTCAATCTCAGGCTTGACCGTGTCTTGGATCGCCTGACGCCTAGCCAGCTGCTGCTCGGCAGCTCTACGTTCCTGTTCTCGCTCCTCGCCATCGATTTCGACGTCTCCGTCTCCTTCGTTTGCGCGTTTGGACGCTGCTTGGGCTTTGGCCATTTGAGCTTCGGTATCGATGTCCCTCAGTTCCTGTTCCATCGAGGTTTGGCGAGCCTCAATTTTGGAATGGATATACTGGATGAGCGAGTCGAAGACAGCGGCGCAGTCTCCTGTGGATTTGCGAGCTTCGCAAAGCTCCACATATGCGAGGTGTAGAAGAAAGCTGCCAGAGCAAGCTTCCATACCATTTTTGAGCCAAGTGAGAGCCTCTTCCTGCCTTGCCTCCGAGATCAAATAGCGAGAAGCTAGATACCAAATTTCGGGGTAGAAGCGAAGGAACATGGTGGCTTTTCGATATGCCAAAATGACACGAGCTTGCAAAATGGCCGGATCGTCGATAAGCAAAGGGTTGGATTCCTCCCATTTGAGGTACTCTTTCCACGCTTCGACCTGGCCGCGCTCACGAGCCCACTGCGCCGAATTTTGACCAGCATCTCCTGGTATGGGGGAAGAGGTCCAGACGGGAACTCGGGGTAGAAGAGGCTTGGCGAGATTGTCGTAATGGGCCTTGAGATCACGCAAGACTCGTCTTGCCGTCATGTAAGCCGGCGATCGTTCCGCTAGGAACTTTTTGGCAGTTAGCTTGTTCAGCCCATTTTCGTAGGAATCGTAGTCTTTCCAGATCGCTTCAATGTTGGTCAGAGGAACGCTGACAGCACGCTGGTAAACCCTTCGTAAGTCGTCCATCTTTTGGCCTTCCTTCCAGCCTCCTCGAGCTTCCCTCTCCTTGATCAGGGAGATGTAATCTGTCCAAATCGAGCCGCTGTCTTTATCCATGCCGACGAATTTGAGCGCAAATTCGTACGCGCCTTCGAGCACTCTCCTTGCCTGCTCTCTCGGTCCGTCCTCGTCAGTCCCGGAAGGGGGAGGTAGAGGATTGACGCGGCGAGTATAGGAAAGATAGAACTTCCAGAGGTCCACCGATGGTGTGCTGCGAAGGCACTTGGTGAAGATGGTCTCAACTTGGGCGAAATTGCTGTGCGCAAGCTCTAGATCAGCGTACGCAATCCATTGTCGGCCTTGGTTGGGGAAGATCTTGAAGAATCGCTCATAGATGGCCCTTGTAGCATCCATGTCTTCTCGTCCCTGTGCTTCTTCGATCAAGGCAAGCCATGCCTCGCCATCTCTAGGTTCGTTCTTGATACGGTCTTCGAAGATTTGGCGTCGCTGCTCGACAGTCATATCTGACAGCTTGACCGTCTGCTGAGGCTGTGGCTGCTGCCATTGAGATTGCTGATCCAGGTAAGATGGCTGTGGAGTACCCTCGGCATCTCGCTTTCCAAGGCTCGACACACTGGCCACGGAGATAGGGTCCTCTGTCTCTTCCTTTTTAGTTGTGGTAGACAAGACTTGGGGCTCCTTCATCTCTGTCTCAACCTGTGTAATGCTCGTCTCTTCTGACGGTCCTTGGGGCGCACTTTCTTGCATGGCTTCTTCTGCTTCCTCAACAGCTTCTCCGGAAGCGTCCGCGTCCGCGTCGGCATCCCCTTCCGCCTCACCATCCGCATCCGCATCCGCATCGACGTCAGCATCACCATCAGCATCAGCATCGGCATCACCTTCGACATCAGCGTCTGGCTCAGCCTCCACGGCCTCTTGAGGCTCGATTGCCTGAACCTCTCCTGGCATCTCGCTTTGCTCCGCTGTTTGGAGGGCAGAGTTGGTTTCCCCCTGTGCGGAAGACATATCGATGAGCAAGCGTTGCACAAAGCGCGAAGAAACTCTCAACACAGCTCGCTCTGAGGTTGTGAAAGATGTGCTTTGTTTGTTGTGCTTGGTGGTAGTTGCTGCTAAGAGAAGATTCCATACTAAGTTCAGCTCACAGAAGAAGGGCCAGATCGCGTCTTTCCAGGGCTGCCTGGTCGGAATTCGGGCTTCATCAGATTGGCGGCCTAACATTTCCTCTTGGCTTGACTTCCCACCTCGTTCAACATGACAGAGACCATCGACCAGCCTTGATCAGCAACTAGGCGATAGCATCGATGTCAGCGGACGCAAGATCCCTTCTCAGAGCGACAGCCTCGGCAAGAGCCAAATCAATAGCTTCTGAGGGCGGCATCAAGGATCCTTTCGCATCTTACAACTCTGCGGGTGCTCTTCGTTGTTCAGCTTGCAGCTTCCTACCAATCAAGCATGAAAGTTTATGGGCGGCCCACGCCATCAGCAAGAGTCATCGAGCTAACGTAGCTCGTCTGAAAGAGGAAGCAATCAGGAAAGAAGAGCAGAAGGAACAGATCCGACAAGCTGAGCTTGAACGGACCAAAGAAGGTAAGCGGAAGGCTTCCGAAGATGCTGAAGGCGAGGAAGACGCTGAAGGCACCAGCTCAGGTGGGACCAAGAGAGCCCGTGCTGACGATGGTAGGATGCAAACGATCGACCCAGAGTGGGAGCTGTTTAAGCAACAGCTGAAAAGCTCGGAAGACGACGGCGACGAGACATATCCGACTGCATCGGAAACGTACGGAACGAATGCTACAATAGAAGTCGAACCGCAGCTCAGGTCGAATGAAACTACAACGGAGCAGACCGAGGAGCCAGAGAATGAGGTAACGCAGGAAGATCTAGAAGCAGAGGAAAGAGCACGAAAGGAGCAGGAGGAGAGAGAAGAGATCTACGCACGATACGAAGAGGAACAACGGCTGCAAGACGAGGCCGACGAAAGGTGAGTAGAACCACCAGCTTCCATATTCGCGTACAACGATTGCCCACAGCTGCGAAGAAAGGCATGCTGATCACGATGAATGTTCGGCCCTTCCGCTATTACAGAGTTAGCGCTCTAAAGCAAAGGCTCGAACGAATCAAGCAAGCTCGCCTGGAAAGGCAGAAATCCAAGCGCAAGTGAAGGTCAGCAAGACAAATCAAAGGACTATCATCCATCTCTTGATCGTGGTCCATAACATTCGTGATACATATGTGAATGTCCCCAGAGGGCTTTTACGTCGTTGTGTGGTCATGGTGTTTTGAAAGGGGAATCGTGTTAGATCTTTGAGCTGTTGCTTGTTATTTTGTGGAGGAAAGAACGAGAAATTCGTAGAAGCTTTGCGTCGCGAGAAGAAGAGACAGAGTGAGAGAGTCCGTGGAAAGCAGGAGCGAAAAGAAGCTGAGCTCTCCTGCCACACAGCCGACAAATAACCGTGGCTGTCGGACGACCCTTTCTTCCTCCTCGAGACTCGAAACATAAGCGGAACTTTTCATCTCATTGCGCTCTTGTTCGTCTTTCCGGTACATCTATTCTTCTTTCTGCCCACACGACGACGAAAACATCGATAGCCGTGTCAACAACGATGTCGGTTGCCGAACTCAAATCCAAGGGCAACGCTGCCTTTGCTGCCAAGGACTACGAAGGTGCCATTCAAGCCTACAACGAGGCCATCGCTGCTGCTAAAGGCCCCGAGGATGCCGTCCATGTTCTTTACTCTAACCGATCAGCCTGCTACGCTGGACTCAAAGATTGGAGCAAGGCGCTCGAAGATGCTGAAGCCTGTATCAACGCCAACTCTTCTTTTGCGAAAGGATATGGCCGAAAAGGCGCTGCTCTCCATGGATCTCGAAAGCTGGAAGATGCTGTAGCCGCATACGAAGCAGGTTTGAAGATCGCACCTGAGGATGCTGGTCTTAAGAAAGGTCTATCGGATGTGCAGCGAGCTATCGAAAACGATGCCGGAGCTGGACCCGAAGCCTCTCTTGGCAACATGTTCTCAGATCCCCAACTCTTCTCCAAATTGGCTGCCAACCCCAAGACGGCGCCTCTGCTAGCTGATCCTTCCTTCATGGCGAAGCTGAAGCAGATCCAGGCTAACCCCAAAGATGCCGCTATGGCTTTCCAAGATCCAAGAATGATCCAAGTCATGGGCGTTCTGATGGGTATCGACTTGCAGGCATTCGAACGACCAGAGGGCTCCAATGATTTGCCAGCTGACCTTGAGAAGAATCGAGAAGAGATCGAAAAGCAGTCCAACGCTTCCGCCTCGAACGCCAGCGGAAGCACCTCTCAAACAAGCAAGACGGCCCCAGCTCCTTCCGCCAGCTCAAGCAAGAAGACTGACGATGATGTCGAGATGAAGGAAGCTGCTGCTACAGAAGAGGAGGACGAGGACAAGAAAGCAAAAGCAGCTGCCGATGCCGAGAAGAAGCTAGGTAACGAACTCTACATGAAGCGAGACTTTGATGCCGCTGCACCGCACTATCAGAAGGCTTGGGACCTATTCAAGGACATCACTTACCTCAACAACTTGGGCGCATGCTACTTCGAACAAGGCAAGTACGACGAATGCATCAAAGCCTGCGAAAAGGCCGTTGAAGAAGGACGAAGCATGCGAGCCGACTTCAAACTGGTTGCAAAGGCGTACGCACGAATCGGTAATGCCTACAGCAAGTTGGACAACCTTGAACTTGCCATCAGCAACTACCAGAAATCTCTCACTGAACACCGTACGCCCGAAGTTCTAGCCAAGTTGAGGGATGCTGAAAAGTTGCTCAAGGAGCGAACTCGACAGGCCTACATTGACCCAGCAAAAGCTGAAGAGGAGAGGGCCAAGGGTAACGAGCTGTACAAGAGCGGCGATTTCCCGGGAGCGGTAGCAGCCTTCACTGAAGCAATCAAGAGAGACCCTGCGGATCCAAGGGGCTATACCAACCGAGCGTCCGCGTACACTAAGTTGGCGGCTCTGCCTGAAGCGTTGAAGGACTGCGAAGAGGCGATCAAAGTGGATCCTAAATTCGTCAAGGGCTACATTCGAAAATCCAATGTTCTCTTCTCTATGAAGGAATACACCAAGGCGATGGAGGCTTGTCAACAAGCTGAAGATGTGGATCGCGCACAAGAAGGAGGAGCCAAGAACCAACGAGAGATTCAACAACTTGGCTCCAAGATCATGCAAGAGCTCTACTCGCAAAGATCGGGTGAATCAGAGGAAGAGACTCTGAAAAGAGCCATGCGCGACCCCGAAGTCGCTCAGATCATGCAGGACCCCGTAATGCAATCCATCCTCCAACAAGCTCAAAGCAACCCTGCTGCTTTGCAAGAGCACATGAAAAACGCCAACATCCGCGAAAAGGTTCAAAAGTTGATCGCAGCGGGAATCATCCGAACCCGCTAAACCTTTCATCTCCCATTTCACCCCATCCACAAAAGAACCGGCTCACACTTATCACTGCATTCGCTTACTCGGTATCACACTGATCTTTGTCATGTATTCCTAAAGCTCGCTTTCGTTTATCACTCCCAAAATTCACGTCGTTCATTCTAGTCAAACCAAAGCATCTGACGGGATAGCCGACAACTCGGCGGCTTCCCGCTTGAGCTTGAATGTGACACGAAAAGACAAGAGTTGATTATCACGGGATATCGTTGAAAGTACAAATTTTCTCTTCGGAAAGGCAGCGACAGCGACTTGGCAAGCGATGCGCGCTTTTATTGTCGAGATGGACGCAATTGACCTGAAGCGATTTACGCGGTGTCAAGTTGCAGTCGCATTGAGGATGATTGAGTTCGATGGCTCGCCTTGACTGCTCATACCAGGGCTCCAAGGACCCCCTCCGATGTCAGACCATTCATCAGAGGTATGACCGTCCTGAGAATCTTCATCTACAGCTTCTGAGATTGATGGCGGCACGGACAGGTTCGTAGACTCTAGCTCGGTCGCTTCGTTACCCTCCATCCGATGGACAGCTCCCTCGCCTCCAGCCACAGATCGCAGACGGCTCAGAAGATCCGCGTTGGATTCCGGCTGCGGAGCAAACCTCGAGTTCCGCTTAATTCGACTCCTGGCATAATCCAAGTCTCGATAGATCGCCTTGATGGCGTTACCGATCCCGTCTTCCGACCTGATCTGCTCCCCGAGCTTCTTGGCTCTTTCAATCTGTTTTGCGTTGGTCGTTGCCATGATAAGCGCGGAAGCAAGATTGTCCGCCGTCAGTTTGCGGACACAGCTGCCCACTCCAAGACTCTCGACTTGCTGTCCCCAGAAGAATTGGTCGCCGAAATAAGGTTTGATGACGGTGGGAAGACCTGCCCGCAGGCTAGCGCCCAATGTGCCGGCTCCACCATGATGACAGGCTGCATCGATTTGCGGGAAAAGCCAGTCGTGAGGCACCGATGAAACCTGGAACACATCCTCCATCACAGAAGGGTCCACCGCCAAAGTCGCTGAGCTCTTTGCAGACGACAGCCGATCAGACCATCCCTTAGAGATGATGGCACATACCCCACTCTTCTGCACCGCTTGCAAGACGCAACGCGTGACAGCATCTGCGTCCGAGACGACTATGGATCCCCATCCGATATACACCAGCTTGCGCCCTTTGTCCTTTGCCCGTCGGATGAAGTCAACCAGATCCGCGGGAGGTTGCCACTTCTTGCTTGACGAATTGTCGGGGTTATCAAGGAACCAGAATCCTGTCACATGGATCCATTCGAACCAATCCAATGGCCTGGGTACCAAGCTGGGACTGAAATTATAGATGAACGGCACCTTGTGCTGTTCGAGCTTCTCCAGGTTGGTGGCTTGTAGGTTCAACATCCTCTTCCTCCACCTGTTGATCTGGTACGCCGAAGCTCGCCAGAACATCTGATCGAAGATCACATAGGACATGTAATTGTAGTTGCCCCCCGCCTTCTTATTGGGCACTGCAAATGCGTGGGGATAAGCGCGCGTCCGAGTCCAAGGCATGGTGAAAGCCCGAAAGTAGGGCACCTGAAGTGCCTCAGCGACATGAATGCCCGCGATCGCGCTGGGACATTCGATGACGACGTCGGACCCTTGGCAAGCTTTCCAGGATGAAGCGAGAAGGTCGTCAAGCCAGTCGCGGAATTTGGTGACACCTTCCCGCAGGAATGACACAGTGAAGGTGCCATTCTCAACGCAGATCCGCATGAGCTCGGCTGGGTCCCCTCCTATCTCGCTGAACTCGATTCCGTGGCCTTTAATCCAGTCGCCAAACTCGCCATGGGTCGCGATCCGAACGCGATGCCCTTCGGCCTGTAAACCTTTGGCAAGAGCAATGTACGGTTGGACATCACCACGTGATCCGATCGTCAGCATGGTAAAGAAGAGCGGGTCCGTCGGAGTAAACGAGAGCATTGCGGAACCCTCGGACTGCGACGCACTGCTGGAACGTCCGTATTCTGAGCCTTTGCCCGACAGCATCGACGAGTCAGCGGAGGCGGTCTCTAGGCCGCTGTCGATCTTTTCGCTTAGGTCACGCAAGACAAGCGCGTTGGATCTTTCACGGGCAACAACCTCGTCGGGACCACTTCTGACCTTGCCCTTTCGTATGAGTTCCAGCTGGTGATCGATGAGGGACAGAAGCTCGTCTCTCCGGTTGGACGATGACACTTCGACAAAGAGTTCCTCGTGCCCCTTGATTGTGATCACCAGTCCGTGTTGACCAAATCGGAAAGCTTGATGCTTTGCAGCTGATACTACATCTTCTAACGGCACAACCATAAGAGTCCGACCCACCGTTTTTGCAGCTACACCACTAGACCGGAATGCAAGGTGGCTGGTAGAGACGAAGAAGCGGCCAGCGACTGGCAAGACCCGATAGAGGTGAGCGTGCATATGTCCGATCAGACTCTCATCGTCGGCCAACCCGAAAGTTTCTCGGAATTGTTCCGTGAAAAGCGCCTCCTCGGATGCAGACTCAGACTCATCCGGAGCATCGAGGACAGAGAAGACGGAAAGGGTCGATTGCGACATAGGGTCGTCTTCTTGCTCGGCTGCGGATCCATCATAGAATGCATCGCTGTCCCTGTCTTTTGGCCATGATTCCATAATCTTGCGGCGTGAAGGGGAGCTTCCGTGTGATGTTCCACCAACTAAGCCGGCAAGAGTTTCAGCCGTTGATGTGCGCCCGAGAACTTTAGAGGGCGCACTTTTGATCCACTCGGGCACTGCCCAACCTCTATCCGCTTCCTTCTGAATTTGAGAGAAGGATTTCGGTGGTTCCACACTGGAAGGCGAGGGAGGGTATGTGTGATCTGATTCCATGGAACGACGATTCAGCAAAGCAGCTCGTGGCGTCGTAGATAAGACGGAAGTCGGCTGTCCATCTTGAGACAATCTGGGCTTGCGACTGGGAATCGAAATCCCGGCGCTTTTGGTTGGTGACCTTGCTTCGGTGCTCGTGGAGACGTCAGACACAATGGTGCCCATTGATGCTTCTCTCCCTTGAGAATCGGGCACGGTGCCTTGATTTATGGGTGATGGTGCTGTAAAATTTTGCGACGCAGGCAAACTTGGCACGGTGTTCAGGGATGCGCTGGTACCGCCAGATGCTTGCACACCACCAGTTGAGTCCTTGATGCTAAGTTTGGAAAGGCCCAAACTGGACTCAGCCCCTGTCGAGCCGCCGAACGAACCGCGTCCGGCTTCACTAATCAGGTCCTTCGCTATTTGCATGAATTCTTCTGGTCTGGACAGATGCAAGAAAAAGTATTCATCGACAGAGAAGTCGGAAGTCTCATCGATCACGCTGATACAGACCATCTCAGTACTGTCTACCGACAATGTAGTTTCGATGTTGAGTATCGCCTCGAGAGGGATGCTGATCCGGACGCTCTCACCCTCATTTTGGGCACGGAACGTTTCCTTCCGCAGCGTAGCCATCCATGCATCGCGACTCGCTTGACTTTCGGCCAAGAAGGTGAACCGACGCGCCGGTGTGGTCACCTTGAAACGGTCGTGGTGCTTACTTGAGGGTTCGATGGCCGATACCTTTCTGAGATCGATATGACCTTGGGGAAAGTATGGATCCTTGTCGCTATCAAACCAGCTAAGTATTCCGCCCCTGAGCGAGGCCCAATGCTTGCTGAAACGATGAGTTCTACGGGTACGCTTGCCTAAGGGGCCCGTCTTCATCGTCTTGTCGTCACGCGATGGAAGATATGCATAGAAACATAGGTGACTGGTCGTCAAGTACAGATGGCCTTGGAGTAGGAGAGAGCGAAAAAGCCAACACGGCTGAGCGATCACCAGACTCTCGGATGCGTCCAGGTCGAATGTGCGCTTCAGCTGATCTGCAAGTCGATCTCGATTGGCTGCCGCACTGCCTTCCGGATTCGTTGTCGAGGTTGTAGAAAAGGGCTGTAATAGAGGTAGTTCGCTGCTGAGTGAAAAGTCTTCCCTTCTGTCAACTCTCCTCGAAGGTGATCGTTGACCTAGTTGCACATCCGTACCGCTCGAATCCAGGCGAGCACTACCTTGTCCATCCTGCGGATGCGTCTTCACAATGCCTTCGGTACTTTTGTCTGCATCATCTTCCTCGGCAGCCCTAGGTGAGGTCTGGATCTCTGTCGGCGTCAGTGGTGGACCGCTGCGTTTCGCCTTGACACCATGACGCGGCACGAGGATGTCACTTTGAGATCCGAATTGCTTCGCGAGCGCCTTTTGCGATCGAGGTGGTACCGCTGCCAGCAACGAGGTAGCTAGAGGTGTTTGGCCACCTCTTGGGGTCGAGCTGTCCTCCGTGAGATCGTCCTTGAGCAAAGCCCACACACGATCACGCTTGGGCTGAGTTGCCGCGTCGGGCTGAGCCGTGAACGTGTCTTGCTGCGGATCAAAAAGCATTGGTTCTTCAACCTCATCTTCGTCCTCGGCAAATCCCTCCTTATCAGCCTCGAAGAAGGTGCTGCCCACTAGACTCAGCATCTGCATCAGCGCTTGCGTTTCAGTGTGTAGATCCAATTCGCCGCTGCTCGTTCCTGAATATTCCTCGTCCTTGACTCCGATGGGAAATGGACATTGATTCTGCGGCGATGATGCTGGAGAGACCTCTTGTTGTGCCCTGAAACGGAACGGAGCGAAGGGAGAGGATGGATCCATCGCGGCTCTCCCAAGCTCACGAGAGCCAATTAAGGAAGAGACGTTGGAGAGATTACGAGGCGAGGCCGGATTGAGAGCAGGAGAGATAGGGAAGGGAGGAGTGTCAGGATCGAAGTGTGGTTCGGCGCTGTCATTGTACGTCTGTTGCGTTCGTGGAGAATCGAGACGAACGGGGGAAGTGGACATCGTATTGGAACGGTCTGGACACCCTGCGAGGATGTCGACTCAGCAGCATGCGTCGAGTTTGCACGTGCCGGCCTGCGGCGGTGTCGGCGAAAAGATCGAGGAGTAAGGAACAAGGTATCCAAGCGCTACTTCAGCTTTGACGCATACCGTGAATCGGAAAGTAAGATCGACCCGGGATGAATGTTGCAGGCGAATGGTATCCGACCAAAGTTCAGAGCTGATGTCGTCGTCGAGGTGCAGAAGGAGTGACTGGATATGGACACCACAGGAAGGAAGGGAAAGAGGTCGACTTGTTGGGAAAGGATCCTTGCTGCGCAAGATTCGGAAGCTGCTGGCCACTTTCGTGAATTCGACGGCTTAGGGTGGGAATCCAGTACGGATGGACAAAACTTCGCTCTGCCAGCGTGCTTGTGAAGTGGGATGGGGGAGAAGTGGATGGTGCTAGGCTCGATATAGTTGATGAAAGATTGGGCGGCGCACCCTTCGGCGTTAGTACGATTGTAGAACGGATGAGGTGAGGAAGATGGAATTTTGGAGTAGATGATGAGATGATACCACAGAGCATAAAGTAACGTAGTATGTGCAGTGACTTATCCAGAGCACGATAGAGTGTTAATCAAATCACTACAGTGCTTGGTGAGAGTAGCGTGTGTCAATTACAGTAACTTACAGAGAGCGGTTGAGCTGCAGGGTCTTTTTAGACTCGTAAATTGTCGAAAGGGGAGCGGAGCCGTGACTTGCGCGTGGGTTGTGATGCGCCGTCAAAGTCAATTCCTCATGCCTTAATTCTGTCACCGAAACCTTCGAAGGCCCCTCAAGATTTTTTGGTCGTTGTCGCGTGTGCCCTCAATCGTAGTCTCAGGATTCGCGACTCCACTCGTGTGATCGTGTAAAGTATGGTGACTTCTCTCTGCAATTGGCTGACAAGCTCGATCTGGCGTTCTTCCTGCGAGGATCTGCTGCGCACCACATGTCACATCAGGCTTGGAGTTTGTTCTTTGACTGTGGTTCAAACATGAGATCGGCATTGGACCGCAAAGTTCTGAAACTAGCACAAAGACAGATGAACAAGGACAGAGTCTGACTTCAAAGATATCGATCTGATTTTCCCTTAGCAGAGTAGTGTGCAAGGTATGATGCGTATCGCTATTGACATCATGGCATCACTGGATCATCGAGCCACTGTACAACGGATGAGGACAAAGGGAGGGAAGAGAGGCATGTTTAGAAAGAGGCATCGAAAATCGCTCGTGGTAGTCTCTCAGTCTCACTTCACTTACATCGAGGAACTCTGGAGTGAAGTATGTCAGTATGATGTTGGCACCTGCTCGAACCATGCTTTGAACGGATTCTTCAGCCATTCTCCGCAGCTCGTAAACACCAGCCCTGGCACCAGCGTGGATCATGGCGAATTCGCCACTGACTTGGTAGCAGGCAAGCGGGTGATCTGGCGCCAGATCTCGTGCTTCGGACACAATATCGAGATAGGGCAACGTTGGCTTAACCATGATCACGTCGGCTCCTTCCGATGCATCTCGCATAATCGCTCGGCGGGCGAGGCCTCGCGCAGTCGGAGGTAGCTGGTAGCATCTTCGATCGCCAAACGACGGTGCTGAGTCGACTGCGTCTCTGTATATGCCCGATGTAGATAGGGACGTTGGAGAAGAGATCAGTCAGGGTGGATCCGTTCACAGAACACACTTCGCTGCCAGCAGATGCGGATCATGATCAACTTACCGGAAAGGACCGTACAGGCTGCTGGCAAACTTGGCACTGTACGCCATTAGCGTTGCCTTGTTGCCAAGCCCCGCATCCACGAGACCTTTCTTGATGGCTCGGATTCGACCATCCATCATATCGCTCGGCGCGACGCAGTGAGCTCCTGCTTTAGCGTAGTTGACCGCAACTTCGGCAAGGCGCGCAACCGAGGGCTCGTTATTGATGGTCCCATCCTCGTGAAGGATCCCGCAGTGACCATGCGATGTATATTCGCAAAGACAGACATCCGTGGCGATGTACAGGGATGGAAAGGCTTTCCGTAAGGTCTTGATTGCCTGGATCACAGGGCCTTGCGGGTCATCTGCGAGCGTGCCCCGTTCGTCCTTTCTCGGGAAATACAGTGGGAAGTCAGCAACGGCCTACCTTTTAAGCTTGGTATCAGTATCAGCACGGTGTCTCGGTGACCTACCTTGGGCGATTTGAGAGGGACTCCGAAGAGGATCACGGAGGACAGACCCTTTTTGACCAAAGGCGTCAGAAAGGCTTCCAGCTTATTAACGCCCCATCGACATTGTCCGGGCATTGAAGCGAGCGGTACTTGAGCATCATTGTCATCAGTGATGAATAAGGGATACATGAACATGGATTTGGAGAGGTTCCTACCCTGATTCTGCCACTGTCGTGTGACAGGGTGTTGGTACCCCGAATGGAGGATTGAGCTACATAGAGCGAGAAAGTTGTGGTCAAGCCTGATCAGTCTGTGCAAGCCTAGCCTGCAGCTGCAGAGATATTACGCAGCAAACTTACTTGAGATCTGAGTTCATGTTCAAGACGCTTCTTCCTCGGCACTGGCTGAGATTTCAACAACGATGGAAGGGAGGGGGCGAGGAAGGAACTTCTGTATGATGTGTGGGGTTGCTCAATTTTCGCTTTCTCTTCCTCTCCATCTCTCTGTCTCTCTCAACACATCCTCTCCTCACCAGCCAGAGTGTTCCTCCACACTTCGTAGCAGAAATACCGCTTATTTTGCCGGCTCGGAAAGGGCGTTATAATCGGTCTAACAATTGGCCCGCCCTTCCTCACGATTCAACAACCCTCAAATGCTGATTCCAGGAAGAAGGAAGGACACTCAATTCAGAAGGCGGACGAAGGCTGAACGAGGTGACGAATTAGAACAGATGCTAGATGTAAAGTAAAAGTACAAAGGAACCTGCGATAATGTTACAAGATTGGGACAGTCAGCGGAAGCTTTTCGAAGAACGCCAGCAGAATGCAACGATTGGACACATCAATCGTAGACAGCTTCGCCACCTTCATCGTCTCCGAGATCATCCTCTTCACCGTTGTCAAAGTAGTTCTGCGCATAGTCGTCGTCCTCTTCGTCTTCGTAGTCGCCCAAATCTTCTGGCTCCGAGGAAGCATCGCCGTGCTCCTCTTCCGCCTGCAAACAGGCATGAGATTTTCAAAAAGAGGCGATCAAACAGCGTCAGCAATCAGATCAAAGCAAATCAGCACGCATATGATTGCGGGACGTTCAAACTTACCCCTTGACGCTCCTCGAGATCCATTGAGTCCCAATTGATCTTCTTTCTCCCTTGTTTCTTGGCTGTAAAAAGATCGGAAGAAGCAACGAAGCGATCATGATGGGTGTCAGCTCGTCAGGGTCATGACGTCGCCTCTCACAGCTAGGTCGCAGCTCACCTTTCTGTTCCTCTCTCTTTGTTTCTCCTTCCATGAACGAATCCCAAAGCCCTTTGGGGAAGACCTCCTTCTGCAGATGAACCGACCTGAGGGACGGTAGCTCGTGCGCTTCAGGTCTATATCGATCTGTGAACCTGGCAAGATCGCCATGCTTGCGTTGCTCCAGAGTGGGCCAGTAAGCTGAAGTTTTTTGCTCTTGAAGGAACACGATCTGGTATGAAGCGTATCGAATCTCTTTGTCGTCCGGTTTTTCCATGCGTGGTACCGTCGCGATCTCAGGATACAGTTTGGATGGCGTCTTATCCAGGGTTCCAAGCTCCTGGAAACTAAGTCCCATGGGTGGCATGTTGGACCCAGCGCCAGGTCGACCTCCTCGGCCGCCACCGCGCCCGAAACCTCCTCGACCACCGCGAGACATGGTTTCCTCTGATCCTAACCCTTTGATCCGCTCCTCTTGTGAACACAGGGAGGAAACAAAATCTGGAAGAAAGAAGTACCCCAGGCTGAGGAGGCCGGCTCGCTGGCGCAATCGATGTAGGAGAAGTCAGGAAGCCCAACCCATATAAAAGGGCAGGAGTCTGTGGTGGTGAAAAAGGTCGGTCTGAGATTTCCCTCGTCAATGTCGAGGCAGCCATTCCAGCGTCGCAAGATTTCAGTCCGCAACACGAAAATATTAGGCTTCTTGAACGGGCTTGATCTTCAACGAATATCTGTTCTTCCCGATCGATCCGATTGCCGCGCTCGGGTGATCCGCGAAGATAGAACTGTTAGACTGAGACTAATCGTAGCCGCTCGATTCGAACACTCGGTTCTCGGTTGCTTCGATTTGACTAAACCCACCGCAACGGCCGTGGTCTTCATGAGATCCAACTCTCCGTCAGTTACCTACGCCATTCCCGAATGGCCCTCCATTAACGTGTAGCGACAGCGCTGAGTCGGAGGACTCTCAGTTGGAGCATACCATGATTGCAAGGATCTTGATACGGCATCTCGTTCGAGGCTCGGCGTGGTTGCCGTGTGTGCACAAGAATTGGGCGCTCCGAGGGGGACGACGACGTGAGCATTTTGAGCAACTCCCTCGCTCACGGGACATCCGATGAAAACCCAATTCCTGCAGACTGTTTCACTTCATCACGGTGGGCGAAGGGGAAGGAGAACCACATTTATTATTAGAGCGAATAAAATGGGTCCTCCGGGAGAAGCAGCCTCGCATAGGGCTCCCGTCGGGGCGGAGAGGCCAGGTGCGTTCTTTCAACAGATGACCGGTCTTCGAGACTTTGGGTGGTTGTAGCGTGACAGGATCCCGCAAGCACTCGGGAACGAGGGCGGATCGCGCGACCAAGCTCCCGCGCTGTCTTGTGGGTCCAGACACGCCTTTCATCTGAGAATGTGCTCGGTGCCGAGACGGAACAGCCCGAAAGGGATCCGCGAGACGCCAAAGAGCAGATTTCATTGT
The DNA here is from genome assembly GCA_928724795.1 of Ustanciosporium gigantosporum. Lineage (NCBI taxonomy): Eukaryota > Fungi > Basidiomycota > Ustilaginomycetes > Ustilaginales > Cintractiaceae > Ustanciosporium > Ustanciosporium gigantosporum. Next base: position 1,405,591 of record CAKMXM010000002.1, read on the forward strand.
GAGTTACCTCAGTCGTGCTGGGTGAACACAGGATGCCTGGCGATTTGCACAGCACCGCTCATTGTCTTGTTGCAACGCTCCCCTTGACAATGCGGGTTGAGTTCGAGTGGCGGAAAGGCGACAGTAAAGTCAAAGACTACAGCAGTGGTACTTACTCAGGAGTGCAGAGTAAGTACAGTAATTGGTGACGGAATGACGGTGCTGGTTCTCGTGCGCCGAAACGTCACATCCCTAAATCGAAAAACGTGTACTTTGTTTTTGTCTCTGAAATTCGACCCAAGAATTCGGGATCTGTCGCTAAGCAAAAACAAGTTCGAAGATTTGCGGCAAAATGGGTTCTTCCTCTGGTTTTCGAGCTTTGACTTTGTCTCTTCCTTTTCTGTTCCGTATTGTACACCCTTTTCTTCTCGTAAGTAGCCATCTTTATGGTAACGAGCGGTTGAAGCATGGTCAGACCCAAAAGGGATGTGATTCTGAGCCTCCGGCTCAATGCAGTCTCTCGTCAATATAGAAGCTACCTTCTGCCTGGACGGTGCTGCAAATTCGGACTTTCTTGCCATTTGCCCGTCTTCCTCGGCTAAGCCTAAATGACATGCCTGAAGCACTTCCCAATTCTGTCGGAGATTCTCGAGAAGATTGACGTAGTTGATACACCTACCCTGAAAGGGTCTTCTTCGCTCTCGGAGGGGCACGGTAAGAGAGACTGAGGACGAGCAGTACAGAGAGAAAGCAGTTTTCTCCGCTTCCTCTTTTTCATTTCTATCTCGCTCTTTGCTTCGCTGTCAGATCACAACAGAACAGCGTCCGGCGACTCTCAGGGTTTGTGATTCCAGGATCCAGCGTATTTCGCGAGGCATGATCTCGTCCTCGCACACTGTATCAGCGAGTCAGCCGTTGTGATAAGGCAGCCCGTGACGACGATTGGTGATGTCCGTGGTCTAGAAAGGTTTTTTGCAGACAGGAGACGATACGGTACTTGGTCTTGCCGCGCGGATGGTCAGCGGGCCAGATACGAGGACTGAATCCCGCTAAAGTCGTTCCAGAAATAGCAACTAGGCTGAGGTGGTACAGTTACGCTCTGTGATCTCATTCCACACGTCTCGCGGTCGACTTTCCATCCAACGGAAACGATGTTTTACAACCCCGCCCCCCCGATCTGCGCGCTCTAGCCTCTCAGTCGGTTCGCCAGTATTCGTCGATCGGTTCCCTTGTTCGTCGTTGATGTACTGTATAACAAGAGACCCTTCACATGATAGGGTGATGGCGGCCATTGATCTCACACCGGGGTCTGGCTGGAGCCGCCGTTCTGGTTTCGGATAAATTGTGCTATCGCAATGTCACCCAGAACCGTCGAGTCCACTGACTCGCGGGCCACAAACCCGGTTTTGTTTTTCTGAAATCGAGCTTTGACCAGTGTAGTGATAGGTCGTAGAGTGCTTCTGTTTCTCCCTCTCCTTCTCAGGAGGCTGTATGCTAGGTCGCTGTCGTCTGCCCAATTCCTTTTCTACTCGACAATGATGAAAGCTATTAGGCAAGTGACATAATAAAGAGTGAGAACAATGTGCAAAGGGTTCCCCAAACGGTGTGATAGCGTCTCAGAAAGAAAACAATTTCAACGACTAGGTCGCACTCGTTTTGCTTTGTGTATGGTAAAATCATCAACTTCGGAGTAAGCTACCGAGGGTTTGCTTTTTTTTGTCCCGGGCTCGGATGACTTTTCTTCTAGCAAATACGTAAAATGTACAGCAATATGATCGGTGCCTGTCCAAGTCGGAACAGTGTAGCTATCTCGTCACTCGCATGTGGTGGACGAGGTGCTGGACCATCAACCTCGCAGTCGAAGGTAACTTTAGCCGCTTTGAGTTTCTGCTTGAATCGGCTTTCACATCACTTTTGAGGAGCAAAGTTCAGGGGTCCAGCATAGCGATACGAAAACTGAAACGTCTCTTCTCCATTTCCTCAACAAATGCTTTCCATTGTCGTCAATCCCGACCAGAAAAAATTCAGGAAGTTGCTCTGCCAGCTGCGAGTCATGCTGGCACCATTGTGTCTTACGATGAAATCACTGTGCGCACGCATGCCGATCCAATTCACTTGTGTCAACCCATAACTTTGGATCGCTCCCCGCTACGATAGCAAATGTATTGCTGCCGCTGCGACAATGCGTGATGAAGTCGACAAATTGGCACTTTGGAGAATTTTTGTCTCATGTTGACACCACTACAGTAGAAGGTCCTCTTGGTCGTCGGGAAACTCTCCGACATTGCAACTTCCCTTTCCCATCTTTTAAATTTGACACTCCTGCGTCTAGAGTGAATTCCCGCTTTCAGGTTGTCGTTCCGTCTTGGCACATGCCCTGTCAACCAGCTTCGGAGAAGGACCTTGCTCTCTCGCTTTCTGCCCGACTTGCTTCGTCTTTTTCCTTTTTAGTTTATGGTAAAATCGAGAGTCGTCTTGAACAGCTACAGTCTCAAGATGCACACGAGCTCCGAGCGCCAGATGTCATGTTTATGTCGGACTCGCCGACAAACTAGCTCACATGAAGTAGGCAATGCCTCTCTGTACCCGCGCACTGTTCGCTTACACTGAGATCCAGGTTATGCGTCTGCATGTCTGATCAGCGATTCTGACGTCTTAGTCTCGTCCCGTTCTGGTCTTTGCCCTTCATCCTCTCCCTTGGTCAGATCTCGTCGTTGTCCTCCTGAGCCTAGATCAACCTGACCCGGTTCACGCAGCATCCAGCTTCCGATGATCTGACCTCCAAGCTAATTCTTATCAAGACAACCCGAAACAAAATTGGTCTACCTTTGATCTGAGCCCAGGCATTACCACAAGAAGTGTGTGGTGCTTGCCACCCCGCCAACTTGCAGCGAGTCTTTCATTCTTTCAGTAAATTCGAGTCGGTTCCAATTTTTTTCAAAACATATCAAAATCTCCACCCCGTTCCTGTTGAGGTCAATCTACATCAGCGAGAGGATCGAAGTGCTTCACCGCGGCTCAGAAATGATATTACGCACACGACACGATGACGACAAGGAAATTTTGAGCAGCCGAGTGGGTGAAAGGGATTCCTGAGGATTTGCTGATCACTGCAATGCGTTCTGTTGATGAAGAGGAGACAGGGCTTGACTTCATCGATGAACAGGGACCGCCTAGGTGGACCGAAACGACAGTCTCTGGGGTTATAGCGGTTTGAGGGTGTGACGCCAGCTCTGCCTTCAGCGTCGGTTTCGGCTGGCACACCCAGATCTAGCAGATCAGTTCAATGTCTCGAGTCCCCCAAGGTTGCACAGCACGATCATGGATCGCCTTTCATTGGTCCGCCTCGGGTCGATTCATATTTTGGTTCTTTGCTTCCAGTTTTTCCCTTCTCCGACATAGCACTCTCGTCGGAGCATTGTAGCTTTTCCGCATGGAGTATGCAAGTTATGATAGCATGCACTTGCGCACGCCTTCCAACCGGTGAAGCCGTGAAACCGATTCTGTGGACCTCAAGTGGTTTTCCAAGACCTCGCTCAGATCGCCCCTTCAATCTCTAATATTGACGCATTTCCGACACAACCCCTTCTTGGCTGTTTGACCGGTTGGCCGCTCTTGCCGAATACGTAGCGCTCCTTCTTCCCAAACCCCTTCTGTCTTTCGCTCGTCTCACAGTCCTCAATCTTGTTTATGCACTACTGCTTCGGATCCGTAAGGAAGCAGGCTGACCGAATTCTCGGTTCGCTCATCTACACCTCCTACATCATAGTTGTAGCCTGCCATTGCTACGGCCCCCAAATTCAGGTCCTCGTTTTCATGCTGCTGTTTGGCTCCGTGCCTTGGTGATCCACCGTCCCTTCCACCATCCACATAACTGCAGAAGCTCCTTTTTTCCACATAGAATCCCGATTTCGATATCGTCTTCGTTTTCGATTCGTGTCGACTAGGATGTGGTCTGGGATTTGTGCCATTTGTTGACAGACGAGCAACATCACACAGACTTACACCACTTCAATCGAGGATGGCTGGGGCCTCAGATCCTCAAACAGGCAGCAATGATGCCGAGCATGATCCAGATCGATTAATCCGCTCTGCAGCGTCTCCCTCATCCACATCGATTCCATCGTCATCTTCAGGTCAAGAGCGGCCGGATCCGAGTCGTTCTGACGAACAGAAAGAAGCCTCGGATTCCAACAAGCTCAGCAAGAACAAAGCAGGCGACACACTGCGACGCTCCCAGGCTTGTCTTGCGTGCCGTAAGCGAAAGCTACGCTGCGATGCTAAAAAGCCGACTTGCACTCGCTGTGAAAAAGCCTGGCATGCTTACAACGTTCGCACAGATTCCAGAGGCTTGACAACGTCGGCTCCTCCCCCGTGCGAATACGATGCATCCTTTCTGACAAAGATCTTCAAGAGGCCACCGTCACCAGCATCGACGCCTGTGGCATCGACAAGTCGCGATACTCTCGCCTCTCCTGATGCGAGAACTAATAAAGCTGCTGCTTCACTCAGTGCGCAACAGCTGTTGGAAGACAATGAACGACTACGTGAGCAAATAGGTAAGTGACCCGCATCAGTGTTGCAATCTACAATACGGATTCCGTCGTCTCCCAAACGTTCTTCCGTACCACAAGTATGTGGTCAACGGACGCTTTTGGATGAAATTCGCCCAAGGTTTTGCCCCTCCTAGGTTGCAGCATCTCTTACAGCATCATCACCTGCTCTCCGGTCGTGTCGTACTGATACGAACGTGCTTTTGATCCCCCTTCCTTCCCACAGCCTATCTCCAGACACAAGTCGATCGATCTATGGATCTCGAACTGCGGCAGACTTCGTCCGATACTTCTTTTCGACGACCACACGATTTCAAGGACGAGCTCGCCTCACACAGACTCTCGGTGAGCAGGTTGATAGATGACGGCTCCTCCGCAAAGACTTCCAAGAGACGGCGGTCCTCGGCTGATCACAGTAGCGCTATGGATGGGTCGGACGAACGTAGGCACAGTGTTCCTCCAAATACTGGTGTGTTACAACAAGATGCCTTGGATCGGACTCGCTACTACGATGAAGCGCAGGTAGGCTCGAGCCTCGCACCAAAGAACATCGTTCATGATGCAGATCGTCTCGCGCTAGGTCCGGGTTCACCCAAACGGCTATTGCCAGGAGATGGTATGGGACGCATGGAGATCTCTTCAGCTGTAGCTTCGCGACTGCCTGCTCTGACGGAAGAGACCCCACCACCACTGCCAGATACTAGCCTAGTCTTTGAGATTGTGGTAGCCTTCTCGAAAGCGCACTGGCCTCTGCAAGCCGCCAACGCGTACGTTCTAGAGAGTCTGCCCTCTCTAGCTGCCTCGTCAACGCGAATGGACATCGATGGCATGGTAGCCAAAGCCACACTGATGGCTGTCATATCCGTCGGTCTGCTGTACGTGCCTTCTGCAGTAGGTGCGTTCCAAGCCCTTTTGCGAGACAACACCGTTCCTAATCGAAAAGCACAAGAATGGGCGGAAGACATACCTTCAATCACGCGTGCTTATGCCTCCGGGGCCAAGCTTCTGCTCCGCCGTGCATCGGAGCTTTCTAAACAAGTTTTTTTACCAGAAACGTTCGCAGCGCAGGTGCTGTTGGTCAGATTCGCCTATTGTAACCTTTCGACGCGCGAAGCTCAGGAGCACCTTGCAAGCGCCATCGTACAGTCTCGCTTGGTAGGCGCACACGACCAGACGCCAGGTATGGGACCCAGGATGGAGCAAGGCATGAGCAGGAAGACGCAACTGAGTCTCGCCCTAGCGAACCTGATACAGGAAAGGGAGCTCATCTTATGCTTCTGGTTCCTGTTCATGCAAGATATCATTCAAAACAAGTTACGAGGATGGCCTGCTTTGATCGATCGTGACTCGATCCGAACAGTCTTTCCATATCGATTCGAGATCAAAGATCGAACCTCTGTGCAACACTCTCAGGAGGAAGTTATTGCATACCTTCGAAAGAAGTCAGGTTTGCCCAAGTTGGGACCTCAAGATAACTCTATGTGTCTGCTAGTCAAAGCGGCGATGGTACTCGATAGTTGTTGCGACTTCGCGGTACAGGTACGATCACGGAAACTCTTGTCAAGGACTGTCTCGGATCTTCACCTTATCTACGATGAGTTGCGGCAGGGCCAAAACCCCCTATTTCGAGCTGTCAATGACGAATTGAGGAATCTGAGGTACGTACTAACTCTTCAAGCCAAGTTCCTTGAAATTTATACTTCGCGTGGAAATCTGAGTGATCGAATTCTCTTTCGCTGATCACGATCTTTCCCCCGCGGGTCCGCTGGATCTTCATTTGCTCGGATCCGGAATGCGTTTCTCTGTCCGTCCGATTCGCTAGGATCGTTCTGACACAATTCGACAACCGGACTGTTCATTCGAACAACTTCAACCAAAGCGTCGGTAGTGGCAGACATGGAGAGCCACCTCTAACCGCGGAGACGCTAATGTTGCGCGATCTGGCAAGGTTCGGCGCCGAAATAATGGAGCACGGTTGTGTACTCTGTCTATTCGAATGCCTCACGAATCTCGAGAATCCGTTCGACGACGACAAATCGCGAGGCGTCATGCAGACAGCAGCGAGCTGGCTGTCTCGACTGGCTGGAATGGCGTTGAGGGAGGGAGAGCTTTTGATCTCCATGTCGACCTTCTGCGCATCAGCATTTCTGATGGCTGCGAGATGGCTAATTTGGCTCGAAGTAGCTGAGCCGGGCAAGTTTCAGTTCGAGATCTCGGTGTTGGCAGCAGCATTGTGGAAGCGGGCAAGAAGTTTCAGCAACGATGGTGAGTCGCTTCGTCTTGTCAGTCATTCGGTCGATCGCGTCCACAGCTCACGCCGCATTTCTCATTTCTTCCGTCTTTCTGCTGCACTGCTCATGTACTAATAACGACCGAGCAGTGATAGCGGCGAAGGCCATCATAGCACTGATTAGAGAAAGAGACGTTTATGGCAGGGTCTGCGTCTCTCCCTATACTTGGCCTGTTGATGTGATATCCGATTTCATCCCTATACCACGGATGCATACGATGCGTTCGAGACAGATACCAGCCAGTCCAGCCATTCAAGTTTCGATCACATCTCTCTGCAGCAGCGTTCAAGACTTCGCTGTGGAAGAATTGGCCCACTTCTCCAGCACTCTCTAATCATGCTTTCAGAAAGCGACCTCTGATAAAAGATTCGAAAGCACTTTGTCACACGGCGACAAAGAAAAAAAGACTGCTAATCTGCCGTCAATATTGACAAAATGAGCATCTCTCCCTTCAGTCCAAATTCAAGATCCATGCAACCGACGATGGCCGCGGATGTAGTACCACAATCCTGTCAGCTGCATCGTGTCAGCTTAGGATACATCGCAAAAGGTGTTAGGCTGACAGATAGCAAGAGCAAAAACAGCGAAGTAATATTAATAGTATTCGACACAAAAGAGAGGCGAAATCAAGCAACCACAACCCTAGAGGCTAGTCTGACCCGCGACTGCCTTGACTCTCCCCATAGACGTGAAAGCTGCTGACCGCCCGGGGGTTTAGTGTCTCCCGTGACCATGAGAGAAGCTGTGGTCAGCACGTTAAGAAGTGTACAGCGATGAGGGATTGAAAACTCTCCGGCTTCCACCATATCTAGACCAAATTTGATCCAAGTGATACGGACGGCAAGTTGAAGGAGCTGCAATGGTATCGCGTCGGAAAGGTCCAGAGGGTATTGGGTCTGGTTGAGGGCGACCTGTAGTGTTCGGACGGCAAAGCGATGGTGGTCGAACCGAGTGATGCTCATCTAAAGCATCGCTCTCCGTGTTCTCCCTGTTACGCAACGGATCAGCCCGACACCACGAATGCTTGGCACAGTTGTAGCGTGGGTGTGGGAAAGTACAAGAGGAATGGAATTGAATTCGAGCTGGACTGGACATCTCTTCCTGCCTGCATGGTTCTTGGCATGCTTCGCAATCCGACTCCTGGTCATCGGAGTATGCGGGCTCAGATGATTTGACTGGGTGGGAAGCAAGTTGTATACGGAAAGGGGCAGGTTTCTGAAGGGAGGCTTGTCGAAAGTCGTCGCTTCCCCAGTGACAGCGTCTTTTCTTCGGATGTGGCCCTCTAGTGAACGGATCGGATATCCCGAGCTCATCACACGAGGAAGAAGATGCCATGGAGGCAGAGTCGCGTCGATGGTCAGTCTCGTAATGCTGGTCGAGCTGGGGAGAAGATGGAAGTTTGAGAATTTGACCAGGATCGCAACGGCATTGTTCCCGAAGAGACTTGTTCTCTTGCTCCAAAGCCATCAGGTAATCGACTGTGTGACTGATGATGCAGAGTTTTTCCAAGATGACTGACGTTCGAGTCTTCTCCTGCATCTCTAACTTAGCTTTCTCTGACTTTTTTCTCGCCGAAGGCCTCCTCTCTTCACCCGTTCGCTCTTTCCCACCCTCGTGAGACATGAACTTTTTGTCGATCATGTCTTGACACTCGAGTCGGCACGCCGGCACCATGCTCTGCAAGATTACTAGCTTTTCGTTGATCTTCTCCCTTCTCCTTCGTTCGATCGCGGAATGGTCAGTTTTGCGGCTCAGCACCCTTGACTTGCGTCTAGTGCCATCCTTGTTCAACAAGGGGGTCGATTGTCTTGATGACGCAGGAGCGGCGTTGGAGCAGGAGACTGGCATGGTCGATCGTTTGGAGACTGGCATGTTGTGGAAGGAAAGTAGCAATCACACGACTGATCATATACAGGCAACAATCGCCTGACTCGTCTCATAGGGCTGCCGATCTTATATCTGCTTCAGAGTTCGCCGAAAGAGCCTAATCAGGACGGTGAGTTGTACGGTTCCAGACAAGCACAAGATTCCTCACCACAACACTCTCATCCTGCAGACTCGGCGCGCACGTAGTGCTTCCGAAGCGCAATATGATGTCGTGAGCAAGGCAAGGAGATTGCGACAAGACTTGTCATAACCGGAAAGGTTTCCGCTTCGAGTCGCTAGCCTGGATCGAAGTGGACAAGGAAGGGGCAGCACAACATGACGTGAGAACCTTTCAGGTTATCGTGACCGTGGCGAGATCCTATATTGCGAAAATGGGTGTTAGATTCTGTGGCTCACCACTCTAACTTCATCCCGTTTCCCATCTTCCGGAATCCGGCACGAATTTTCGACATTTCAGAAGATTCTTGTGTTCACGACCGAAGAAAGCAAGTCACACAACGTACTGCAACAGCAAGCTCCTGTGCTCTTTCCTTGCGAGATCCCCGATACGAGATCGGCCTGAGGTTGCTAATCACACGACTCCTCAAGATGGCGGCTTCGCTGCGTGCGAGCTTGTCGGCGGCATGCAGGATTTTACCATCAGAGGCAGTAGCTGGACCTTCTAAGCTGCCCAATATGTACTCGACGGCAATGTGTCCACAGTGTAGGAACTTCGGTTCTCAGAGTCGCCGAAAGCTAAAGCTATCAGGAGCATCAACTAGGCCCACACCTCGCGCAAATACCACTTATCAAATGAACCCTCTTTCAAGCTGGAGGATAACGGTTGGGCGCGGATATGCAAAAAGCGCGGCCGTTGAAGAAAAGTCAGCTGAACCTTCATTGGAAATTGATCTGGACCCCGTGGTTCAACTCATAAGGCTACGTATGGAGAAAAGGGACCGTCTGATGGCTAGTCCGCAGAATCTGGACGACGCCGAAGTAGGCAAACAGCTCAAGGAACTCGAAGCACTGAAGCAAGTCTGGGACAAATTCTCATCCAAACGAAAGCAACTAGTAACGACGCTTCGTATTTCGGAAAGCGATCCAGATGAAGACATGCGGGCTCTCGCGTCCGAGGATCTGCCTTTGCTAGAGGAGGACTTGGAGGCTATTCGAGCGACAATGGCGGACTTAGTCCTGTCTTCAATGACAGATCCAATTGAAGCTCAGGCAGTGGGAGCAGTCCTTGAGGTGCGACCCGGTGTAGGAGGCCAAGAATCCACGCTGTTCACCGCAGAAGTGGCGAGAATGTATGAAAGATTCTGCGAGCAAAAGCCCCCAGAGATAGATGGTGGTGGTGAATGGCATGTAGAGCTGCTCTCGAGTACGAGTGTTGACGTATCGACAGCTTCTACGGGTTCTGCCGGCTTAAAGGAAGCGATCATCCAAGTGAAGGGCCAAGGAGCTTATCAAAAGCTCAAATACGAAGCTGGTGTACATCGAGTGCAACGGATTCCCGCGACTCAATCTACAGGCAAGCTGCAAACATCCACTATTGCTGTGATGGTACTGCCTATCTCCGAAGGAGGCGAGAACAAAGCTGATGATCTCGTGGATCCGAAGGATGTCAAGGTCGAGGTGATGCGTTCAAGGGGAGCTGGTGGACAGCACGTCAACAAGACCGAGTCCGCAATTCGATTGACTCACGAGCCGACGGGTATCACAGTCTCGATGCAAGATAGTCGATCGCAACACCAGAATCGCACCAAAGCATGGGCAGTGCTTCGGGCCAGACTGTTGGATAGAAGGATGAAAGAAGAAGTGGACGGAAACCGGGAACGCAGGCTGGCTCAAGTTGCGAGTATGGATCGAAGCGATCGAGTCCGAACTTACAACTTCCCGCAAGATCGAGTGACGGATCATCGAATCAACCTCAGCTTGAACGGAATCGATGGCATCATGGAGGGGGAGCATGATCCAGGAACGGGATTGGACTATATCATGAACAGTCTCCGAGAGGAGGCTCAAATCAGAAAAGTTCGAGCCTTGCTAGAAAATGAGGAGATGGAGGCACGAGCTGCGGATAATGAAGGCTGTGCAGCCAGGGGGAATGGCAAACAGCGCAAGTAGCCGTATCGCATGATAACTGACTTACGCCTGCAAAGGCACCCTCCTCTTATCCCATATATCTGCACAAAAGATTCGATTGACTGATCACCAACCCTATACCAGATCCGTCAATGACGCCCAGTCTTGCGGCCATGCGGTTTCAGTATAAGTCAGAAGGACCTGAGTCGGAATGTTCCAGTGCCGCGGATGAGCGATCCGTGCACAGCTGCACGGCAGAGACCAAGCCTGCAGTCCTCGATCTCAGAAGACTTGCGTGTAGTCCGAGCCCGAAGAGAGGGAGTAAAGCTTGGTTCTTGACCCTTGTCGGTTTCAACAGGGTCCTGCCTGCTTGTGGCCTGCAGCAATCAACGAAATATATGCGAGCCCTTTTTGCGGAGCTGTCAAGAGCGAGGTCGTTTCACTCTACCCGCGTGCGCTGGTGCTGGTGCTTGACATTCGCCCAAATGGTTCCCTTGTAGAGCCTGATGATGTTCTAAAGGGGTTGGAAGCGTGAACGAAGCCTGTCTCAAGTGCTAATGTACTTTCTAACGTAGCTTTCTTTTCGTAAGGTTCCGAGGCGGCAAAACGCGCAAGCGAGCACATCGGATTCTTGGAGCCGACAGAATGCTTTTCTACCTTGATATGGAAAGCCTTCCGACGCAATACCTATCCGAACCTTTCTGCTCTCACGGGACGCAATTCCATGATGGACTACTTCAGTCCATCCTGGTGCCGAAGGGCTGCATCAGACAGAACCGTTTCCCGGCTCTTCCTAGCTGAACCCTTTGGAAGGAGTTAGTGAGATTTTCATTTTCAGTCTCAGATCGTCGAGAACAGAATGTCAATAGAGAGCAAAACGAGCGTCAAGGTGACGAGGAACTTGGTGTGCCATCTGCGCTAGCTCGGGCCGCTTCACGATGTGTTGTACTCCCTGTGTGACTTCTGCCACGAAAGTCTGGACGGAATTGGCCCGAACCTGGGAATGTGCGTATACAGAGGTAGTGAGTGACAATGGGAGGAGTTGGGGATCTGTCACGCTCCTCATCCTTCGCAGTAGAGAGCCACGGCGGCCTAAAGCCATACCTTCCTATAATCACGACAGCCGCCTACGCCACCAACGAATGGACAGCAACGAGCTTTCGCCAATCTTCTCCCCACACCCACTTTACCACCGCCGCCGATTTCATCCTCGGATGCCCCTGACGAAAGGATTCACGTCCTCACAGACAGCATACACCCTTTGCTAGATCATCTTGACCGCTTCGATAGAGCTACACGTCTTCACTCAACATTCTCATCAGCTTCACCGCATACAGGACGATGACTCTGGCGCTTTCCTCGCCGGATTCAGAAAGGACTGACTTTTCAGCAGGACCCTCAGCTTCCCGTCTACGAAGGAAGCGGTCTTCGGCATCGGCGGCCTTGACATCTCGGCCGTCCATGTTGAACATTGGCTCCCTCGTGCCCAGCTTGGAAACCTGCGTCCTTCTACACACATCTTCTTCGAACAATTCCTCAGGCTCTGGTAGCAGACGCTTGATTCACGCGCTTTTCGAGCCCAACTTCTTTGTCGATGGTATCAAGGGTAGCATACAGAAGCTTGACAGAACGACCTGGGAAACCATCAGGGCTGATGTAGAAGATCTCCGTATCGTTGCTCAGTCGTCACCTGCCAAGGCCACTAGTTCTGAACATGGTCTGCCAACACCTGCATCGAGTCCTCAGCTAGCGCCAGCAAGCCTCGATGGTCCAAGCTGTACTTTCGATCTGACGAGCTCAACGGACGAACGAACAAACAGGTCCGTTTCACACTTCTTTATCCAGCCGCGCCCTTACACTTCGCTACCAGCGAAGAACTGCCACGAGCTTCTCGAGCTCGAAATTCGGGGCGTAGGGGATGGTATCCTTTTACCGCACCGATGGAGTGTTCTACCTGATCAGGTCCAAAAGATCCTGTACGATGCAGATCTTCTGAGCAACAGCCAAGGGTCAGTCTCGATGACCGAGCTCACGTCATCGATGCAAGAAGGCATGGCTTTCAATACCACACACGACCGAGTGGACCATGTCGAAGATGTTTGCTCGCAGATCCTTCAGATCATCAAAGATCGAGAATAGCTTGCCTTGTTGTCCCTTCCGGCCTTTTGACGACATTCTTGCTTGATTCCCCTGTATACCACTGCAATCTCGATGAACCACTTTCCCATGCAAGCGTACCCACCAAGACGAACTTTCACACGCACAGTTGATGAGGTAATGTGTGACAAGACGTGGCAATGCAAAACGAACTAGACTAAAGGAGTGTGGGATGGACGCATCGCAGAGCGTCTTGAAGAACAAAAAGTAGAGCATCACTCGAGAGGATGAAAACAGAGTGCAGTGTACCTAGCAATTAGAGGAAGACGCAAAGAAGGAGCAGTTGAAATGGGTGTTGGTCACGAAGATTGTGTTCGATGATGTGAACGGGTAGACAGAGATCTGTGGCGTCTTTGATGAGCCTTCGAGACCGAGTCGGAGCTACGCCGCGAATGTGGGGTGTGATTGGTCGACGAAGAGGATTCATGGTGGAGCATGTTGACGTCGATCTCTTCCACCATTGCTTCTGTTGAAGAGAAGGAGGATGAGCGATAAGCCTCATTTACAAGATCTGATTCATCCGCTGAGGGGACTAGTGCATCAAAGTCCCGCTTGCTGCCTGAAGAAGAATCTGTAGAGCTCTTCTTGTCGCTGGTCTTCTTGGATGATGCAGTTTTGTGGTCTTGCTTTGTAGAATCATGGTTTGCTGACTTCGTACGGCCCTCGGAAGCTGATGATGATGCATGCGATTTGTGAGACTTGTGGTTTGCAGCCGAGGATGATTGATCACCAGACTTGTGTTTGGCGTTGCTGTTGGTTTTGTGATGAGCATGGCTGGTCTTGTGTTGCTTGGCAGATGAAGCCGAAAGGGCCTGAGCCTGCTTTTGTTGATCTTGTGCTAACCATGCCTGTCTAGCCTGTTCCCTCGCGATTTTGACGTCGGTTGAGTTGAGGCTGTCATCTGCAGGTGGACGAATGGAACCAGCGCTAACACAGAGCATCAAACCCTGATAGACCACGTCGCAATCCAAACTGGGATTGTTGTCTTGTAGATGCTGGGTTGAGATGCCATATTGTGCAGCAATACTTTCGCAGGTATCCTGATCAGTAGACTGATGCACGAACTGGCAGTCGTTGCCATATCTACCCAAGCACAGTGTAGAACCGATCTCGAGTGTATAACAGTCTTTGCCTGCACTTAGAAGGTTGAACGCCAATATTTGATAGGTGGAAGTAAGGGTCTTTTGGCCGATGATATCGCACGTATCTCCCTCAATCACTGTATACGTCTGTGTACAGGCGGTTGTGTTGGAGTGAAAAGCAGAGAATGCACCCAGCGGAAGCAGTGTGACCGCTGCTACCAGCGCAGATCTCAGGAAGACCATGGTAATATCTGGTGGATTGGCGATGTCGCAAAGGCGGCACTCCTACTAGTATAGCCCAAAGCAGATGAGCTTGTCGAGGTATATCAGAATCGCGTCGGGAATCTTCCGAGAACGGTGGTAACTATTCGCGTTGTGCCCGATGAAGCCGTAAGAGGCGCCAGCGGACTAGCAGAGTTGATGGTGAAAAAGAGCGCAAAAAGAGCGTGGGGTTGCTGAAGAGCGGTAAAGAATGTGCACAAATACGATAGAGTTGCAGGTCAAAGAAGGAACCCGTCGATCAAGGCGATGGAGTTGCTGGAAAGAGCAAGATGTTGATGACAGAAAAGGGGAGGACTGGAAGAGAAATGAGATGCGGAGGTGGGTGGTGATGAAGGGAGGAATGGGAGGGTGGGTGAGTGTGAGTAGAGAGAGATTGATGACATCCACCTCGAAGGGATGTCACGTTAACTAGCTCACGCTCGACGACAACACACTGCTCTGCTCTATACTGTGGATGGTTGAATGGATGGGTGAAGGGAAGGGCAAATTCAATGGGACACCCACCCACACAGACAGAGGGCAGCCAACAGGGCCGCTTCGGCGTTGGGCTGATGCAAGGATCTGCACGGAAAGAAAGCTCGTGCATCCAGTTGCTGTAACATTTCAAAAAGAGCCCCTACCTTTTGTGAGCCTTGTGTGTTCACCTTCCAACACCATCCATTTCGTCTCTTGCTTAGCAGACATGAGCTTGTCTGGAGTAGCAAGGGCTCACTCAAGTCAGTGTTGTCTGAGGTTGCTGGTCACCATCTCGTGGCTTCCAGGAAAACGGGTTCAGCCCATCATCGTCTTGGTCTCAGTGTCAGTGTTGGTCTCGGAGAAGGAGACAAACACAAACAAATCGTACCCGACAACGCGCTATTTCGAATTCAAATGGTGAAATACAGAGTGGTGAGAGGTAGTGCATGCAACGTCGATCTGGCCTCCTGAAATACATTTGGGGGGTTGCAACGTTATTCTCTTTTTCATTTTGTTCAATTTTCAAGTACAATCTCACAGGCCTTGTCCTGGGGAGAATTCAAACTCGGGACTTGGGAAACAAGATCAACGGCGCGCGTCTTGAAAATCTGATAATCGTTCCTTGTTTTGACCCCCGATCCGCCCGACCAAATACTGTATATGTTATTGCTCGAGAAAGAGTGTGAGAGTGCAGAGAGACCTGTGGTTGTGCGAGGGACAAGGGACGCGATTTTGAGGTTCAAAGCCGTTGTTTCCACGGCAGTCCTGACACTGTTTCCTCTGACGGCGTCGAAGGACTTTGCTCGCCTTGTACTCCCCATCGCACACGTAACACACTCACTCCTATCCGCCCCCTTCCCTTTCCGATCACGCCCAACATCCTTCCAGTCATTCCGCAAGCTTTCTATCTTACCGTTTCCGTGATTCTTCTGCTTCAGTTACGCCACGCTTCACGACTTACGCTGATCAGGGCTGGCTGCTGGATACCACCTCGTCCGTAGGACCCCTTCTGATTCTCTGAATCCACTTCGTCGTTTCTTGTCAATTATTCTCGACTTGGATCGTCTATCTTACAGTCAACAGGACCGCAGCTTCAGCATTGCAACAGCTATCTGATGTGGACGAAGCAGAACACTGTCTCAGTTATGCCGACGCAGTCATCGTAGACCTTCGCAGTTCCCCTTCGTTGACACTCACTCTGCCGTCATGGCTCCTCCAGCGGGGGGCTCAACCTCCGCTTCCAGGGCTGCCTCGAGCAGACTTCGCCCACCAGCTCCATCTTCGTCTGCTCCCTCATCCTCCTCATCCGCATCAGGCGTCACCACTTCGGCTCGCTTCAGCTCCATGCCGACATCGACGACAGCGCCGACGACCCTGCCATTGGAACTTCCCGAGCCACCACCGCCCCTTCCTGCTATGCCCCAGATTCACTCAGAGCAAACTACCTCTCCAGATCCCGTTTTGATTGCACAACGACTGCTTTCTCTGGCTCAGAGCTACCTTTCACTGTGCTCATCTTCGGGACCCACGGACTTCCCAGACTGGGATATTGATCTTTGTTCGGCCACCTTCTATGCTACCTTCGCTCTTTGTCTTGATCCAACGTCGATCAGGGCGCGTAGATTACTTTGCCGGTGCGCAAGGCTGGGCGGCTTCCATATCGTCCTACCATTCTCGCCCTCCGGATCAGCCGGATCATCTAATGTCTCGGCGACCAAGCTCAACTCTTTCGAACACAACGATGCAGCAGGTGCTCAGTCCTGTATCCATATTCTTCAGCAAGGTTCAAAGAGTACTTTTGATGACCCCGGATCCGCCAAAGAGTACAGGGAGGCGTGCAGAACTCTTGGTCGGAACGCCGATGCATTGCAAGCTGGAGACGTACTCGGCGCTAAAACGTTGGGCAAGCGCAAAGCTCTTGACCGGGACCAGGCTTCGAACGAGCTGGAGAACGTAGAGCTCGTGTCGAAGCAGCTCAGATATCAGGTTCAACTCAAGGTCGATGAGGCGTTTGAAGCCAGTCGCAGACATCAACTCGGACAGGCCAAGTCTGGATTTCAAAAGGCCCTTGAGAAGGATCCTTTCAACTGGCGAGCATGGGCAGGCCTTTGTGACTTAGGCTATGGAGAGCAAACGTCATCCCAATTCTTCAATGTAAACGTTATCGACAAGCTGTACAAGGGCTTGGAAGAAGAGATTCGAACGCCCTACTTGGAGGCGGAAGCGACGTTCAAATCCTCGCTTCAGCCAATAAGCACCGAATTGGAGCAGAAGGACGATACGACAATGGCACGGAAGGTCTCGGAAGACGGATCCAATAAGAAGCTCAAAGTCTCTACCGAGCACCCTTCAACAACCGCCCCACAAGCTAATACAACAGCAGCGTCAGCATCTGAGTCCGCTTCACAACGCAGACCCATTCACAAAATGACAATTTCCGCTCCTACGACGGCAGCGAGTACCGTCACTGCGACTCGACTTCATCCAGCATCTCGTGCTCTGTTGACAGCTCAGACCAACACCACTCAGGTAAACCTCACTAACAAGGAGGACGATATGAAGGACGGTGTCAAAACGGCGTCCATCCCGCCATCGCGATTTGGACGGGCAGGTGTGACTAGAGCAACAGCCATTGCTCCCACTTCCGCGGCAGCCAGTGCGCAGAATAGGCAGCTGAGGTCTACTGCTACAAGGGGTCCGGTCTCGGGTGTCTCATCCCGTCAAACTGCCGGTCGAGCTGGAGCCACATCTCAAGCTGGCTCAGTGTCATCTATCTCGTCCGCGTCATCCGCTTCTTCTGCTACTTCAGTCACCTCTCGTACCACCGCTTCTACCGCTCGGACTGCGATGTCCAGCCGAAGAGCTAACTCCACCGCGACCACGCCAGCTTCATCACAGAGCACAACGCGAGGAGCCAACGGCAAGCCAATGTCGTCGTCTACTTTGCGCAACGTCACGACAGCGACTGGGAAGACGGCAACAGCGACGCGAAGTACAGCCTCTAGCTTGGGCCGCCCTGCATCTGCTATGTCGAAAGCGAGCAACAACTCCGTGAGCACCACGCGGAGCAACGGAACAGCCACAGGACGTGCCGCTCAAATCGCACAGCAAGCGGCTGCTCAACGAGAAGCAGCGGCTGCAGCTGCCGAAGTCGCTCGACTGAGGGCAGACAAGCTCGTTCAGCTTCGCGAAGAATGTGTCCATAAGCTCGGGAAGCTAGCTCAGCTTCATGCAGCGGATCTGTACATCATCGCATTGTTGCGACATCTCGGTGAAGCGTATCGTCTTTTGCGCATCTGTGAGGGTCAAAAGGCTGCCGACGTGCTCAATCAGCCCATCCTAGCAACGCTACTGTCAGATGTCAAAAGAAGTCTCCCGGCGGTACAGGGAGAGGCCAACGAGGTCGGTACCAATGGCCAGCCCGCAACGCATGCGCTTACCTCTCGGTTCGTCGATGAGACCGCTCTGTATCTGGATCCTTACATTCGCAACACTCTTCCGTACCAGGCCTTACTTGCTCGCTCGTATGCCGAGTGTTCAAATTACGCCTCAGCAGAGAAACACTTCGCTCACCTGCACTCTCTCAATCCTTGCGCGGTGGCCCATATGGATATCTATTCCTTGGTACTGTTTCATTTGACACGCGAGGTGACGCTCTCTTCCCTGGCTCAACATCTTTCTTCTGTTGCACCTGGCTCAGGCGCGACCCAAATCGTGATCGGAAACGCTTTCTCCTTGCAAAAAGAGCATCAGACGGCTTTGATCTGCTTCCAACGGGCTGCAGCTGCTGCTCCGGACTATGCCTACGCCTACACGCTGGCCGGGCACGAAGCACATGATCTTGGATTGCATGATGAAGCTATCGCCTACTTCCGGAGCGCTATTCGATGCGATCGAAGGCACTGGAACGGTTGGGCAGGTTTGGGTCGCGTGTATCTCGGCATTGGTGATCACGAATCGGTGGCCAACAAGTGCTTTCAACAGGCGATTTCGCTCAATCCCCACAATCACATCTTGTGGGATTTGGTCGGATGGACGTTCAGCTTGATCGGTGTGCCCAGCAAAGCATTGGAGAGCTATGATCGAGCCATCACACTCGCTCCTCGAGCAAGCGTGTTGACTTATCTACGCCGTGCCGAGCTGCTTCTGCAGCACGGCCACACCGCGGCGAGTCACAAAGATTTGGTGACCGCCCACGAGTTGGCGCCCGAAGAGGCTAGCATACATATCCTCCTAGCTCAATCATACATGCGTATGGGAGGTGGTTCTTTCTGCAGTCTGGAGAACTCTTCTTCGAGTAAGGCTTCGGCGGGAAACAAGCAGACGCAGATGACGACACTACGTGCTACCGGACAAACAGTTCTTCCGACACGGTATCAGGCCGAAATCTCGCATCATCTTTCGGTTGCAATCGATTTGGATCCCTCTCTATTACGGGTAATTAAGAGCATTACCGAAGGTTTCAAGTCTCTTCCTGGTCAGAATCACCCTCACGGGCAACTGAGCAATGGCCTGCGGAGACCCCCGATACACGACTTATCACTATCGTCCATCAATCAGACGGACCTTTCTTATTCGAATGCGTACCATCATCATCAACAACACCAATCGCAGTCGATGCCATATGACGATGCGGAGCAGAGTACGAGCCATATCGGTTACCATCAACATGCACACATGGGCATGTCATCTCCTCATCAACAGCAACGATACCAGCACCAGCAGCAGGCAACTCTCCTAGCTCCGGCAGATTTCGCATCGAGTACCACCGGTTTCTTGGTCGACAGCAGTAGCGGGGGAAGCTTCTTTGCTGCTCCTTCGGCTGGCTCATCATCGGGAAGAATGCATGGAGCTGACACAAGTGGTAACCTTATTTTGGAAGATAGCCCGATCGAGGCGTAGATCAAAACTCGAATCTCTCGGCCAAGCCGAAGTAGAAAAGTAGGTCTGCAATCATCGTCTTATAGCTTGTATCTTTAGCGACTGCACAAGGCTAACCTGTTGTCGTGATAAAGGTTCACGGTCGAAACCTGCCACCAGCCGTTGCATGAATCGGTAGAAACTCGTGCATCGCCTCTTGCTGCTGAGACTGGTGACTGATTCGATACATGTGATGAGAGCATCATGATCGAAAGTTTGGTTGAGGTCAAGCGAGCAGCTGTTGTGTGGGGTAGATGGAATTTGAGCCAAGTTGTGAAAAAGGTGGTGTTTTTTTTTGCGTTTTTTCATGGATTTTTTTTTTTTTTTTGTTCAATATTTTATTTTTGGGTCCTAATTTTTTTTGGGCACTTGGTCTCGCAGCGTTACACACAAAGCCTCGTGCTCTACCACCAAGGAAGAAATTAAAGGACCTCGTAATCGTCCAAGATCAACAGCCAACATCCTGATCCAAACCAGGATCCGATCCCAATTCAAGCACGAAACCAAAGTTCAGCGTAAAGCAATTTGGTGACTTATCCTTGCAGTCTCTCTCTGTCCCACAAACGCACTCAAGAGGACCCCTTCGCAACATCTTTCAAACAGCAGCAGGCAGATTCAGCGTGACGATTTCTATCAATTATCTTCAGTTCGGGTTTTGATTGCATGGACCATAAGATGGACTGTGAGGGCGAGCCCTGGAAAAAGAGGGCTAAATTCACATATGGGGCGAGCCAATTTACCTGTACAGTTTAACTCTACAATTTCTTCTCTTTGACTGCTACGGACTCTTTGAGGAAATGCAACAGTCGTTCAATTAGAGGCTTTAGCCTGCTTGTTCTGAGCAGCGTTGGTAAAGATAGCGTTGATGGACTGCCAAACGACTTTAGGAGATTGGGAAGCGTCTACGGGATGCCAGATGCCCTGTTTTCTATAGTAATCCGTAACGGCGGCGGTTTGGGCGTGGTAGGTCGAAAGACGTTTCTTCAATGTCTCGGCGTTGTCATCTGAGCGTTGAATCAGTGGTTCGCCAGTGACGTCGTCGGTCATGGATTTCTTAGGTGGGTTGAATTCCTTGTGATAACTTCTACCGGAAGCTGGGTGAACCAATCGACCTGTGATTCTGGAAATCAACAAGTTGTCGTTGATCTTGAGTTCGATAGCATGGTCCAGTTTCTGGTTCTTTTCTTTCAACATTCCGTCCAACTTTTCAGCCTGGGGAGTGGTTCGGGGGAATCCATCCAAGATGAAACCCGCTTTGCAGCTGGGGTTGGTTTCCAGTTGATCCTTGATCATGGAGACCATGATCTCATCGGAGACCAATCCACCCTGGTCCATGATCTTTTTAGCCATTTTGCCCAGCTCGGTTTGCTTAGATACTTGCTCTCGCAACATATCACCGGTAGCGAGGTG
Organism: Ustanciosporium gigantosporum; assembly: GCA_928724795.1. Lineage (NCBI taxonomy): Eukaryota > Fungi > Basidiomycota > Ustilaginomycetes > Ustilaginales > Cintractiaceae > Ustanciosporium > Ustanciosporium gigantosporum. Next base: position 1,426,675 of record CAKMXM010000002.1, read on the forward strand.
GCATACGCAGTTATTGAACTTTTCCAAGATCTTGGGAGCCTGAGTACCCTTACCAGCTCCAGGAGGGCCGATCAAAATCATTCGAACTCCTTCCTGTCCTGATGATCCGCCAGTGACGCTGGAAAGAGCAGAAGAGGCTTTGCCCTCCAAATCCGAAATCTTTTGATTCAATTGAGAAACCAAAGACTTGAGGTAGGAGAGCTCCGTGGACGAGGAACTGTTTCCGCCGGCGGGGATCGAGTCTCCCTTCATTCCAAGTCGATCTCTGACTTCCTGGTCCGAGACTGCGCGAAAGTTGCATGGGAGTTAAACGACATCGAGACAACGAACAAGGCAAGGGGGTCAGCTCTCTGATCTTTGTCGAACGTCGTGAAAGAGCCATCGGCATTTCCGTGTCACATACTAGGAGGGTAAGGGCTATCCCTGGAACCTTGCGTGGTAGTTGTAGCCATCTTGAATCGATTGAGCTCGTCAGCAAAGCTTGTCGTTGCAGAGACGAAGAGGTGGTTCCTAGATTCGTTGAATAGCAGAGAAAAGAAAGCCAGAAGGAGAGCTTCTAAAGGTGTCGTTGACGGGGAGGAGGGTCGTAAAGGCTGGCTTGTGCCAAAGGCGGGTGGGGTGGAATCTGATCGCTTCGCTTCGCCTTGGCTTCGTCTGGCTTTGGATTCTTCTCGTCCCCACCTCTGTCATCTCCTCATTCCGATGCTTAACATTTTCATCATGGAGCTTGATCTCATTTCAAGATGTTGTATGCACATTTTTATCTCAATTACAAACCAGTAACGTGGTTCCGAAATCCTACTTCAAGCACGAAAATACGGCGGAGGTTCCGGCTTTCCCGCCTACTAAGAACACAACACCAAAAAGGACAAGACTTTCGGGTTTTAACTTGCTGCAATACAAGATGGGCTGCAAAGACTCGACTAGAAGTTCGCGTGGCTCAAAGTGGAGGAATGCCCCGAGAAGCTTGAGTCGAGTTTCACCATCGATCGATCGCAGGCATACACACTCGTAGCCGTTCAGCTGCGTTTCTGAAAACAAAAATCTAGCAACAAAAAGTTGTGAGTTCCCGACTCGTGTCGCTTTCCTCTGCGCATTTTCAAATATCGGCCGAAATCGACTTTCATCATCGAATTGTTCTCCGATTCTCTTTTGACATGCTCCAATCGCAGCTACTGTGCTCTTGCTGCGAAATCATCGAAACGACGTGGACAACACAAGAAGTCACAGGAGTCTGCGTCGACTAAGGCGAAATGATTTTCATTGATCACAGGTGCAATAGATCGTGTGACATCTTGTTGACAATTGAGCGACAAAGGAAAAGAAGAAGTAGAAGGGACAGTAGTGACTCGAGTTCTTGCTCAAGGCTTGACTTGTTCTCGCGGTGATACAGCAGTTTCGGGTGACAGGTGAAGAATACAGACGGAAAGCCCGAAGGTCAAAGTGACAAAAGTGAGGATGATTAAAAGATAAAGGAGAAATAGATGGAGGAGAGAAAGGAAAAGACCGTGACAGGTTTCGATTATCGGAATAAACAAGTGAAAGGGACAAAGAAAATGCCCGAAACCCTTGACTGGTAGAAGAGGAGATCGATCGAAGAGAACCCTTTGCGTTTCGTGACGAGAGAAAGATGGTAAAGACCGTGACTGGGATACTCTGTTCGAGCAGGGAATGGAGTTGGCGAAGACAAGTGCCTAGATGGACTTGTCGCCCTTAGAACTGTTCATCGAGTCTATTGCTAGCGGTGACACCTTGACAGGAGGGGATGGGGAGACGGATCGAGAATACAAGATTACGTGATAACGGTTGCATCGAGATAATGTGGAAACAGAGACAAAGAGAGAGAGAACAAGACGGCTACAGCGCGGCGGAAATCGATTCATTGCTGATATTGTTGTTGGGACGAGGGTTGGGGTGGTTGGGTCTGCTGCGTCTGTGCTTGTTGTAACTGCTGCTGCTGCTGCTGCTGCTGTTGGGCCTCTTGCGACTGTTGTGGTTCCGTTTCCATTCTCAGTCGCAGACCTTGTTCTCCTAGAGAGTCGAAACCCAAATTAACGGCTGGTGACAAGGAAGCTTCGCCACCAGCGACAGTCGGAGCTAGCGCACTGGCCTGAGGCTGATGAGGGGGCATCGAACTCAGTGCCGGCAACTGTGCAGCCATCTCAGCTGGCATGGATGACATCGGCGTCGATTGTCCAGGAACCGATTGGACAGATTCTGCTGCCAAAGCTGCCTTGCGTGAAGGGATGGAAAGCATAAAGTTGGAAGCCTGCGCTTGCTGTTTCCTCTCGATCATGCTTCGCACTTGATGAGCTTGGTGAGCTTGGATGTCCTCTCCCGTCACTCCTGCCAACTGCTGTGCCATCAACTGCTGCTGCTGCTGCTGCTGCTGTTGTTGTGCTTGCTGTGACGGATGCGGTGGCATGTGCGGAGTTGTCGGGCCATGTTCAAATCCTTGCTGCACTTGATGCAAGGGATGAGCTGCCGCCGGAGGCAGTTGGGGTTGGTGAACTTGCTGAGCATGCAGCTGGAAAGGGTTGCTGCTGCTCACACCCTGCGGCACCATGGGCGACTGCACTGCCGAGGACATCTGCGAGTCAGATTTCGGCATCTCCATCCCAGACCCGCCAGCCGAAGCAACCTCAGAATGTTGAGGTGTCAGCAGCGCAGACTCTATTCCCATCGGTTGGAAATATTGAGTACGAGCATCAGCATGCACAGGTGGAGTGAACGGGAACGAGATTGCGTTCAAGACCGCCGGAACCTTGGCAGGATCCACAATTTGGTGGTTGATTGATTCCCCCGGGAAGTTCGCGGGCGGATTACCGTTGATGAAAGCATGGCCAGGAGGAGGTAGAGCCGTCGATGGCATCACATTGGGCAAGGCTCCCATCGTCTGGCTTGGCATAGCCATATTCGTAGCTGCTGCAGAACCATCGCTCTCGATAGCGGGTTGCGAAGGTGCAATCGTGGAAGGGCCACCGACACCAGCACCGGCTGGATTAGCCACTTGCAGATCGTCTGCGGCGAGAGATGCTACTTGCAGGTAGAAGGAATGCTGGAGCTGGTGCAACTGACCTGAGTGAACATAGTGAGCAGTGACACTGACCTCTCCGCTCTCGCTTCCGGCTGTGGGCGTACCGGAGAGCACCCGATTTCCATCTTCCCAGGAAATCCAGGAGGGGACCTTGTTGCAAGAGAAGACCGCTTTGATGCTGGTGGAGGAAGCCTGCGGATCCCATACTTTAAGAGGCCAAGACCACTTGAGTCCAACGTATGCAATCTTTTCGGGGGCACCTGCGATCTTGCGAGTGAATTCACGGAACTCCCAGCCTCCTTCCGGGATCTTTTTCGCCTCGACTATCCAGATGTGGTTGCCCTTTGACTTCGCCTTTTTGCCGTCCTCGTTGAAACGCGAGATGTACGGCTGCGTCCATAGATACTGCTTGATCTTCTTGATCGAGCACTCCGCCTCAGTAATGCCGTTGCGATACACCTCTGCCTGAAAAGCGTTGGTGAAGGCCTGGATACGGAATTTGAACGGTCGGAAGTCAGGCGATTCATCGAGTCGTGCCATCTTCTTTGGCATCAGCGTCTGGTGCAGCAGTTCTCCGCGGTCATCCGTTGCTTCCAAGTCTGAGCAGACGTTGGTGAGGAACGCGTGGAAGATGCCTTCCAACTTGTTGCGCAGCTCCGGAGATAGAGAGGCGCTTCCACCGCTCTTGTCTCCACCGCCTGCCGAAGCGTCGGCAGACTCTTCCAAAGCGTTGAAGTCGAAGGAAGCCCCACTCGAAAAGGGCCCGCTGCTGCGATGTCGTCGATGTTTGGTCAGAGTGCGCTTGATGCTTTCGTTGGAGTCATTTCCTTCATCCCCGCTGTCATCATTGCTGTATGAATCCTCAGGGGTAGAGGCGCCTGAATCCACCGCAGATTGATTTCCCGATGCGTTCGCACTGGAGAGCGTCGACATCTGTAGTGCGCTTCGCGGGATCTTGGCCTGCATTTGCGGTCTTTCGTGCGATCCTTCCGAGCCGTTCAGGCTACTCGAGCTACCGGTCGGTGTCATCTGCATCGCGTCATGCAGTGAACCGTTTCGGATGTGGCCACTTTGATGCAACGAAGGACTAGAAGGCATGGAATGCGCCGTCCCGTTACTACCACCCCCCAGCATGGCTTGAGATTGAGGCGGAGGAAATTCGAATGGCGTTTGTGGGGTCACTGGAGACACGTTGAGCGAATGGGCGCCATTGGGTTGAGACTGGGATGGATTCGGCATCAGCGACGGCTGCAAACCGTTGGCCGCATTCGGTAGAGCTGACATCTGAGGCGCTGAAGCAAGCGAGGCGGAGACAGGCATAGGTGGTGCACTTTGCGACGGCATGGGCGCATGGAACTGTAACATAGCGGCCGCAGCGGGACCGGAAACTGTTGGCGGGGCAGACGGAGGTGCTGAAGGAGGATGGACGGGCGTTACGTTCTCAGACCGCAGAGATTTGAGCGGGAGCTCGGTGACATCGCTGTCTTGCTGGATCGGACGCTTCCTTGCGGCGGGACTGGCTCGAGCGCCATGTGCCTCATCCATGCTAGGCGTATCCTGCGGACGCTGTTGATTTTGATGGTGTGCGTGCAGCTGCATATGCTGCGGCAGCGCATGTCCAGCTTGCATCTGAGCAATTGCTTGCATTTCGGGCTCCCGCTGCTGTGCCTCTTGCTGTTGCTGAGCAGCAGCGCTTGAAGACTCGCTCGTGACGGCGCTGGTCCCGGTCATGCCCACGGCGGCTTGAACCGTAGCCAAGCTTTGATTGCCTAATTCACCGATGCGATGCAGGTTCTTCTGCAAGTCCCCGAGACAGCTGCTGCTGACCTGGTGTTCGCCCTGTCGAAAGAGTTCCCGCGCATTGTTGGCAAGGACGACGACGTCGTCAAGCAGGTTCCCGATTTGATTGATGGTGCCAGAGGGATTTGGCTGCTCCCTTTCCATGCGCTGCGTAGGGGTTGCCGGTTGTGGAGGCTGTTGCTGCTGCTGGTGTGCGTGCATCTGAGCCTGGGCCTGAGCTTGAGCTTGAGCTTGAGCTTGAGCTTGAGCTGTTGCTGAAGACATTCCAGAAGCATTCAGATGGACGGATTGCATCGGAAGAGATGTGGGTTGTGGAGCAGGCTGCGATTCAACCCGTTGATGTGCTTGTCCGAATGTACCGGCAGTAGATACAGGAGCAGCCGAGACGACCATACCGTTGAGCGCAGAAGATGGAGATGGAGGCCAGCCGAACGCTTGCAAACTGTCGGCTGAAGTTGGCATCGATTGTTGAGGCATGGACTGCGCAGCCAATTGATGCAAGTGCATCCCCAAGGACATGGATCGTTGATGCGACATAGGTTGAGAACGCTGTTGCTGGGCGGCTTGCATGGCAACAGATGGGCTCATCTCTGCTGGCCCGCTCGCTTGAGCAAGACTCATGCTTTGCGGTAGACCGGGTTGAGGCGCTTGCTGAAACTGCACAGACATAAGTTGCGGCTGCGATTGAGTGAGGGTCGGCCCGGGATGTTGTTGTTGTTGTTGTTGCTGCTGCTGCTGCTGCTGCTGCTGCGAAGGAGGAGGAAGAGCCTGTCCTGGCTGCTGCTGCTCTGAAAGCTCCAGCTGCTGAACCTGAGAAGCGGCTTGCTGCTGCTGCTGCTGCTGCAACATTTGCTGGTGTAGCTGTTGCTGTTGCTGCTGCTGTTGTTGGTGATGGTGTTGCTGTTCTTGTTGTCGGTCACTTTGCTGTTGTTGTTGAAGCTGCTGTTGCTGATGTTGAAGTTGTTGCTGGTGCAAAGAGGACTGCTGACCCGCTGGCGAGGGCTGCTGTGTTTGCATGAGCGCGGCTTGTGGCTGAACATACGGAGTATGAACATTCGAGCCTTGGTTGAGCGTCTGGCTTGCTGAAGCATTCCCGAGGTGCGGATGTTGCGATTGTTGCTGGAATTGTTGTGGCATAGAAGGATGAGAGCCAGACATGTGATCGAAGTGCAATTGCGACAGCGGGTGCTGCGTCGCAGTGTTGGCGGAATTCATCGTTGGCGCAGTCTCTGCGTTGGGCGCGTGCAAGAATACGGGAGAGCGAGGACGGCTTCCAACGTCGTTTGCACCAGCCGGTACTGCCAAGTATGGCGAATAGGCTTGGTAGGTAGAAGCGGCGCCGGCTGCTTCGTGAATGGCGTCGAAGCTGAGTCGCGAGATCGGTCTTGGAGATGATCGATGGTCTGGATTAGTGAACCGACGACGTGCTTGTGTGAGAAGGAAACGCTCTTGATCCAGATACGGGGAGCCGTCGATCGAACCTGTCGTGTTCGAGTCTGCGTCCGAGGTGTTTGATCTGGAAGGATTAGCTTGTTCGGTATTCTCTTCAAACACGGGAATGTCCTGAGCAGCGGAAAAGTTCCAGTTGGTAAGAATAGGTTTGACAGGATGTTGAGAGGCCAGAGAAGAACTGGGTCGCTCGGCGTGAGCCACGGCGAACCACTGAGATGGATCGGAGGACGTCTTAGGCAACAGTGGAGCGTAAGAACCCTAGCAGGACCTCACGCAGTACGATTTGGGGCGTTCTATTTTGGCAGCAGATGGAACACGAATGAGTGTGACTTTAATGAGTACGGGCCCTTCGATAGACAACTGGTGGAGTTGTTGACGAGGCAAGCCGCACCAGTCTACCCCTAGGTGCGAGGCGTGGGAAGGGTCAGCGGAAAATGTACCGAGGCGTGGGGATGTACGGAATTGAGGCGGTGAACAAGGCGTTGGTTTGACGTCGAAAGCTTCGTGACCACAGGAAGTAAGGATAAGTAGCACAAGTACACGCTGCAGTCAATGGAGCGCTGCTTTGAGTTGACAGAGCCGTGCGCAGCAATCGGCCCGGGAATAGAAGGGCTGAGACGGAAGAGTAGGCACCTGCGGCAACCTATCAAAGGTTGCGGTCGTAGGGGAAGAGGTTGGAGGAAAGACCGTCGATTGAGCGCAGATGGAAGCGTTGGAAATGGAGTAGGTGAAAGCAACAGATGGGTGGAGCTTGATGCACCTTTCGTGTTGGCTGAGACGAGAACGGAAAACGGGACGCAGCTCAGATTGCAGAGCACCCAAAGAAAACCCAGCTTCTCGGTACTCTATGAAATCTGGTTGCGAGTGTCGATAGATGGTAGCAGAGGAGTTCGTCGGAGTTGATCGAGCCACGGACCCATGTGTGATATCAAGAGGAATCCCGAGCAGATTGCAAGAAGAGATCTGTGACAACGGCAAAGGCGAGCGAGCTCGATCGTCGACTGGCAGCGAATCGGAGAAGATGCGAAATCTCGGAATCGAAGGTAGGGGTTATGCTTGTCGACGGTCGATCTGTCCCGGAACTTGCAAGTATCTGCTTACGTCCCGTAGTCAGAAGCTAGACGAAAAGCTGGAGGATGACGGTTCTCGCGGTTGTCTGAGTTGATAAGCCGAGTCGCAAGAAGATCACGATGTTATTCTCGATAGGTTGCAAGGAGGCTGAGAAGGATGAACGTCTATGAAAATCGGCGGCAAAGATTTTGTGGAAAGGTCGAGGGACAGGGCGTTGGATCTCAAATGGAAGGGGGGTGTAGGGAAGTGTAGGTTTGGGCTGCGAGGCGAGTTAGGATGGTAGTTAGAGGTGTTGGAAAGGGAGGCGATGCGATGATGGGTCTGAGAATGGAGAAGGATGGGGAGAAGGAAATGCAAGAAGATCCCAAACCGACCGACACCAGTTTGCAGCGTGCTCACTCTAGAGTAGTCACTTCAAGACTGAGAACGGATGGCATCTTCAAAAAAATCCAAAAGACCGTTGAAGCTGCTGAGAGCTTTTTACGGCTACGGTCTATGCTTCTCACCCGCTCGCTTTCCCTACGTCTGCAATCTTCTGCACACATATACACTGCAGAAAGCTATCGCAAACCATCACATTCCAAGCCGTTCAAAGCATTGCTCAAGATGTCTTGCAGCTTGTTCGATCCTCTCATCGCATATGTCGAGTCGGATTCGCAGCAAGTATGATCACAAGGAGATGCAAGAAGAAGGCCGCGAGCGGGGCCTCTATGCCGTTGTTCCCCTTTTCCTTCTACTCCTGCATACTGAATGGTTGCTGTCAGCCTCGGCGTGATCCTCTTGCACCTCTCTCCCTCTCATGAATGCACACACACATACACCGAATCACCTCCTTGAAGGTTCCTGCAGCTGATACGAAGGGGATTCGATTTGGAATCGCTGTGCGCCAGTTATCACCCAGCGGATGGTTTAGCATTCACATTTTGCATTCGGTGTCTCCTTTTTGAAGAAGGGAAAAAAGCGAAGAAGCCGTTGTTCTGCATTGGGCGCTGCACTGCCTGAGAATTTTACCGGTCACTTGGTCCAAGGGGCCAAAAAGAAAAAGTTCTAATTGAAATACTGTAGTTACTTATTTTCGCGGGAGGGTAGGAAGAAGGGTAAAGGGCAAGACCCAATTTTGTATTCAACAGGGAGGAAGGGCAGGGAGAAAGAAAACAAAAGTCAGCGGGAGGACGCCTGAGAGCGCCTCTGCCCTTCCGCCCGGATTCCGGCGTTTCTGGTCAAAGAAGGAAAAAGTTACGCTCTCGCTTCCGTAGAGCGCAGCCTTCTCTCGCCGCTCCATCAGTGAATCAAAGGGTACGGGCGGAGACGGCGGCTCAGCAGCCTCCCTTCTATGCTTCAATTTGAAAATATCGGTTTGAACAACTCTGCTCTACGCCATTTCTTTTTTTTTTACTTTGTATTTTCGGTCCCCCATTCCAGTCCAGCCGTTTGGTTCCACCAAAGCGGAGGGCGGGGAAGAACAGGCTAGAGGCTAAGATGGTTGTCACATTTTCTCTTGCGACCCCTCTCCGTGGCTGTTCCGTCGAGTTGGCCGATCTCGATTAGACTCTCAGAGGGGCGACAGCAGATAGGTCCATCCATCGAAGGGACCACCCCGAATGGTCGTCTTGTGAGCAACACGAGGGTAGTGTCGATAACGACGATGATAATATGGTGTATGACACACAGTTCATCGCATCCCTGCGAAAATGCCGCAGAGGGAATGAAGGCCAACGATACTGGAGCTCACTTTGGCTTTCTTCCTGCCTTCTGGTCGCCTTCCGTCAAGCCAAGGAGTTGACCTAGGTTAGAGTACCTTTCCACAGAGCTAATACTCTAACGGAGGTTGTACTGTATCGAAACCAACGCTAATTCGGGACCCTATACAGTAAAAGCGAAGCGCAAGGTCGCGAGCAGTCTTGCATGTAATGCGAGCACACGGCAGCATGCGAAGTATCAATGCTGTCCTACAGAGCGACGAGTTCGGTTGAGATTCCTGTTGAGAAGCTGCAACAGCGAGCGACCCTTTTGGGAATCTGGTCCATCCTCATTCTCATGATTCTACAAGCGAAATTGACGGTTGTCGGCGGTGCTTGGAAGCTACATTATTTACCATAGAACTGTTCGCTCGATCGATCTAGACGAGATCAGGACTTTGACACATTCCCGCTGATGCTCGGGATCACATTTTTAGCCGTGGACGTTAATCTGCCATTGATTGTCTCTCTACTTCGAACCGAATTTGGCCCTTGTGGATCAGAAGACGCATTAGTATTGTTTCCCTACCCGACAGTCTCTCTTACGGGAGGCCTTCGCATACTACTGTAGTTCGTGGGGGCTTCGATTCTGTGATATCTGAAGCTGGACGAGCTTTGCCGTGACAGATTTACCGAACAAGGCCAAGAAGCAATTCCCACACAGCATCCGGCTGTAGTTTGGTTTAGGGGGGGTGCTCCGGTTCGCCGTCGGTCCTTCTTTTTCTCCCTTTTTCTTTTGTTGTTCGACAGAAGTTCACCGATGCAGGCAGCGCTCCGTTCCGGCTGATAGGGTCAAGCTCCTCTCTTGCCTGTTCTTTGAGGTATTTGATGCTCGCCAACCTTGTCCGTACTCGTGCAAGTGCAAAAATGGACTCTGAATGCGCAGGGTCCTGGATCACCATCGGCAGCCAAGCGAGAAGGGCTACCATTTCGGCCGAAAAAGGCAAGATCGCGACCTATGCCAAGGGCGCTGAGACAAAGAAGGCCCTTTACATAGATGACCCTCTTCGCCCAAGGGAGATGCGCTGGGCTGGGCTGGGCTGGGCTGGGCTGGATTGAAACGAGCGGAGTGAAAAGTGCCCACATCTATTTGGCAATGTTTGGCGGATCACGGGGAGCCGGCAATCTGATAGCGTAGCGGGAAAACGTGACCACGCAGCTTCTTAGCATCTTCCAATCTCATCGTCCCCTATCTCAACATGTAGAAACAGCAGCCCCTGTCGCTCTCGCCCCAATCGTTGCGTCGAAGATGTCGACATCGCAATCGCGACCAGTGTAGTGGGACGAGTTTGCAAATAGATAAGGATCGGGAAGGCAAAGCACGCAGAAATGCCCTTACCTCTATTCCTGTCCCTAGATAATGCTTCCTACAGCTTCTTACAATACGGTACGTAGGTAGGACATGAATCCGGGTCGCAACCATTTCAAAAGAGTTGTCAGGCTCGACGCTTTCGTTCAGTGTGATGATGGATAAATTAGGAGAATTGATCGTGTCCATGTGCTGAGCAGATATCGGTACAAGATTTCTGCTTCGTCACTAAGTCCAAATGCTCTCTCAGTCCCTCCGAAAAGCTTCGGCCCCGCATCACTCAGAGATTTCATTTTACCACTCGAACAGGATGGTGAAACATATTTGAGCGTCGCTACTCGAATTGCACGAGTGCTCGTAATTCTTATTGAGGCTACGGGCAATTGGTCTGTTCTACTCTACGTTTGCGGGTTGAGGACCTCTATCTGATTCAGGAGTACCGCAAACGCAGGGAAAGCAGTGAACCGCGTGGTCCTCGTGTCCCGACGACATGCAGAGAGACTCTGCTTTCTACTCCGTGCTAAATCACATCGACTGATTATTGGCAAGAGAGCCCGTACACCTTTTCAAGTCTGCCACGAGTTCCCGTTACCAGACAGTGCCAAGCATGGACGGACTGAGCATGAGGTCGATGCATGCATGCCTTGCACGCCAACAGATCATTCGCCCTGAGGTCAACAATATTAAAGTTGTTCGGCAGCGGGCCGAAGCCTTGTTCCTCTCCGACCACAGTAGGCAAGGAGACTGACTGAAACTGACTCGTTTTTTTTTTGGTGGGATTGCTTTGTCGGTGTCGCCGACCCGGCTCTGTGTGGTGTTGTGGGTACGTGCGAACATGTTCTCTCTCCTTCGCTGCGTCTTTGTCGACCTTCCCAACAAAACGATGATACAGTGTACAGTAATTCTCTGCGTGATTTAGCGACAGGAAAAAGTGGCGCACCTATGCCAAGGTCTCAGAGGAGAAATCGGTATCTTGATACCACGTTTTGTACTTTTCCTGCGGTTGACCTAAATACAATATAGGCCTTGCATGACCATCTTATCATTTCGCAGACTCATTTCTTTGTTCGCTTCGGGCTCACCGATCGGGATCGGAGACGAAGAATGAGCATATCGTTCCGACATTCAATCGACGGTGGGAAAGGATCGAAATCGAAGACAACGATAGACTCTTCTCCAGATCCAACGAGATGCGCCCACACCGTGTCCTACGTACATTTTGGCGGTAGGGCAAGAAGATGAGTCTTGAAGAGGCAATCGCGGACTTCCCTTCTTCCTCTTCCACTGCGCTAAACCTCCTGTTGGACGACACTGTCGGTCTGTACGCGTCGATTCCCGTAGAGAGGCGTAACACCATCTTTACGTGTGGCTTGGAAGAACAGGAAGAGGCCGCGGCAGCAAGTTGCCGAGGCCATTTGAGCTTCGATTTTAGGACTGCATTGTTACACACATCTGGAGTGTGCCTCTGCTGCCCCGCCTCTTCCTCCGTCCGAACTAAACAATTCTCTCTCTCCTCTCTCTTCCTCCTTCCCTTTCCATCTCTCCCCTCTTTCTCTCGCTCGCCTACCGGCACTTCTTTGTAGACCGGATTCGTGTCCCTTCGGTGCGGGCATGACCAACCAGTACAATGTACAGTCATCTCCGGCGTCTGCATCGAATAGCAATCACAATATAAAATTGAAGCCAAGAATCCAATCACTTTGATGAGAGACGGATCGAGCGAACTCTGAACCTGTGTCTTCTCGCTCAACACCGGGATTGTCCCGTTTCTTTTGCTTCCCCGTTCCGCACCATTCATGCTCTTCTGGCGTAACGATGTTGCAAGAACTTGCTTTGATAAAATATCCAGCTGATTCGCTGTCTCTCTGCTCTCCAACATCATTGTCTTGCAGCAAACCTATCAAATATTGTGACTCTCTCTGGCAAACTTACACTGAAGAACCAAAGCCCGCTAATAATTGGTGCTCGTCAGAATATGTTCCGAGGACTTGATCCAGACTCTTTCACAACTGCAGCAGTAATTATCAAGTTGTGACTGAGTCTATTTACAGCGTAGATGCAGGTTGAAATGCCGTAAGAAGATTTCACCTGCAACGGTGTTGCTGTGTATTGGTGTGTTCCTCGTTCATCTCCATCTCGGCTGGCTCGCGACCCTCGAAGTAAAGCGGTAGGCGAGAGTTCCAGACTGCACATCAAAGTCATCTGCTTTGATGTGTTTTCCCGAGGCCCTTCCTTCCTCCTCGGTTAACACAACACGTTTGTACTACAGTCTGTATAGTCTGATCTCGGAAGGCAAGCAGTGTAGAAGTTGGAAGCACGACTCGATGCTTGGTTCTCGATCGATCGATCGAGTCTTGTCTGCTTGAAAAAGCTTCTGCTCTGCCGACACAAATCATCTTTACACATCGACAAGAGCAGACAGACCTTGGATTCTGGAGTGACGAGTACCACTTTCACTTGTTATAATCATGCCCTCGCTACCATTCTCGAACTCTCGGTACAAAGCGCATCTTCTGATTTGGTCACGGCGAATTCACCCCACACCTTTTTTTTAACCTGATGTAGTGAAAGACGAGACCACCTTGGAAGAAGGCAAAATTTTCTCTCCGTGCCTCTTCTGGTCAGGAGCGGATGCCATTCAAAATGTAAATTCCCCCTTGTTCTCTTCCATCGTTTGCGCAAAGAAAGGAGCAGGATGAGCAAGGATGAGCAAGAGACACAACAAGGTCAGAGTCAGGTCGGTCAAGTTGTGTCTAAAGAGGCCGGAACGGAGTTTGAATTGCTCGAAAAGTACAGTAAGTCGCCGCGTTGGAAAAGTGGGACTGAGAAAAATAAACGTCCGAATTCCCTTCTCTCCATCCTTGCCCCTTTTTCACCAATTCTGACCGCAGACAGACCTAGGCTAGCCGGACCTCAAATAGTTGCCAAGCCTAGGCCTTCCTGATTGAGGGGACCAATTCGTCACTGGCAAGCGATGACGGTCATGGCCGTTTCCACGATTTCATCTCTACCCTCAGTCACGTCACGCAAGAGTACTCGATATTGACGAAGTTCCCTTTAGACACATTTTCTGTTAGATCAAAGACGAACACTCGCCGCAGTTGCTTAATCTTTGAGTCAGGATTATCGACACAACAGAAAGTGTATATATAGGCATGGTGATATTGAGCGAGTAAGGACAGGACAGGGCAGAAAACCCTCGAAGTCGGAATCAGCGAATCGTGAGGAGACTGAGGAAATGTAAATGGATGATGCTTTGGCAAGAAAGTGAAACGGTAAAAGACTTTATCGGGTGATCCGTTGTAAGACTCTGTGATCATCGTTGTTCGATGTTGCGCAAGACCGGAGCATTGAAGCTAGAGATGACGTTGGAGGAGGATTTCATGTAGTCCGGTTGAGGCAAGACAGAAGATACGGTTGAGCCGCAGTCTTCAGATTCGGCCATGGAGATTTGACTACCCTTTCTGGCAAGTCGATAGTGACGAGGACTTGAGACCGAGGGAGAGAGTCCAGATTGGTATTGATGCTGGTGCTGGTTGTTCTTTTCGACAGATGCGGTCAATTGAGCCACTCTACCACTGAAAGAGAGGGAGCTTGTCATTCCAGCGCCACTTCGGGTCGGTGTGTTGCCGACAGAAGTGGAGCTGCCGGTAGTGCTCACAGACGTGAACTCTTTCAGTGTGGTATTCCTACTTTCCAGCATAGCGATCTTGTTACGGACCGATGGAACGATGATTGAAGATCCCCTCAAGTTGTGCGTTGAATGCGAGCGTGAGAGACTACCCGACGGTTCTCCTGCGACAAATCCGGCATCGCTGGCCAATGAACTTGTGCTGTCGGAATGTCGGAGTCCTGCCGCTGGTGGATGCGAAATCGCATTTGGCATGCATTGTAGTGTCGATGATCGAGGTATACCGCTCTGGCTCTTCGGACCGCCACCGAGAGACTTATCAGGACTTGAAGAGTTTGATCTGACTGACATGCTCGACACCGTGGTCGGCATTTCCGATGTCGTGACAATGTTCCTAGGTGTCGTTTCGACCAGTCTATCCCCATCTCTTACCTGATGCCATGGCTTCGTCTCGGACACAATCTCTACCTCGAACTTCGTTGCTTTTCCAGCCAAATCAGTGCCGAAACCTTCTGGAGTTCTTAAGCCCTCGGTTTCGCTTTCGGACGAGGATGTTCCGCCCATTTCGGCGGGAGTATCGGGACTCTCCGCACCTACAGAGGAAGCGTCTTCCTGACGTCGTTGCTGCTGCTGCTGGGTTGCCTTGGGCACCAGGAGCAACGGCTTCAGCCCCGATGCCTGCTGCTGTGATTGTCGTTTGTATTGTGATTTAAGCTGGGATTGCCTCCTGTCGAGATTATCGGAATGTCTCTTCAAGTTCAACGCATTCAGCTGCTGCTGCTTCTGTGCTTTAGAGCTGGACAGTTCTGCCTTTCGGCCTTGTCCGGCGGAATCTGAGGTAGCGAGCTGTTCAGACGACACTTTGGCCCGGATAACCTGTTGCGGTAGAGCCATGATCGAGTTGTTCTCCGACGCTTGTTTCGATATCTTTAGAGGCTTTGTCTCCGAAGCGAAGGAGTAAGAGCTCCTCTTGCTCCGTTGGGATGCTGCTGGATTAGGAAGATGCCTTGAAGTCTTCTGTACAGGTCCCATCATCGATGTAGAGTCGTCACAGTGATTGGTGGGCGATTTGCTGGAAGTCGAAGAATCCGCTGCAGACGGCGGAGGGGCGACAATGGAAGCCTCGAGCTGTCCCTGTGGAACAGTCGTGGCTTCATCCAGTCTTGGCGTAAGGCTTACCGCCTGCATAATCGATGATACCTCCGCCACATCTTCTGCTTCTTCCCCAACCATGTCTTGGGCTTGGAATTCCTCATCTTCCGCAGAATTTCTACGTCGGAGAGACCATCCTTGTTCATCGGCAATGTTCGGCTCCTGGACCAAATCCGCTCTTAGCAGCCGATGACGCCCAGCTGCGGTACCGGACGAAGCGTCCGGATCTTCGATGTACACGCTCTCGTCAAACTGTTGATGATCACCTTCATTCATCCGAGCCGAGCCCAGCACCATGTTCATTTCGTCCATGGATTCGTCGTTGAGACCCAATGTACGATCGGGATCGATGCCATGTCCATCCTCGTCGTTGTCGTAGTTATCACCGACCTCATCGAGGGAAACGGCGTTTGCATTGGTGATCTTCAGCAGGGGCAAAGCTGCACCGCCATATGGATCTTGCATACTGATAGCCGGTGCAAGTTTTCCCTGAGCCTGCTGTTGAAAGCCAAGCCATTGTTGTTGCATCTGCATTTGCAGATGCCACTGCATCTGCTCTTGTTGCTGCATCTCCGCTGGCAGATGCAGCTGGATAGGTTTCTGTGAGATATATCCCGGCTGTTGTTGGTGATAGTATGGCTGCGCCTGCTCAACGAGCGATTCTTGCTGCATTTGATGATACTGTGCTGGTTCCATGTGGAATTGCTGAACCTCGTACGGTTCGCATCCTGGTGGATACATTTGACTTGGGTTGCCCTTTATTGTTGCCAATGGAGTCATTGTGTTATCTTCGACCTCTTCTTCCTCGATGCCACTATCTCCATTCGTGCTGCTGGGACTGTTTCCATTTTGGCTCGTCCCAGAGTCGCTGCTCTCGAGAATGCCGATACCCAAGCCATTGGGACTTGGCCCAGAGCTGGCGCTGCTGGTCGGAGTCACATTCACGTCCACTCCTCTCCTGGCAGCAGCACTTCGTATAGCGTGGTTGATGAAGTCAAGAGACTTTTGATGCTGGAGTCTTCGATTCTGTTCTGCTTCAACTTCTCCGGGCGACAGAATCCTGTCTGGCTGGGAAAGCGAGAGTTCGAGTTTACCGGGCGATCGCATTGCCTCGACGGATTTGAGTCTTTCGACCATCAAGTTGACGTCGCTTGCGTCGCTTGGCGAGCGACCTTGCACGCTGTGATCGGAGCTGGACCACCCCCTGGTGGAATCGCTGCTGAAGCGGTTGCTTCCAGCGACCTTCAGAGGAGGTGGATCAAGAGAAACAAAGTTGATCACTCTCAGAGGCAGCTCGACGAAAACGTCGGAAGATAAGCTGCTTCCAACACTAACTTTGATACTGTAGACCACTTCGACATGTCTCCCTCTGGAAATCGACAGTGCGTCGCTTGGGATATTCATGTAATGACTCGAATCGATTTTCTGACCAGCCTCAACGCCCGTCCACCAACCTTTTGCTGTGACTACCCCCTTGCTTCCTTTCTGGCCCATTTCGAGCTCTTCCTCGGCGATCTTCTTCCTCGTAGTCGAGGTCTGACAAGCATCAGGGTCAAGATCAACCGCTTTAGCGTCCCCTGCCAAGTCGAGTTCTGGTCTTGGCTTGTACAAGGTTACCGTTCGGATGAGTGAAAGGGTCATACTGTTGATCTTCTTCGTAGTATCGTTCTGAATCCCAACGTGGATGTAAAGCCGCTGTCCTGCCACCCAGGTACTTCGATGAAGACTCGCCACCAGATGTACTTTACCAGAGCCACCAAGGAAGAGGCCCTTGGAGCTACTCGCCTGGATGGGCTTGAGAGTAGACGACAGCACGACGGCAGGGTTGAGGTAAGGGAATAGGTCGACATGTCGATAGAAATGCGCAATGGAACGATCATTGCCAGTTGAGGACTTTAGCTTGACGGATCCGATCACGATGTATCTGACAACCGCGTTCTTGCCTCTATAGCTGCCCTTTGCTCCTTTGGATACCGGCAGCTCCAGCGAGAAAGGGATCGAATGAAGGCCTTCTTTGCCTACAGCGTACCCTTCCTTATCAGGGATGGATGCGAAGCAAGCCAATGCAGAGAATGCTGCTGTTTCAGGAGAGGACAGCGTAGGAGAGCCATGCAAGTAATAAGGCTCGGTGGGGCCATTGTTGGATCTGTCCCCATCGATCACGGATGCATGGTGATAGAAAATGTACCGCGTGTCATCTGTGAGCAGCTCTTCGAAGCCCACAACACGGATTTTGGGCTGAGCCAGCAGCACTGGCCCATCCTTGTTGGATCCCTTCCGTACTTTGATCTGCATCCTTCCGCGGAGAGTGCCCCCTTCAACGACTAGGTCCGATTCCAGCACCAGGTCCACTTCAACACGAGCCTTTCCAGCTTTTCCCTGCTCAAGAACGGCAGGTGGCGGAGCTACGTTGGGTCCGACAGCGTTGCTGCGCTTGAGAGGACTCTTCGCTCGGCCATCGGGACCCACCGGAGGCACAGCGACAGAAGAAGGCAATTTGCGATCCGAGTTTCCAAGCAGTCTATTGAGTTCTTTGCTTCTTCGCAATGGGTTTGCTGCCGTACTCAGGAGTGTCCCATGTCTTTCCAGTAGCGCTGAATTGACATTGGTCTCGGACAGGCTCCTACGAGGTCGGTTCCGGATCTTATCGCTGGCATCATTGCCATTACGGGCTACTTGTCCAGGATTCGCATCGTGGGCAGCTCGTGCTTCGAGACTCGGAGCTAGCTCCTGGCAACGATTGAACGAAATCATCTGGCCTTGATGACCCTCTAGTCTGGCGGAACCCATGACAGAGTCCTGATCCAGTCGCTGGATCTGTTCCGGGAGGATGGCTAAACCTGTATCATATTGCATCCTAAAGCTGTCTAAGCTGACTAGAGCGCCTCCCGTTTCGGCTTCTTCGAGCCCTTGTAAGCCTCGTTTGCTCCTCATGGAAACGCCTGCTAAAGAAGTCCTGGATCTTGCGTTCTGCACCTCCGAAGCTGTCTTAGTTGAACCATCAGAATATTTCGGTTCGGCTGCGGAATCGTCAGTAGCGCTTATTGCAGAGGCGTTCGAGGGGATCGACATATGTCGTGCCCTTGGCCCCGTGGAAGTGGTTTGGGATCTAAATAACGATACCGAAGAGAGGGCAGAAAGTGCTTGAGACTCTGATTCGAGACCGATGACCTGAGTCATTGAATCGGCGTGGCTCAGGGTGCCAGTCTCGAAGTCGAGGCGAGCTGTCTCGGAACCATCAGGGGCATAAAAGCTGCCGACCTTCCAGCCTGGATGCTGCAAGGCCTGCTGCTGACATTGCCGAGGAGAGTCCTCAGGTTCCATCTGTGTCTTCGTGTTCGGCTGAGCTTGAGTTCTCGTATTCGCCATATCTATGCGTTGCAGTAGAGCTGGCTTAGCGTTTGCCGCTTGAGCGGAACCTTGCGACTTGCTTTGGGTTCGTTTCTGTCTCGCCCTTGTGTGTCCGCCAAATCCATCAGGGATCATGACGTCCGTCTCCGCCTCCGACTCCGTTTGCACTGTAGCCTGCGTTTGCGAGCTCGGCTCTTGTTCAGGTGCTGAGTTGTGGCCATGATCTATATCGGGTTTTGGACGCAGTCTTCTCTGAAGAGTGGCTTGCCGACGCGCTCCTGCACCTCTCTTAGCACCACGAATGGAACCTCCCCGACCAACGTTCCTTCCCACTCCCCTGGGAATTTCGGATGTCCGGCCCAAACTTGATCCGCCATCCGATCGATAGCCTGAAGCGATGCTTGCTGCGCTTTTGCTCTTGTGAAGCGTCCTCTCCTGTAGTCGAAGTGTGCCTTGTTGAGAAGTCGGCTGTCCCTGCGCAGGCTGTTGGCACTGAGGAAGTGCTCCCGGGGCGGTAGTGATACGCCCTTTGAGCTGCGGCTGACTGGCATGCTTCTTCAGCGTGTTGCGTTGCGAAGCGCTTGTACCAGAACCAGAGCTCGTGACGCTGGTTTCGGTCAAGCTGGGGCTTGCCTCGCTCTCTGTTTCGGTGCTGCTCGTGATGGTAGTGTCTGTCGTATAGCCTCCCATGGCTGCGACAGCAGCGCTGAGGGAGTGGAGATGGTGCGGTTGGACGACGAAATCTTCGCTTTCGGAAGACAAGTGACCGCTCGAGGGCGACAGGAAGTCTTCGTCAGTGTAGGCGCCATGCCCAAGGACGTCGGGCTCTCCCGAGACGATTCGAACTCGTCTTGCGTCTTCTTCGGCTGTCTTGGGACGAGAGCCTCGCAGCTTGTTCATCGAGGACTTCTTGGGTAGCAAGTGTGCGGCGCGTCGTGAATGAAAGCCTGAGGTGGACGCCGAGGTACGTGAGTTGGTATCGGTGGAGTAGGCCTCAGACTCTGTACCGCCGAAGTCGATGCCCAGGCCTGACATCTTTCCTATCCAATGCACCGGACCACTTGGCTCGTTCGTACGGTCGTCTCCTCACTTATGAAGCTTGTCTGAAAGGTGTAAATGTAGTCGTTTGGAAGTGATTCTTGATGTAGAGTAGAGAGATGTAGAAGAAAGAAGGTAGTCTCAAGACTGTAAGATGTGATGAAGGGTAAATAATGAAGACTGGTCAAAGTTAGCGGTGTTTGGGTCAGTCTCTCAGCCGCTGCTCGAGACGGTGTCTTGACACAAGCCATCTTCGACTTGCTTGGTGCTCAATTCCTAGTCGAGGGGAAAGGATACGGCTGAGGCCGTGGATATTGCAACATCTACGGCAGAAGGGGATCATCTCTTTGACAGCAACAAGCCCGCGTTGACATGGCTCAAGAAGAGCGGCTGAAAGCCAGCCAAAGGCTTGAGCTTCGTGCACTGTGACATTGCAGCCTTGAGCAGCGCATCGATCGATCGCAGCATTTGCTACCGTCATCCTGGCACAGAGATGAGAGCACAAGGAGGCGGCAAGAGGATGCTGACCTGGCACAAATGAGCAAGAAGCGACGACAAAACGACAACAAGGTTGGTGAGTGTGACATCGCGTGCGTACTATGTGGTATATCACTTTTCGGCTGTGACTTGGCGTCCATTGCATTCTCCAATCGCCCACCTAGCAATTGCACAGACGAAAAGAAGTACTCCCGTGAGCTTTTATAGTCATCCACCTTAGCATGCGCATCTACGGAAAGGAGGAAGAGGTAGGCTATGGAAAACGACCAACGTCATGAAGCTCGACCAACAGGCTGAATCGAAGAATCGCCCCCCGCGAGAAGCCTTACTGGACAGCTCGGAACAGGAATTGCAGGCAGGCGGTGGAAGATACTTTCGGCCGATTGAAACCGGAATGGAAAAAAGGAGGGTCTGATGCTAACTCTAACATATAGCTCTGGATGCGCCTCGAAGATCCAGGGCTTAGGAAGCATCCCATCCGCTCTATCCATTCTTGCCTGCTTCCGAGCCTGTTTGGTCCGCTTCCTAGATATCGTGTTACAGCTTTGGATGAGGTTAGGCTTTTGCTTCGCACCACGGTTCTGTGGAGAAACCTTATCTTTCAATGTGGGCTAGGCAGGACGGCGAGGAGGCTCGAGCCAGTTTTAGACGGAGATGTGCTTACTTGGTCGGATGAGAAGAGTCCAATAGTGCTGGGCCCCAATCCGGAAAATTGACCGATAAAAAAGAGATTTGCGAGGATCGGGCTCAATCAGGGTAATGGCATCGTGCAGTGTAGCGCACAAGCACATCCGAGCTTCATATTTAGTCACTCCATCATTCTTGCAACTTGGAAGGCTCACATATGGTCACCTCCATCACCTCACTGCTCCAATCCGCCGCCCGGCCCCGTCCCTTTGCGAGATTGTTGTACTCTCGAGTTCGAACCTGAATCCAAATCGAAGATCTGCCACCGCATCCGTGATCCTCGAGCTGCTGCCAGACTGCACCGATTATTGAACCACGCATCTTTTAGGGGCAGCAAACTTCAGCTTTACAACCCTGATCTCCTGCACCGCCTCGAGACGATCTTGTTACGGCGTGCCATCCGTTCGCATGCCACTCTCGTTCGGGTTAGCTATAAGTGAAATTTGCGCTGCAAGAGAGCCTCGGTCTGCTCAACACCCAGCAAGGACGTTCTTCCTATAATCTTCGCGCAGCAGGCTTGTTCTCGAGCCATGGATGGTCGAACCTCACCCTCCCGCCCAACGAACAGATCCAGAGCGGAGGCACAGTCACCACCTCTCTCTAACAATCCGAGCGCTTCTGGCTCCGCGACGCATCGCCATCCGTATGCTCGAACACCGTCAACAGAGCCACCTCGTTTCCATCTCTCGCAACAATCTTCAATCTCAGCCACAGCAGCAGCATCAGCAGCACCCTATGACGCCGGCAACGGCACGCTAGCTGTCGACATCGACAGTGTTGATGCTTCAGCAGACTTGGACCAGAGCCCTCGCAGAATCTCGTCGATGCCAGTAACCAAATCCTGGCCAAATGATACACCATCTCGGACCAACGGAAGCTTGTCGTATCCGTCGGCTGGCCACGTTGAACCTCAAATGCAACGTGAAGGCTATGCTCTAGAAGAAGCGAGCCAGTCCTATGCTTCGACATCCCAGCGTCCCATCGGTGGCTATACCTCATCCACCGATGGGGATTTGACACCTTTCTCTTCCTCCAAGACCGATTCACGAGCACAGACTCCGCTCGTTGGCGTCAACCTAACCGATGAGCAGATTGCCGATATGACCGAGTCTGAGGTCTCAGAGTACGATGAACACGCCAAGCTGCGTCGGAACAAGAGAGCAGCAGAATCCCTCAACTCAGGCCCATCCTCCGTGCTCAGCTCGATAGGCAAGAGTCTGAAACCCGACTCATTTTGGGGCAAGCCGAGCGGTTCCTATACCCCACTCACCGCGGCTCGTTCTAGAAGTACCAAGAAATCCAAGTGGCCTCGCAATTCAAAGAGTGACAAGATGCTATTCTCCAGCTCTGCGCCAGGCGGCTCCAACCCTCGGAGTAGAAGTCGTAGGGCCGGTGCCTGGGCATGGTCGCAACCATTGAGGATGCTTGCCAGCTTCCTCAGTAAGCTTTTCCGCACCGTTTTCGGTCCGATCCACCCCATCACTATCATCGTCGCTCTTGTTCTAATAGCAAGCTTTGTGGCGTCCGTCACCAAGCTCATCGTCTACATTCTCAATCCGGACAAGGAACCATTACCGTGGAGGACGTATTGCCAGCAGCAACCGTCTTTCCCTCACGCTTACGCCGACGTCCTCGCTCCTGTTGATGTCTTTGTCGGGGTCTTCAGCATCGACAGCGCTTACGACCGTCGACATCTGATTCGCAGTACCTATGCAGGACACACGTTGCCGACAGATCCCAATACGGGAGCTCCGACCAGCAATGTCCAGGTCAAATTCATCGTGGGCAAACCAAGGCAGTCCCATGCCAGGAGAGTCGCTTTAGAAATGGAAACCTTCAACGACCTTGTCGTCCTCGACATGGAGGAGAACATGAACCGAGGCAAAACACACGCCTTTTTCCGATGGGCCGCCGAGAATGCGACGGTGCCCTTCCTTCGACCCATCGATGCCGATCAAGAAAGCAGCTACCTCGCCACAGGGACACGTGGCAACGGATACGCTCAAACCAGAGAGATTGTGGGTGGCACAGCCGAGAATCCCCAACGCTATGAAGTGGCGTGGAAGAAGGCAGACTACGTAGTGAAAGCAGATGACGATGCCTACATCATTCTGGAAGAGCTAGAACGGCATCTGCGAGTGGCGCCAAGGCAAATGACCTACTGGGGCTACCTGATCCGAAACTGGTTCATGGGCGGAGAATGCTATGCTTTGTCCAATGACCTTGTACAGTACGTCGCAACCTCCGAGCAGGTCCTGCATTACACCAAGGGGAAAGAAGACAAGAAGGTGGCGCAGTGGATCAATCTGCATCCTAACAGATCGTCCATCCACTGGGTCTCGGAGCATTGCTGGATCTACGACCATCCCAAAGCGGGCACAGCCTACTCGCATGGCTTTCTGTTTCCCGACTATGTGGAAAAGATCAAGCTGGAAGGCCGACGTGGCTTGACGGATCAGGAAATTGCCAGAAGAGGAGGTGAGCATCGAGCCAAATCGTATTCGACTGTCACTCGGTGGCATTCGCCATATGTGGAACCTCGGAGCGATTTGACGATCGAGGAGGAGGTGGAAGCGCTCGTAGAAGGAGGCGGCCGATGGAGCGGCAGCTGGGTCCGAGGTGAAGAAGGTAACGAGACACAGGTGTGGGTCCCGTGGGAGCAAATGGTGTTTGAGGCCAACGATCAGCGACTCAGACCACCGCAACTGTCCAACTTGGGAACTCATCCAGCTCTGGCAGAGGAGGTGGGGATCGACCCCGCTTCGGGGCTGACGATTCGCCGCGTTCATCAACAGCAACGGCTGCCTCAACAGCAGGTACAGCAGCAGGAGGATCGCCGCCGATCACATTTTCAAAGCGGGTCTGACGGCAATTCGCGAAAGCAAGAGAAGAGAGATATTCCGTTCCTTGCGCATCTGCCTTCAGTGCCAGGATTCGACTTCGGTTCAGGCGGGGTATCTCGCAATGCGGCGGAGGAACGAAGGCGTTCATTTGCGGCGACTGCCACGCAACCGCGGCTCATTCCCCTCGCTACGCACAAAGATGGCAACGGCGAGATCGAGGAGCTTCGCGAGCGTCGCTACCTTGGACGTCGGTTCGGGGGAACTGTAGTGGTTCACTATCTCAAGAAGAGCGAATGGTTCTATGAGACGGCACTGGCTTTTTCTGGCAGGAACAAGTTCTGGTCGGATGGAGCTGGTGGCACAGGAAGTGAATGGAGAATGTATGGCAGTCCTCTGGTCAGGCATGATGATGGATACATCAGTGGTGGACGAAGTCAGCCAAGACCGGACATGGAGCTGGCTTACCTCCAACAAGCTCGAATACAGGCTCAGGCGAACGCGGCACAAGCGCAAGGCTTAGCTGCTCGCATGGGAAGCTTTACAAAGCCAAAGCCTGCCAGCGCAAACAAAAAGAATCGAGATCCTCAACAGCAGCGGCAGAATAGGCCCCAAGAACAAGAAACATCAGAGCAGCAGGCTCCGAGAGCAGTCCCTGATGCTAGGTCGGATGAGCCTGAACGGGCATAGCGGTTCTTGCCCTCTCCCTCTTCCTCACGGCGCAAACGCCCTTTCTGTTCTCGGATTCATCGTCTTGTCGTACCGCTTCCTCCTGCATAGTGTGCTTCTGCCTCTTCACTTGTTTTGTCTGTTCATACCCTTTTCAAGCAGACGCGCACGCATCCATCAGCAATAACAGCAGCATCAAAAATCTCGTCCGAAATTGCCATACTACCGTCATCGGAACCTATCCCGGCTGCCGAGATTGTGAAGCTTGCCAATATTCTTCTTCTGTCCAAAGTCAAGGATGAGAATGGGGTTGAATTCAGGTCAAATCCGAAGAATCGTGAGCCCGGCGCGTGATGTTCTGAATTCGAACGTGATTTACGCGACTACATAACGCGGTATCCAACTCGAGAAAGGAGAAACGGAAATAAAAAGTGTCACTTTCTCAAATCACGAATTGCAAAGCTAGGCTCAGCCGAAATCGGGACTTGTTAACTGCAGAGAGCTACCCGAACCTTCTGCCATCCAGCTGCTTTTCATGCCCGATTTCAGCTACAGAAGGTTGAGTGGCTTGACATCGGAAAGCGCAAAGGGACCGTGAGAGGGGAGCAAGCTCAAGTGTGAGAACCAAGTCGGCACTTCCTGCATGCAGACATATTGTTTGGCTTCGAAATTAAGTCTCAGAAGCTGAGCAGCTTCAACCACCATTTCCACTTTCTCGCCACCGACCATCAATTCACCGACCGTGATCCTGATTCAGCAGCTCCTTCCCTTATCCGCTTCCTCTGTCTTCATCACCTCCATGAACGTCTCATTGACCGCGAGCCTCTGAATCCACATCGCGTCAGCCAACGGAAAGAGTTGGACCGATCGAGTCAACATCATCAACGTGCGTCACAGGATACGATGCGTCGCAGTGTCATCCTTGCTGCGCTAGGGACACCATCGACACCTAATGGAAGCTCTGGCGTCACCGATACAAGGAGCGAGGCAGGCACGCCGACGCCGCTCAAAGTTGCGCATTCTCCCATCCATCGTATACGTCCCCTAGCTGACGTCTCTCGGAATGCCAACGCAGCAGGTTTCGGTCCCCTGCTAGGTCGGAAGCCGTTCAAGCCGCCCTCCTTCGCCAATCAACGGGACAAGGAGAACGAAGGTGCCGGTCGCAAGCGCAGGAAGGTCGACTACAGAGGAATGGATGCTGGAGACGCCAATGGCGACGACGGCGAAGCAGGGGCGGACTCCGACTCTGACGAGGCTGGCACCAAATCGGGTCGAGGTAAGAAGAAGGGCAAAGGTGCCACCAAGTCGCTAGAAGGAGTCTATAAGGGTATCGATGCCAATGGCGTCTCCTTCAACGTCGATCGACGCAAGTGGGAAGTGTACGAGGTGAAACCGGACGCGATCAAGAAGGGCTTCTCGGTTCCCGTCATGAAGAACAAGCAAGGTCAGATCGTCGAAGTCACGCCATCGTACGCAGCACTTGGCACACGGAGGAAGCCGGATGTTCCACCCCGACCATTGCATGACCCCATGGGTGAGCATGCCATCGTTCTTTTCGATCCCACCATCGACGATCGTGAAGCCGAACAGAAGAAAGCGGAGCTCCAACAGCAGCAGGCGCAGGAAGAGGCAAGGATCGAGACCGAAGGCGCACCCAAGGGCCCCCACAAAAGTCTTGCTGCCATCCTCGGCCTGGACAAGGCCAAAAGCAAAGAAGTGGAAAAGGTGCCCGTCGTCATCGATCCAAGACTCAGCAAGATCCTCCGACCGCACCAGGTCGAGGGTGTCAAGTTCCTCTATCGATGCACGACCGGTCTCATCGTTGAGAATGCGTATGGATGCATCATGGCCGACGAGATGGGGCTTGGAAAGACGCTTCAGTGCATCTCGCTGATGTGGACCCTCTTGAAGCAGTCGCCAATGCCTGGAAAGCCAACGATCGACAAGTGTATCGTAGTCTGTCCATCCTCCTTGGTGCGAAACTGGGCAAACGAGCTGGTCAAGTGGCTAGGAGGAGCTGCGCCGGGTACGCTAGCTTTGGACGGCAAGCTCAGCAAAGATGAGATGATCGAGGCCACAAGGCGCTGGTGCAATGCCAAAGGTCGAGCAGTCACCCAGCCTGTCATGATCGTCTCATACGAGACTCTGCGAAACTTACAGGAAGAGTTGGGCAGCACTGAAGTCGGCCTGTTGCTCTGCGACGAGGGACATCGACTTAAAAATGCGGATTCGCTCACCTTCCAGGCGTTGACGCAGATTAAAGTGAAGCGAAGGGTCATTTTGTCAGGAACGCCGATCCAGAATGATCTCTCAGAGTATTTTGCCCTGCTCAACTTTGCTAACCCCGAGTTGCTAGGTAGTCGAGGTGACTTCCGAAAGAACTTTGAGATTGCCATTCTGAAAGGACGAGACTCGGAAGCGACGGAAAAGCAGCAGCAGGAGGCCAATGAGAAGCTGTCGCAGCTTTCCGCGCTGGTCAGCCGATTCATCATTCGCCGAACCAACGATCTGTTATCCAAATACCTGCCCGTCAAATACGAGCACGTTGTGTTCTGCAAAATGTCGCCCTTCCAACTCGATCTGTATCGGCTTTTCATCCGCTCACCCGAGATCAAAAAGTTGCTTCGAGGAACCGGTAGTCAGCCTTTGAAAGCTATCGGTATCCTCAAGAAGCTGTGCAATCACCCGGATCTTCTGGATTTGCCTCACGATCTCGAGGGGAGCGAAGAGTATTTCCCCGAGGGCTACACGCCACGCGATCGTCGAAATGTGAATCCGGAGCTCTCGGGAAAGATGATGGTTCTGCAGCGATTTTTGGAGACAATACGTGCTACGACCAACGACAAGATCGTTTTGATCTCGAACTATACTCAGACCCTGGATGTTTTCGAGAGGATGTGTCGAGCGAATCGATGGGGGATGTTCCGATTGGACGGCACCATGACGATCAGCAAACGACAGAAGCTGGTGGACAAGTTCAACGACCCAGAAGGCAAGGAATTCATCTTCTTGCTGTCTTCAAAGGCAGGCGGATGCGGTCTCAACCTGATCGGTGCCAATCGCTTGGTTCTGTTCGACCCGGACTGGAATCCTGCTTCGGATCAGCAAGCCTTGGCTCGAGTATGGCGAGACGGGCAAAAGAAGTCTTGTTTCGTGTACCGCTTCATTGCTACGGGCTCGATCGAAGAGAAGATCTTGCAACGTCAATCACACAAGCAGTCTCTGTCGGCCAGCGTGGTCGACGAAGCGCAAGATGCAGCGCGACACTTTTCGGGCGAAGATCTGCGGGCGTTGTTCCAATTCAAGGAGCAAACGGCGTGCGATACACACGACACATACAAGTGTAAGAGATGCAAGGAAGGAAAACAATTCATCAAAGCACCCGCTCTGCTGTACGGAGATACGAGTACTTGGAATCACTACGGCAAGAACGAGATGCATCATCTCCACGACGATCTGCTTCGAGCCGAGAAAAATTACGACGACGTCAGCTTCGTTTTCCAGTACTGTAGTCATTGAGCAGCTCCGCCTTCGCCTCTTGGTTGTCGGCTTGGGTCCCGCACTGTCTGCGTTTCTCTCAATTCTTGTCCCTATGCATAGTTCCGAATATCTCATTTGCAATGTAGTCTGACTTAGATCACACAGCATCTTTTACATTCTTCCCGTGGGCTGATGATGAACCACTTCGGTGTGCACAGACAGCGTTGTCTTGAGCCCTACGGAAGTAGGTTGTACGTTTGATGGCTTGGTGTTGTGATTTATGGTGATGCTGACATGGATCTAGTGTACAAATTGGATAGAAAGCTGGAAGAGGATGCTGTAAAAAGGGACGCTTTTGAGGAAAGCCTTGTGTGTTGGGTCGGAGTGAGGGTCAGGTCTCTTTTAGTAACCGACGGGGTTTTCTCGGATAGTTTTTCTGGTCCATTTGGGAACTTTGTGAACGCTTTTCCTGAACCCTGGATCATGTTTGCTAAAAGTAGTGTACTTGTCTTTTGGATCCATTTGAGTTTCTTTCGGTATCATTAGGGCACGATTCAATGCAGCGCAATCTATGCGGGATTTCTGAATTGTGGAGATAACGTCGTCCACAGCTCGCAAACGCATCCGCACACGAGACTTGCGCGTCGGTGAAAGCCTCCATGGATTCTTCCACAACAACCCGCCCAAAGATGGCGTTGACGGTTTCAAGAATCCAAACATAACGGTGGTGTGTTGACGGGATCCACGTTGGAATGGTTGTGGGGGAAGAAGAAGCTGCGATCGGGAGCAGTTCAGGATCCTTCTTGAGGGGATGAGACCAGGCTTCGGCGTGAAAGTTTAAGGGATTCCGGTGGATGAGACCTGGCTTGGGATTCTTATGATGCTGGCAAGATGGAAGTGCCTTTTATGCCGCTAAAGTGAAAGCGTCCGCAAGGAAGGCTTCTGAAGACACCGTTGATGATGGAGTCTAGATGTGAGCGAGAAGAACCATTTCGCGAAGATGTCCCTGTTAGAAAATTGGCAAAGGGTCGAGCAGGTCGGATCCGCAGAAAGGAAATAGATGTGTTAGATCATTATTATTATTTTTAGCTGTTAGATCCTCCATGACAGTTCCCGACCGAGAAAGGTCGCGTCCAAAGGCTCCACGTGTCGATCACGAAGCTCTTTTTGCTTGGCTTCATGGCCTGTCTCTTCGTCTAGGGTAAGAAAATTGAACAAAATTTCGGAAGAACCGAAAAAAGAGAGAAAGAGAGAGACAAGAAAAGTGACACGACGACCTGCTATTTCTGTGTGATGATGGCAGTACGCGGTTTGGCTTGGCTCGGTTTAGTTTGGCATGGATTCGGTTCGAATGCCAGGAGAGAGAGGGAGAGGAGAAGATTCTAGGAAATTCCGACCAGAGTGAGTGTGCTCTCGAGCTGGCAGGCGCCTTCTTGTTCCAAACTCGGCTTTGCATTTGCTAGTCATGGCCCTCGGATCACCGCTACAACTTGTGCAACTCTAAAAACTGATAGTAACCTAGCCAGTAAAAGTTCGATTCAAAGTAACTCGCTGGCCTGACACAGAGTAAGTTGTGTGGATGTGAGCTTAGCTGCCAAGGTGACGACGTGGAACATCCCTCAGAAACCTCTTGAGCCAGAAAATAGCCGTTCAAGCACAGGCCTTTTCTTTTGTCCTCCCTCGTTCTTCGTCCCCCCCGCTCAGCTAGTGTGTAGGTGTGGGGTGTCTTGTTTTTTCGCGTTCCTCCTCGATCCGTTCCACCAAGACCGTCCCTTCACAGTCATCGAGCTAAGTTCTTCCATGGCTCACACCCAAGTAACATAACACAAGTCTCGTTGCTGTTCGGATTCGCTCGCGACCCTTTCCCTGCCACGACTTAGCACAAGTATCTGACTTGCTGCATCCTGGCCTGTCCTAGCTGGATCTCTACACAGTAGCGTCGGAAAAGGCAGTATACACATCTGCACACACCGACACAAGCTTGTGTGGCCTTGCTCTGCTCCATTGCATCTTCCCTTCTCGACGCTTCAAGACTCTTTCGCTCCCCAACGGTAGAAGAAGGCCAAGATGGAAGCCGCCTGGACCAAATCGGTCCATGAGACGCTGACTCTCCTCAAGGTGGACCCCTCCCAAGGACTTTCCGAGTCCGAGGTGGAAGCTCGAAGGGCCAAGTATGGCACCAACACGCTACCTGAGCAGCCTCCGACTCCTCTTTGGCAGCTCATTCTCGACCAGTTCAAAGACCAGCTCGTACTCATCTTGCTCGCTTCCGCTGTCATCTCTTTCGTCCTCGCCTTGTTGGAGGAGGATACCTCGCTAGGGTCGGCCTTGATCGAACCAGGCGTCATCTTCTTGATCTTGATCGCCAATGCCACCGTCGGTGTCGTTCAGGAGCGAAACGCTGACAAAGCCATCGACGCCCTCAAGGAGTATTCACCCGATACCGCCAATGTCATTCGAGACGGCACCACTGAGAAGATCCGTTCCGAGGATTTGGTGCCTGGAGACATCCTCATCTTGACCGTAGGAGACAAGATCCCCGCCGACTGCAGATTGATTGCGATCAACAGCAGCTCCTTCCGCGTCGATCAGGCCATCTTGACCGGTGAGTCGATGTCGGTCAACAAGTCCCTGGACGCCGTTAAAGACCTAGGAGCCGTCAAGCAGGATCAGACCAACATCCTCTTCAGCGGCACTACCGTCGCAAATGGAACTGCGCTCGCCATCGTATGCCTGACTGGTTCCTCCACCGCGATCGGTGACATCCACGCCGAAATCTCCAAGGACGACGACGAGAAGACTCCTCTGAAGCAGAAACTCGACGACTTTGGCGAGCTCCTCGCCAAGGTCATTTCGGTCATCTGCATCTTGGTCTGGATCGTCAACTTCCGTCACTTCAACGACCCTTCCCACCACGGCTGGGTTCGAGGTGCAATGTACTACTTCAAGATCGCTGTGGCTTTGGCTGTAGCCGCCATCCCAGAGGGGCTTGCAGCTGTCATCACGGCTTGTCTGGCTCTGGGCACCAAGAAGATGGCAAAGAAGAACGCCATCGTCCGTCATCTTCCTTCCGTCGAGACGCTCGGCTCGACCAACGTCATCTGCTCCGACAAGACGGGCACGTTGACCACCAATCAGATGTCGGTCACCCATTTCACCGTCTTTGAATCCGCCAAGGACATGGCTGACTACAGCGTCTCCGGTTCCACCTTCGCTCCTATCGGTCAGATCACCGCTCCCAACGGCGAGAAGGTGACCGGTCTCAACCAGCCAAGAACCCCTTTCCATGCGCTGGCTGAAGTGTGCTCTCTCTGCAACGACTCTTCGGTTCACGTCGACGACCACGGCAACTACACTACGGTTGGTCAGCCCACAGAGGCAGCTCTCAAGGTGTTGGTAGAGAAGCTGGGTCATCACGACCACTCCGTCAACGAGAAATTGGCTACCTTGAACAACTTCGCGCGAGCTAGTGCCGTCACCGACGAATACGGAAAGGCTCACCCTCGTCTTCTCACTTTCGAGTTCAGCCGCGACAGGAAATCCATGTCCACTTTGATCCAACGATCTTCAGCTACAGGATGCTTGCTGGTCAAGGGCGCCCCCGAGACCGTTGTCGAGCGATGCGACTCTATTCAGGTTGGCAAGCAGACGATTCCGCTCTCGAGCGCTTTGCGAAGCAAGATCTCGGAAAAGGTTTTGGAGTACGGAAAACAAGGTTTGCGAACGTTGGCTCTGGCGATCAAGGAAGATGTTCCCTTGGACGTCGAATCGTATCGTAGCAGTTCTCCTAGCGACTATGTCGAATTTGAGCAAAAAATGACCTTGATCGGATTGGTCGGAATGATGGACCCACCTCGACCTGAAGTCAAGCAGGCGATTCAACGATGTCGACAGGCTGGAATTCGGGTCATCGTTATCACGGGCGACAACAAGAACACTGCCGAAACCATCTGTCGACAGATCGGCGTTTTTGGCGACGCTGAAATGCTGGAAGGCAAGTCGTACACCGGACGAGAGTTTGATCAACTTTCTACAACGGAGAAGCTGGAAGCGGTATCTCGAGCCTCGCTCTTCTCTCGTGTGGAGCCGTCGCACAAGTCGCAACTGGTGGATCTCTTGCAGTCTCAGGGTCTTGTGGTGGCTATGACGGGAGACGGAGTGAACGACGCACCAGCTCTCAAGAAGGCCGATATTGGGATTGCGATGGGAAGTGGTACGGACGTGGCCAAGTTGGCTGCGGATATGGTGCTCGCCGATGACAACTTTGCTACTATCGAGGCCGCGGTTCAGGAAGGCAGGAGCATCTTCAACAACATGCAGTCCTTCATCCGATACCTGATCTCGAGCAACATCGGAGAAGTGGTTTCGATCTTCTTGACCGTACTTTTGGGATTGCCCGAAGCTCTGATTCCGGTTCAGCTTCTGTGGGTCAACTTGGTCACTGATGGATTGCCTGCAACTGCACTCGGATTCAACCCGCCCGCAACTACGATCATGAAGGAGCGACCTCGGTCCAGGAACGATCCTTTGATTTCT
The DNA here is from genome assembly GCA_928724795.1 of Ustanciosporium gigantosporum. Lineage (NCBI taxonomy): Eukaryota > Fungi > Basidiomycota > Ustilaginomycetes > Ustilaginales > Cintractiaceae > Ustanciosporium > Ustanciosporium gigantosporum. The sequence goes on from CAKMXM010000002.1 coordinate 1,458,965, forward strand.
GGATGGATCTTTGCTAGGTACATGGTGGTGGGTGCATTTGTGGGAGCTGCCACCATCTTTGGATATGCTTGGTGGTTCCTATACTACACGGGTGGACCTCAGATCTCGTACTCTCAGCTGAGCCATTTCCACCAATGTGGATTGCCTACTTCGAGACTCCCCGGAGCGTTGTTTGAAGGGGTGGATTGTTCCATCTTCACATCTTCGCGTCACCCAGCTACCATTGCACTGTCAGTGTTGGTAGTGGTGGAGATGTTTAATGCGTTGAACGCCATCAGTGAAACCGATTCACTGTTGACGTTTGGACCCTGGAAGAACCCGCTCCTGATTGGAGCCATCTGCCTAAGTCTTGGACTGCATTACGCGATCTGCACGATCCCTTTCCTGCAGGATTGGTTCCAAGTAGACCGATTAAGTTGGGAAGAGGTCAAGGCAGTGGTTTATATCTCGGCCCCGGTCATCCTCATCGAAGAGTTCTGTAAACTTTTTACTAGAATGTTCCTCCTCAACAAGGCCGAGGACCCGACCGCAACCGGAGTCAAATCCGGCAAATCTAACGGTGCCCTGGTCAACGGCGAAAAGAAGCATCAGTGAACCCGACAAGAACCTTGGACGACCTTTGTGGTGCCTTCAATGCAACTAGAATGCAAAACCCGCACTACGCGCTCGCTGTAAACACTTTCCTAACCCCCATACATACATAAATACATACATAAAGATGATCAAGATGTATCTTAGATTGCTACCTTGCCCGATCCCTCCCCCAACAGCAGCACCAAGCACTAAGCACTAAGCACTAGAATTAGATTTTGCCCGCCCCGAAAGCCTTTGAATGCCTGATTCTGTTCGTGTGTCCGTGATCTGAGTTGCCGCTACGACTGAGATTGGGAGAAGTGCCACCACATGCGAATGGTTGATTGATTGTTTGAGGTACAGCAAGGGCAAGCAACTTGGTTGCGTTAGACTGCAGTGTAGTTGCCGTGCAGAATGGCGCCCGGGGCAGGGGGGGGTATGATGTGAGTCTCTAGTTCAGCAACCTTGGATCTTCCACCCGACGAGGTCCTTAGGATCCGTGAGTTGGGCCTCTAAAGTTCTACATCCTTGGCAGAAGAGGTGTTGTGGACCGATACATTGCCAAATCTGTCTTCCTTTGATTTGAGAAATGGTTTGTGCTAGGTTGCATTCCACCCCTTCTACTTTGGGGAAGGGAGAGCGGGAGAGCCAACATACGGCGTTACTTCCACCTACTCCGTCCGCATGGAAAAATTGGTAGGGTAGACCGGAGAGTGTAGATGGGTCCACGCCCACTGGTGATGGGGAAGCATTTGAAGATGATGTGATGAGAAGGAGAGCAAGGAGTAAAGGCCAAAAAAGGCCCAGGAGGTGAGGTATCGATGTGCGCATCTCAGCGGCGAACGTGTTCAGCGCCACGTTTGGATGGTTATGCTGATTGGTGGTTTGAGTGGTCGGTGGTCTTCTGATTCGACAGAGAGTGTTGACCAATAGCGCGTGCGGTTTAGGGATGCTATCGGCGTTTCCGAGTGCTGTGGTGGCTGAGGAGCGGAACTTTGTGACGCAACTGCAACTGCTTCGGATGTTGATGGTGGAGCGTATGTGGCGATGGTTCCGAGAAATGATCAAGTGTTGACGAGCACTAAGGAATCAATGGGCTGGCACAAAAGTGAGGGGCTAGATGAGACTGTGGATTGGTGCCAAATTGGATGCGCCTCGTAAACTGGTTACGACGGAGAGCAGCAGTGTTAGGAGGATGGTATTGATGGTCTTGGTGGTGGTGGTGGTGCGCAACGGCGACCAGATCGGGCGGGTCTCGTCTGCAAGTTGCAGTCACAGTTGCTGAATCACACACAACCACAAACACCCATGACCAGGCTCAACCACGAATCGAGTAAAGGTGATGCTGTTAGATCGGTGAGTTGAGGTGTGGAGCATTGACCGACGTCTTGCATACGTTGACAGACAAGACACACTCCGAACCTCGGATATCATTCCATGGACTTTGGTGGTGTCTGGTGTTGGTCTTGTCACTTTCTATTCACTGCTTTCCTTGGTTGGACGGTTAGTTCTGGTTGGACGGTTGGTTCTGGCTTGTCTCGGGGTGTATGAGCTTGAGCTGGGTGGTAGCCATCCTAGCTTACCCTTATTCTACCGTGAAGAAGGCACTACTCCACCATGAACAGTAACAACCTCAACTTTTCGGCTTCCAACTCGTACTCTTCCTCCTCCTCCTCCTCATCATCATGGCAGGCCAAACTCATTGAAGCCCAAGATACGGCTACCAAAGCGACCAAACTCGAGTTTGCCAAAAACTACAACGCAGCTTTTGCCCACTACGTTCGATCAGGACAACTCTTTTTGTGGTTGCTCAACAATTTTCCTTCTCCTTCCACTTCCAGTTCCATTTCCAACCACCACAATGGCCTTCCCAACAGCGCCGCCAACAGCTTTGGATCACAGGATGCTCCATACAGTAGGGAAAAACTCAAAAATATGGCTACAAAAGTCATGCAGAGAGCAGAGAAAATCAAATCTCTCAAGACGCATCTCGTAGAACCGGTGCTGTTGGATCCCCTGAGTGATGAGCAACAGTCTAATGTTGTGAGAATCTCTTCTACGATCAATGGTGTTCGTTGTCCTGCTTGGTCTGAACCACCTCCCAACGTCGCAAGTCTTAGAGCAGAAACATCAAGCGGTTCGAGCAAGTCAGAGCACCAGCTTTGGACGGATCCGGATGGACTCTTGAAACTCTCCCGGCAACAAATCCGAAAAGGTGCTGTTTGGAGAAGACCGCTGCGATCGCATACTCCGAACCAAGAAGATCCAACCAAGCCCCCGAAAACGAACACGGCTCAAGCCCAAGTCGATTTCGGCTCCTGGCCGAGCAGTCAGCAATTGAAAGGCAAGGATATTGTGCAGGACATTGTATCCGACTGCTCCTTTGTGGCAGCCTTGGAGGTAGCTTGTGAACACGATGCTCGTTGGGGCACAAATCTAGCCACGAAAGCTCTCTACCCTAAAGATCCGCGTACAAGCCTTCCAACACAAAGTCCTGACGGTCGATACACGGTCAAATTCCACATCAATGGGATCGAACGTGCTGTTTCCATCGATGATCACCTTCCTTACTATCCTGACCCACAAGACGCGGATACGGAGAATGCAAGCAGCGTCGTCGGTGGAAAGTCAGATCACCCGAGACTGATGTGTGCGTCTGTACGCGACAACGTCAACCATGTGGATGACAAAAGTGGACCGCTAATCTGGCCAGCCCTTGTCGAGAAAGCATATCTCAAGCTGATGGGGGGATACGATTTCCACGGCTCCGATTCCAGCCTAGACCTGTACGCATTGACAGGATGGATACCCGAACAAGTCTTCTTACACAAGTCAGGCTTCCAAAGAGAAAAAGCTTGGAAGAGAATCTACGAGGCATACTATCCCCCTTCTTCATCTTCATCTTTAGCTTCACCTTCAGCTTCATCCAATCGAGCACGAGCAAGTCAACTCATGATCACCGCAGGAACCGGCGCCAGTGAGAGTGTCGTTGGGGTGGGACTGGTTCAAAAACACAATTACGCTGTACTGGATTTGAAGGAATCAGGATCCAATCGATACGTTCGGCTGATGAATCCCTGGCGAAACTCGGCGAGTGGATCAATTGTCGCGATTACAGTACCTAGCCACCACGCCAAGCAGATCTTTGGTAGTAGTGGCACGCAGACCGAAGAACAGGTAGTGGCATCACGCGACGCAGCGCTGCACGACTTACTTGCCAGACAAGTCGATCTGAACACAAAACAGGACGAACAAGACCCAACCTTTACAGTCACTTGGGACGATCTATGCACGTATTTCGATTCCATCTACTTGAACTGGGATCCCCAACTTTTTGCATATTCCGTACGAGCTCATTCAAGCTGGACTGTCGCCACTCAGCATCCCGCTACTCCACCGCAATTGGACACTACCATTGTTCGGAGCGGTACGAGCGATGTCAGCTCAACTACCCGTGGATCGACAGGTACAGCAAACGTTGCGAATCCATCTTCCGCTAGATGTTCCACACCGACTTCCTTCTCCTCCATAGATGCGACTCAGAACCCTCAGTTCCGGCTAACCCTGGCAGGCGCGAACTTGGACTCGGTCCGAGCAACAACTGCATCGCATGTTGACGCCGGCGTGGAGGACCAGACGGAGGAAGAAGATCAAGTGTGGTTGCTCTTGACTCGACACTATCCTGGGTCCACCCAATCGGGTACGATGGAGAAGGACCAAGCTACTGCGACAACCCACTCGAGCGGTACTGCGCAAGCTCACAATCAGTCCACCACCACAGCTTTCATTGCGATCCATGTATTCGAACCTACTTACACCCGATCGCATTCGAGTTCTGGTTCCAGTTCCGAGACTGGTGGTGGCCGAGGCAGTGTGAGGACCGCGCCGGGCCCATCACCCACAAGCACGTCTGCAACAACGTCGATTGCTCACTCGACGCGCAAAACGGGCTACTACGTGGACGGTCGACAGACGCTAGTCCGACTTTTCCCATCCCGGGGATTGCGCCGCACATCCTTGGCTGACGAGGTGACTTATACCATCGTACCTTCTTTACAGCTCGAGGGTGGCGATTCCGTTGGTGGCACAAAACACAACGTTTACAACTACACGCTGACCATCTACACGCGTCTCCGACCGATCCTGGCATTGTGTGCCGTTGTGAACCAGTTCCCCTTCAAACAAACGTTTAGTGGGTCCTGGACGCAGAAATCGGCGGGGGGTAACGCAACTTTCCCAACATTTATCCACAATCCACAGTACAAACTCACCTTGTTTGGCAAAGCGAAGGTCAAATTGACGCTTCAGACGAAGAAATCTGTCCCTGTGCAGGTCGTACTGACTTACCCGCCCCATTTACCTAGCACCACGAATACGATGAATGGGAGTGCTAGTACCACCCGCGGCAACACGGTTAGTGGTGGTGATAGTGGCGACTTGAGGGTCTCGACACTACAAGAAGGGGATATAATCCTCTCGAGCGGTATGTATAACCACGGCTTTGCAACAACTTCTACGCTATACCACCCCACAAACGCCGCCCACAGTAGTAGTAGTAGCCTTACCAGCGGTAACGGTAATAGTGAAGCAGAGTTGGAAGCAGGAACCTACGTCGTGATCTGTTCCACGTTCGAACCAAACACTTTGGTCGATTATTCTCTGATCGTTGAAAGCAAACCCATCGGTATTGCTAAAAGTGATGGTGGTGGTGGTGGTGGTGGAGAACAAGGATTGTTGACTGTCAAACTTGTCCCTCAAGAAGGTGCGGGCATGTTTCAAAGAGTTTTGAACTCTGTTTGGAAGGTCACTACCAGCAACAACCATGGTCAAGACAGAAACAATGATGCGCACGGTGGTGTTGCGATGAATTCGGCTGGTGGTACTGCGGCAGGCTCCCCTTCCCACGGCAGCTATTTCCGGAATCCAACTTGGAAGATTCGTGTTCGACGGCCAAACACGGTCGTTATGGCTCGGTTGCGGATCGTCACCAGCCCTAGCACCAGCACTAGCACTGCCTCCTCGACGGTCGCGGCTGGGGCGGGGTATCCGTACATCAACCTAGCCTTGTTTCGTCTCCTTGTCCCCTCAACCAATTCAGACACAACCTCGTTATCGCGTGAATCTCTATCAAATTCGAGAGGAAAACAAGTTCAGGAAGTCGCTTCCAGTGGATCATACTCAGATTTGGCTGCTGGTGTTTTACTACCAAAGGTCCGGTTGGAACAGGATACGACCTACGTCCTTATTCCGAGCACATACAGTCCCAATGTGGAATCCAAGTTCGAGATCTTGCTCTGGTTCAACCAGGCTGATTCTCTCGATATTAGCTCTCCTCCTTGAAGGCTTAGCCAAGACACATCGCACACACGCACATGCACATGTACTTGTACAGAGCATTGAAATGTAGCTTTGTAAATAAGCTGATGGACTACGACTACAAGTTGCGGATCCAGAAAAAGAACGCGTTGTTGTTGTTACGCAAATTCGTAGTATCCCGGAACGACTTGTTGAAGCAAATTCTCCATTTCACCTTGGGAACCGAGTAGCCAGATGTGGTTGATGACGGACTTCCTTGCCCCCTTACTTGTACCTGCCCCTGCACCGAGGAGACTTGTACCGATATCCACACCTCGTGTTGTGTCTCCATCATCGTCATCATCGAGACTCTTCTTTTCGCCAAACATTATCCAACATTCCCTGCCGCTGCTCCTTGTCGTACCACTACCACTATTCGTCGTTGTGGTGTTGTTGGTGGCGGTAGTGGGACGACGGTTAAAGAAAGTTGAGTCAGGGTGAACCGACACTTGTTCACCATGGACGATGGTTTTGTACGTCATACTCGCTTCATCGAACTTTGCTAGATTGGGGAAGAACCCACTCAAAAAAGTTCGTGTTAGTCGAGATACGTCGCCTTGACATGACGTGTTGTTGGGAGATGTTGGATCGCAGATCTGTACCTGGTCTTCGACGTCGCTGTTGGTACCACTGGTAGACTTTGTTGCGTTGGCACTACTGCTGCTGCTGCTGCTGTTGCTAGCCAGAGCGATACTCCGTAACCTTGTTTGCAAAAAGTTTCGAACTCGTTTCGCTTTCACCAAGGTATCGTATCGAAGGGAATGTTTCTTGCACCATGATTGAGCGTTCGAGTTCTTTGCATGATCAACGTTCTTGAAAGCAGTAAAAACGTTGTAGAAGAGCAAGAAATCCGACTCCATTGACGTAAATCTTCGTCGTGCCAATTGGGTTTGTGGGTCTTTTGGACGTATGAATAGGGAAGATTCGGTGTGACAGACTAGGAACATTGAAAGTATCGTCAATGCTTCTTGTGCGCACCCCCCAGTCGCTGTGGATGTGGGTGAGGGGTGTACTCGCGCACTCTCAATCAAGACTCGCTGCCAAGGAACGGGTACCTCTAACGGTAATCGCGACATTGTTTGGCCCAACGGCGTGAGCTTTCCTGTCCCGACTCCTGCGTCAGATGTTGCTGGTCCTGTCTGCGAGGAGGAAGTCTTCAGTGGAGGCTGCAAAACGCCATAAGCGACCAAGTTCGTCAGCGCGTCAGCAAGCATCTCGGGTGGGGGACTTGGAGGGAAGTAATCGAACTTGGCCAAGTTTTGGACCCCAAGAGCCTTTAGACCCAACACAGCTGTGCATAGATCCGATCGTGTCATTTGGGGAGGTAAAAGGTGTTGAGACCGTATGCGCGAATTGTAGTCTTGTTCCGTGTAGAGTCGGTAACAAAGACCCATTCCCATCGATGTTCCCGAGCCTTCTGGATCCCACCCAGCAGCAGCAGCAGCAGCAGCTGTGATGTGAGCGCCTCGACGAGCAGCTATCTGTTCGGGAATCGTACTGATGCGATGGGCAGTAGAGTTGACGCCTCCGCGCTGCCCAACTTGACGTACACGGAGTGTGTAGAACCCTGAATCGACGACGAATTGGATGTTTGGTATGGGCGGGAGGTTCAATTCATGTATTCCGTCATCGTCGGCAATCGTCGCAACAATGACCTTTCTTTCACGGTACCCTGCCGAATCCATCACCTCAACGAGGTTGTCGGGTACACTCGAATACAGAGGAACTAATTTCATCTGTAGCCCTGTGGAGGACGATGAGGATGAGGCACTGTGCACGTATTCCGCCTGACGATCAGCCAGCTCCTGGACAGCTTGGTTGACTTGTTTTACGGTGGGCAAGAAAACCAATATGTCACCGGGTCGATCCTCCTGATGCCCATGGATCCTCCAGACCGTCTCGACGGCTTTAGCGACATAGTCTTGACAAGGCTGTTCGAGGTACGCTATGTTTGGAGCTGTGCTTGACAACGTTTTTGCATTGTTGTTTTGGGCCAAGATCTGGATGATGCCAACAGTAGAGGCGCCGGGCAACTCTGAAGAGTCGGACTCGGCGAAAAAGTCTTGAACAAGCTCCACGAAGCCGTCGCCTGTGCTTTTGGAGGTGGTTGAGGCGTTTTTTGCACCGGCATTGTTGTTGTACTGCGTAGAAGGAGGGGTAGTGGCAGTAAGAAGAACTCTGAGTGTTGGTCTAAGTTTAAGAACCTTTTTGAGTAGGCTGAGGAGGAGGTCCATATACAGTGTTCTTTGGTCTACCGCTTCGAGCACCAGGACGCTATACTTTGAGAGGAGGGGATCTTGTTGCAGATCATTGAAAAAGAGTTGATCGGGGGTAGTGTAGAGCACTTTTGTCTTTATTGGGTGGTACGATTCCCGAAATAGAGGTAGGCGGTAGCCTATCACATCTTGCGTTTGCGTTTGCGATGATGGTGAGGGAAGAGAGGATGAGGACGAGGACGAGGATGAGATCCAATGCGGGTTGGCTCGATGCTGTTGTACGGCAGATTCGACGAGCTTTGAGGTAGGTCGGATGAATCCAACGATTCCCTTTTGGGCGGGTGAATCGGCCCATCCTGCTGCCAAGAGGTTTGCGGGGATCTGGTGCAGGAATCGATACGATGCTACGGAAAAGGGAGAGAGTAGTAAAGTGACGGGATGTCGTTCCAATGAGTACAAGAGTCGATTCAAATCATCTTGTTGATGCCCCGTCGGAGGATTCGGCTTGGAGCCCGAGCTCGAGTTTGAGCTGGCTTCTGTGTAAGGAGCATGGAACGTGGAAGACGAGGTCGAAGCTGAAGTCGGAGGAGCAGAATTCAGCGAGCCTGGCTTCAGGAACGCCGGCATGCTGGTGGATAGTACGCTGACAGCCCCCGTCTCCGACTCTACCCCTCTGCTGCTGCTGATGATAATGTCGGAAGTAGAGTTCAACTCATCGCACCGGGCGCAAGAGGGTAGAGATCATGGACGCAAGTCAAGAAGTCCACCCGATCAAGGTTGAGGATGGTATGATGGAATGATCAACCGTGCATCTGCCACCAAAAACGAGAGAGACCAACACCTCCACAAAATCACTTTTTTATCAACATCGTATGCGATTTTACTTGTGCCTCCTGCTCATCATCAACGCTGTCATCGTCATCAACATCATCAACGCCCTCAATCACAGCAACGATCACTTCATCCCTTCATCTCTGTCGCAACTGATATGGTATCCAGCAGCAGCGGCAGCAACTCTCGTGAACAGAACGCGGTGGGATCCAGGAATCGAGATGACGATGGTCTGCACACCTATCTCGTCTCCAATTATCCAACGACTTTTGCCGATCCTACTGGTTCCTCGTCTCCCCTACCATCGCTATACTCTGATCTAACGCGTCAAAAACGATCCAACCCTTCGGGATATCGAGCCAACGTGGAACTGTGGACCACTTTGCTGTCCAATGTCACTTTAGATGGCGTGCAGGATGGGAAGTTACCCACCACTGCTACTGACACTGCTGCTGCCCAGAGTAGTAGCAAACATACGAGCGCTGCTGATACCTCGTCAAACGATTTCACAGTGCAACATGCCCACAATCAGCGAAGCCAACGCAGTCACAGAACCATCTTCCGATTGAACGAAGCGACCAAGATCCAGTGGACTGTTGAAGGTGTCGGTCGACCACTTGGGTTGGGCACCGTGGTGGAAGAACTGAATCGAACGGGACGGTTCATCCCCCTAACACGTTTTCTTTCGTCAACCCGACCTTTTCCTACACAGTACACGTCTCAATCGGAACACCAAGGATTGTCCCGATTCATCCCTGCTGCACCTTCAGCCGGAGCAATAGCATCGACATTACTCCTAACACCACTGAAGTTTGTTGGTTCGCAAATCGGCAATGTCTTGTTCTCGAGTACAAACAACGACAATGATGATGACGGGGCGGATTACAGTCTGGATGAATCACTGTTTCGCAAAAACCAAGGCGATTGGGTCGTCTACGCAAATGTCCAGCGGATTGGCTCGGCATTCATCCAATCCCATTTCGCATCCCCTGAAGCAACGAATCCACTAGCCTGCTTGTTGACGAAACAAGAGTTGCGGCAACGGTTGGAACGCGTGTTGGCCCAAGAGCACGGAGAGCAGGAAGAGAAGCAAGCAGGGTACCGACTAACAGATCAAGACGTTGAAGTGATGTTAGTTCACTTGACACGAGACAGTGGTGGGTTTGCCGTACATTCGCGGGGGATCATAAAACTGGCTTCTGTGGCGCACGAAGCTGTTTCCCCCATAACCGAGGAAGACTGTGGCATACTTTGCGTCAAGACAACCCAAGTCTCCGTTGGCCTTCAAATTGGTGAACTTGAACGACGAATCTCGAATCTCGACGAAAAAATCAAAGATAAGTTACGCAATAACCAAAAGTCCCAAGCCATGTCATACCTAAGATCCCGGAAAGCAGCTCAAGAGTTACTAGGTAGACGAACAGAAGTCTGGAATACTTTGAACGACATATTGCTTAAAATCGAACAAGCAAAAGCAGATGTAGACATCTTGAAAACTTACCAAACTAGTTCCCGTGTCCTTCACTCCATCCTACACAACAATCCACAATTTAATGTTGCTAACGTCGATAAGATCACGGAAGAGTTACAGCAGAATCTGGAGGACGTTGACCAACTAGATCAAGCAGTTAACAGCATCGCTGCGACAACTAAAAACGATATCGACGACGACGAAATCCAGCAAGAGTTTCAAGAGTTACTACTGTCCTCCCAACAACAACAAACACAGAACAACACAGTCAAGAACAACCCGAAAGGAGCTACCCAATCAGAAACACCTGTGCCACCAGCGCAAGGCCAAAAACCAGAATCCTCTGAATCCCAACAACAACAACAACAACAACAACAACAACAACAACAGGAGGATGATCTACGCCGACGGTTGGAAAATCTACGAACTACACCTACTTCCACGGCCAATCAGGGTAGTACCTCACAGTCGGAGTCAGGTGCAGCAGCACGCACACAAGACCAGAAACAAGAGCAAGGGCAAGAGAAAGCACAGAAGCCAGAACAAGAAAGGGAAGCGATCCGGGTTTAGCCTTCCGACCGGTTCCGTTCGATCTTATCCGGAGATCAATTCTACGTCTGGAATTTTGAAATGGATTCGACAAAGGACACGTGCTTCTGGTTCAGCACATAGATGTGAATACAGCAGACTTCATGGTCTTGGTCGAAAGGCAGGCAAGCTATAGAACATTATGCTGGTTGGAATGCATAGGTAGTCGATGATGATACCACTACTACTGATGATGTAGTGTGTGTTGTTTTTGTTCACAGTGTATGAGTGTGATTGCCATGCGATGGCGAGTGCAAGAACGAATGATTGAGAACCAAGTGGAGAGTGTGTGCGTGGGTTGCTTGAAGGGATGATGCGCTTTTATGATTGGGCAACAACACCGTTTACTTCTCTCCGTTAGGGTTCATTCGTCGCTTACCACCGGGTCCAGCAACAGCGTTGACGAATCTGGAAGAAGTGATACGGGAGAGGAGGGCAACTCAAACAGTCAGAATCCGATCAGAACAACAAGTGAATACGGCATTTGCCAACAGCGGCAGCTGAACCAGACGAGGAGGGACACGCATTCTTTGAGGGGATTGCCGCCTTCAATCCAAGCGAAGGTAAGCATGATCCTCCCTTTTCTTTGTAAGCCGAATCCTCCATGTCCTTGCTCCGATGAGAATCTCCTTCAATAAAGACCGTGGTGCGTCCGCATTGTGTCTGCGAGTACGTGCTGGCCACACTCATCTCGTGTGACAGGTCTTCCCATCGCCAGCCGTTCCCTCCGAAATGATGGTGGCCACATCGCCGTTTTGCGTCCTCTTTCAGCTCCATCCTCGTCTCGGTATCGTTTGATGTCGTTGGCCCGTGTGAGAGAAAGAGACTTACCGTCGGGTGTACAACAATCGCTTCTTGGCTCGGCCCTTGGGCTGCTTGGCCTTCTCTTGCTTTTCGACCTTGGGGGTCTGCGACTTGACCTTACCGGCACGAGCGAGGGATCCGTGAACCTTACCCATGGTGGATTATATGATATGGGGATGTGTGGGGAAGACTGTGGTTGCAAAATAGCAATAGCAGATGACGGTGATGACGATGGCAAATGTGTGGTCAGAACACCGTAGTCGATGAAGAAAATGGAGGTCGAAGAGACGGCCAAAGCAGAAAACAACGCTTCCGAGATCAGATTGTGTCGGTAGAGGTGGTCGGAGTGAGATGCAGGTGAAACCTAGGCCGACGAACTCAACAGGGTGTGGTGTAGTGTGATTGGTCGCTAGGCTATTATAGGTGTCTGCAATGAGAAGTGTCTAGCGTCGCAGCGACCGAAAGCTGGGAGTCGCGATCGAGGTTGATATGCTATAACAAACTTGTCGATCGGAGTAAAGCGTTGGAGGTGGTTGGGTATGTACGCCACCCTATTCTCAGGTGATACGCTGTTGAATTGAGCAGATGTCGAAAACGTTTGTCGATTGGACGTTGAGATAGCTGGGAGGACGAAGCGCAGGTTGTCTGACTCGGAAGACGTTGTCTGCTGAGGCTAAGCGATGATGTATGATACCTACGTTGATGCGAAACCTTGACGATATGGAGTCCAGGAGTCAAGAAGGAGAAGTGCGATGGCGTCTAGCTCAACTTGGTTGCGGATGTTGTCAACGGCACACTCAACTCACTGTGACTGCGCTTGGCTGGCTGGGCTGACTGACTAGGCTGGCATATCGGTCGCTTTGGTTGACCAAATGCTTTGCTTTGCCTTGCTGTGCGATCGTTAACTTTGGTTGAAATGGGGTTAATTGAGCGCATATAAGACTACCCTGACTTTGTTACTTGGGCTCAGTGAATTTTCTAATCCGTGATACATCGGTAAATAACTCGATTTAGACAATAACGACTAACATCTTTAACATTTGTGACGATGAGATTCCCGGTGAATCGAAATTCAACAGAGGGCTCTTGGTTCTCATATTCGATTCGCTACGCACAGCGAATTTTGTCTAGCGCGCCAAAAAAAAAGGCGTAGTGTCCCGTCTGAATGGACAAAGTCGTGGGAACTTTTCACACGTGATTTCTCCCCTGCATTCCAATCTGGGGGACTGTGATTCGTGCGTGACTGAGTGAATGTTAGGTCGCAGCAACCTGGCTCTCATTTCCTGGTTTGCAAGACCAAGGCTGGAAGAAGCAGCAGCAAGCTCTCGAGAAGACAGGCTGGACGACATCACAAGAGTAGTTTACTTTGTAGATCCTTACCCTCTTCCACGCATCTACTTCTCAACCTCGTCCTCAACCCCGTCAAAACAGTAAGTAGACCAGACGGAACGGTGAAATAGAGCAGCAGCAGCAGCAGCAGCAGCAGCAGTACTATTAGCATGATGGCAGCGAGTAGCATCAACAATTCGACCTTAGCAGGACCGACACTTGCAGCAACACCGGACACACTCGATGCAGTACACTTCATCACCAACAGCCCTCTATCGTCAGTCTTTACATCCAGTGTATGCTTCCATCATATCTCACGACTTCAGGCGGCAGAAAAGCAGCTTTGATATCTTTTGGTATCGAGGTTATCTATGTGCCACGATGTTCTTCTCGATCAGCAATCAACAATCAGTGGTCGCAAAACAGGGTCACGACGCAAGGCAGAACCGTGAAACATTGTTTTCGTGATGGCTATGTGAAGGAAATTGCACTCGGTTTCCAACTTGCACTGCTGCTGCTGCTGCTGCTGCTGCTGCTGCTGCTGCTGCTACTCTCTTACCCTCGTTTCCCCTACATCCGTTCGAATCCTGTTTCAGTAAGCTGACTCCAGCACCATCACCACTTTCGCTTCATACCAGCAGCTCTTTCCAATCAGCAAGATGATTATCAGCAAGGAGAACCGAAAGACCATTTACGCCTCTCTTTTCAAAGAGGGTGTTATGGTTGCACCCAAGAACTACCAGGTTCAGCACCCTGAGCTCGAAATCCCCAACTTGGAAGTCGTCAAGGCTCTTCAGTCTTTGACTTCCAAGGGATACGTTCACACTCAGTTTTCTTGGCAGTGGTACTTTTACACCTTGACTGATGAAGGTGTTGAGTATCTCAGGGAGTTTTTGCACTTGCCTGCCGAGATCGTTCCCGCTACTCACAAGCGACCTGCTCGACCCGCCCGTGCCCCCGCTGGACGTGACGGCGCTTACAGAGCTCCCCGAGGTGACCGAACCGAAGGTGGTGCCGACCGAGAGTACCGACGAAGAGACGCTGGTGCCGCCCCCGCCGACAAGAAGGACGGCGCCCCCTCGGGCGAATACCGACCCCGATTCGCTGGTGTCGGTCGAGGCGCCCCCCGACAGTAAATCTGTCCCCACCTCTTTCCAATCTAGTTTGTCTGCTTTCGTCTGCGAATCATTACTCGCACTCGTAAAATAACAGACATCACTAAAGCAAAAAATCTATGGTCACAGTTAGGCACGTCATGGTGTAATCGTATATCGCTTACAGAAACCGGGCGTCGGGCAGGTGCCCTTAGTCTTTCTTGGTGATCTTTCCTCTCTCTCTCTCTCGATCCAATGTGGTTGTACTCGCATTACATTCAACAATAATCTTCAGTCTCATCTCAATTTCTCTCTCTTTCTTTGCTTCTTGTATGAGTGGTTGTTAGCATGTGCTTGAGCAAACATCTAAATGTTCTTGTCATTGGAAGGTGGATACGTTATTATTCGCAGAGTAAGGAGGATCACGACATGCCATAAATTAGCGAACGTAGCATACGAACTGGATTGCAATAATAAATGTAGACGAATCAATGTTTCGTGACGGTACGTTTCGAAGATCCGTTCTAGGCTTCACTACTACCTTTACCACCTCTTCCACCCTGTTTTCTGGCCTCTGTGCCACCGAAATCCGTTTTGCTTGGAATTTCTTGTTGTTGTTTGCTCGGTTTTTGATCCGACGAGTGACGTTTTTGGGTGGCCATTTTCGAAGTTTCTTGGTTTGCTGAAGAGGAGCTAAAATCGGTCGAGTTGTTGGTCTCGGATTCGATTTGGTTGGCTGATTGAGAAGGTGAGGGTGCAGAACCTGAGTATGCACCTTCTGAGTGGGCAATTTCCTCGGTCTAAATGTACCATGTCGACAGACAAGCAGATCAGATGGAGAGTCATGGAAGAAGACCGAGGTCAGATAGGAACACTTGAATAATAATGAATCGGGAAAATGCAGTCGGCGGAGAAAACACTCACACTTCCAGCTCCCGGAGTAGTAGCTTCGGATTCAGTACCCGGTTTCACAGCCGAACGAGTCACGTTGGTTGGTGCAAAACTGAACCTTGTGCTGAAGGACGCTACTCTTGTCGCTGAGGAAGTTGTTGTAGTGGTGTGGGTGGGAAGACGTTTTCCGAGCACGCTGCCGCCACCGTTTCGGAGTCCTGCCGACGTTCGCAAAAGAGTTTGTCGAAGCATCATCGCAAAAGCAGTTCTTTCTCTAGTTTCAAAGAGTGAGCGGATAGGGTATGAAAGGACAAGGCTCGCCGGTATTTTGGCAACAGGAGCTATTATGGTCAAAAGGTCCTCGAGAAGAGACAGGTGGGGTATGGATAGACGGTCAGATACATGATTGTTCGTCAGGACCGATCGGTGCACACGCTTATATATGGGAAACCAGTCTCATCGAGGATCATCGTCACAGTCTCAGTCACAGTCTCAGTCACAGTCACGGCAGTCTCGGCCTCAAAGCTGCTGTGAAGTGTGCACTGACAGCCTGATTTCACTGGGTCCCTGTGGAGACCCTTTGACTCTGGCAGATGATGGAGGGTCGTGGCGGACTACTGACTGACGTTGATGCTCACTCACCAATGCATTCAACCGATTCGGCTAAAGATGTCCCGCACTTTACCGCCCAAATGGACAGGTCATACTTTGTTAGATTTATTTTATCCACAATCTGCAGACACCAACCTGCCACTCGAACTCACAGACGATGTTGGTTGGGCTTGGCTTCGTATTCGCGGCTCCAAGATCAAGGGACGTCTACCTTGAGATTAGACATCTAGAAATACAGCGTAAGATAAGAACCAGGAGCATCGGGTTCAGTGTTGTGAAAGGAACCCATGAGTCAAGGCTTCTTTGGGGGTGATACGTTTGGTCGGATCCAGTTCCAAGCATCTAGACAAGAAATCGATTAAGAGATTCATTGTTCGCAACTCGCCTCCTTTGAGCTGTTTGGCCGTGTTGCCTGGCAAGAGTCTCGCTCGCAAATCTTGGGTTGGGTTTGGATTGGGTGGCAGGACTTTCCTTGTCACGCTTCCCCCACCAGCACTGGCATCCAACCAAAGAAAAGTGTTGGTGGATTGGTCGAAATGTTGTTCGGCAAATTGACTTTTTCGTAACTGCTTGCTGGTCAATTTGCCTTTGAGTTCTTGCATCAGGAGCAACATATGGTTGTTGGATTTACCTGGGAACAGGATCTTGCCTGTAGCTAACTCGTACAGTGTACATCCAGCCGACCAAACATCGATACTGCAATCGTACGCCTGTCCCAAAATGATCTCGGGTGCTCGATAGAACCGAGAAACTAGGTACGGTGTGATCTCCATCTCGCTCAAATCCGATGCCGAACCCAAATCGCACAGCTTCAATACCGTTTTTGTCTCGTTTACCAGAATGTTGTCCGGTTTAATGTCGGCATGCATGATCCCGTTCTTTTCCAGATGCGAAAGCGCAAGAAACAGTTGATGCGCATACGTTCGTACCGCTTGTGTGTTCAAGCCGACATCCTTCCCAAATCGTCGCACAACATCTCGCAAGTTCAGGCTCAACGACTCGAACACCATACACAGGTGTCCTTTGTAGTCAAAGTGCCTTTCCAGCCGAATAATGTGCTTCTTGTCATGCGGATCCGATTCGTTCAACTTCCGCAAGATCTTGATCTCCTTGAGCCCCGCCTTATACATCGTCTCCTGGACACGGATGATCTTGATCGCCACTTCCCTGTCTTGATTATGCAGATCACGAGCTTTGGCCACCGAAGCAAACATACCTTTGCCCAGATTGGCAAAGATCTGATATCGACCCTCGTCCAACGACTCTCCCAGGATGATGCGCAGATACCCATCCGCATCGTCCCAATTGCTTTGCAATACGGAGGAAGAGGCACCTACGCCGGAATCACCCCTGGATTCAAGTAAGCCGGCTGTGGCAGAGGTAGCTGCAGAGGTCCTACTTTTGAGGACTCGGACCTTTTTCTTCCTCTTTGGACCTGCAACATCGGCATCATCCAAGGCGAACATGTCCAGTTCCTCGTCTTCATCTGTCACCTCGATCTCTTCGTATTCATCGTCTTTGGGCAGGCTCGCTTGTGCGGCATTCGAAGCATCGATGGTCACCATGTTGGTATGGTTTCCGCTAAGGTCGGATTTCATGCGACGTTGTTGCTCTTTAGCCAGCTCTGCAGCTCGGTCAGCATCCGGGTCCAAGTCGGCTGCCGAGACCTCTTCGCCCTCAGGACCAGCTTCGCCCGCCACGATGGCATGCTTAATGGGAATGTCGGAGGACTCTTTACGGATGCGGAACGAGGTTTCGGGCTGATCTGTCGCGGCTGGCTTTGCGACTGCGCTATCGGCAACCGCGTCGGGTGGAGCCGCATTGGCCGGATCAGAGGCTGAAGCCTGGGTGCTGGCCCGTGTCGGAGAAGCCGCAACGTCAGAGTTGATCTTGGCGCGAGAGCCGGACTCTCGATACTTTTCCAAGATTGCTTGACGTCTTTTGCGACTTTCTTCCAGGACTTTGGCTGTTTTATCTTCTTCGTTCAGGTCGAAGTCGTAATCGATATCTTCGAGGTGTGCTGGGTTGCTGGTGATTTCAGTTCTCTTGTTTCTGGCATCGAAAGCGGCAGACGTGCTTGGCGTTGTAGAGCCGACACCAGAGCGGGTGTGGGAAGAGCGGACACTGGTCTTTGCAGCATTCTGCACGTGTTCGGGATGTGCCGATACGTACCTGCGCGTTCCCGTCTGATCGGAAGCCAAGTGTGACACCCGGCCAGGAGAATGGCCATGTTTCGAAGTGTTTGAGTGAGCAAGTCGAGGGGACGACGGGCCTACGTCGCCATGTCGCGATCTCTTGTCCAGGCGGGGCTCGACATCTTCCTCGTAGCGATCCAGCCCATGCTGCCGCTTGGTGGAAAAACTAGAAGAGGAGTTTGAGCCGAATCTATGAGATGGAGGAGGCATTTTTCAGGTCCAGGATGAGCAGTGCAGAGCAAAGCAGCGCAAAATGGGGACAGGCGCAGAAGTGTTGAGGCGTGGACAGCAGCGAACGGAAGAATCAGGTGTCAGCAAAGTTCTCTAGATTAGGGGGTCAAATGCGATCATCGAGCCAGGACAGAGTCGGCATGCGACAACGTCGGTGTCAATCGATGATGCGAGTGGGCCGTACCGGGCAAGGCAGAAGCACAACTAGTAGAGTGGCTGTCGGATGTGAAGTGGAAGCGCGCTTGAAAGTGATGATGCCAGATGGCAAGGAGGAGGCAGGTTGGAAAGGAGGAAAGGATGGAAGGTTGGGATTGGAGTTGGGATCGCGGATCGAGAAAAGCTCTTCCGCCGCAAACCCTATCCGAATCGGTCCGGTCGAATTGTAGTCGGTCTTCGCACAGTGTGGCGTGTGAGATGCTTTCCGAGAATGATCCGACCCGAAAGCGTGGAAGAAGGGGAGTTGCGATGTTCCGATAGCTGGCTACGCCGAGTCTTGGATAAAGAAGCTGAGCGAGGTAAAGAAACAAGGCCGAGCCAAATTACGATGATGTTTGGCCTCGTTGTTGCATCATGCCGAATGATGAAAGTGTCAAAGTTCGATAGACGTGCGATCCTTCTTCTCAAGCCAATCCACGCCAACCCTTGGACCCTTTTCGAGCGAATTCCATTTTATTTCTGTTAGAGGAGTGTAGGGTAAGGGCCGAACAAGTAAGAGTTCTACCGAGCGAGATTCGTCTGCTGTGGTCCGAAGGGCCGAAGGGTCGAGGGTTTTTTGCGATTTAACAAACTTCTCTCCCGATAAGCGGCCGATTATCGCCAGCATTCGGGAGAATGGCAGAAAACCCTCAAATCCTCCTGCAGCGAATTCAGCGAAAGGATTTCCAAATTCAGCCCAAATTGATGGATCGTTCATCGGGAGTTGCGCAGTGGCGTCAGATCTGTGTGTGATTATCTCCTCTAAGCACAGCCAGATCATTCCAAGATTTCCACGCGATTAGAAAATGTCGATTTCCAGTCAAACGAGTCCGAATTCCCCCATCTTGGTTTGAAATCGCAAGTAGAATGTCAGATTACAAATGATTCGATAAATCCGGTCCTTCTACCTTGACTGTTCTGAAGCCGGATGTGATAAGACTACAGCTGAATTGAGGCAGAATTGCGCGAATTGGCATCTGGTCAGTGTATGATTGTCGGAACTCAGCCACGTCCAGACTTCTCGCTCGCTTGGCTCCCCTCGCGCCCTCGCACCTTTGCCCTGACTCCACAAGCGTTGTGTGAGCCGTGCGGGCGTCTCTGCCAAAGTGTGTCAGTATAAGCACCATCAATCCCTATATAACCTAACCCTCCCGCTCACTATCTACCCGATCCATCCACACCACCATCACCAGACATTCCAGTCACATTCGTCTGCTCAAAATACTATCGTCTATCACTCACATCCATACTCATTGCTAACGTTCATCGAACACCACATTCAAAGTAAGTGTTTCTCCATCGCACACTGCGCATTCATCCATCCGCCACCTCATCTGGCCTGGCTACTTCACTCAGCGAGAGACTCAGCGAAGGTGAAGAACCAGAGCATCTCCATCCGCTTACATTGATCATTTTGACTGACTACGCTTCCCTCGTCCTTACGCCATCTGCAGATGCAAATCTTTGTCAAGACCCTCACCGGCAAGACCATCACCCTCGAGGTCGAGTCGTCTGATACCATCGACAATGTCAAAGCCAAGATTCAGGATAAGGAGGGTATCCCTCCGGACCAGCAACGACTCATTTTCGCCGGAAAGCAGCTTGAAGACGGACGAACCCTTTCTGACTACAACATCCAAAAGGAGTCCACCTTGCACCTTGTTCTTCGTCTCCGAGGTGGTATGCAAATCTTCGTGAAAACCCTCACGGGCAAGACTATCACTCTCGAAGTCGAATCCTCTGACACTATTGACAACGTGAAGGCAAAGATCCAAGACAAGGAGGGTATTCCTCCGGACCAGCAGCGATTGATCTTCGCTGGTAAGCAATTGGAAGACGGCCGAACCCTCTCTGACTACAACATCCAAAAAGAATCCACCCTCCACTTGGTCTTGCGACTGCGAGGTGGTATGCAGATCTTTGTCAAGACTCTGACCGGTAAAACCATTACTCTTGAAGTCGAATCGTCCGATACCATCGACAACGTTAAAGCCAAGATCCAAGACAAGGAAGGAATTCCTCCGGACCAGCAGCGACTGATTTTCGCCGGAAAGCAACTTGAAGACGGCCGAACTCTCAGCGACTACAACATCCAGAAAGAATCCACGCTCCACTTGGTCCTGCGATTGCGAGGTGGTATGCAGATTTTTGTCAAGACTTTGACCGGAAAGACCATCACATTGGAAGTGGAGTCCAGCGACACCATCGACAACGTTAAGGCCAAGATCCAGGACAAGGAAGGCATTCCTCCGGACCAGCAGCGACTCATTTTCGCTGGTAAACAGCTCGAAGATGGCCGAACTCTGAGCGACTACAACATCCAGAAGGAGTCGACTCTTCACCTTGTGCTTCGATTGCGAGGTGGTATGCAGATCTTTGTCAAGACGTTGACCGGAAAGACCATCACCTTGGAGGTGGAGTCGAGCGACACCATCGACAACGTCAAGGCCAAGATCCAGGACAAGGAAGGTATCCCCCCGGACCAGCAGCGATTGATCTTTGCCGGAAAGCAGCTCGAGGATGGCCGAACTCTGTCTGACTACAACATTCAGAAGGAGTCGACTCTTCACCTCGTTCTGCGACTGCGAGGAGGCAACTGATTGCATCCTGTGTCTCGATGTTCACTTTCACTCTCGCTTCTCCTACATGTTGTGTAGCCACTGATTGAACTGGCTACATCAACTCCATACCATTTTGCGACGTTTGAAATACATGCTTTCATCCCTTTGGGGAAGGCCGCTATCGAGCCTTTCTTTCCTATACTGAACTTGTTTGCTTTCTCTCTGTGTGTGCGACCGAATTTGATTAAACTGAGCCTAGCGAGCGATGCTTGTTAGGGCTGCGACCCACCAGGTCACAGATCAAGAATCATGAATCATGAATGATATGAATGACTGGCTGTTGCACATCGACGGTCGATAGTCTGAGGGAAGGTCCAGGAAACATGGGCGCATAACGCAACGTTGTGGGGACTCGGATCTCGGTGACGAGTACGCTGAGAACTGAGATACAAGACTAAGTTAGCGTGGGGATGGGGTGAGGGTGATTTGGTGCATGTTAAACCCAAGGTCATAGGTCCACAGACGACAACACGAGACATGGAGATTGGAACCAAGATGCGGTATGCGATATGAGATATGAATTGGAACAACGAAAGAGTGGAATCGTGACAAGTAAGAGCGTGGTGACTGGGGAGTGGGGAGTGGGGGACTACCAACAGAAAAGGATGCTTGTTCTATTGAAGAGTGCTGGACTGGCGGCAGCTTTGGATCCTGTGCCTCCCTCGGGGGGGTTCATCGTTAGCGTAACATGTAAATTCCTAGTGATCTCTGCCCTGAAATACGCAAAGAGTTCCTCCTCATCATCGAGCATGAGTCCCTGCTTCTGCGCACTTTCCTTCAACCCGGACACCAAGGAGGAGTGTTCATCTCCTTCAAACAACCCAGCTACCTCCGCATTAGCCAAAAGGGTATTTAACTTCTCCAATCGAGCAGAGTTTGTCATTTGGGACTCGTCAATAGTCCAACAAACTTTTTCTCCCTTTGTACCCACCCTTTTCAACAGTCCTCGCAAATCATCATCAAAGTTTTCCTCTGTATACTTGTTGCTTGTCGAAATCGAAAATAACGAAAGACCACGCATCCAGGCACAGAACCTAGTAACGGTCGTTCGACCCGATCCTGACGCCCCAATCAACAACAAATGCCCAGCGGGTTGTCGCAGCACCCGATCGCAACTTAGTGCCAAATCCAACACCGAATCATGCAACACCAACGACGCATCCAATTCTTCATCCGAATACCCCTTCAATCTTGCCTTTGCATACTCCCGAACCGACTCCCTCGACACCGATCTATACTCCTTGCTAAGCCAGTTGGAGAACAAGATAGGTCGTGCCAACGCAGTAGAGATGTCCAGGGTGGGGAACCGTCGAGCAGCAACATCATCAATCTGTTGATCCGTCCAGGACTTTTCGTCCATATTCACCAACCGATCCTGAAACAGTCGTAGACCTTCGTGGGCCCAAACCCGAACCAACCCTTCAACGCTGAGGGTCTCTAACGGTTTAATAGCTTCAAAAATACCTCTCATCCACCTAGTCAACTCCCTAGGCGAATAGACGTAATGAGCCTGGATATCCGGTGTGAACCTTTTCTGGGAAGCAAGGTAAAAGTCTACCATGGCCCCCGTAAGCGCTTCGGCATACCCCCGTAAATTGGGCGTGACTTTCAACAAAGCGCGGTTAAAAGTCCCGTAGATTTGGTTGAGCGATATCTCGCCAGGATAATCAACCATAATGAGCGGTGCGTGTCGAAGGAACCGATGCGAGAGCGGAACACGCCCCGGATCCGTTGGGGGGTTACAAGCTCCCACAAACTGTATACGTTCCAGCTTCACCCACGCTTTGTCCGAAATCCGCCAGAATCCGCCCGATTCGACCAACTGTCGCAGGAAACTGATCACTCGCTGCGTCCCGTATTTATCGGTTGCAGGCAAGTTGATCTCGTCACAAAAGAGCACCAGCCAGCGTCCTATCTGTGACGGGGACAGAACAACCCCGTTGGGCGTCTTGCGGTACTCGCAGTACTGTTCAAAAGTCTTGAGGATCAGCTCGGGCGTGGTAGCAGAAGAGAAATTGAGCCCAACCACCTCCATATCCGGCAGTTTTCGTAAGGCGGAGAACAAGGTCATCGTCTTACCCGATCCAGGGGGTCCACAAAGCATGAGAGGCTTGTGCTCAGATAACCAAGAGTACAGCACATCTTCATGCCGCACCGTATCCACCGTGGGGATCACGACATCGGCAGCAGAAACAGCCGATGTCTCGATCTCGATCGTGGGGACTTTGTTGAGCCAAGGGGACCATTCCACGCTTTGACCGGAACCAAAGGTCACTTCATAGTCGATGAGCGACGATCCAGGTCCCAAAGCAGGCAGCTCGATTCCAGCATGGTTACGCAGATACTCGCCCATCTCTGCTCGAACATCCAACTTGGCGTCACCCGTAAAGGCCCACACGATGCCGATTAGGAGACGTCGAGTTGCATAGGCCTCTATCTGTTCCGCGTTCAGAGGGAAGTCGGGATGCTGCGCGTTGTAGTCCATAATGTTGCGGATCGTTTTGTTGATCAGCGAGAACAGCGTCGACAACGCTCGGGCCTCGGTGAAGTCCATGATATGAGGCACCGATTGCGCGAATTGCAGAGCGCCGTTGACCAAACCATCTTCTTCGAAGAACGGCGCCAGGGCATCGGCGACGGCGCGTTGAACCTGCAGATCTTGACTCACTTCGCCCTCTGCCAGGGAAGAGACCGCGGCCGCCGTCCTTCGAGCTGCTGCTGCGGCGGCGCCGGGCATCTCCTCATCATCCGTTACGATGGGTGTCGACCGAAGACCCGTGAGATATCGCTTATACAGCATCGACGGTCGAACGATATCATCGCTAAACCAGATCATGCCACATCGAGATACCGTCGCAAGGGTAGCATACTTGAGGGATTCGACTTCGAACATGATGCGGACGTTGGGCGGCAGATTAAGACGTTCACCGTTCGGCAAGGTAAGCAGCTTGTTATCGTCTAGTACGGAGTTGAGATTCTCGACCCACTCCGGATCCACATCTCCGTCAAACACGATCCAGTGTCGTTTGGCGCTTTCTCCTCGAACGTTGTCAATGATCTTGCGCAGTACTTGGGTGAAGAGACCATCGTTCCATTCTCGCGTCGTAGAATCCAGTGTGCCGTACAGGCTCTCTTTGGAGACCGCCTTGGGATCGATGACGTACGAGACGCCTTCCTGTCCTTCCATCTTTTCCAGGGCAGCTAGAAGCACCTGCCAAGCTTGGGTCTTACCGGTACCTGAAGGACCGACCAGCATGAGACCGTGCGAGATCTTCTGAATCTGGTAGAGCTGCAACACCTTTTCTGTCCACAATCCACCTTCGACCAAGTGACGTTCGGCGCAGACTGCAGCAATATGTTCCCGCAGCACATCCAAGTTGACCGCTTTGTACTCGACACCGGGGAAGACATCCGAAAGCAAACTTTTGAGCAACGGCACGTCTTCTGCGATCAACTTGGGAACGATGGTTTCCGAAACACTCTGGATGAGGATCTCTTGTTCCGACACATCTACAGGGATGTTCTGATCCAGCGAATCTCCACCGTTGAGCATGTGCTCTCGCTTCAACTGACCCGCACTGACCAGCACCGCCTTCAAGGCACGAAGACCGAAATCGTAGTGGGGTTGAGGGCTGAGCTGCTCCAGACAGAGGATGAAGAAAGGCACAATCTTGGAAGCCAGCGTCTCTGCTGTCCTGAAACCCTGCGAGAAGAGCATGACTTGAGCGATCAGTTCTCGGTCCGGGTGGGTCATGGCCATGTTTCGGAAAAGCTTCTTCAAGTTGTCGGGCAGGTTGGATCGCCCTGCGTACGTCGGATTGGTGGTGATGAAGATGCCCACTCGATCGTTCAAAGGCACGCGCTTGCCCAACAGTTCGATCTCACCTGCACTGTTGCTGTCTGGAGCACCGACACGAGTGACTGCATCGGCGCTCGAAGCCGCAAGACCTTGCTGGATGCTCTGGATTTGCTGAGAGACAGCCGACAGGATACGCTCTTCCAGTCGATTGAACTCGTCGAAACATCCCCAAGCTCCCACTCGACAGAGACCGACAAAGATTCGACCCATGGCTTGGAAGTCGAACGTCTCGTCACAACAGAACACGATGACAAACATGCCGAGCTGGACACCCAGTGCCTTCACCGACTCTGTCTTACCTGTACCAGCCGGTCCGAACGGTGCTCCGCCGAGCTTGTAGTGCAAAGCCTGCGTCAATGTGAGGTAGCATCGATCGGTCAAAGGCGTCTGCACGAGGCGGTCGGGAACACCCAGGTACTCGTATCCGTACGGGAAGGTGGCATTAGCCATGTGGACGGACAGTCGATCCAAAGGCTTTTCGATCTGTCGATTAAGGTAGAACCGCATCTGGGACAGCCAGTTGAAGTCGCGCGCGTTGTCGACACCTTGAGCGATGAGTAGGCGGATGACATCCCTCTGATGAACTAGCTCGGTGATGAGATGCTCGCACTTGCGACGCTGCAGAGCTTCAACATCCGTCAAAACGGTGTCGGCCAGCAGATCGAGGCCCTTTAGGACGATGTCCAGCGGATGTTGAAGCCCCTTGCCGCCGTCCAGCGCGCTTTCCACCATCAACGTCCACGTAGTCTGAATAGCAAGGACGACCAGTTGAGCGGGGTATCTTGCAATCCAAGCCAGGAAGGTTTCTCCGGTGAGGCTGTCGGGGCTGGTGTAGAAAGTCTCGAGCTGAGCTGCTGCTTCCGACAGTAATTCGGCCAAGGAGACCCGCATCTCGCTTTCCACCTTGGACAGCCAATCGTTGATCTTAGGATAGTCCTTGAGCGCGATGGGTGTTCGGAAAGGCACCATTTCGCCTTCACGACTGACCATAGCTCTCAACACAGTTGCCTCTTCATCCATCTCGATCGTGGCGATGCCGGCAAACATCTTCTTGAGGTGCTTCAAGATCCGGGCGGTATCTTTCGAGTTTCCGATGATTTCGAGCAGATCCTCATCACCGACAAAGTAGAAACGAGGGAAGGTGGCACGTTCTCGCTCCAGATACTCTCCAAGCGCTTTCTGGATCTTGCTCAGCAGATCAGCTAGACGTTCCAGGCTCTTCTGGACGCCTGGGATGTTGAGGACGTCTAGAACGAAGGGTGATTTGTACACTTTCTTCATGACGGTCAGGAACTCGGTGTTGATGTTCTGGAATCGAGAGCTTTCGACGGGCAGAATGTGTCGAATCTCGGCGCTTCCACTGAAGATGCCCTCCAGATAGACCCACTGGCGTTGCACATCGATCCAGGTGTCGAAAAGCACCGAGATTTTGGACAGTCGATCCTCCCACAAGGAGGCCTCCTCCTCAAAGACTTTGTAATGAGGACTCATCGACATGGCACGCAGCGCATTGAGGTTGTCACCCGCGAGCTGGAAGAGATTGTCCCAGCCTCGGATGAGCCGGCACTTGTTCTGGTAGTTGACCAGGTCGAGCGTATAGTTGGTCCAAGCCTCTCGGACCTGCTTGAGATACTCTTCCAAAGCTAGCTCGCCTTGAGCCTGGGCAACGACGGCCTTGATAATGCTATCGTGGCGCTTCAGATCGAGGTCCCAGACGGTGCCAAGAGTCATGCTGCTGGGCGAGTAGTGGTCCTGCACCTTGAGTTGCTTGAAGAGCGATCGCCAGTGTCGTTCCCGCATAGCCTCGGATTTGAGATCCGAGATGACAGCGTTGCTTTTGAGCAGCGCTCGCAGATGCTCTTGGACGTACTCGAAGGCAGCATACTGCCTCATTCGGCTGGGCATGTCTCGAGTCTGTGCAAGCAGAGCATCGAGCGACTGTCGCAGCTTTCTCGGTTGCACGTTGCTCCAAATAGTATCGCGAATCTCTGCCAACTGGCTCCAGGTACCGGACAGAGCCGTCCAGACCGCCTTGAGATCACGGAGTTCCTCGAAAACAGGTTCGAGACGATCATCCTGTGTATGCTCCAGATCGAGCGCTTCCTTGGCTCGGATGACAAGAGCTCGGTCCTCAGCAAGCTTGTTGACCCGCGATTCGAACAGATTGATGGTATTCATGGCAGCATCCGACTTCAGTGTGCCTTGGATGGGTTTCTGCTGCTCCCATTCGTTGATGATCGTCGAGATCTTGTCGCTAACGATCTTGTCTTCGGCGACGATCTTCATCTGAAGACCCGCCAACTGGTCCTGGATGCTGTCATTCTTGCGGGTGAGAATCTCTTGGAATGCGCTCCATTCGCCTCCGATCTGATCGACGTAGAGCCAATCCTGCGGAAACATGTACCGCTGTCGTTCCAGCGTCTTCTGTCCCGTACCGAACAGCTCGATCTGAGGCTGCCAGGCCTTGGTCTTTCGCTTGAGATCCTGTACGAAGGTGATGAAGGTGACCGCCTGCGCCGTCGAGCTGCCTTCGATGCTGTGCTGCTCGAGCTCCGTTCTCGCTTTCAGCACAGCGGCATGGACCTCGCGCATGGTGTTGCCAAGCTTCGTACCGAACCGATTCAAGATGTCACGCTGCCAGGTGTCGTACTTGGCGTTCACCTTGCTTTGCACCTGTTCGTAGTCGATGACGCAGATGCCAAAAGAGCGTTGGCTGTCCGAATTGTCGAAGGTGGCCCGCGTCCTTCGAATCTCTGCCAGAAGTTGTTGCCAGCTGGCCAGGGAATCGCCTAATTGAGCAAAGACATGTTCCGACTCGAGATCCCACAGCGACTGGAACTGGAGCCACTTGGAGACATAAGTGCCCACTTCGGTCAACTTGGCTTCTATCAGCACGAAAGGCCTCTGCAAAGAGTCATCCTGGAATCGCGTCAGCAACGAGGTGTAATCCTGCGCCGTTGCCTTCTGATTGTTCCGCATCTGCAGGCCGATTTCGTATCGGGAGCTTTGGATGCGCTTGAGGCAACAGACGACCGAGAGGACTTCGTGGAGCTGTCGGAACCAGGAAGCTCTCGCATGCTCGAGAGGAGGATCAAGGAAGACGACCTGATTCTGGATTCGTACCTCGTGCGTGATGGGCTCCAATTGGATCTGGTCAGCTGCAGCGGTCTGTGTTCCCGCCTTGCCAGAAACGCCGCCGTTAGCGACGAGGCTCTTGGAGGTTCGGTCTCGTGCACCGTCCTTGTTCCTGGAGTCATGACGAACAAAGGCTCTGCACCAAGCTTCGCTGACCGTCTTGAGCCGTCGAAGCAGCACACTCTCGATCATGCTGTCGAGCGCGCTGACCCATTCTTCCAGATTTGGATAGCCTTCCAGGTTCAGCTTGTCGATGGTGTTTTGGATCTTCTTGAGTCGATCGGCGAATGCTTCGACGGTGTACTCGCATTTGCCCAGATCCTCGATGGTGGCATCCATGTCCCGTTGAATCTCGATCAGCTCACTGGTCTTGTCCTGGAAAAGACTGACGATGCTGGCGAATTGTCGGACGAAGGCGACCTGCCGATTCTCGCGTCCTGGCTCGCCACCCGATCCTGGCAAGTACGGCGCCGAACGATGGCTTTCGTAAATGTTGGCAAAGTGTTCCCATCGTAGGGCCATGCCTTGGGAGACGAGCTGATGAGCATCGGTGTAGACTTGGGCGATGAGGCAAGCGATGTCCGGATTGGCTCGAACCAGCCCGCACGTCTGATTGTAGGTGCGCACCGTCTCCATCAACGAGACCGCATGTGGGTACACTTTCTTGGCGTCTTTGGCGAGATTGGTGATGGCATGAGGGATCTGGAAGTTGAGCCAGATGAGATTGCGGACTTCCTTGAAGAGCGAGATGGTATGGCTGTCAAAGTTGACGCTGAGCTGAAAGGCATTGCCGGCAGCGCGATTCTTTGTGACGTCAAAGACACGCCCAGCAATGCTCATGTCTCGACGGTTGATGTCGTGCAGCCAGCTGTCGAAGAGCGAACGGGTGTCGAGCTTACGGCGGAAGGTCTCGCTCTCGTTCTGCAGCTTTTGACCTTCTGCATAGAGCTCCCATCCTTTTCCGAGCACATCTTCTACACGCCTCATGTAGACGTTGAGCTGTCGCTCGATCTGCCTAGCCCAGATGATTGCGCCTGCAATTTCAGGGACGTCTCGGAGCTGACTCATGTGGTTGGCTTCCGAAGGTCGATACTGCGCTTTAAACTTGTCGTGGAGCGCCTTGATGTCGGCCTTGACACTGTTGAGCAGCTGCTGCTGGTACTCCTGGACGGCGCCTCGCACCTTGGGTCGAACGAAGAGGCTGTTGAATTGCGACAAGACCCGAAGCATCTCTCGAGCTGACTTTGCCTGACCCAGGAGATCTCGAAGTCGAGCAATCAGCGTATTCTCGACGCGAGCCACCCGCTCGTTGTAAGCGCCTTCAGCAGTGGTCCAAATTTCGGTGCCTTCTTGAGACACGTCGAGCACATCGATGACTTTAACCTGATCATAAGCTGCGCGAATCTCTTCGCTCATCTCGATGCCCGCCAAGTTCTGGACGGCTACGTGTCGATCGTTGGAAGTAGCACCGTTGAGATTGCCGTTGGTCAGTGCCAAGCCTTTGCCGGAGCTGACCATGCTACGAAGCTGTTCGTGAGTCTTTCTGAAGCCGCCGATGTAGTTAAGACGTTCTCGAAGCTTGGCGTGGGCGGGATTGATCTTGATAGGCAAGAACTTTTCGGATCTTTTTCGAGTGACTTCTCGAGCGATGTTGACGAAATCCTTCATCAGCTCGTCCCACACCTGGAAGACCTCAGCCGCAGCAGATATTGTGTCCCAGAAACGTGGAAATTCCTGCCACATGATTCGTTGCGAGGCAAGTACTTTGAGTAGTGTCTCATTGAGGTCGCGACTGATGGCTTCAACAAGAGGCAGGGCTCGTTTGACGGGATAAGGGCTGATCTTGAGCTTCTTGTTGAGGTGATTGAAGATGGATGTGAGCGCATCGGCACACTTGTCGAGATCGGTGGCCGAAAGTAGATCGTTGATGGGGAAGTCTTTCATCAGCAGGTTGTAGTTGTGCACCTTTTCGGCACAGTCCTTTAGGCCGGTATCGGCCAAGAAAGAGACGGTGGCGTGGAACCTCTTGGCATGCTTCAAGATGTCGAGGGTGAGGACGATGGGATCGGATCTCAGCTGCTGCTCGATGGACTCCTGCGCTTTCTCCATGGAGAGCCAGAAGTTGATCTCTTGTGAGGAGGTTCCGGATGCTACATTGCGATCCAATTTGGTGATGGTCTGAACTTCCTTGACCCAAGCATTGACATCGGACTGGAGCTTATTGAGAAAGGATGAATCCTGGAGAAGACTAGGCGGCTCAACAGCTTCCACAGTGACCCGTGTTCCGGCGGCGTGACATCGTTCAACAGCTGCTCGAACAGTAGGGTGGATATGGAGGACGATTTCGGGGATCTCGACGTTCTGCTGTAGATGCAAGAGACTGAGCTCGAGTTCAGCAAACTTGCGCTTTGCCATGGGAATGCCCATCTTTGCATCGTTCTCCTTGGATTTGGCGTTGGAGACAAGCGCCTTTTCCTTGGAGGCCTTGCTGGCGACGAAAGCGTCAAACCAGGGTGCCATGACGTTGTGGACAACGCTGTGCAACGCTTCGTAAGGGCTTTCTCGCACAGTGGACGATGTCACGTTGCCGTCTTCTTCGGTGGCGGAAGCACTCGCGTTCCTGCCATTAGCATCCTCCCTGGATTGAGGGGTGGCGGGCATAGCAGCAGCAGCGCTTCCAGCGGGACCGAACAAGGTCAACACGTGGAGCTGATGAGAGAGGGGAACAGATGCGTCGAGCGTGGTCACTCGCTTGATCAGGGCTATGCTGGAAACGTGACGGGAAGAGTAGGTTGCCTGGGTGGTCATCTGGTAATCGAACATTTCATGCTCTGATGTTTCCGATCCGATGTCTTGTCGGCGGACCTTGTTGATGTAGGCCGTCATGATGGTAGCATCCGTCGCGAAGCTAGAGGCGGCTTCCCTCCATTCCGACGTATCGAGTAGGAGTCGAGAGAGTATGGCAGCATCAGAATCAAGTAAGATTGGCAGCAGTGAAGCTAGGTAGGAACGAAGCATGTATAAGTCGAATGTGCCGTCGAGACGGGAGGACGAAGGTGTAGGCGACATGTCGGATGACTGCGAGTCGGATTTGGTGAGACGAGCGGCCAAAGGCGCCGCACCATTCTCGGTCCCTCCGACATAGTCGTCCTCCATGATGTCAGAAAGCTCGTTCGCAGGGATCCTCCCGACTGCGGAAGAGACAGTTTAGTGGCACTTCCGTTGGGCTTGGGGCTGTGCCTTGATCATGCGTCGAGATAAGTTGAATAAGAAGACGAGAAGATTTGGATATGTGGTCCTTGCGAGATCTCGGACGTGCAGGATAGTGCGAGCAGCTCGTTTGACTACACTGTGACTTAATCAGCTCAGTCCAGAATGTCGATTACGAGCAGCTGTGGCGGCGAATAGAGGATGTAGATGAAGTAGGGGTGATGGTCGTGCGCGAGAGTGACTGTGGATTGGTGGGGTCTGTCAGGGCGTGCAGTTCTTTGAAATTTGGTGTTGGTCTTGTTGCATTTGCGTTCAAATCAGAAAATCGAGGGTGCAAGCGCGTGTTGCGTTCCGCTCAGCCAGCCAGCCATCCAGCCAGGAAAGTCGAGCCAGCGCTTTAAGCCAAAAAAGGCGAGAGGAGCCAGGTTTCAGAAGCCACGTCTTCTCGATCCTCTTCTTTTCGATCTAACACATCTTACTTTGGCCTTGTGAATCGACTTGAGCTGTTCAGGCCCAAGCTGATCAAGGAGTCCCGCAGTTGTAATCGAGGGCTACCAGCGGCGGTACTGAGCACAAGTCATGGCCCTCTCCGGCTATCGGTCGGACAAGAAAGGGCTTCAGCGTTCCGACTGTCATCAACGAAGTCAAAGAGTCGAAAGATGAACAGAAAACTGGTTGACGACTAAATCAGCATCAAATTGAGGCATCAAATTGAGGACGGAAAAAGAGGTCAAAAATGCGTTTCGGCCACACACAGAAGTGTGGGTGAACAATAACAGAGATCTGCGCCAATGACCAGATCTCTTCCAGAACACTTCAAATTCACTACAAAGTCATAGACTGGAAGCTAACGGAAGGGCCGATAGCGCGAGGACCGTAGCTTCTGCCTCGACGCTAGACTATCAGAACAGGGAAGAAGGGATTCGGATCGGGGCGGGATCTCGCCGATCCACACGTACCGGCATGGCTGGCGATTTCGGGAGCCGGGTGTCATTTCTGGTGTTGCATTTCCCTTACCGTGAACAACGGCTGTATTTCGTGGAAATGACCCACCGTGTTACGAAGAAGAAGATATACACCTGCAAAGTTCTCGAGGTTTGGGTCCCATTTAGGAAAGTCGTGGACTCAAAAAGTAACTCGCAGCATTTAGTCGCGTGCAAGCGAGAGCAAGTTGGGTCGAGCTGAGACGTGCGCGTGTCAAAAGACCAACACTTTCGGATCCCAGGGTTTGGAAGAAGAACTGGTTAGAAGCACAGCAGTAACAACAACAACAAGAAGAACGCCACCATTATCATCAACGGAACAGGAACCACAGCGGCACCAAAAAAGGAGCTAAGTAACACTTCGAAACCAATCGTATCGCTAATGTACTTGCTTGCCGATCACGACCTAGTGTGTAGTCTGGTGTGGTGTGTGTAGTGAAGATAGCCATGTTGACTTGAACTTTGGTTGTGAGCGGAGTTTGCTAATTTCGACAACCGACATCCGAGCGACAGCCCAAGAAGAAGAAGAAGGACGAGGACGGGCCGAATTGAGCATTTCATTTAACTTTACTGTAAATTGTGTTGTTGATCGACTTTGCATGGGAAGGCGCAGAACTACAAACCACCAGGGACAATAACAACAAGGCATGGCAAGAGAAGATCCTAATCTACAGTACCTGTACAGTACTGTACTCTCTGCAACCGAACATGATCGCCGTTCTATAAAGGAAGGATCTTTTTCGCCGAGTTCGAGTTCAGTTGGTTTTGTCTGTGCAGTACAGAGTGCAGAGTGCAGTGCAATTCATTTTCCGGCAAATAATCAGAATCAGAGAGTGCGACCCCCCTTCTTCTTAGCTTAATTTTCGGGAAGTTGTTCTAGGATGTAGCTACACAACATAGCTGTCCTTGGTGTGCACACCTTTTTGACGTTTGTTGATGCCGTCTTGTTTTGGTTCGACCTCTTCTTGGTACTGTAGTACGATGCGTCGCCGGTTTCGCACCGTCGATCGGCTTCATCCCGAGCGAGCCCACATGTCGATTCGGCTGTGAAATCACGTTTGGGTGGACGGCTTTTCGGGACTTGCACGTACCCAAATGGCTACACAAACCAGATTGCCCGTTTTGAGCTACTCCGGGGACTTGTTTTACATGGCTCACTACTCTTGTCGGATGGTTGGTTGATGGCTTACAGGGTGCTCTTGGTTGCATCGTAATCCTTCGACAGTAGCAAAGGGTGCGCGGACGTCCAACACACACTACTCAAGCAACGGATCTGTTGGCTGACCAGAAGATATATAGTACTCAGTCGATGCAGTACCCATTATTGTTGTCGTCGGCGGGGATAAACGTCTTCGCTTGTCGAGTGATTCCACTCCGCTCTTAGCTCTCCGCTCGTACAAACATCTAGTTTGGCTGGCTGGCTTTGATTTTACTTCACCAGGTAGCTGATGATCAGCAGCCTTTGTTTTTTTTTTAAAACACACAGAAGAGTCCGCTTACTCGGAGCTCAACGTTATTCGGCCCAGTTCCATCCTCCTACCCCTCTCCGCTCACCATGTGCCCACAGAACAACACCTGAATAACCTTCCGACATGGTTGTCTTTGGCCTCATCTAGTACACCCACCCCAATCTGGTCGATGTGTACACACTACTTCATTTGACGTTGGTTTCCCATCCCACTTTTCTCTCCCTCTCTTCGTCATCGCTACTTTCCTTAGCCACTGTCTGTCTTTACGTGCTTTTTGGGAGGTCCGGCTTTTTTCAAGATCACTCGAGTTGATTAGCAGCAACAGCCACTCTTGTACCACCTTTTGGCCTGAAGCTCCAACGGAATTCCCAAGCCCACCTAGCCACTCCAGTACTGTATCTCATCTTACTTATCTCTATACTCTTGGCGGCGACGATACCCTTCTTGACGGTTCTCAAATTTCATTCAAAGATCCTTTTCAACGACTCGAGACTGCTACGTTCTTTTTCTACAGTATCTATCCCAATAAATTTATACCCCTGTCAGCAGCAAGAAGGATCGCAGCTTGGCTCGACATCTCCCAGTTAAGTTCCTCAATTAGCTACACACGCTCCTTCAAGACTACATTCTTTTAGCTCGATATGGGTTCAGCACCTTTGTTGTCGCGTGTGCGACACCTGCTAGCCGGCTTACTGCTTCTTTCTGCCTTCCTGGTCCTCTCTATTCAAGCCAAGCCTCTGGACGCTCATCACACCAAAACCGAGGGGCATTTGCAGCGACGGGACGCTTTCACGTCGGTTCGTGGTACTGCTGGTGATGCGTCCTTGAGGACGGTGGGTCCTACACCGCCCGGTGCGTACGCCAGATATATCCCCGTTGGTAACAAGGGCAAGATCTTTACCTGGTATTCGAAAACTCCCGTCAAAGAGTCAAGTGCCGACTCGGTCTTCATCATCCTCCATGGTGTTGCGAGGAATGCGAACGAGTATTGGACCACTCTCAACAAGGTTTGGTCCGCTGCTGCTGCCAAACGCATTGGGTCTGCGACCGTCAACTCGATCCGTGTTGCTCCTTCCTTCTTCAGCACCATCGAGGACCGAGCGGCCTTGAACAGTATCAATAACTGTACTCTGGCTTGGGGCGATAGTAATGCCTGGACTGCTGGGGAGCCTTCGACCCATCCGACGAATAGCTCGGTCTCGTCTTTTACCGTACTGGATACCTTGCTCAAGATGTATTCCGACAAGAAAGCGTACCCCAACATGAAGACCATTACTTTTATTGCTCATGGTGGGGGGTCCCAGATGCTGCAACGGTATGCTGTTTTCGGGATGCCTAATCCTGCGCCTTCCCGTCTCAGTGTCCGGTATGTTGTTGGCGATCCTTCGTCCATGCTCTACTTCACCCCTGACAGACCGGTGGGTGTAGATCAGGCCAACTGTTCTTTGTGGAACCAGTATCGATACTCCTACGACTTGAAGGAGAACCTGGGATCCGCGCTCAACTACTCGATCAAGGGCAGTCCAGTTTCCCTGTTCAAGGCGTATGCTGCTAAAGACGTACGTTACGTTTTTGGTCTCAATGATGTCATTCCGGATAAGGGCGACCAGACTTGTATGGCTCGTTCGGTGGGTGGATACAAGCGAAGGAATCGGGGGTTGGCGTACTGGAAATATATTCATGTGTTGGCCGGGTACTCCGGTTCTCTTTATCGGAAATTCCCAGGGTCGTTCCCCGTCTTGAATCCCGTTTATGATGTTACATTGCAGACCGACATCCCGGTCTCGACTCCGGATGTCTTCTTGCCCTTCCGTGGCACTAAAGTCACGCATACCTTGACTGTTGTTCAGGGTGCCGGCCATGATGCGAACCAGGTTTATGGTACCACGGTTGGCCGCAACGCGCTGTTTATGGATCGGAGCCTTGCAAGTGGTGGTGCGATTCCGGATCTTTCGACCGAACTTGTGGGCTATAACTCCTCTGATCCACCGCCGAGTGATGGAGGGGATGGAGGGGATGGAGGGGATGGTGGGTCGACGACGAGCTCATCGTCCACTTCTTCTTCGACTGGTCTCACTAGCTCTTCCTCTTCTACTTCTACTACTTCCACCACGTCTACTTCTAGTACTTTTACGGGATGTCCTCCCCCTGACTATACTCCTCCTGGTCGACGGAGCCAACTTCGACGCTCGGATTTGGAACGGAGGTGCTAGTCAGCCCTTCTTGTCCTAGCCCCCATATATCCTCCTTCGCTTTCTCACCTGCTGTATTCTTTCTTTCGTCTTACTTTTCCGCTCGATCAGGTCAATATCACTGTCATTGCGATTCTCATAAACACTATGACTTGGAGTAACTCTTTTCCAAGGCTGATTTTGATTGATGGTGCTCCACAACTTGAAGCGTGGGCGTGGTTGGGGGACTCTTCACTTCCGAGTTCCGTGTTTCCATCCAAAAAGTGCTGCTCCGCGAATCATTTTATTTTGGTTGCTCAAGTCAGCCGACATGCCCTGTCCTCTTTTTCCCGAGAAAGCACCTTCATCGTACTCCTGACTGCCTCTTACTTCCAACGCTTCTATCTCGAATTTGTGGTTCCAGCAGCTAGCACCAAGCAGCATGGCGGGTCCAAACTTGGAGCTGTTCAAGTTCGGTCTGTAAGTGCAATTTTGATGCCCGGTCGGTACTGTAAGTGGTTCACTTGGCTGATCCAACCTTCTTGGTCCTTTGCTTTGTGGTGGGGACC
Source organism: Ustanciosporium gigantosporum (assembly GCA_928724795.1). Classification (NCBI taxonomy): domain Eukaryota; kingdom Fungi; phylum Basidiomycota; class Ustilaginomycetes; order Ustilaginales; family Cintractiaceae; genus Ustanciosporium; species Ustanciosporium gigantosporum. Next base: position 1,495,367 of record CAKMXM010000002.1, read on the forward strand.
AAACAGGTACCTCTTCTTCCCACTTGCAGTGATGGTACATTACGGAGATCCTGAATGGTACCATCGACATGTTTTGCCCGTATGTATCACCGCACCACCATCCACCCTACTTCTCAATTTGGCTCATGGATTAACACTACTTTCCATGATTTTGATGACTTTGTGGGCGTAGATCCGTGACCAATTCTGGCCCAAAGAAGAATCCTTGTACAAACCGCCAAGGAACGCCGAAGACGTAAAGGCTGCGTTGGAAGAATTTAAAGCTAAAAGATTGGCTAGAAGAGAAGCCCGGTTGGAACAGGAACGTTTGCAACAGTCCCAAGTAACAGCGTCGCCGTCAGCAGCAGCTTCTCAATCACAAAAGCAACCTTCATCAATACCCACGAAAGCGTCTTCAGATTCGGAACCGAGTCTTGTGCAACGACTGAAAACAGAGTCCGCCTTCACAAGGGCAGACACCTCCAAAACGACTTTCGACACTACGGACAGGCAGAGAATGGTATAGTTGATTGGTCAGACTTGGACAATGAGCCCGAAGTGAAGGCTCGTCTTTACTTTGCCGCAGGATCATGGCTGTATAGTTGGTTGTCTCCCCCTGTAAGGCAAAATGGAATGGAATGGATTGTACTATGCATTGGCTACCAACTAGTCTACTGAAAGTTGTCTATTGATTCAATGTGGTCTTTCGTATCTATCTTCAACCCATCATTGCTTTTCTTGATCTGATTTGCTATGACTTGGCCTGGGGACCCAACCCCAGATGTGTGAGGAAAGCGTGGCTGTACCTCAGTACTTGTTGGAAGGTATCCTCGAACCCGTTCTTGCCGGAGTAATAAGGATCCGCAATGGGTTTCTTGTCATCAAATTCGCCAAAGAGTAAGATCTGAGCTTTGGAGTCCGTGGGAGCCATATTTCGGAGATTTCGAACATTGTTCACATCCATACCGAAGATGTAGTCAAACGTGGTGAAGTCGGCGGGCTTGACTCCCCGAGCAAAGTTGGTCTCGTCGTAGGGGATTCGACGTTTCTTTAAGAGAGCGGTTGTACTACATAAGGCATGGAGTGTCGGGATAATGTATCAATAATGATGTGGATGAGTTTGAAAAGTGAGAAAATCATGGCTTTGAAGGAGTACACCTTGAAAGAAGGTTTGAGGATAGCTTTACTTACCGCTCGTCCGGCTCTTCACCCTCATGGTAGTTTCCCGTACCGCAAGAGTCCAAGATTCCAAACTTGTCTCGTACACCTGCTTTCGTTGCTGTATCTTCAAAGACGGCGACTATCATGGAGAGAGAAAGGGGGATCAAGAAAGTCACTAAACGTGCCTGTGATACCATAGAAGAAGGAATGAATGCTTTGGGTCGAACTTACGAGCCATGGGACTCCGACAAATGTTTCCTAGACAGCAGAACAGTACATTGATCTTTTCGCCATCTTTGCGAGCCATTATTGGGAGACCTCTTTGCGAAGAAGCAAGCGATGCTGAAGTGATGATGCAGAACGTGTAGGCCGCTGGCAACAGGCACAAAGATGAGCAAGAAGGTGTTGCATGATTGCTATCAATACTTATTGTTGGTCTTGGGTTTTGGGTCTAAGCGGTTTGTGCTGCCAGAGTGACGCAAGATCGGCGGTTCAAATGCCCGATCTGCTCCTCCACATTCGACTTTCCGATGAACTTTTGCTGCAGGCCGTGCATGATTGCCCACTTGTGCTTACCAACACTTGTCCCTACAGTTCCACATACAACCCATCCTTCTTCTGCTTCCATCCTTTCTCCCCAACGACAAAGAAAAGCAAGAATGGTGAATTACAAGCAGTTATCCAAAACGAATTCGGAGGTGGTGGATATTTCTGATCAACGGGCGCTAATCGCAGGAGGAACGCAGGGGATTGGGGCCGGTATAGCGCTCCGGTTCGCTCTCGCGGGGGCCTCGGTTTGGTTGATTGGACGTAACGAGGCCAAAGCGGACCAAGTCTTGGCACAACTACGAAAAGCAAGCGCTGAAGCTCAACGTCGTGCCCAGATCAACAACAAAAGCGGAAGTTCCGACGCCGACACCAGCGATGTTGCCAACAACAATAAACACGAGTTTTTCAAAGCGGATCTTTCCTCAACGAAAGAAGTCGCTCGTGTTGCTGCAACAATTGCAGAAAAAGCTGGTAAGGGTGGAATCGATTACTTGATCGAGACTCAAGGTGGACCACCACACGGTCGAATCGAGACCACGGACGAAGGAATCGAAACACAGTTCTCGGTCCAAGTGTTGAGTCGATTCGGTCTAGCCGATATCCTCACTCGAAAGGAGGTCATCAAAAGAGGTGTTTACATGGTTGCTGCACCCGCTGGTGGTGGGAAAAAACCTATCGATACAGAGGACTTTGGGTTCGTGAAATCCAAACGAGAAGGAAAATGGTGGGGTGGACCACTCGGTGTCCTTGCAAAAGGGGCACAACAATCTTCCATCCTGGACTCAGCTTGTCAAACACTTGCTGAAAAGAATCCCAACTTGGTTGTGGTTCACGCTTTCCCAGGTTTTATTTATACCGATGCACTCGGAAACCAAGGACACAGTTCACTCCTTGTACTGGCAGGCAAGATTTTCGGTCCCCTTTTCGCGTACAAACCAGGCCCAGGAGGATACGCCGAACTACCCTTCCATGTATTGACCCATCCCCAAGGCCAAAAGTACTTGGAGACTGGAAACGTCAACTTGATCGGCCCCTTTTTGAAGAAATACTCGATTAGTCCAAACGTAGCTGATAAACAGGTTAGGCAAAACATCTGGAACAAACTCTCTTCTTACTTCCAATAACCAGGCTACAAATCTCTTCTTTCGTTCAAAAGATAACACCTCTATTGACCTGTATGAAATGCACATCCACTTGATCTTCCATGCTCCGCGGAGACGACCTCGTGCTATCATAATGTTACATCCGTGAGATGCTAAAAAGTACGATAAAATACAAAAATCCAGTGGAAGTGCCGATGACTGAACGACAAATGATGAGCAGTTACAGATAGGATATTTGAGAAATTCAGGGAACCTTGCCATCCATCATGCTCAGCACTTCCAAGATGAGCTTATCGAAATCTTCCTGCGAATCCTCGTCCTCGATCATGCTTCCAAACACTCTCAGACTCTGGATTTTGGAAACCATCTTGGCATTCCAGTCCTTGGTGTAAAGGTTCTTGCCTCCGGGCTTGCGTCCTCGTTTCTTGGGTCCTTGAGCTGCCGCTAGTTCCGCCGCCGCCGCCGCCGCCGCTGCTGCTTCGGCTGCTGCTTTGGCTTCCGCTTCGGCGGCCATTTGCTTCTTGGTCTTACGTTGTTTCTTTGCTGGTGGCTGACCAGACGTGTCCGGCTGAGCAGCAGGAATATCGTTCGGCAGAGCCGTACTGGTGGGAGCGTCCTGGCCCTTCTTGGTCCTCGGACGCTTTGCTTTTGGCTTTTCTTCGGCATTCTTGACATTGCCACTGGCGGTATTCTTGGTGGAAGTCACGCCTTGGATGATCGTCTGGGTCGGGTCGATAAAAGTGGGAGGTTGTTGTTGCACATTTCGATTTTTAGAGTTGGGGACATTGACGGAAGCTGCAGCTGCCGCAGCCTCTATCGCGGCTAGCTCTGCCTTGGATTTACGCCCTCGTTTCTTGGGTGCGGGCTTGATCGCCTCAGTACCGACGGGTGTTGTCGTTGATGTTGTGGTTGTCGTGGTGGCGGTAGCGGGAGGAATGGAAGGCGATGTGGATGCAGTGTAATGCTGAGACCTTGAAGGAGCCAGGTCGCTGGAGCTGTCTCTCGAAGCATGTGCTGCGGTGTTGGAAGAGTAGTTCCACTGCTGCGGTTGCTGCTGCTGAGTAGAGTTGGAGTAGAGGCTGGAGCCATTGTATCCCGATTGCGTCGTGTTGGGAGAATAAGTGTCGTTGTGAGCTTGTCTGCCCGCTTCGCTATGACCGTACTGCTGTTGTGAATAGGCATCGTTTGGCGAAGAATAGGTGGATTGCGCAGATCGATCGCGGTCGTTTCCATGTCCGTTGGAATTGGAATAGTAGCTCTGATCCGCTCGGTAGGCAGAGTTGGTCTGCTGTTGTTGCGACGAAGTAGAATTGGAGTAAAGCGAAGAGCGCGTCTCTGGAACGCTGAAAGCGCTGTGATAGCCTATCTGTTGACCGTCCGGGTTGTTGGAAGTACTGAAGGCCTCGGAAAAGGTGGCAAAGTTGTTCAATTTGCCTGAAGCAGGAGCCCCAGCAGAGGACGAGGAAGAAGAGGTTTGGTTTGCATAGCCGGTAAAGTGAGGGCCAGAGCTCGAGTAGTTGCTATGTGAGCCCGCCTCGTCCCTTGAAGCCGAGGATGCGGAGTTGCCGTACTGCTGCTGATGTTGTTGTTGTTGTTGCTGCTGTTGGTTGTAAAAGTTGTGACTGGAGGGGGCAGCAGCTTGCGCTTGCAACGTGTCCCAACTGGAGACAGCCGCTCGATACTGTTGCTGCCCACTTCGTCCGTACATTGGAGCGATAGCGATGAATCGAATCCTGACGATCCGACCTCTGATACCTTCTTATGCCTGATGCTTGCTGAATGAATGTAGGATGCGATCCGACGCAAGCCAAGGGAAGGTGAATATGCCAAGTGGACGAGTGAATGCAATCTGAATGGATGAATGATCGATTGATTGACTTGGATCTCGCATTGAAACAGTCGGCGCTCGCATGCTTTTTGTCTTTGCGTTTGCATTTTCGTGTTCTGCATTCCAGCGCGACTCGCCACACCTGCAACTTTGCGCCCACATCCAAACTCACATTCATGTGCGATCAGAATTTCCCGATCGGCAACAAAATCACCCGATCGTCAGGCTCTGACAAATCGGAGGCTAAGCCCAACGTCCACATCAATTTTCGCAATTTTCTCGGATGTGAAGATCTCGAAGATTCCGACAACTCTTGCAAGGTGACAGAGGCATATCAGCATTGGCCATTGACTTAGCTCCTTAAACTTGCAAACCTAGCTTTGGATAGCAACTTTAGCACGCTCTCGTATCCCTGCGATATACGTTTGAATGGTTTAGCAAAGTCGGTTTAGACGATGTTGTGCGATTTGAGTATTGCAAGCCCGGTGACTTGCTCAGCAGCATGGGCCTTCCACATTGAAATCTCGGAAAATTGATTGGAACGAGCCAACCACAAAAAATGTCGAAGATGATTTTGGCTAAGACTTGAATAATGTCGAGGTCTGCTCGCTCTCACCTTGTCTACCCTCATTCCTTCTTCCGAGCCTTCACCCCACAATCTTCCACTTCCACCTTCTTGTGTTTCTGTGTTAGCTCTCTGCAAACGGTGCTCTTGCTTGGCTCCTACGACCAACAGCAATGCAGTCGACTGCAGCTCGGAGCGCCGTGAGCCTCTTGCCGTTAGGCTCGTCCGTCACCGCTTCTTCCAGCGTCCGACTGTCCCAAAAAGCTCGTTCTCGGGCATGGAGCATCACACGACCCGATGCTGCCTCATCCACACCCTTTCCTTCATCCTCTTCTCGCACCCTAGTGACGCTGTCTAAACCGAGACCATCTTCTACTTCACAACCTTGCCGAACTTGTGGACACTCCACCCATCACTACTCTCACCGACCGTTTTCCACCTCCAACCCTACCCAAGCATCGAGCAAAGATCCATACAGTGTACTCGGTGTCAAGAAGGATGCCAACGTCAAGGACATCAAGCGAGCGTACTACGACTTAGCCAAGAAGTACCATCCAGATACGAACAAGGATAAAGGTTCCAAAGAACGCTTTGTCGAAATCCAGAACGCCTACGATCTGCTGAGCGATGACAAGAAACGTGCCGCCTACGATCAGTACGGTACTACCGACGGGCAACCAGGCTTTGATCCGTTCGGCGGAGGTGGATCCTCGCCCTTCGGAGCCGGCGGCTTCGGTGGCTTCCAGGACTTTGGTGGATTCGCCAATGCGGGTAACGCAGGTTCCATCTTCGAAAGTCTCTTCGGTGCCTTCGGAGGCGGCCGACCTGGACAGAGAGGTCCTGGATTTGGAGGAGCAGGGTATGCAGGCGAAGCTCGAGGTGAAGACCTGGAGACGACGATCAATATTTCCTTCGAAGAGGCCTGCAAAGGCACCCGTCGTAAAGTCATCATCAACCCCATCGAGCGATGTGGTTCGTGTTCTGGCTCCGGACTCAAGCCGGGTGCCAAGAAGAGCACATGTACCACTTGCGGCGGAACCGGTACGCGAACTTTCGTGATCCAAAGTGGATTCCAGATGGCTACCACATGTCCATCCTGTGGAGGAGCAGGATCTACCGTTGCTCCTGAAGACAACTGCAAGACGTGCGACGGTCTTGGTCGAGTTCGTGGACGCAAAGAAGTCGAGATCGATCTGCCTGCCGGTGTCGACGATGGCTTCCGAATTCGTAAAGACGGTTTCGGAGATGTGCCCCTGTCCGGAGCTGGCACGCCTGGCTCTCTCTACGTTCGAATCAATGTTGCTCCAAGCAAGATTTGGCGCCGTCAAGGTTCCACTCTCTTCTACCCAGCAACCATTCCTTTCCACACCGCTATCCTCGGTGGCAAAGTCCGGGTTCCCACCTTGGACGGTCCCGTCGAGGTCAGAGTTCCTGCTGGAACTCAGGTAGGCGAGGAAATGATCCTGCAAGGCCGGGGTGTCCCCTCACCTACGCGACGAGGTCAGAAGGGAGATCTCATCGTGCAGTTCCAGGTAACTTTCCCGAGGTCGCTCACCCGAAGGCAACGAGAGATCTTGCAACACTACGCGGATGAAGTTGAAGGGCGGGCTTCTAATCCTGCTGCTGCATCCTCGTCCTCGTCGGGCACATCTTCCGGCTCCAGCGGACCCAGTAGCCAGTCGAATTCCGGTCATGCCAAGCCAAATACGCAGGAAAGACCAGCGGCTGGCTCTGGTTCTTCGTCCCAGTCTACTGGCGCTGCAGCTGCTGATGCAGGTGCTTCCAAGCCAGCTACCGGACCGTCACAAAACACTAGAGCAACCAAGCAAACTACGTCAAAACCCGCATCATCATCATCATCATCAGGTAGGTTCACCATCCATCCATCATCCCGGAGTGACGACCCGTCCATTACCCCTACCCAAAGTCAAAGTCAAAAATCAGCAACCAAGGCTTCTACGGAGCGAGAAACACGTCCAGGCCAGGGTTCGGGCTCTAAAGCAGCCACACAGCAAGACACGCAAACGCAAACGCAAACGCAGAGCACGACGGAGTCCCCGGACCCCGAATCATCCTCATCTACTTCACAAGCACATTCCAAAAGCGTCCTCGGTAAAGCATGGGACTGGATGACAGGCAGTAAGAAGTGAATCTGCGTTGTCCCCAGCTGCCGCATTCTGCTCTGGTGTTCGCTACTTCTGCTCGCTTTGGCCCATCGCCCGTCGAACTTGGAATTATGGAGTGGGGAACGGGTCGCTCCGCAATGTGTAGTCTAGTCTTTGAACGCACGGTCAACTGAAATTCCACCACTCTTTTCCTTTTCCTCCTCCTCTTTTTCTTCTTCTTTTGCTGTCGTGAAACAGGTGTTGATGAAAAAGCAGCTAAAAAAGAACCTCCCTCAAAGGAGACGAAGGAGTCCAAGGAGTCCAAGGAGAAGGAGTCCAAGGAGCCGAAAGAGTCATCTTAGAAGCGAAATCCACACCACCAAAAGTTTTAGAAAAGCATACTTGATGTTGTGTACTCGAAGATCACTTTAACGCAATCATGAATTTTCAAAAGCTTGTTTGCAACCTTTTCACTCTCCCTCCTCGGCGTATTGACACGCTGCTGTGCTTCAAGCCCCAAGATTCTCAGACGTACGACGAGGGTCACGCACAAACTCAACTCCGGAACGACAGGCGGCGCAACACGTGAAAAGGGAGTCTTGGGAGCATTGTACAGATTTCTGAGATTGAGGAGAAAGGATGTAGGCAGGAAGCATGAAAGGTTACATGCTGAGGATGGAAATGGTGGTAGGATCATTCGATCAGACTGGTGCTGAAAATAATGAATATGTGTGCGTGTGCATGTGTGTGTGCAAGTGTGTGCGATGGCGGGAACTTGCCCACCTTCTACCATCAAAGGCAGTTTTTGGGAGGAGGATGTCGAGATCCAACTAAAGATAAGCTTGCGACACTATGGCTGACGTCGGCTCCTCCCTTTTGGCGATAGATGCAAGGTGTGAGTGTGTGATGCAAAAAAGGAAGCCAGAACAAAGAAGATATTTCAAAGATGCGGATCCATTTAAGCCTGTTGCTTCTTGGAGGCCTTTCGGGAAGCCTTGGCCTGGGCGAGCTGTTCCTTTCGCTCGGCAACTCGCTTGGCGAGGATAGCATCGTACTCCTTCTTCTGTTCCTTCTGAGCCTCGACCTTTCGGATCTTGAGCGATCGGAGGTGTCTCTTTCGCTGCAGACGTTGGGCGGTGACGAGTCGCTGAATGGAGGGAGCCTTGGTGTAAGGCTTGGCACCTTCCTTCTTGGGGGTAACTTCTCGTCGAATAACGAACTGTCGAACATCGTCGTCCTTGGAAAGGTTGAAGAACTTTCGGATGTGGTTGGCTCGCTTGGGACCGAGTCGCTTGGGCACGGTGGACTCGGCGTCAGTGAGACCAGGGATGTCCTTTTCACCCTGCTTGACGACGATCAAGTGAAGAGCCTGGATGTCGGAGGCAACGATGCATCCTCGAACGGACTTTCGCTTTCGCTCACCGGTTCGTCGAGGTCGGTAGCAAGAGTCACCCTTGGAAAGGAGAAGTCGGACTCGCTGGGGGAGCATAACACCCTGCTTCATGGGGAAACCCTGCTTGTCGTTACCACCACCGATTCGGAGAACGTAACCCTTCCACTCCTCACCGAGCGAGTCTACCTCAACATCTTGAGAGATTCGCTTCTCGTAGAAGCATCGGACGAGTCGCTCATCCTGGATGTCGAAGGACTTCTGGGCACCCGTGGCTGGGTTAGCAACGTTGAGCTTCATCTGTAGTTGTTGGTAATGGAAAAGAGCAAAAGAAGGTGAGTTGGGTCGTTCGGTTTCAACCAGAGATTTGACTTCGATTCAATAGCGTTGCCGACGATGCAGTCAAAGGACAAGAAACGGAGCGAATGACCGAAAAATGGTGTTCGCGAAGAGATGCGAAGTGTTTGGAATAGCTTCCAGTCACCTGTTAAGGGACTTGCAGGTTGAAGCGAATTGCAGGATTCGGGCGAAAGTTGGACGACGACGACGCCTTCTTCTTCGGCCGTAAAGCTCATTCCGATTCCAAGCAACATTCCCTGCTTAATCCATCACATGAATCCGCTTGGTGACTGAAACGACCTTCAAAAATCTATCTGCACTGGACTCCTGCCGATATCGCTTGTATGCCAATGTCATCGGATCTCAGCTCAGCTGAACGACAAGGTGATAGCGATGGCTGTAGCTTCGGGGGCAAGCATGCTGTCGTCATGACTTCCATATCCTCTGGGCAACAAGTCGGGACTGGTGTGCTTCGAATGCTGGGATTTGAACTGTCGAAGATGTCGTTGTTCAGGAGAAGGCGGTGCTGGCGGTGCTGAAATCGATGTGTCCTTTGGCTGCGTATCGTCGGGTGCTGGATGCTGAAGCGTCTGAGGGGGGCTACCTACCTTGATGAGTTGTCGATATGATGAGGATGAGAGGGAGAAGGTGGATCGCGAACAGCTACGAATTCACAAAGCGGACAGCGTTGACAATCGTGGCCAGCCTTGGCGAGTTTCCTTGTGTTGCGAGTGTGAGCGAGTCCAGCTGAACTGGGCTGGCCTGGCTAGCGGTCTTGGAAGTTCTGGCTACGCCTTGAGATCCGAGGTTCTCGTTTCGCAGTGAGGGAAACCTCGGCCGAAGTCAAAGATTGCGCGTTAGATTCGAGACACGTGACTGTCTGATGCCTGAATGCACTGTGCGGTTCCGAAATGAGTTCGCTCACTTTGGGAAATTCGAGAAGTCACAGGCAAGCTTACCTGGCGCGTGGGTGAGCGAGGTCGGCCCAGCAGTCTCGAAGTTGCTCGCAAGGCTGGTCGATCGGCAGCTAGCTAGGTGACATTGGGCGTGAGTTCGACACCATCTCTTCTTCCCTACCTCTAGGAATCCTATCACCTTTTGTCGTCCTCAAGATCAAGAATATTTAGGTACGTTCATACACCACATCACTCATCACCTTGCCAGGCCCTGAACCGTAGACTGACCTTCATCGCACTTTCACCTTTACAGGTATGTATTCATAAAGAAGATAGGATGTCGGTCGAGACTTCTTCAAGGTCGACAGGATATGGAGGATAGGACGCTTCCAACAAATGAGAAAGGAGGGGAAGGTATATAGCGACAGGTTGAAAGTCGGATGATCACGACTGTTGAAAAGCTGGGTACAAAGGAGGTGTTAAAGATCGACTTCAGTCATCAAGATGTACTTGCTGGAACGCTGGAGCTGTACGGAAGGCGCACGCAGGACGACAAGGAGATGGATCAAGTGTAGCGAGCTTCATGTTGGTCTAGTGCTGACTGTTTGCTGTCTTTCTGTTTCATCTTATCGGACCATCACCGCCACCATCATCACCACCACCGCCTCATCTCGACAACCTACCATCACCGCCATTGTGTTTCTTGCTGTTATCGTGATTCTCACTTCCAGCCAAAATGGGTCGAATGCACTGTAAGTATACCCTACTTCGACACTACGTTTCCATCAGCATTCCGTTCATCGTCTTCGCAATGTAGCAATTCAGCCAGATGTCTCCAGTAGACGGCAAAAACTGGAGCGATGGACGGGACAACGTTGATGGATTGTGGATCGACAAGATAGCGTGGATCGTGATCAACTGACGTGTGGCTTGCCAACCATGATGATTTCACTCTACAGCCAAAGGAAAGGGTATGTCGAGCTCTGCTCTTCCCTACCGACGAACTCCCCCTTCGTGGCTCAAGACAACTCCTGAGGAGGTTGTTGAGCAGATCGTGAAGCTTGCACGAAAGGGTATGACTCCCTCCCAGATCGGTGTTCAGCTGCGAGACTCTCAGGGAATCGCCCAAGTACGATTCGTTACTGGTAACAAGATTCTTCGAATCCTCAAATCTCAGGGTCTTGCTCCTCAAATCCCCGAAGATCTCTACCACTTGATCAAGAAGGCTGTCGCTGTTCGAAAGCATCTCGAACGAAACCGAAAGGACATGGACTCCAAGTTCAGACTCATCTTGATCGAGTCCCGAATCCACCGTCTCGCTCGTTACTACAAGACTAAGGGTGCCGTTGCCCCCACTTTCAAGTACGAGGCAGCTACCGCTTCCACCCTCGTCGCCTAAACGTGGGCAACGTCCGGTTTGCATCCTTCTATCACTCATACATCCATCATCATCATCATCATCACCTGTCTCACCAACGCTGCATGACGATCTTCGTCACCATCGTCAATCTCTCTTGCAGTCGCAAGATCTGATACATGTACCTGCGATTGGTCAGGTACTCACACATCCATTCACCATCGCCATATGTACTATTTTCCCTCACACACCCTCCCACCGGTGTCTGCATGTCACAACCCCAAAATTCAATGCAAGAAAAGTCCTCCATGACGAGGCACATCCGCAGCTCATCATCAGCTCCACGCAAGGTAGCATGCTTAGCCAATTCCGTATTTCTTGTCTGGTGAAACAACGGACAAACAGAGATGACTGACATGGACAGAGATTGACTGAGAGAAACAACGCGGTTGAGTGAAGGAACCGGTGACCTAGAGGGTAAATGCTAGAGATACTTGCGATGTTTGTGCGAGGTTTTCCATGCTGACGGTGTGAACTGAACTGGATCCAGCAATAATCATGTGTGCGGAACAATGCAGCAGTGCAAAAGGATGAGCGGAATGTCTATTGGGAATAGGAGCCTTTGGAGAAGGGAAAGAGAATCGGAGTCCGGGTCGCCACGGATGAGCTGAGAGCCGTGATTCATGATGCCGTACCAAACCTCAAGGTGTGGACTCGAAGATCGCGGTGGAGACTAGTCAAAGATTCCAATGCTATCGCTATAGCTCGGAAGAAGGTTGCTGGACCTTTGGTCCTGAGTGATCGTGTTTCTTCGGCGTGCTGCTTGAGCAGCAACAACCGAAGCTGATTCGCGGTCGATGAGCCCAAGCGCGAGCTGCTCGGTCAGCTCATCCTCTTCATCAACGTCGGCCTCATCCGGGATCGGATCGAGAGAAGGGATTTCAAGGGGGGAGGAGGCTGTCTCGTTGGAATGCTCATCGGTCTGCATCTCATCCGAACCAGTCGGAGCAACGATAGCACGAAGGCTGGCAGCCGCGCTGAGAGCGGACAGGTCCAGAGATCGTCGCATGGGGGTGCGCGCTAGAGGCGTGGCCGAAGCCGAGAAGTCCTCGTCTGCGTCTTGATCGTCAGCTTGAGGGATCTGGCTCTGGTTCTGCGCCAGTGAGGCATGGCTGCCCACAAGCCGTTCGTCCTCTTCGTCCAATACATCAACAGTCGCGAGCTGTTCACCGACGGCATCCTCACCGGGATGGCGAGTGAAATCGACCGTGTCAGGATTAGCAGCTACGAGGACGGGAGGCGTCTCAATGACCAAGTGGTCCCGCGCCTGATTGGACTGCATTCGACCTCGTGCCGAAGTCTCGGCAAGCTTGACAGGCAGAGCCACCTTGACATGTAGGCGGTACTCGACTCGCAGGGCCTTGAAGGAGAAGCTTGGTACCACCAATCGCGTTTCGGGTTGATGAAGCAACTTTGGCTTCAGAGTCGAGGATGATCCTGCAGTCAGCATCTTCTCGTATCGACTGATGGCAAAATGACCGGTGTAGATCTGTCGCGCCTTGCCGGGCTCGTAGAACGGTGGCAGATGGCTGTCCGACTGTCGATCGATATCCACAATGCGGATGCGCTCCGACCAAGAATGAGGTCCACTGAAACCCGCCAAGTTGTCGGGATCTTCTTTCTCGATGACCAGAGTGCCAAGTCGAGAGTAGGTCATCACCGATCGAACGAGGCTGAGTTCGAGATCAGGTTGATAAGTATCGGCAAGGTCCTCCGGCAGCCGGACTTCGATACTGAAGGGGATCTTGGTCTCCATGTACAGGGCGGCCATCGCTGGGACCGATAAGATGGCCTCGACCGAACCGCAATCATACCCAATGTCCTTCTCGAGCGAATGGGTGAGCCAACCTTTCATTCGACCATCGAGGCCCTCTTTGACGTTGATATAACTTTTGCGGCGGCATCCAGCGAAGGCGGGTCGTGCAGCGAGGCTGCGACTTGTGTTGCTGCGGACCATCGCAGGCAACTCTTCGCGTTCTAGAGCTCCGAAGACTTCTTCAGTTTCTCTGAACCCGCCTAAATTGGAGACCCAAGAGTCCTCATCTTCTTCGCCTTCGTTGGTGTCAGCTGAATCAGCAGATCTCTGAGTGTCTGCAGACCTACGACTATCCCGCGAGACTGTCCTTCTCGCGCGGACTGGCTCTAGGCTTGGTACAGGAAGGCCGGCGGTTCGAGGGGGATACGGTTCCACTGCAAACGAGAGGATGACACGTTCCCCCCGCTTGGGAGGCAGGATGTAGGAGCCCATCCGTTGGCGGCTGACAATGATATCGATTTCGTACTTGATTTTGGCCATCGGGCGAAGCTTTTGGCCATGAAGCTTCTCCTTGACCTGACCAAAGAGCTGATGGGAACGAGGAGGAGCATATCTCGTTTCCATGTCGATGGACGGCGGAAGATCAATGTACTTCCTGCCTCGCTTGAACGTCTTCTTGAACTTGCTGTCAAGAAGATCCAGAGCGGAAGCTTGAAGCTTGAGCGGCAGCACAAAGCTGAAAGGGACCGCGAGATTGTTCTTGCGACCATGCTGGACGAGTCCTGTCTGCTCCAGCTCAAAGGAGCCGCGGTCAAGGTCTTGCTTGGTAGCCAGCGTCTTTTGTTCCGAGAAGAAGAGGAGCTGTCGTCGAGCGATGCCATGTTCGTTATTCATGGAATAGTAGCTGGAATCGCCCACACCAAAGACGCTGGTCTCGAGATCACCTCGGATTCGAGCCTTGATCCCGGTAATGTAACCCCTCTCTGGATCATCTCGGAGAAGATGCACGGCACCTTTGATCTCGTCGCCAGGGCGATAGGTTTTGTAGTCTAGCGAATCGGTGGGACCCTCGAGGAAGGCGGTGGTCTGGCAAGAGAACTTGTCGGGGGTCGAGCAGAGCGGCTTGACCTTGCCATTGACATCGATTCGGGCTGTATAGCCTCGATTGATGGTGCTTGAGGTGCTAAAGTCAGTGCCATCCGTCATGACCGACGCTCCGCAGCTGTCGTATGTCTGGGTTCGTGTTAAGGCCGATCGGTTCTGATACGATGACGACGCACCAACGGCGGAGGAGAAGTTTGCTAGGTTGTTCGTCGACAGCGCCGATAGAGCTGCGACAGATTCTGAAGAGGCGATGCGATGATCGATGAGAGGCATATGCCTTATCGGCGGATTGCTAACAACCGCCATCCTGTTCGAGTCGTGGATCGACTTTCGGATCCTTGCATCGAGATGCTTGGTAAAGTTTTATGGTTGGTGGGCTGCTCTTTAGTCCGGCGACAGGCTCCACGTCAAGAACCAGTTTGACCTGCAGAGTAGTGAAAGGTGACTGTACGCTACGACCTGGTGTACAACCAAGACCCGGACCTTTCCGGAAAGGAACTTGTGGATTGGCAGTCGGAAGCCACCAGCCGTGCAAATGACGACAGGGATTAGCTTGATGATATGAGACGTCAAGCAAGGCGGACGTGATGGTAGTGGTCCCAGCTAGAGGAACGTACACGGTTCTGTGTTCTTCAGCTTGGTGGGCACAGCATTTCTTGATTGCACGGAAGATTATTGCGTCAAGTGGGGTCAAAGAGCACACTCTAACTTTGGCTTGATCTTTGACGATAACGATCACATTCGTGACTACAGTGCAGCTTATGGGAAGTTCGCGGACCGGCAATCTCGGTAGGAACATTTCCATGGCTTTGTAGGATAATCCTACAGAACGACATGATTTTGCTACAGTGAGCAGGTCCAACCATGTATCTGAACACAGGAGAAGTGAACACAGGGGCGTAGAAGGCGAATCTTCGGGAAGATTCACGTGTGAGCGTGTGAGCGCAAGACTCGCCGGTGCCCCAGGTGCCGTTGCAAGATCGAGCAGATTGGGCTCTGCTTCTCACGGGAAAAGGCGATGGGACGAGTATGCCGTGCGCAGAGACTCTGGACTTGGACCTCCTTCCATTCCGGAATGCAACTCCGAAATCAAAGGGTTTTCCTTCTCGCTCCGTCTTTGTTACAGCATCACTTCGTTCGCTCTCCTTACCCTGAGATGCGCCCTTTCCAGCGCATTCACGGTCGGTCCGAGCAAGCTGGACGTGATCAATCGCTGCTGTCCAGAGAGATTCCAATGAAGTGCTATAGGAACATGCTTCGCGGCAATAATCTGTGTCAGCTATGTAAGCTGTAAGAATTGGAGTCTAAGATTGAGCTGACATCCTTTTTCAGCTTATGATGACGCCCATCTTTGCCCGAGATAGAAGCAGATCAGAACACGACACAAGTTGAATTACGGCTAGCTGCAGCTGCGATTCTGGGGCTCCGGACCGTGATTTAATTTCGTTCTTTTTTCCAATTTTTTTGGGGATGTCACACTGATCCTTTTACGTACCCTTTCGATCTGAGAATTAGGATCGGGAAAGGCCCGGAAGCCCAACTGTTGCGACCGTCTCACTGGGACTTGGACGGGTCGAGGTGGACACGGCTACCACAGTAGAAGCCACCCACGAGAGTAGGATCTAGAACCAGACTAACTTATCGAGGGCTCCAGACAAAGGTCACAAGATGTGTTCGAAGTAACGCGGAATGGTCAGTAGCAACGCCAATTGGACCGAAGTGGATCCCGCAGAGTTTCAACCGCCGGACCAACGTCTGGGCCTATCTAAGGACTATCTTTGTTTGCGTTTTGTTCTTCCATACATGCTCCTTTCGTCGATGGCTTGGATTATCTTAAGCCAGCCCGCGTTGAGGCATGAGAAAGCATTCCGTGGTAAAAGTATCGATGAGTCAAGGGTACCGAAACTTTGCGATCCTCTCCAATCCTGCGTATTTTGCGTTAGACTCAAACGGTATGACGTTCGTAGTGGATCGGCTCGCTTACTCTTTCTTGCTCTCGAGATCGCCGAAACACTCATCCTTCCATCGTCGTCTTGATCGATACCATGTTCTCCTTCGTCACTTTATTACTGTATCACAATCACGGAAGAGTGACTTTTTTTCATCCGATTGTGGCCTCCTCAAAGGCCTCCGGAGTTGCTGAGGGTGACTTCCATGTCAGCAAACCTGAGATGGATTTCGGAGGGAGTTTCCGAAAAGCGGCCCAACCTATAACAACTTGAAGATTGTGTGACAAAATTACCGTGGGAGGTAAGTTATAGCACGCCTCGGAATCTTCCGTTCCGTCATTTTGCATCTCACACGACATGGATTCTAACCGATCTAACAAGACATCATTCGTCTCGGCCAACTCGTCTAGCAAAGCCTTCTGACACAACTCGATGATTGGCAGGTTCCTCCAATCGGAAACAGCAAGAGGAAAAAGAAAGGATTCTTCTTCAATAACGAAATGCATTTCGGAAAACATGTATGAGATGCGTTTGCAAGGACGACAGGGAGACAAGGTTGCAACCAGAGTGAGACGAAACTTGTTTGTGATCAGAGCAGACCCTCAGGCGGCAGATTTCTCCTTGCCGATGATCTGTACCCGATCTGACTTCATGAAGTCGCTGATGCGATTGCAACCAAATATGAACACTTTCTTGAGACTGGGTAGACTGCTGCAGATCCGTGTAAGGTTGTCATCATCGACCGCTCGAACGAAAGAGAGGTCCAGCGACTCCAGTTGGGGCAAATTTTTGGCATTGGAGAGGATCTCTAGCCCCTTTTCGGTGATGCCGTCGACCGAGTTGAGGGACAGTTCGATGAGATCGGGTCCTGAATGCATCAGCATGGATTCCATCATGTCATCGTCGAGTTCGAGCATCCTATCGAGGTGCAAATACTTGATGCCCTTGATCGCTTCTGATGACCAGCTCGTAAACATGTGAGTCATGACCTCCGTTTCGATTTTTTCCAGGCCGATCAGCCTCAGAGTCTGCAGATTCTGGCAGTGTGGTTCGATGCCCTCTTGTATCACTCTGTCGGTGAGGTCCACGTTTTTGGACAGGTCGAGGTGCACGAGGTTCTTTCCGACTTCCTTGAGCAGGCTGACTACTTCTTCGTCTTCGAGAGACTTGGGAGGAATACCTGGAGCCGAAACACCTGGATCGGATACATCCAGGTAGGTGAGCTGCGTCCCGTAGCCTTCCAAAGGCTTCAGCATCGTCTTATCCAGCGGCCCAATCTGAGCCAACCCGAGCTCACGAACGTTGGGACAGTGTTTGATCATGGCCTCGACGCATGAAAGATCGAATCGAGGAGACTCCCGGATCTTGAAACTTTCCAGCCGAGTTCCCACAGCTTCGAAGAATCTGTGCCAGGCCTCCTTTCGCACCAGGAAAGGACCATAGAGTTCGACGCTTTTGAGCTTTTTGAGCTTTTGAGACCAAACGTCCATTGCTGCGTTGTCAAGCATACCGCACAGTTGCAAGTTGATGTGCTCCAAATTAGGAGAAAACGTAGCTATGCTCTGCAACGATTCGCTGTCGAGCTTGCTGCAATCGTACAGCGAGAGTGTGGTGATGTCCGGGAAGAGGAAGAGCTGGACTGTCCTGGGATTCAAGCTGCGATTCTTGGAGATCGATTTACTGATAGCGTCCATGTTACGGAACCCGATATCTCCCAGAGCTTCGACGTTCTCAATATGCTTGCTGATGATGTCGATACAGTAGCTCTGAAGAGTTGGAATTGTTCGTTGGCTGCCGTCGAACATGTTCTTGCGGCGTGCCTGCCGCTTCTTGGGTTTGGGCTTGTCTTTTCTCGCGCCGTCCGAGGCTCCTGGCTTGTACAAAGGACCGCACTTATGACAGAGGGGACCCTTATCCCCCATCTTGGTGTACTGTGTGATTGTGAACTTCGACTTGCACATGCCACAGTAAGCGATACTCCCTGGTGTCCGGTTTGCATACGAGAAGTTGGCTCTAGAGCTCGTCGCTTGTGGCAAACCGATTTCAGATGAAAGCGGGTCATCGTTCTCTTCGTCGTCGTTATCGTCTTCCCGGTCAGCTCGCTTCTTCGCCTTTCCCTTGCCTTTCAATTCCTTTTCCTTGGATTCTGTCTCAGCTTTGGTGGAAGATGTCGATCTTTTGTTAGACGCCCTGGTCGATCTCGGAGTGCTAGGACCCGCTTCTGAAGTGCTGAGGCCGTTGGTGGAGCCGTTGGCGAGAGGCAGTTCCTCCTCTTCTTCCGTCTCGTCATCCTCTTCAAAGTTCATGGAGCTGTTGTTGCGCGAGATCCTTCTTCGCAGAGAAGGTGTAGCAGCGGTTGGGCTGCCTGTCGTCGCGGCCGACGGTGATTGAGCGACCGCAGGATCGGCCGGCTGCTCTGGTGGCCTCTCATCCGCATCGCGCCGACGGAAACGATTGGGATTCCTGGCAGTGATGCCTCGTTCCCTGAGGAACTCGGTCAGGGCCGAAGTGGGACCCCGGACGTTGGACATGGCTCGACCCTTTTCGAAGCACTGCCAAGCCAGATGTAGAGACGTAAGAGATATGTGGGTGGCAAGGCTGAGTCGCTCTTGAAGGTGGCGGCCAAGCGAGAATTTGGCTAGCTTCGGACATGAACCGGCGTCTTGGAATTTTGGCTGAGTTGCTCAATAATGCATTTGAGAAGATCTCACACACACATTAAAGATCCGCAAAAATCTGAATCTTACAACAACGAGGAAAGTCGAGTTCAACAAACAGGCGACCTGACTCTAAAACGTAAGAAAGGACCCTTAACACGTCTAGAAGACCGCTCATCCACAACCGTCCTTCTCCATCAACGGATCGTGGAGTTGGCGATGAAGTAAAGATGTCAGCACCATGGGCTTGTTGACCATTATACGCAAGACCAAGCTACGGTCTCAGGAATTTCGATTCCTCTTTCTCGGACTCGACAATGCGGGCAAGACCACGATTCTCAAGAAGCTACAGAATCAGCCGCAATCCGAGATCGAAGCCATCTCTCCCACCCTCGGTTTTGCCATTCAGACCTTCCAATATCAAGGTTATCATCTCAACGTCTGGGACATAGGTGGTCAAAAGAGCCTGAGACCGTATTGGAAGAACTACTTTGAAAAGACCGATGCCATCATCTGGGTCGTCGACTCTTCCGACACAGCACGTATGGAAGATTGTAAAGCCGAGCTCGAAAAGCTGCTTGAGGAAGAAAGGCTCTACGGCGCTACCATTTTGATCTTTGCCAACAAACAGGATCTTCCCGGCGCTCTCTCCGCCGAACAAATCAAAAGGCATCTCAACCTCGATCAAGTCACCAGTCACAGTTGGCGAATCCAACCTTGTAGCGCCTACACAGGTGCAAATCTGGTTCAGGGACTCGAGTGGACGGTCAGGGACGTAGCCAAACGTATCTATTTCCACGAAGAGACTGCTAACGATCCCAAGAATGGCACCGTTCAGCCAACCACATAAAGAGCTTTTGGCCTCCTCATCGCAGCATACCCCGGACTACCCATTTAGCATCGGTCGGTTCCATCAGCAGAGCGTTTCATACCAAGTTCACCTGTGCTATTAGCATCACCACAAGACCCTTTTTGCATCACACGCAGCTACCGAAGCTATTGTAGAACGTCAAGTCTAATGCAGGACGCTGAAGTCTATGATTACACCTGTACAACAATCCGCTTTGGACGGTCGACTCCCACATCATGAGCTAGTGCAGCGTCTTCCGCCACTCCAACCTTAGGGGTGACCACATCCGACTCCGCCTCAGGTGTTGCTATGGCTTCTTGTGCAGCAGGGACTTGCAAAGGGATGTTGCGTTGGGAGCGCGAACGGATCGGCGTCCTTTCCTTTTCCCATCGCTCTCGACCCCATCCCCACATCGCATCCAGAACCAGCATGCCACCGCCGAGAGCCCAGACCAATGTGATGGCGTAAAAGAAGTTGGCGTTGGCCGAACCTGCGGTGAGCCAGAGGTGATGGAATGCTGGTGAAAGGAAGGTGCAATAGACGTAGGTCAACGTCGAGACCAGAGGATATCGCATATCTGTCGAGTCGGATCCAAGAGGGAGATCGATGTCAGTCTCTACTGTCACATTTCGCTCGATATCGCCCGCAGCCAGCCCGGTTCCTAGATACGTACATTCGAAGATCTGACTGTGGATGCTCAGCAAACCGAGGAAGAGGCCATGGTCGCCGAGAGTTGGATAACTCTTGAAGACTGCAATGACACCACACATCAAAGTGATGCCGAAAAGCGGATCTTGCCTAAAGAGTTTATCACCGGCAATGCAAAAGGAGCGGAAAGGCCGTCAGTAAAATCGATCTTCCAGCCTCTTTGTCCGCCTGCGAAAGCTTTCTTTACGTACTTGTATTTGATCAAGAAAGGCAGCGCATAGCTGGCTACGTGCACGTTGAAGGTCAAGAGGAAGAAGTTACGGAAGTGATCAAAAATCTCCATGAAGAAGTACCACCAAAGTCCGAGGTTTGGGGTCAGATCCGTCATGAGGAGGCTGTGAGAAGATGCGGAGACATTACACCTGGCAGTCAGCTTATGTGCGGATAGATAGAGAGGCGTAGGTAGACTTGACTTACGTTGAGCCGTAAACCTGTTCCGTCCAGCTCCAGCCTTGGTCTAGAGGCACACGAAGAACGTGCGGCAGCTTTACAATCAGAGAAGCGATTCGAGCGTCGCCAGGGCTGAGTGCGATGGCTCTTGAGATCCACAATCCACCAGCAAAGGCAGCGGGAGATAGGATGAGTGATTTGAGCCATGTCGAGCGCTGTGATGCCACACCAAAGACCAAAGTCAGCCGAGTTCGACCTACAAGGAGGTTATTCTCCTTCCCAGACAGTGTGACCTACCTTGGCGTACCGTATGCGATCGACGAGGAAGCCAAGTTGTCGTGCGTGCTTGGCGTTGCTGGCCTGATCCATGCTGCCCACACGCGAGACTTCTCTTTCGTACACAAGCTCGCCCGCGCGATGTATTGAGAGCTGTATCAACTGCGGGAGTAGCAAGACGGGATACAGAGACAACAACGACGAGATCGTCCAGAAAATCGACAAGAGCAGCGTCGAAGCTGTTGAACAGAGAAGAGAGAGAACAGATAGGACCGAGTCAGACCAACGAAAGGCTCGAGGAACCAGCACCCAAGGGAGACTTACCCGACATGGCAGAATACACGGCTGCTAGAAGCATGGTCATCTCGAGGCTCGCTGTACTCCGAGCTAAGCATGTGGCGATCGTGTAAGGATTGAAGAGGAGCAAAGCCGACACTTTGGTGGCTCGGCTCTGATCCCAAGGCCAGAGATGCGTCTGTCTGGCCATGTGACTGATATCGCGTTGAAGGCACATCTGAAAGAGGAACCATCCCGACATCACATCTGCTAAAGACCATATCAGCGATACGGGCAGCGCGTCCCCCGCACGAAGAAATTGATCCAGCGGATAGCGTAGCAAAGGTAGAAGCAAGGGCGAATGATGGACACTCCCCACCGCATAGGGGCCCTGGAGTCCACCTGGCAGCGTGTGTGTGGTTGTCGATGAAGGAGTCTGATGGAAGAGATAATGAGCTTCTAGCAGCGCTTTCCAGCTGTTGATCGGAGTGCTTAGCTCGGGCCTATCTTGAAGCGTCTCGGAAAGATGCGTCAGCGAGAACAGGCACATCCGCAACAGGAAAGCTACGAGCAGAGTAGCGTAGAGCAGCGTTCTGGAGGGCAAAAGCGACCCTTTGGTCATGATCTTTGCCCCGCCTGGGATGGATTGGATCGACATGGCGATGGCAACAAAGACGAGGTACCTTCTGCCCTTTCCCACGCTGACGCTTGTTTGGCTCTTGGCGGACCTTCGCTCGTTGTTCCTCCCGGATCGTGGCCCCGGCCCAAGAAGAAAAGGCTTTCTAGCGGACTTGTTGGTTTGGTGTTGGGCTCGATGAATGCATCAGCTTCTACGGCATTGTTTCTCTCGCGTTCCAGTCCAGCCTATCGTGTGACGGACCAAGGAGGGAAAGTAGTGTTGCGTTTTGGTGTGTGGTGTGTTTGTGTTGGTTGGTCTTCAGATTCCTTCGGCTACAATGAGAGGTTTGAGATCGGGGAACAAATCGATCTCGATCGCATATAGTCACCCGATGGAGGATGGCTGGGCTTGGTCAGCCGCCCTTTTTTTCTTCCCTTTTTGTGGTGATTTCTTCTTGTGCAGCAGCCTTACACGTCCCAAGAAATTTCCCAAAAGCTTCCGAAGTGAAAATTGAAAAATTGTTCAGAAGAGTCTTGCTGCAGCTTGGCTCAACAAAAATTTCGCGGCGCCTCGTCCCATTCAAAAGACCCTTACGCCTTGCCTTGCCTTTCTACCTGCTGGTACCACGCTTCTTCTTCTTCTTCTCCTCCTCCCCCTCCTCATCATCATTCAGTTCTCTCACCTTCCTTTCTGCGGATCTTTCTTGCATCTGTGTTCGCCGAGAGCCATTCCTACCAAGGGTCTCGAGAGCTGCTTGTCCAGCTCATCTTGCTCAACATGACGTCTAGACATCTAATCAGTCCGTCCGGACTGTTGAGACCTTTGTCGCAACGCAAGTTGACTTCGATCGGTCGATCTGTCGCCTCACGATCTCTCTCTCTGAAGCCGGCCGCTATAGCTGAACCTAGAATCGGTGCGACAAGTATCATCAAGCTCACGCAGGCCCCCAGTCTCAGACACAGTATCTTTGTATCATCCAGATGCCTCACCGGATCGGCGCGCAACAACGAGCAAGTGGCTGCGGTCGCCACCCAGCCTGCCCCTGAAATGTCCGAGAATGTTCCTCCTCCTTCTGAAATATCCGAGGGACCCCAGTCACAAGAACGTAAAACCCTGCCAAAAGACGGAACCTTTGCTTCGATGAAGGGATCGATCAACTACGATATCTGGAAAGCTCTGACGGTGAAACCCTTTGGATATACAAATATGTCAGCTGTTCAGGAGAGTGTCTTGCATCTCCTTCCCGATCTCGCAAGTGGAGTAGGAGAGGGTGCGACGCCGATGCCTGACGGCCGTGGGCGTGATTTGCTGGTGAAAGCCAAGACAGGAACGGGAAAGACGATCGCTTTCCTCGTGCCAGCCATCGAGGCGAGGTATCGATCCATCGCCGATGTGAGGAAGGGTATCTTCACCAAGCCATGGCAGGACATGCTCGCCCGTCATAGGGCCAACCTCGACTTCCCGTCGCTCGATAAGCACGGCAGGGAAGCGCTCGTTAAGCAATTTGTCAACAACACCGTCGGAGCCCTCATCCTTTCGCCAACCCGAGAACTTGCAACTCAAATCGCTGACGAGGCACAAAAGCTTCTCACACACAACTCCGACATGCGTGTGCAGCTGCTCGTTGGTGGTGCAAACCGACAACGTCAGATCGATAGCTGGAGAAAGTCTCGACCCGACATTGTCGTAGCAACACCCGGAAGAATCCTCGATCTGCTCAACGATGTTGGCATGATCCGAGAGGCCATGACCGCCTGTCGGACCTTGGTTCTCGACGAGGCCGATACGCTTTTGGAGATGGGATTCCGAGATGACCTTCAGGCCATCATGCAACATCTGCCAGCCAAAGTCGATCGACAAAACATGCTGTTCAGCGCTACTGTCAGCCCAGAGATCAAAGCCATCGCTCGAGCCAGCTTGGAAAAAGACCACCGATTTATCGATTGCGTCCCTGCCGGCGAAGAGAACGTTCACCAGCACATTCCCCAATTTGCCACCGTGCTCGAATCCGCCGAAGAGCAAATCCCCCACGTCTTGCGTCTGATTGCTCACGATCAGCTCTCCAACCCAGGCAAGTCCAAGGTGATTGTTTTCGCTCCTACCACCAAGATGACCGAACTCTTCTCCGAGGTGATTCGAGGCGCTCGACGTCTCTTCCCAGGCGGTCCAGGCTCTGTCGTGTACGAGATCCATAGCAAGAAGGATCAAAGAGCGCGATTCACTACCAGCGACAACTTCCGAAAGGACTTGAGCGGAGCCTCCATCCTGGTCACCAGTGATGTGAGCGCGCGAGGTGTCGATTATCCCGGAACTACTCGAGTCATCCAGATCGGAGTGCCAAGCAGCAAGGATACCTATATCCACCGAATCGGTCGAACAGGACGTGCAGGTGCCCAAGGTCGATCGGACATCGTGCTGTCGAGCTGGGAACGAGGATTCTTGCACTTCCAGTTGGACGACCTCCCCGTCAAGCAACTCTCCTCTGAAGACCTCGTCGAAGAGGTGCAAGACTTGTGCAAACGTTTCGACGAATCGCCTCAAGACTTCGAGGTTCCCAAAGAAGTACGCGCCGCTGCCAAGGACAAGGCTGCAGCTGCCAAAAAGGATACGAGGAAGTCGTCGTACGGCTCTGATCGCAGGCAGAGAACCAACGAGCCCGTCTCGTTGCGTGGTCCCTTGACCGACAAATACTTGACCGAAAATCTTTCGCCACGCATCAAGGAGACGCTGCAGGGCTTCGAGGGAGAGGAGATCCGAGAAACCTTTGTCTCTCTTCTCGGATACTATGGCGGTAGGATTCCTTTGCTTCGAGCGAGCAAGAGCACTGTTTTGGACGGCTTGAAGAAGTGGACAGTCGAAGCTGCTGGATTGGAGCGGGAGCCCTACATTAGCGATCAGTTCCTGAACAAGATTGGATATTCCGCAGGAAGTTCGTCGTCTGCTCGACAAGGATATGGTGGAGGTCGTGGAGATGGCCAACGTTCATTCGGACGAGGACGATTCAACCGAGACAACCGAGACAACCGAGACGACCGAGAATTCAACGACAGCAGAGGCGGTCGAGAGTCTCGTGGTTTCAGAGGTGATCGGGACGATAGGCCCAGAAGAGACAGCTTTAGCTCTAGCCGCAGCAGTGGTGGAGGTGACCGAGGTAGTCAGCGCAACTTTGGCGGGGACAAATGGTGAAGGAGAAGTTGGCCATCTATGACTGATTAGCCCTATCCTTTCCCCTTCAGTTCTCCATTCTCTTCACTTCCCTTGTTGTTGACCCTGGTACTGTCTAGCACGACGTCGATTGCCCGTATCCTTGGAACCTATGGAGACCCACTTTCCCTGATCATATCGAAGAGCCTACGTTGAGATCATTCATGAATTGTACCTTTAGCCACTTCATATCTTCCGACATCGTATTCTTGTACTTTTAGAGCCTACCGCCTCAATTCGCAGCCTGTTGCTCGATTGGATCGAGTCTCGCAGCTTCTAATTCCACACCGCTTTCGCATGATCTTCGATTGACTCTTCGTCCTGTGCTCAGTTCCGTTCGTTTCTTTTCTTTTCTTTTCTTTTCTTTTTTCTCTCATATTAAGAAGTGATTTGTGAGCTCAGTCGGCACACCTGCACTCGGAATGGCCGACGATATTGAGGCTTTCCTCACTATGTAAGGGTCACTTTAGCCTACAATGTGATATGTGTGATACGCCAAACGAAGCACGGCTCAACCGTGCTGACTTCTCATGCTCGAGTCTTCGCAGCAAGCACGTCGGGCAGAGAAAGGTATTGATGTATAGCCAGACGTCCTTGGCCAATCCCAGATGGTTGCCCTTGGCCCGATGATCCGATTGAATCGTATTGCATCGTGTCCCGATCTTTTTACATAGATGGGGTCTCCCCACCCGACAATGCCGGGTCCGATTCGTTGCGGCCGGTTCCCACAGTAACAATGTGACGTGAGACAAGCAAAGCACTACTTGCCTGGCAAAGGGTGCTGGAGAGCACCGCCAAGGCTTTGCAATGGTTTCAGTTCAGAGAGTGTACGAGATGAATCGCAGAGAGTTGTGCGACATGAATTGCGTTTCATTTCGCAGCTTTGGACGCGTCCGATTCGGTGCTGTCCTGCTATTATTGTGTGCAGAGGTGCCGGCTGATGAAGGATCAACCACGGCGTAGTTGTGGACTATCTGCAGTCCCGGTGAACGGATGCGGAGCTCCATCGACGAAGGATGTCGCAGAAAAACTGCGCTTGCAAAGCGGACTACCAAATGTAGGTCAACCAAAACGAAAGTTGTCCTACCGCCAATAATTTCTATATTTGCTTCAACCAAATTAACAATCACAGGAAACGACACTATTATTACACTCTGCTGTATCACCATTTGTAGTGCTCTTCGGCCAAACGAGAATCCTTATGAGGGCACAAGTAGGGAACGAAAGCATGCACAATCAGACATATATGTCGAGCAAAGAGAAAGTGAGAAAGTATTTGCGGGGATCTGTGAGAGGGGGGCAGAGAGAGGGAGAGGGAGCGATAGAAGGTTGAAAGAGGAAGGAGGCGCAACGAGAGAGGCGGAAAGGTCAAATTTAGTGTTAACTTACAGAGTGTATTCTGCTTCCCGCTCTGCGACCCTTGATTGGAATGAGTGTCTCAAAGGTTCCAGCCCCTGTTCCTGATCGTCGCCTCGTTTTCTGCCCAAGCTTCGATTTTTGACGCTTGTCGGTCTCAGAAAAATATCAAAACACGCCTATCCCGTCCGCATATATTTTGAGATACCTTCGAAGATCAGCCAACGCTATATTCTTTGGCCTCCTGCGGCTTTCATTCAACCAAGCTGAAGCTGAAAAGGCTTGTCTCACAGTAATGCTTCCGCGCTGGTTAGCTTAAAGTCGAATGGGCGTGGCCAAGCCTGTATCCTCCAGCTTTGGTTGTCGTAAGGTCGCAAGAACCAAAAAAAAAGAGTCTCCCTAGTAAGTGTGGAATATAGAGTGTATCGGATGCTTTCGAAAAGCGCACCCTCGCATTCATGCTTATTCTTTTCGGTGGATCGACTTAGCACGTTTCGCTCCGTCTTCGCAGTTCCCATTTCGTTTGATCGACCCAATTGAATCGGTGATGATTGGTAGGGTTGGTTGCCAAGAGATCGACCTTCTTCATCCCCTCCTCCCCCTTAACCCTCTCGGACCAGCACCGAATCCTGTCGTGCCAACCCTCGTTGATCTCCTCTTTCTGGATTGAAGCGCCCTCGAACCTTCCTTCCTTCATCCATCTCATTACTCTCCTTTGGATAATATGCGTCTTCCGGTCTCCTGATCCGTCCGTCCACACCATTACTTGGGATTCACAAGGACCTCGTCCATCCTCTACCTAGAATATCTTCAGGGCTCTCGTTCGAACTGGACTCGCCTTCCTGCTCCATCATATCCTTTCACGCTGCCATTGGAGACCAATCGCGATCTCATGATGCTCACATCCGCGACGTCAGCGACGGCCGCAGCAGCTCTTGTTGGCCTTAGCTGGCTCGCTTCGGCGCAAGCTCAAATCACGCCCAATCGGGTTTTCAATCCGCCTGACCCCTCGACCGCCACCATCCAACAATACAACAACTTGACCGATGGAGTCAACCCGCATTACTCGACACTGCTGGGCAATGCGCTCTGGTTCTATGAAGCGCAGAGGAGTGGTGTCTTACCAAGCAACAATCGTGTATCGTGGAGGAACAGTAGCAGCATCAATGACGGATCGCTCAATGGCACCGACCTGAGCGGAGGATACTACGATGCTGGAGACTACATCAAAGCCACCTTTCCCCTGTGCTGGACGCTCACTTCGATGGCATGGAGCGCTATGAGTTTTGGATCCGCCTATGCCCGATCCGGTCAGGACGCCTACTTTGATCAGACATTGCGTTGGGGTCTGGACTTCCTCGCAAAGGCTCATTCGGATAAGGACACGCTGTGGGTCCTGGTCGGAGACCCCACCATCGATGATCAGTATTGGGGAGGTGATCAAAACATTCCTACACCACGTCCCGCCTTCAGTATCACACGCACCAACCCAGGTGCTGATGCTTTTGGACAGTGTTCCGCTGCGTTCGCCGCCGCTTCTTATCTGTATGGAAATGCTAGTGGAAGTCTTCCGATCAGCAAGGACGGCAAGAATGTCGGAGGTGTTCCTTCCATGCGAAACGCGACCTACGCTGCCAGTCTCTTGCAGCACGCCGAGGAACTCTGGGATCTGGCCACGACCAGCACGCCAATGCAGGTGTACTCTGTAGCAGTGCCGCAAGCCGCCTCCAGTTATCCCTCCTCCGACTACACGGATGAGCTCATTCTTGCTGGGATGTTCCTCGGCCTCGCCACCAATGACAAGAGCTACGTGGATAGCGCTGTTTCATTCTATATGAACAACACGCCTTCCTATCCAGTCGCGGATGTCAACTTCGACTGGGACCGGAAGGCACCCGCTCTTCCGATCATTGCTTCGCAGATTGCGCAGCACAATGACAGTTTCGGTTTGAACAAGACCAAATTCCTCGTCGACTCTGAGGTATGGCTCGATAGACTGGTCAACGGTAAGATGAAAGGGGTCTCTCGAACCGATCACGGTCTGCTCTGGTGGTCACCTGAGAGCGAGTACGTCAGTCTCAACCCCGCCCTCAACGCAGCCTTCTTGGCTGACACGTACGCTGGGTTTGCAACAACCACGGCCAAAGCCGCCTCGTACTCTGCATTAGCGAAGACGCAAGTGGATTATCTACTTGGCAGCAATCCGTTCAACGGGCCTTTAATCGTTGGGCAACACCCCAACAGCCCTCAGAATCCTCATTCTGCCTTGGCCTCTGGAGGAAATGATGTGAATAACATCAACACGAGTCCGCCCGTCGAGGCTCATGTGCTGTACGGTGCTGTCGTCGGTGGGCCGGACAAGCAAGATCGATTCTTCGACATCCGAAACGACTGGCCCCAGACCGAGATCGCGCTCGATTACAACGCACCGCTCGTCGCTGCCGCGGTCTCGCGGATCGCCAGGAATGCCACCAGCGACCCAGTCTTTGTGACTTTGACGGGCGGTGCCAATCCGGCTCAAGGAACACCGACGGACGCAGCCTACCCAGCGAAGAAGAAGACTTTGAGCAACGGGGCAATCATCGGTATCGCCGTTAGCGTCATCGTCGTTGTGTTTGCTGCAGCTGCTGGGCTGTCATGGTGGCAGAGAGATCGAATTCGGTGGTTCTACAGGCATAAGAAGATGGGACTGTAGTGCGCTGGGCTGTACACTTCATCCATCCATCCAACTCTCCTCTACCTCCATTCTCCGGTGTGTAACTTTGTCTTTTTCTTCGATACCTCGATCCATGCAAGCATCTCATCGTCCTTTCCCATATGATCCGTTCGGGGGTGAAGGCTGTGTAATATGTCCTCTGATTTGACAGAATCGATCTAACAGCGATATTTGTGGCACGTGCGGAAGAGCCCAAATTGGAGGCTCACCGCCCGAAGTGGAGGTTTGCGGCTGTGTTGCCGTGCACGCCGTTGCATGAACACTGACCACTCGCCGTAATATGACATTCACACATAAAACTGCCTTACTTTCCGCTGAGCAGCACGGATTCTCCTTCATCCTTCTCTCACACCATCCATCTCGAAAGCAAGCAAACGAACATGCCGATCGATCTGAAGAAGGCGCTGAACACCAGCGATCCCAAATGGGACAAGTTGAAGCAAGGTTACAAGAAGGTGGAGACAGGTGCCTGGAAAGCGCTCGAGCCGGTGGGTCGATGGACGAATCGAACAGCGGGTAAGCTGGGTGCCGAGTCATTCTGGCCCACCGAGTTAGGGTTGGAATGTGACAAGGCGGCTCGTATCCTGCGTACCTTTACGACGAGTGGTGCTGGTGTCGAAGTGGATGCTACCAACGCAGCTGCTATAAACGATCAGAACGCTGTCGTGCCACCGACTCAAACGGTTGACGCCCAGGGGAAGAAGGTGAAAGATCCGCACAAGTACGATCATCGCAAGACGCAAAAGGTCATCCGAAAGATTCCTCCCAAAGTGCTCAGGAAGGCACACGGCCTAGCCATCTTCACTGTCTTCCGTACCGGCTTCGGGTTTTCCGGAGCCGGCGGATCAGGTGTGGTGCTTTCGCGACTTCCGGACGGTACCTGGAGCCCACCTTCGGGCATCCTCCTGCATACGATCGGCTGGGGATTGCTGGTCGGTGCTGATATCTACGATGTGGTGCTGGTTCTGAGAAATCAGAAGGCGGTCGATGCGTTCAAACATCCAAAGATCAGCATCGGAGGCGAATTAAGCGCGGCTACGGGACCGGTCGGAAACGGTGTGATGCTCGATTCGGGGGTTGAAGCGGCACCTTGTTGGTCCTATGTCAAGTCCAAGGGCCTCTACATCGGTATGCAGCTAGATGGCAACATCATTCTCAAGCGAGATGATGTCAATGCACGATTCTACAATGCCCCAGGTATTACCACTGGGCAGCTGCTTTCAGGTCAGCTCCCTGGACCTGCTCCAGCGGCTGTGATGCCGCTGTGGCAGACGATCTACGCTGCTGAAGGACGATCCCAACTGATGGGAACCGACAAGATCCCCACCGGGAACACGCCTGGGGACCTCGAGCTCACTGATCAAGACATGCACGACGCCAGTGCTTACGCAGAGCAGGAAATGAAACAGCAAGAAACCACAGTTCCGCCTGCCGCTGCCAGCACGGGTGCTGGAGCTGGAGTTGTTGCTGGTACTAGCAGCTCATCCGCGCAAAAGATGGCTCCCACCGATGCGGCTGCAGTAGGCACCACAGCACATTCCTCAACGGGTCCAACTCAGCCTTATTCCGATCTCCCTCCGGACTATGAGTTTGCCAACTCTCCCGTCAATGCTCAAGGCGGGAAGACGATCAGAGACGCACCTTCGGCTTATCCTAACCAGCCCGCTGTCGGCGTTTCCGGTGGTGATCAACCTCCAGCCGTATTTGCGACGAGTGCCTCGAGCTCTCACGCTGCGCAATTTGAGACGGCTGAGCAAGAAAAAGAGCGCCTGCGTCAGCAGTATGCCTCAGGTGTAAGCTCGGCAGGTGCTTCGAGTATTCCCGCGACCACTCTGCCCAGCAGAGTCAAGGCTGTCTACGATTTTGAGGCGCAAGAAGAGGAGGATCTGGCTTTCAAGGCAGGGGACATCATCCAAGTCACAGGAAAGGAGGACGACATGTGGTGGAGAGGCCAAATCGGCGCCCGAACTGGTATCTTCCCTTCCAACTATACCCAAGCCATCTAAGCGTGCTGTTCTCCATTCCGTTCCTTTGTACAAATTAGCAAGTGTTGTAATTGTTTCGGAAAAGAGAAAGTTTGTATGCGTGCGTGTTTCCGTCTGGGCCGAACGGCAACCTCAGTCTCACTGGTCACTAAAAAGGCAACGCTGTTGCGCGCTCGTGCTGATTTTGTGACTGGGACACAGCAAAGAGAGTTCCAGCAAAGAGTGACCGGTGCATGAAGGCCGTGGCACATGGGCACAGATGTAAAGTGCTGAGTCGGCAATGCCGAGAACAGATAAGGCACGGTTTGTCCTGATGTCGACAACGACGGACGGAAGGAACGGCGGAATGCCAAGACCCGAGGAACGGCCGGAAATTTTTGTGGCCGGCCATTGCAGCTAGCTTCTAGAACCTTACACCTGCCGCTTCTTTCCTGTACTTGGAGCTCGGTATGTTGGCGTAAGCGAAGTCATCTGCTGCCTTTCCCTGCTCCGGTGAGTGAGCCTGCCTTCAGCAGAGTCGGGAAAGCTCCTCGAGGAAAGATACTCTGGTAGATGGAAGGCCTGCTCTTTCTCATTTCATTTTTTCCGAGCTCCGCATTTTCAAGGTCTTTGGAGTCAACTTACAAGCTTCCTTGCCGCATACGCTGGTCCCTCCTCTTCAGTGCCGAGTTGCAAGAAGATATTGCTGCACATATTCGCTACCAGAAGTGTGCATCCTGCGCCGCACCTGCTGATGGTGGGCACAGGGAAACCGGACCAAGCTTGCGGTTGTGCGTATGGTCATTCTGTCGGCGCCATGTGGTGGTGTTGCAAAATTGAGGCGGTACACGGAAGAGGTCGATTTCGAAATAGGGTCTAAATCGGGTCGAATACTTGTTCGATTACCGGGCGAATACCAGTGTTGTAAAGGAGACGCCTAAGAATTACAATTTTCGATATGGGCTATACGGAACGGTGGAATGAGCGTATGGAATCCCTGGGCAATAATGGCTGGTTCGCTCCGGAAGCGAGAAGTGGATGCATTTCTCTCGGTCTCTCTCTCTCTCACACACACACACACATATCCACCCAAATCAATTCCCCACTCGATAGTCGTCGCCGCTACCAGAATAACTCGAATTGGCTGGTCTTCGTCCGGATGGTCCCTACTCGTTCATCATCCTCGACCATACTCTGCTTCATCGTCACCAACCTAATATCGCTCTTCGATCGCCACTGCCCCTCCAGCGCTACTCTGCTCCCCCTTACGCCAGCGAGGGCCCAGTCCGCTTCTCCCTCTCTTCGGTCTTCTCCTCGCCTCCTCCTTCCGTGTCCCTGCGACAGTGCAAGCGGCAAGTGAGGGCTCAGGCTCTCATTGACATGCAGCCTCTCTCTATCGATCATCCCGACGAGCTGATCGGCAGGCAGACCGGGAATGGATATGTCTTTGTCCGTCGCGCCGATGTGCGCGCTTATATCGCATCACCCAAGGCGGCGATAGCCAACTTTTTCGCTCGTCGAGACCTACACATCAGCCATCCGCCACTCATACCCAACTCCAGCTCCAGATTGTTGATTGGTCTCATCTTCCTCTGCATATTAGCCGTTGGCATCCTCACTCTTGGTGTTCAGGAACTCTACAATCGAGTCAGACCATCCTCACAACCAACTTCTCCCACCCGAAGAAGATCCGGAGATGGTCGTCCACCGCGCTCCCTACATCGCTCAGATCACACCTATACTGCACTACCTGCATCCGATATCGCTGTCTCCTCGCTAGAGGAGGAAGAGGAGAGCATCGTCACACCGCCCGCCCTCTCTCGTCGCAGCAGCGCTGCTCGGACGTCTCAACCAACCTCGCCCCAGAATGAAAATGGCTCCGACTCGGATGAAGACGACGGTCGTCGTATGCCTCACGATCTGCACTACCTATCCCTACCCTTCGGCTTCGGAATTGGATACAGCTACAGCAACATCAGCGATCGAACAGCCACGCAAGCCCGCCTAGATAGATTGGCAGCCCAACGGCAACGTACCAACCTCGATAGCTCAAATACAAATATCGCGCGATCAACAGGCGCTTTGCCCGTTCCCAGTACCACTAGCTCTTCTTTCGGCTCCGATGGCCTTCGATCCCGAGCTCGTAGCTTCAAAGACTTGTGCAAGGATGCCATCAGCGCTGCAGCAGGTCGCGAGATCAGTGTCATCTCGGAGGAAGACAGCGAGGAGATGTCTACCACAACGACATCATCGAGGTGGCTGCCTTCGCTCGTCTCTTACGACAATTTCGGATCAGAGAGCGGAAGCGGAGCGACGACGCCTACAGGACCGGTTGCTGCCTCTTCCTCAGCGCCTCTACCGTTCCGGTCCGGAGCTGCGTCAACCCCTCCCTCCTCCATCGCGCTCGACGACATTGCATCGACATCGAAAGGCAAAGGACGCTATTTTGGCGTCGAGAAAGCTGACTCGTCTCACACATTGGTCGACTTTGGCAACGTAACGTCAGCCGCTCCCGAAGTAGCCATCTCAGATCCGAACGGCATCACCCGACCCGCTTCCACCCCTGCAGGACCTCTACCCTCCCAAATAGCTGTTCATCCTCACGTCGAACAGCTACGGCGCCAAGGTCGCTCAGAAACCGGTAAGAGGGTTGGCAAGGGTACTCCTAACAACACCAAAGTCTTCTGAGCATCCATCCGTTCAGCATCTGCGCAACTGCCAACCACGCTTGGTCCGCGAATCTACACAAGCAACTCGCCGTCCAAACGAAACCGCTCTTTTCTAATCATACCTTTCACGACGACATCTTGCCGCCCCAACGACCTTGTTCATTCGACTTCAACACGGACGATCTTCATCACCTTGTACTCTGGATACCACGCAATTCCACATGCATCTTCACGCGCAAACCTCGCCCAAGCTTCGCAGCCAGTCGATCTCGCTCGGTCCGAAACGACCCGAGTCAACCTGACTTTGAGAATGCGAGAGATGGAAGAACTTTCATTGGATGAGGCAACCCTTGTCGTCTTTGCCTGAGCCGGAAGATTTTCCATCTTCACCGTACTCCTTGATCGTGATGCTTCCATGTCTATTGGTGATTTGGCAGGCATCTCCGCGATTGCCTGAGGCCGAACCGGGAACGATCTTGGCCGTGCCCCGATGCTTGTGAGGTTTCGGATCCAGCAGCTTGAACCGTTGCTGCATGTTGTGAGACAATCTGAGAGTTCCCGTTTCCGAGCTCCAGTTGAGCAGACCTGCGAAGGTGGGCGGTAAGTAGATGGTGATGTTCCCGTTATTGGCCTTGGCACGGATGTGAAGTGGTCTTGTGCCCGTGTATTGAGGGATGGAGAGGATGATGGATCCGACACTGCCTGTCTTTGCTGATACAAGGATGGGTTTGCCCATCGTCAACGCTGCGCTGGTTCTTGGTGATGCTGGAGATGAGGAAGAAGAAATGCCCCGGTCTTTAGCTTCCCTGACGATGTGCACGGTTGCATTGATGGGACTGGATTTTGTGATCAGGACGCAGGAGGCCGACGTTGATTCTTCGGTCTGTGCTTCTGGACGGTCGTATACTGGAGGATGAGCATCTTGAGCTGATGCGCCGATGGTCAAGACTTTTTTGATCGATGCGTTGGGCCAGTCGATATGAAGGTGCTTGTACGGCTTGGTGGGTGCAGCTCCACCTTTCCACAACGCTTCTAACCGACGTTGTTCAGCCTCGTCTTCATCGTCATCTTCATCGACGAAAGATTTGGAGAGTGGTGAACCGGGTATCGAACCGACGACTTCTTTGATCGCTGTCTGCGCCAGAACACTAAAGTCGGTTGTGGGCAGACTTTCCGAACTACTCCTAGCACCCGCTTCCATTGGCACTCTGGAGCTGCTCCCAGCTGAGTTGTTGTCTCGATGATGATGATCGTGGTGGTGCATTGTTCCAATTTCGACCTGGATCGTGGTGTGGTGGAGAGAGACACAAGTTGGTAGCGACCAGGAAGGACGATGGTCTAGATCAAAAGAACATGAGACTTGTCCCGAGAACCGGAACGAAGATAAGCTTACACTTTGTGGGTTGGTTTACCACCGCCCCTTTTTTCTTTGTCACACGACGATGAAGGCACGCAAAGTCCAACTTGAGTCTGCATTCCCCCCCAATCTGCAACCTCCCCACTCGCTCACTCCTCATCACAATTCATACGAACACTTCTCGAGGAGCTGGCTGCCGGTAGCGAAGGTGCGAATGTAGCGTTCAGGGTCTGATGCAGATATCTGTCAGGAGAAGGCTCGGAAAAGTGTTGCTCTTCCTCGTACCCCCTTCGGCAGAGCCGATTGACATCATGCTACACAGCCCGAAATAAGACTCGAAATTTCGAACAAAAAGTTCTATCCTTTCCCCCTTTTTCTACAAAATATGAGGAGACTCCAAAATCCTCCACAACGGCA
The DNA here is from genome assembly GCA_928724795.1 of Ustanciosporium gigantosporum. Lineage (NCBI taxonomy): Eukaryota > Fungi > Basidiomycota > Ustilaginomycetes > Ustilaginales > Cintractiaceae > Ustanciosporium > Ustanciosporium gigantosporum. The sequence continues at coordinate 1,530,967 of CAKMXM010000002.1, forward strand.
CGCGATATACATTTTCCAGCCGAATTGAGCCGACTACACCCTTGGCCGCGAGCAAATCTTCCGGGCGTTGAGCGACGACGTGGATCGTACAGACAAGGATCCGATCAGACATCCGAGCCTTTACACTAATTCACCTTCTCAAACAAGACTCTCGACTTGTAGATTGATGAGAAAAAGATCGTTGAGAGCGCTTCACAACATCTCGTACGTTGCGAGGTCGTCGGAAAACCTTCGTAGACCTTCCATGCCTAGGTGATGCCACATGCACGGCGCTCTGTGACATCCCGAGATGGGAAGCTTGACGGAAACTCCGAACATAGTTGCGCCTCCTTGTACCATGACCATCGCCAGTTGACGGATATGATGGCGCAGCTGGAGTTCGTTCAAAATGCCTGGCGTCGCCTATTGTCTCAGAGCATGGCTTTGACGGACGCCATTGAACTTGGTGGCGCAAGGCGGTCGTTCGACTGGGAAGAATCTCCCTCAGGCGCCAACGATGGCATAGTACATTCCGGGAGGGTCGGAGAAGCTTTGGCGTCGCATACGGTGGGATCCAGCCATGCGTTCCGGTATGCGTCCCAAGATGGTGGTAAGGTGGAGAAAAGGGACACGTTTTCGATTCCCTTGGACAGGCCTTCGCACCGTTCGCACCTTCAAAAGCCTTCTTGGGCGAAGGCAAGCCCCGCTCGTGCACCATCTTTCGCCGCGATCGAGGAGAACGGGATGTGGTGTCTGCTCCGCTTCGTGTGGCTTTTGGAGCCTATATCCATTTGTTGCTGGAAAGTGTCCTGTGTGTGGTTCAAAGATGGCGCTGATTTGGGTATCGAGTCGGACCTGACCAGATCCCAAGGCCGTCGCGTCGATCTGGGCTTGACGGTCCAACACGGGATCCATGCCTAAATAAGAGCCACGTACGACACCGTACGTTCGCACAACGTCATGGCATTCATCGTTCGTTTCATGCTGGACTTGATGGAGGCTTCGTGAGGTTTGACGTTCTTTGCTATCTTCGAAGTAAGGAACAAGAACTCTCTGCCAGAACCAAGTGCCGCGGAGCGGGCGCATTCTGGCGCTCCGGTATCGCCCTTCGAGTCACGACCTTTTCTGTGGCAGTCGGCAATCTTTCTCGATCAGTTCAAGACAGTTGCTGTTAACCGTATCAAGCTCACTGAACGAGCGTATCGGTCCGAACGCACGGTGGACACAATTGCACCCCTGAAAGGCTGACAGGTCCATCTTATCATCTGGCCTGGTTGTGTCACCGATCCAGAGCTCGCTTTTGGACGTTGATCAGCCTCTTCGAGATGTTGTGGAAGCAGGTGCGCTCTTCTTCCTCTTTACATTGCCCCTTTCGGAGTGCCAGTCGCATCTCCTATTGTCCAGCAACGCAGGAGGTTGAGGCAGCAGCGTCAAGTCCGCTCGTTTGAGGATGTCACGCATGCGTTTCGCTGACAAAAGCGCTGCAATAGAAGTTGTCATCGGGAAAGGGTTGCTGTGAGCGGGTGTGTCCTGTCTTGATCCCTTCTCGAGGATAAGCGAACGGACCTCCTTAAGCAACGGTGGCCATTGTGGCGGATGGATGCTGAGCTGACTCGAGCTTGTGATCTCGAGAGCGCAAGTCCCCCCTCCGACCGGCGGAGCTGCTGAATGGTTGCCCTCTATGGGTTGCCGTGTGGCAGCTCTAACATGGCATCTCTTGCAGTGCAGAGCAAAGCAGCCACATGATATTCTGTCTCACGCACGGACACATGCCGTTGACCTGATCATGATCTTGAACCCTTGTTCGTTGAGCTTCTTCGAACGAAAGACTAGACCAACCATGGACCCCTTTTATTGGGTCCGCTGGATTAATGTAGAGGGATGATGATGCATGCCATCGAGCAAGGATCGCTTCGTCCCACTACTCGGGCACGATCTGGCATTCGAGCATTGAACTGACCAGTTCTGCAGGTGCACGAGCAGCTTCAGTACCGGCCGAACTGTTGCGGAAGTGTTGGATCTTGGAAGCGTCTATTGATGTACTGGAATACTTCTGGAAACGAAGACTCTTGTTGCAGGGCTCTTGCAGCATGACTCTCATTGTCTTGGCTCAGCAAGACCCTCCCGCCCGCTCCACAGATTGAAGAAGGTGAAGGCGGGGAGTCGTTTTTGGCAGCGTTATTGTCAGCTATTTTTTTTTGTCTTTTTTTGGTACCTTTCTTTTCTTTTCTTTTCTTTTCTTTTTTATGTGCTGCTCCCTGTTTCGACGGACTGACAGTCGCTCCGCTCACTAACTGGCTTGCTACGTCGATCTCAGTCTAATCGTTCAATTCCATATATCGTCTGGCTTTCAATCCTTCCTGTTCAGGCTTGGTCTACAAGGGGGGCCACCCGCCGACGGACATGGATTCGACGGCACAACCGAACTGGCCTTGGCAACTTGCTGTGAAAACGGCAGAGGCCGCATCGGCAACGAGCCGGGGTTGCCTCTGTGAGACAGAATTTGTGTTAGACCACCTTTCCGGAAAAACAAAGAGGATTTAAAGTTTAGACTGTTAAGGCTCGCTTCCGCAATATACACCGACCATACCGAAGCGTGAAGCTTATGTCTGAAAAAAGGACTGAGGTTGACCGGCATGAACGGCTAATCCCGTTCAAAGTGCAAGCGTATCCAGGGTCTGAAGAAGCGAAAGAGGATGATGGCAAAGCACAAGGTCTCTGCATGGACCCAGGCCTCTTCAATGGCAAAGATCTCCGGTGCAGACCTTCTGCCGAGGCAAACAGAGCCGCGTTACAGCAATGACTAGCTCGAGGCAGCAAATCGCTCAATCCGCCAAAGTACGGAAACAACCAGAAAGACACTCGAGCGGGTTGGAAGGACACTGAGAGATCATCGAGGCGGTTCTGAGAGTCCCATGTTCTGTACTGAAGAGGTGCTCGCCAAGAATACCATGTTCATAATTCGAAGAAAGGCAAGGAAAGGTAGACAATGGATACGATTTCGACAGGATCGGACAAACTTCACGAACTGGAACCTACCATTTCAGGCAGGACCGTAAGCCGGTGTCGCAGTTGTGCATCCAAGCTCACGGCCCGAGCTCTTCGCATTCTTGCCTTCAGGGAAAACCGGGTCGGTCCGACGGGCGAGCCTTACCCAACGGAATCTTTATCTCGGAGGTCGTTGCGCTAGTCTACAGCGACACCAGCAACACGAACCTCGCTACGCTCTAATTGGTCTCATGCTGAGTGGCGGGTCTGTGGAGAGTTCCATTCTAGAAGCCATCCGAAGTGGCAAACACGGGAAGTAAGTGAGCTGTGGCTGTCGTGCTTCAATGCAAAGAGGCTTGAACAATTTGAGGCTTGAAAGCATGATGAGCAGATCGATCGCTTAATTTGATGAGGGGTAGGAATCGGCATTACGCTTCCAACTCGACAATGCGAACGCTAAACGTCTCTCGTTTGGTGTGCCAAGCCCATTCTCGGGCGACCTTTTCGGTTGTCCCTTGACCTTTGCAGATGCGCTGCAGAAATTGAGCGGAAACGTCAAAACGGCACCGAAGGAAAGGAAGGCGACAAAAACTAAGTTCACCCAGTCTCCGCTTCAATTCCAATCCAAGCCAAGGCCAAATCGGGCTCTTCTAACTTACACGATGTTTGCTTTCCCTTCAACCATCCAATTACAACAATTGTAGCGTGATAGACGAAATCTCGAAACAATACAGTGGAAGTGAGGCTCCGAACTCTATACAAACGAGAAGTGGAAGAAGCAGCTCGGAATAGCAATGACGAACTCAGAGTGACGAGTGCAGCGTAAGCAGGTACCGTCGTTTGGCTGTATCTGAAGTAGTGAATTGTATGTACTCTGCGATTGGTGACCCTGCTTCAGGGTCCTCGCGCTCCTCATTGTTCTCACCCTGAAGTCAGTGTTTCGCCCCCCTTCCTGTTTTAACCCTTTTGGCTGGTTCAAATTCACGTGCTGAGATGACCTGGTCCGAATCTGGTCAAACCAATGGGAGTGCTAGATTCCATTCAGGGCCAGAAGAGGTCTTTCAAGCAGACCGACAATAATAATAACAATAATTATGTTGCTTGATGCAGTTGGGCGAAGTGGCTCACAAGGTTTCGGTCGGCTTCGACTCTCGTCTTGCGATTGGGTGGCAAGGCCAACAAGCAAGCTCCCAGCCGGAGTGAGATAATCCGACATTCATTTGTACATCTTCTCTTGTCTTTCTGCGACGGATGCAACCAAACAATCGCTGGGTCGTTTGACGGAACTCTGTACGTTGCTAAAATCTTCGCGTTATGGTCCTTTGGTAAGCTCGCTTCTCGCTTCGAATTCGCCGGTCTGCTGCAAGAATTCCGGAGAAGTCACAACGAGTTCGGCGCTAGTAGAAGTCCTTCCAAGCAATTCCTTCAAATGAAGGAGGCGAGGTTTTGAGAACCATGCTTCCTCCTGTCGTAATGTAACCTACGGCTTTCGGAGGTGCATCTGGATGAACGAGTCCACTTACCACTAATCTGAATGAACAGTCCATTGCCCGAAGTGATCGACTCTGACAGAAGAGCTGGGCTGCAGTCACGAGAGGAGCAGGCGCATCGGTCTATTCGCATGAACGAACTTGCGGGGCAAAAGACTTCGAAAACTTATCTGAACACAGAGCTGTCTCTTCAAAGACAATTGGACGCAACTGATCCAGAAGGCTGTCGTACTACATTGTGCCACTCAGCATTTCGAGTTGCTGTTGCTGGACCATCTTTGACCGAAGCCATTGTGAAGGGGTCCAAGATGCCTTTGAGAGATCTGTGGGTCCTGTTCGGGATCTTAGGGTTCTCAGGGTTCAGGGGGGAGGATGATCTCGGGGCCTGAGCAATAACCTTGCAACATGTTTGCTCGGGGAGCGTTGCGTGCACGTACTTGGCGACAGAAGACCTGATAGGCCGAGGGACGCTTATGGTTCAACCTGCGCAGCGAAGTGGTACCGTTAAAGTTCAATATATATGAGGTACGGACGGTACACAGGTCGATTTGGTACTCCGATGCATTCATTCACCTCTGCATCCTTGTACCCAAGCTAGAAACCTAAACCTTCCCGATGGGTACTCTACATGCGAAATAATCTCACTTTACATTCTAGTTCTGCAAGAAGGGGGCAAGGACGGCTCGCGTACGTTGTTCCGTTCTGTTCTCGCTGGAAGCTGAGCGAAGCTAGAGAGCCGTAATGTACGATACAAGCACGCTGCGTGTTGTGCTCAAACTCGGTCAAATTTAGAGGAAGCGAGCTAGACAAATACATAAGTTAAACCCTGAAAAGCAATCTCGGATCCGCTACATTAGGTGCTGCCATTCAAAAAAAGGAACAAAAAAGGCGAAAAAAGTGGCGAATAGCGGCGAAGGGTTTTAGGGAGTCGATTCGGCTAGAGACGAGCTGCAGCGCATCAGTCTAAGCGAATCGTCTCTCACTCTCAGAGTTCACAAACTCATGTGGTTCTTCACAACTGTGGTGACCGAGACTACCGGTAAGGTTACCCGTAGTCGAGCAAAGGTCTGCCTGGCTGTGACACTGTATTCCCACCATGTTTGTACCTGGGAACGACCCAAGCTGTATCGATCGTTAATTTGATTGCTTGAACCGAAATGTTCAGCATGGGGGAAGAAGCAACTGCAACTCGGAGCCGTTTATTGCCCTGCACCTCGACTCAAGATGAATTTGACTAGCAGCAATCAAGCAATGTATTATTTTAATCAGTCCGACCTGCGACAGTCCAAACAGACGAGAGCAGAGTCAGTCACCAATTTTGCGGAATGAGCATAATAGCAAGATCTGCCTACCTAGCAGTAATAATAGGAGATGGTAAGCAGATCCGAATCTAGCAGAAAACAGTGCAACGCAGATGTCAGGCCGAAGTGATTGCTGCCAAAAGCGAGTTCATTAGATGACTCTGTCTGCCACGCCGAGTTAGCGGAACCGTAACTTATCAACATCGAATCGCACAGCCAGAGATGGACAGAGGGTGGTACAAGATTCAATGTTGTTGGCTGCAGTTGAGATCGTCAGCGCAGAGATGAGTAGGACAGAGATGAGAGAGGGAAGCGATAATGCAGCACTCGATTCCCCTAGTTAAGTCAGCCTCAAGCATGGCCCTGCAGTCCGTGTTTCGGAGAGTATCGTTGGTGGGAGCGAGCGGGAGAAATTGCGCATCAGGATCCAGTCCGTGATCGCTTACTCCAATAGCGGTATGACCCGTCGTCTCGAAGGACAAGCGAAATGCTGCTGGGCTGGCCCGCCTGTTCATACCATACACCGCAAGCGAGACAGAGGCGGAGAGTGGGGCTCAGACGTGGGAGACGACCACGAAATAGCCTTTGCGTTCGAATGCCCCCAAGATTGTCAGGTCGGAGGTTGGGGCAGGGTGATCGTGTCAAGGTCCACTACTACCACCTTGTGCAGAAGCAAAGCTTCTACTTCTGTGGTTTACATCGACTTGTAGGAAGCTCGCGGCCAAGTTTGCTCGACCTGGTTCCGGCTAACACTTTGGTCAGCGAGCAGGCAACGGATACGCCGAAAGAAGTTGTTGGGCCTGTCCTTCTCTACGTCTGAAACCCATTTGCCCACCCAAGCTGAAGGCTTATGAAGCTCGAACAATCAAAGAGGAGGAGGGCGGTCGAATTCTCTGGGTACGATGTCTGATCGTGCTGTGCAGGCCCACGAACGACTCTGCTTTATGTTCCCTTGAAACCGGTAAGCATTCTGAATCCGGGTTCTGAAATATCCAGAAAGACCCAGTTTACTGATTCTCGACACGTTTTCTATTCGAACACCTTTTTGGAATTATACCCTTCTTTGTCCAACCTGGAACCAATAAGAATATGAATCAAATGAGATTCAGCGTGGATGAAATCAGGGTATGTCATTCAATGGAAAGTGTGCAGCTTATCTGAGACCAACACCGACAGAAAGTGTTGCACTTCCTTTTGCATTCGAGGTCCGCTTCGATGGCTTGCGGATGATGGTGCTGCATTGCGATCTTGTGCCTTGTGTTTCGTGCCTGACGGCCCTTCGTCCGTTCCTGTCCCTTTTTCTCTTCGGATATCGAGGTCGGATGCTGATCATGAGCTGGCTGCTCCTCGCCGCCTCACATCTTACGTTCTTTTCCGCCCTTGCCCTCGAAGCTCGAGTGACACGAGGCAACTGCAGTCAGGAAGGACCTCATCCGACTTGAGTCCACTTCGACTTTCTTTGAACGCGCCATCGCCACGTATGAACCGCAAAGCCCATGCGTCAATGGACCGTCCCGTGTCGCAGCTTGGTGCTTGAGCCTGCAGCACGTTCAGATGGGTGTGCGCCCTTATCGACGAGATGCGATGATACGATGCCGAAGTTCTGACACCATTCAACCTGACTTTGCCGCTCTTGAACGCTTGCAAAGGTGGTGGAAGAGTGATGCGCCATCTGCACTGTTCTACAGTACCTCTTTCCTCACTGTACGAGATGACATGTCGGCAGTACAAATGTATGCGTGCTGACACAGTACACCGTTGTGGTGTCGACTCTGTCGCGCTCTCTTTCCCATTCTCGTGCTCTTCCTCGTCTTCTTCCAGTCGTGCTCCTATGAAAGGGACTTCTGAGGAAGAACTAGAGACGTTGAGCTCTCTAGGACGGCAAAATCTCGAGCCAGAGGGACAAAAATCTGGCATAAGTGTGGACCAGCCGTTCTGCGAATAACTTACAGAGACGTCGGTCGGTCTCGCAGCCAGTATCAAGGCATCCACCTGCAAAAAGGCTCTAACTGCAGATTCGATACATTTGCATCGAGTCGTTGTCATCATAGCAGCATGAGGCTGACACTCAATGGCAATCTTGCTGAGTTCATACAGCAGCATATGGATCGTCGCGGGCCTGACCGTGGTATGGAATTGAATTGGCTCGCCGCTAGCTCCAATAATGTCCGCCTCGCGCTTGGAAAAGACGCGCCGTGTTCCAGCAAGCGAGCGGATGTGAAAGAGGCTTACCCACGATCTGCAGTCTGAACATGAAATTTTCTGTCGGTCGACAATCAGACCGAGCCTCGATTTCTCCATCCGCCTAAGCGAATTTCACGTTTCTCATATCCGCAGATCACACTCTGCCTTGTGCTATATCCAGAGTTCGTACTGTATGAGGCACCTCAGCGCAACCTCGTTGGCAAGAATCCCCCTTCCGATGTACGCTCGCTCCTCCGAGGTAAAGGGACAGCAGTTGAATTCTGTGAGCTCAAATTTACTGAATGTCACTTTCAATTCTGTACCTTGTCTCACTCCAATCTTTCCGCCGCAGTCGGCCTACACGCCATGAAACAAAGTGCAATATCGGCTAGTGCGATAAAGGCGGAATTGCCACGTAAGTTTGCCGCCTTGGGAACCTTATCAACAGCGCAGCTTCGAGGAAACTACATCATTGTAACACGGAGAGGGCATAACGGACAATGCTGCGTCCGACCTAGAGGGACATCTCGGTTGAGCAGGATTATGTCAAATGGACCAGCGGAGCTGTTCTGAGTATCGAGGATGATGTAGGAACCGGCCAGCATTCAAGCGAGGTTGGCTTCGACGCGGCAAGATGTACGCTTGCAGAGCATTGCGGATGCTTCATGTAGGTCGGTTGGCGAATCACTGTGTCCAAATACATTTTGTGGTAGCGATTTACTCGTTTGTTGGATCCCCACCTGGTCCAGTTCACCACCAGCGGTTCCTCGGCTGCGAGCTTCCGCTGCGTTTGGAACTGGCCTTGCCTTCATGGATCAAGACCTCTCTAAATGACACGAAACCCATCCAGTCCTCGCCAACGAATGACAAACAAAGTCGACCGTTACCCCTGACATGAACCCTGCGTCGGCGAGGCTTTTCGGCCGAGCCCATGATCAATGAACTGGCTCTCTGCCTATGGTCGTGATCAGCTCACCGTTCGCATAGGTGATGGCGTTCTGGGTGACGTGTGCTCTACTTGACGACGGCCTGGCTCGATCTCAGTCTGATCGCCGTCTGTCGTCTTGGAGGAGGACCCCCATACATGCGATCATGTCGACTTCTTACTTTCACTCTGGGGGGATCCGTTCGCTACTTCCTTTCGTGCTTGTGGTACCCGCACGCTATCCTGTGCAAATCTCAGTCTCGTCAGGTTCCGATCTATCTTTCGACGCCGGGACCCACGAATCGAATGTGCATGCCACTATGTCGAGCATGTCAAAGATGAAGAATCACTGCAGAGCTTCACGACCTGCACTCGATAGCGCAACCGCTGGGACCTTGGAGCGCATACACAGCGTGGTACCGTGCTTCATCGTACCCAGACCGCCAGCACTTCGCGAGATGTGACCCGCGGGCGCCAGGGCGGATCCAGTCTAAGTCAGATGCAGAAGGGAATTGCTGACCTTGAAATTGACTTCTGGGTTCCAACTCCGCCTCAGTGTAGCTGAGAGAATCGAAGGCCGAATCGTGAGTTTGACATGGCCTTCATGTGCACCGCTTGATCAAACCTCAACGGATCTGAAGCTTTGCCGCGATTCTAAGAAGCGAAGTTCTGCTTCGACACCTAAAGAGCACTTTGGCAGGAACGATTCTCAGAAGGCCAAAGCGAAAGCATGAATCCAGTTCGTAGGGTTGTCTGGACCTGCGAACTAGAGCTCTTCCGCTGACACTTTCTGACAGTCGGGCCCGGAGCGTCGTGCTCCGTAAAGGGCGGCTTTGAAACCTCTTCCCCCTTCTTTCCTTTTTCTTGTCTCTGAAATCTCAGTGCATGTGACCCTTGGCAGGGGGAGAGATCCATGGTATGGATGAGCCATGTGAGTGGGAGAGCTGGAAGGATGGACACCATTCGCCGGTGTCCGTCAATACCGTCTCCCCGTTCCTATTCTATCTGCCAGCGCATCTTCGTTGTCCTGACTCGTCCTTGCTTCGAAGCGACACTCTGCTCAGATAGCTCGGTTGATCTAACATTATCCCGTGAACGGCTTTGCGTATAGATACCTCTGCTTTCGTCTTTCCCTGGCTGGCTGACCTGTACTTCCTCTCGAGATCGTACTGCAAGTGGCACCGAAGCTGCTCGGATCGTATCACGGTCTTTTTGAGCGGCATACAGAGTACGTCCGACGCTAACGAATGGATAGCGTGCGTACGAGCCAGGCGAGGCGGCTGTGGTAGGTGTGCAGCCGAATAGCCGACGCGGCGAATAAAAAAAAAAACCGGAACGCTACGTTGCAGGCGTGCTCCAACGGAAGTGCAAGAAAAACCAAAGTGCTGTCGTAGGTACGTTCCTAACGTGACTGGATGTTCACGGTGGTCGACATTGCTAGCACCGGACCTAATGAAAGCGCCTTTGGGTCTGCCTTTGACCTTGAATCGGGTTCTGGACGGAAGACCATCCTCTTCAAGAGCACTCGAATGAAACCCAGACGATGAGGTGGCTTGGTTCTTGCGAATTCTAGACTGCTCTTGATTGTTGGAAGTGGGGTCAAGGTCGTCACTCCTCTCGGTCGAGTTGTGTGCGCGGGTGGAATTCTCTGCCTGCCCTCTTTCAGATTTAGGAGCAGTACTTTGTGAGTGGCCTTTGCAATGGCTGGCATGTCTTTCGTTCGTCGCAACACCACGGGAGGTCGGCGATAGCAGTTTGACCTTATCGAGGAGCTAAGAGGTGGCGCGGGGAAGGCGAACGCCCTCAAACTTCATCGAAGCCACACAAGCGAAAGGTTCAAGCCGCTGAAGTTCGAGTGATTCGCTGATTCGACAGTCAGTTTCCTTCTGGGCACTCTGGATGTGGCGCCAAAAAATCGCGACGATCGAGGCTCTGGCACATAACGGCCTAACATGCATTATTTTCGTCTTCTCTCCATTTATCACCTTTTATTCTTAATTTTTTTCTCTTTTTTTCCCCTTCCTTTTTTTTTCTGTTTTCTTTTTCTTCAATTCCGCCCAAGATCGGACAGCCTAGACTTGACACATACACCATGATGAAGAAGGGAGGCGCACCAGCTAGCCACAAACATAAGGCCGCATGCTCCTTCGATCGTTTTCGCTTCTAGATTCCTTCGCTTACATGTTCGAACTTGTGCTAGGCGAGAGCGGCATGATCTTGACTAGGGTGTTGCCGTCAAATGCTATCGCTTAGACGTTGGGCGGAACAGCCCAAAGCCAAGGCGCTCCCTGTTCCCAGCTCAGCCATCCTTCCTATCTGGCAATCCGTGGACAAGAAAGAAACAAACGTTTTCAGAGACGCTCTGGCTTGACGTTCGCGCCTTCTGAACGAAGAACCAAATTGGAAGGTGTATACGATCGAGCTTGGGTCTATCTTCCAAAATCCGCGTCCTAGCGATGCTTTGCGGGCTGAGGGATTCGTGGGCGGCTATGGAGGGGGTCCGGAAGTTCCGGTTGGTTAGAACGACCCGGTGAGAATGCACTCTATAATTGGGTCGGGTGAATTATTTTGGAACCCTTCTTTTCTTTCGACGATCGAGACGGGCAGCGGCTGGATGGGGTAAAAGTCGGATTTGGCGCACGCGGTTGGCTTGCCGCAAGTTTCTTCGTAAGTTACACTACACTGAATTCTGCAGGATTCGTAGTCATCTCTCTGAGGTAATTTCTGAGTATTCTGGCTCCACGTTTCTGCTTCTCACGGTGCAACCATTCATTTTGCTGTATGACAGGTGAACTTGAGGTCCGGTTCGATCTACGGAACGCCAAATTTCGCGTGCTGGATTTCACGATCTGCTCACCGTTGTTCCGCTCCCCGCATCTGCGCCTCTTGATCTTGCCAGGGACTTCTTCATTTTTCCCGTCCATCGATCTACTACTGTGTTGTATCTCTCTGGCCTCATGTCGCTTGCCAAGCCGTTCATTTTTGGCGCTCTTCATTGTTATTGGGACTGTGCCAAAATGAAATCTGTCACCTTTGTCCCTAGATAAGCGAAATCTCTCGGCTTGGCTGGAACCGGAAGGAACCAGAGTGCACAGAATCAGCTTTTGCGTCCTCCCGACCTTCCCCATCGCCAAGGTGCCCTCTCCTGCCTCCTACAGATTTCCCAGGAAACCCGTCGGGCTCTTCGGGACCCATTCGATCGCACCGGAGCTTGCGGTAGACTTCGTTTCGATCGTCGCTTCCTTTCGAAATTGGCCAACAGCCCATGTCCAGTACGTACGGTACTTCTTTGCCAAGCGCATTCGGCACCAGACGACACCGATCTTACCATCGTCAAAGAGGCAGTCATATTGTCGACGGTGCAATTCGGTTTGTAGCGAGCATACTCCGACGTAGCAATCTTCCCGACAGAGCGACAATGCTAGAGTGACACTCAATGCCCGTCCAATCTGATGGGCACATGGGCAACCATCAAAAGAAGGCGGGGCCCGTCCTTCGCGTTATCCCGACTATCCGTGCGTCCTGATCTTTGACCGGACTCCCTGAACGTCTCGCTGTGTGTGGAGTCAACACGCACGAAATCGGTCAGACAGTCATTTTCTGAGTGGTTCTCCAAGACTTGAGAAGCTGTATAGGCAACGTGCCAAATCCGGTCACCACGAAACGGGCAATTGCAGGGTGTATCAGCTTGACACCAAATTGGGACTGGAAAGTTGAGGAGCGATCAGGCCAAAAATAGAGAGCTGACAACCTTCGGTCGGCTACCTCGACCAGGGCACGTCCGTACAATTTCCGCCAGAGTATGCACTGCGCAGCGTGTGTACATACTGCACGTCTGTCCAACCGCAACTTGGCCCCGACGTCGTGAAGCAGTGGACTTGGAAGCGGATTGCCGAATATGGCGCGGTTCGACCTGAACGAGGGTCACAACCACGACCCCGTCGGCTTTCGCAGCATACTGCAGGAAAAAAGGTCTTAACATAGCTGATGGGAAGATACGTGCCCTCGTCCCCTCTCTTTGGCGTATTCTCTAAAGTCGACAGGTGCTCTTGCAAACGGCAAGTCCGATTCGCGCTTTCACTGAACCCAGCCCTGGCCACTGCCTGCTTCTTGTCCGTTTCTGAGGAAGACACAAGATCAGTGCGCCATGCGCTTGGCCGTTTTTGGTCCTGCTCCAGCTTGCATTTGTTTCTCAGGACGAGAATGGATGTATGTGTAATTGGCAATGTCCGTGATCGTCGGTCCGGAGACATTCAGCTCACTCAATGGCCGGCGACCACGATCTGGCCCGAGGACCACCCCTTCATGGTGCCGAAAGACTCCTTTTTGAAAGACGGTAGTAATCCTATGATGAGCGCAAGCCACTGCATCAGTAAGGCCAACAATGGAGCGGTGAAGTAAGAACACGAGAATGCATTCACGAGCAGGATCACGATCAAGACAACGATCGCTATCGTAGGTAATTTGCGAAGCAGCCGAAAGCGCTCTTGGTCGAGTCGGAGCGTGCCACCCTGCTCGCCAAGGTCTGGTCAGAACTGGAAAGTTTGGACGGGAGCAAAGCTCGAAGCGGAGCGTAGCTCTTGACACTAGCGGTCTTTGATCTCAATCTCGATTGGATTATGCGGCTACTGCGACTCTATCCTCAGATTGAGATCGAGAGCAACAAAAGAGAAGAAAAGACTCAGATCCTTTTTGTTTCGAGACCTCTCTGGTGCCAATCAACCTTCGTGCTGTAAGTTAGATGGAAGCAGGACAAAGCAATCATTGTCATTGGCTCTCGAAGCATGCGACATATCTCTGTGTAGTGAGTGGAAGAGGCATGTTGAGCTGATCGCAAACCGAAAACACGCCCCGAGCGTCGGCAAGAACGCCCCCTGTTGAGGGTTGAGCCAAGCCCTGACAAAAATCCAAACCTTTTTGTGGCCGGTCAAGTTGCGGTTCTACTTAGCTTCTGCTTAGGTTGCCGAAGAAGGAGGCTTTCGCTTCTCCTAGCACAAGACAGCCTAGGAAGTTCCCCGTTCCTTCGGATCAGGAAGCCCACTGACTCTCGAGAAGATAGGGGATGCACAGAAGAAGCACTCTGAGAGCCGATATAGGCTCGTTGGGTCGAGCCAGATACGCGCAGAGGATGACACACACTAGCCGACTTGTAAGATTCATTCGTGCAAAGGCAGCAATTTGACCAAATGAGGAAGGTCGCGAGACAATGAATTCGAGATGCGCAACGTCGATACATTGCGCTCGCAACAATAAATAATGAGAGTCTGCTTCGATCAGAATGGTGACCTGAAACTAACCTATCCCGAACATTGCAAGGCCATTTCCTCTCTGTCTTTAGGTAGCATTTGAAGCTGAAAGGGGAAAAAGCGATGATGGATTCCCGGTGATCTAGTGTGCTGGCAAAGTATGCGAACGAACGAACGAACTCTCGATCGAGATGGCAATGTAAGATGCGGGACAAAAAAGTAGGAAGTCGAGCTCGCACATGGTCAGATACGGCCCTGCCAATTGACACAAAGAGTGCAACCGGGATGGAGATCGTAATTGCACCACATAAACCGCGACCTCGTCTGCGACAGACGGAGCAAGCGACTCGATCAAGGACGCAGAGAGTGGTGTCGAAATTTAGCACCAAAAAATGCTCACGCATACAAGCAAACTTGCACGGACAATCGCACAAACGCAGACACACGGACGGAAAGACCGAAGAAGCACAGTCGAGTGAGAATGAGAATGAGTGTTGGACGTGTGAACTTTCCTGCAATCTGGATGCAGACTCAAGCCCACGGCGAAGAGTGACCCAATTTTGCCAAAATCGAGAAGTCAGAAAAAAAAAAAGATGAAAAAAAGAAGGGCAAAAGACCAAAGGCCAAGCACGAAAGTATCAAATTCAAGGAAAGAAAAATCTGGACGCGTCCGATCCTCTTTTTTTTTTTTTGTGTGTGTTACGTTGGAAGAATGGATCTGCCACGAGGAAATGCAACCTTTGAAGCGGAGCTGCAAGCACCTCGGCCATGAGCGCAAATCGAGTCTGTGCGATCCTCCGCTCCTCTGCCCTTCCCTCCTCGTCTTTGCTTGTCTTCCCACTTGTTTCCTCTGGTCTCTGTGCCCCCCTCGCTTGGTTTAATCGCCATGCCGTCCAGCCATGGGAAATTCACAGACCGACGGACGGAAACCCAAATTCATATTCGACCTTTCGCGCTCACGTCCGCTGCTGGCATGACTGCCATATGCCCTGAATAGATGTGCGGGAGATGGTCCCAAATGGCTGATCTGTCCTTTAGTTGGGTTTGCTTGCTTCTTTCCATCCTGTCGCTCGTTTGCACAACCCAAACCAGATCCTGGCCTGGCAAGCCACCTCTCTTGGTTCCCTGTCGGCAAAACTAGATCATCATTTCTGGCCCTTCCTCTCTCTCAACCTCTTTCTACCTCGACGTGTGGCTTTTTCCTGCCCTGTCCTATCGTTTCATTGATCCTCTCCGTCGGCTGTTGGACTTCCAGCCCTTCAAGCCATCTGCCCATCTGGGCCTCGCTCCCTGTTCTGCGCCTCAATTCGCAGCCTTCGTCCAGCTTGCATCTCAATTCGCAGCACCTCGGCTGTACCTATTCGAATCCGCCTGCTTCTCTCGCTCTCGTCCTTGTATTCGCCTTTGTTCTCCAGGCTCCAATCTCCCGGTTCATGGCCCATCTGTCCTGTCAATCTTTGCCCTTGATCCTGGCTCTGACTGACGATTCACGCCCTTTCCTCTGACACACTGATATCCCTCCTGTCACTCTAAGTCTGACACTCGCTGACACTGAAAACCTTGACTCAAAATTTCTAGTCCGCCCTACGCAACTCGGACCTTGACCACATCTAGCGTCTGTACCATCACCGAACCCTCACGTTTTGCTTATAAGTCCTCCCCTCGGAACCCTCGGTGATGGTTCTTGCATCCCTCATTCCTTTATTCACATCTCCCTGCCCTCTTCACTCTTTCTCCTACTCACATCATATCAGCTTCGCTGCTATCAGCCTCGGCATCGATTCGCTTCGCACGTCAGGCAATCTGCTCTCCTCGTCGTCCTGTTTGTCCATTCCCAGTCACTTGCAGCATTCATTCGCCTCTCATCGTTCATCGCAACCCACGCATCTGCTGGAAATCTTTGACACTACCACTGTTCTTCATCCCTAACTTTAGACGATAACCATTCGACTCGGAGCATCATTCCAACATGTTGACCCCCATTAACACCAACACACCTTCACCTATCAAGGTCGAAAGCCCCAGCCACAAGACTTGTCGTTCAGCCGAATCCAAAAAGGTGGACGTAGAGCTTGCTGCCAAGACCAAAGCCATGAAGGAGAATGCAAAGACTCGAAAGGAGTCCAAGGGTCCCATCCTGAAGCGTAAGATGGCTTGCGCAACTTGTCGTCGACGAAAGGTAAGAATCATGCAGCCGTCCCCCACATGCAATTTGAGCGAAAAAGGAAAAAAAAGGAAATAGAAATTCTAACCACGCGACGTGCTTCTTTCTCCCATCTCTTTTGAACCTCCTTGCATCGAACCCTTCTTTTTGTTCGTCGTCATCCGTCGTCATCTTTTCACAGCTTCGATGTGATGCTGCTCGACCTCGATGTTCCACTTGCGCACGATCACAGGCATCTGCCGAGGCCGCGGGCCATCCTTCGGCTGTTCCTCCGGGTCCCTGCGTCTACGACTGTGACCAAACTGAGGAGTCGGTACCCAACCGATTCTTCGCCAACGGATCCTTCCATTCCCTCACTTTCCACAGTCTCCCGCGCATGCCCCTCACACCTGGTTACGGTATGCCAGGGCAGTTCGACGCTGGCGTAGACAGCCTCAACTTCCTTCCACCTACCAGCCCCCACGGTGTTTGGGCTTGGGGAGACTTCCCTATGACGCCTTCGCGACCACCTCCCGCTTGCAACTCCGCCTCTTGCAATACCACACCCATGGTCACCACCCCAACTCGACCCACCTTGCTCACCTCTACCCCCATGCGAAGGATCATCAGCCCCAGTTTGGCCATCAACTCTACACCGATCCAGGAGCACGACGTTTTCTACTCACCTCCTTGCCAAGAGCAGTGGACTCCTTGCTCAGCTATGAGCACCACCGAGTCGATCTACTACAGTCCTATGGTCCACTCCATGTCGGAGCCAATTCCATCTCAGTCTTCGTTGTCATCCGCAGCCTCGACCCCGTCACTTGCATCAACTCGATCTATCCGATCACCCTTCCCCATGGTGCAAGATCTTGGCACCCCTCTCAGCATGGCTCCATCAACACCTTGCTCCGAGTCCTTCGACGTCAACTGCCTCGGTCCTCCGATCATGCCTCGAACTATGCTGTCTCCCCACGAGCAGCAGCTCAAGTGCACCAACTTCCTCCAATCATTAGAGCCCATGCCTTACAACCTGCTCGACTTCTCCGGCGCCAACAACATGATGTCGGCCGACTCGGTCGAAATCATGGCTGGCAACGATCTTGGATTGATCAACGGTGCCGTTATGGATGGCAAACTCCAAGATCCTTTCAGCACCATGTCAGGGATCGATGTGGGTGACGCCTCGCTCTTGAATGCCGAGATGGCGTCAATGGGCTCTTTAACCCTCACCACCGCCATGACTTCGGATCTCTTCAACACTCCTGTCCCTACTCCTGAATGGACTTCTTAAATAAGGACGTGGTCGCGTCTCGGCTTCTCCATATCAGCATCAACGCATCATCTAGCCTCTCGTCTTCCGTCACAACAGTCACCGCTTGGATCCCGCCCTCTTCTCGTCTCTCATTGTGTCTGTAGCATTGTCGCGTATCGTTTCCTCCTGTTGGTTGGCCGGTCCTTCACGGACGTCGGACCTGGGCCGCCACAGTTGCACACTGTCTTTACCCGTGTTCGCTTCTTCTGGTTTCTATCCTCCCCTCCCCTCTCCCACGCTGACCCTGTCATAGATGCTTTATCTTGCTTCTCCTTGCTTCTCCTAGCTGTATCCTTTCCTGTCTCTACTCTACGGTCATCTCGCATCGAGCTCGTCTCTCTGTCTCGTTGTAGCGTTTCCTTGTATTTCTAGTTCTCCAACATTCAGACGCCTTCGTCGGCTGTCAGTATACCCACTCCTGCCTGGCCAGGATTTGCCCAGAGCAGGACTCAACCACAAAAGTAACGAACATAACTTTTTTAACAAAGAAACTTCCTCTTCGTGTGCTCGTCTGAAACAATTGAAGCAAAACTCTGAATGCTTGCTCGGCTCCCACTCAGTCTTCTTGCCTGGCCATGTTCCCATTTTGCCACCCGTCTGGCTAGGGTCGTTTACTGCTCAAGCAGATCTTGTCAAAATATCATGACGTTTCTGCAACCTTTTCCCATCGCAGTACTGACACAATGCGGAAGACAGGGCAGCTCTTCCATGATATGTCATTCCAAAACAGTCTCGTAGAAATGTTCGTTGATGAGGAGAACATCACAACTTTGATTTCGTCGAATCTAGTGGTGTTGGGTTGAACCACTTTGGTTGACGTTTCTGTGCAAGATAAGATCGACGAGTATCAGCGTATTGCTCGCAGCCCTGGCCTCAACAACGCGAGGGTACTCACCGCTTTGAAAGCATTCAATCCTTCATTGATGTTCTTGCCCACATACAGGAGTCTGCTACGTTCGGACAGCATGTTGGTCCGAGCTGAAGCATCGATATCTTCTCCTGCAGCGTCTCTTGCAAGCACAAGGGCCTCTTTTGTCACCAAGACACTATCCGGACTGTTTTGGGTGAGCTGAACAGCGAGATCGATGGCAACTTTGTCGACAGCGGCTTGACCTAGATCCTCGGATGTAGACTTGGCAACCTCGACCAGTCGGTTGACCATATTGTATCTGTCGTGAGCCTCCTTGGCCGAGATTGGTTTTCCGAGCAGAAGTAACTCCGAAGCTCGTTGCTAGGAGCGTAAGAAAGAGAGCAAAAGGTTCAGCGGCTGTCATCATTCACTTTAGCTAAGGTTGAGGGTCTACTCACGTGTCCGCACAGCTGAGTCAATCGAGGAATGCCACCCATAGCAGCCACAACGCCTCTGGCGACTTCTGGAAGTCCGATGACGGACCTCGTGCTAGCAACTACCATATCACAGTTGAGAATGGTCTCAGTTCCTCCACCCATACAGATGCCGTCGACGGCAGCGATGATAGGCTTGGCACTCCTTCTTGCACTCATACCACCAAAGCCCCCGCGCTTCATACGTTGGAGAGACTTGTTCACCTCTGAGTCGGCCTGCATGGGCTCGCCGCTAGCGTGCTTAACGGTGAGAGAGGTCTGATTCTTTTGAAGCCAGTCTTTGAGGTCTTGACCAGCGCAGAAGGCTCGTCCTTTTCCAGCTAGGATGATAACCCAAAGAGAAGGCTCGTGCTCGAGCCATTCGAAAACCTTGCAAATGTCGTTTTCCATGGCGTCGGTCATCGAGTTGAGCTGCTTGGGTCGATTCAAGGTCATCTGAAGGATGTGGGGAGCCGGAATGTTGAGAATGAGGTGCTCTCCCACGAGAGGGAATCTGATATCGCTGGAAGCTGACATGTTGCAGGTTCGTTTCCGTGGCTGTGATATGGCGACGAGCAGGTACAAAGCTGCGCCGATGAGGTTGGATACTGGACAAGAAGTTGGGAGAAGCGCAAGTCTGTATGCGATCCTGATTGAACAAGAAGGGGCACGGCAAAGTAGCGTGTCGGTCTCCGGTGAGTTTCCTTCCGGTCCAAAATCATGGATTCGAAGCGAGCACCAACAAAAGTGCGGGGTATCCAAATCTAATCGCGATTCGATCGGCCCGATTTGGTGTGTGCCCGACGGAAGCGATTCCGCATGCGCTACTCCACCTCCCAACGTCGAGCTGCCGAATCAACTCCTGAATGCTGTGAATTCTAACATTGCCGCCTGATAAGATTGAACGCTTCTAGCTCAACAGCTTAACTGCTCGCCACCACCATCTCTTGACACACCCCTCAACTCTGAGCTTGACAACATGGCTGACGCTTCCGATATCATCCTGATCCTTGGTAAGACGGATCGTATGCGAATGGCTTGCAGTGCGAGGACGAGCACGCCAATTCACTTTTCATGACAATTTGGGATGGACAGTCGCGATCTTCTTTCCTCCGGCCGGAGTAGCGTTCATCACTGGAGTGAGTGCCTATGCCACCATCGTCACCGCCACCATATCCGCTTGAAGCCGAACTTCTGATAACCCCCTTTCGTTGACCTTGGACAGTGCTCATGTGATCTCTGGATCAACATCTTTTTGACTTTGCTCGGGTAAGTGTTGCGCAGTGAGCGTTTTGGCTTCAACGAGGTGGCATTGGCTAATGGATCAATCTCCCTCTCTTTCTCATGCCTTCTCTTTTCTCTCAACGCCTTGTCGTTTCTCAGATGGCTACCAGGCCTGATTCATGCCTGTAAGTGTCCTCGGAAAAAGTGCAAGGGCCTTCAAGAAGGGGAATCGCATACTGACTCCTTTTCGGGTGTTGTCCCTTGAATTGCAACAGTCTGGTTGATCTTTAGGAAGATGAAGGCAGAAGAGCGATACGGCGACGCGATCAAGTATACCGGAAACGGCGAATGGGCCCCAAGACAGCCTATTCAGCCTGTCTACCATGCTCCTCCTCCTCCTTCCTACGGTGCAACTCAGTAGTAGCAGAGACGACGATGTTGGACAGAAGCGCAGTTGATCGCTATCTGGCCTGAATTCGTTTCGCTCGCGAAGACCGACTTTTGACTCGAATTGGAATTTCCCTGTTCTCTTCATTTTACTTGCCTTTTCACTCCTGTCTCGCTTCTCCCTCTCCCACGACTCTTTACTGTATTCGCAATATGACACAGCAATGATGTCGATTTGTACATATTCAGAATACCTCGATGTTGGTTTGAATGACAAGACAGAAGCCGCCTGGTGTGATCAGGTCGAGATTTTTCGTACACTGCATCCACGGTGGGCGGCATTTCCGGGTTCGGACGCGCATTGCACCGCTTCGGCAGAATTGACGTGCATGAGGGAGAGCGTAAATCACGATGTGAGAAGATCAAGTTTGTGTTGATTTGAAAAGGTGGAGATGGAGCGAGAGCGTCTAAGCTCTTCCAAATGACAAAACCAACTCATCAATTTTCACGCCGCCCAAATAATTTCTAAGCGAACAGAGTGTCTTCTTTGCGGTGACGTTGGCATTATTCAGTAAAATTGTTGTCAGTGCGCGTATATTTGAGTTTATGAGGTTCTTCCTTCAGCTCTCTTGCCTTCAAACATCATCATCATCACCAACATCATCATCCTCATCGTCACCTTCACCGTCTGCATTCCCCTAACGTTGGACGAATTCGATTGCACTTATCTGGCTCTGATGTTCTGAGCACGATGAGCGCGCCTTTGATACGGTCCCAACGGCTAAGCCTTATGAGGCTTGGTCTGGACAACACCTTCAAAGCCCGCCAAATTCACACCTCTACAATCCGCTCTCCACCGCCACAAGCACGAATCGGTCGTCTCTCAGAGCCAGCAAGATACCTCGGCGTATTTCAACAAGTACGATGCTACAGTCGAGACCCTCTTCAAGCGGAACACGAAGCCAACACTGTTCGAGGCAACCGTGCAGCCCGTCTCAAAGCGGAGCAGGAGGCTGAAGCTCTCAGATATGCCCATGGCAAGTCTAAAGACCAGGATCAATCTTATAAGCAAAAGATCAAGCAATCGTGGTTCGGAACACAGATCAAGTGGTATCCCATCCCCATCCTGCTGGGTGCTGTGGTCCTAGTCGGTGTGCAGGCCCGGAAAAACTACGTCGCCGAACAGAATGGGAAAGGCGTCGGTACCAAGATCGTAGACGAGAATGGCCAGGTTGTCAAAATGCAAGGCCCCTGGACAGTCTACGTCATCGGTGCTTTACCCCTCAACGCCATTTCCAGAGCGTGGGGATGGGCCAACAACTTGACGCTTCCCGTCTGGTTCCGCCCCACAGGCTTCAAGCTCTACGCCTGGATCTTTGGATGCAATCTCGATGAGATGAAGGACCCCGACCTCACTCACTACAAGTCCTTAGGCGAATTCTTCTACCGAGAGCTCAAAGAAGGAGCTCGACCGATCGACGACAGCTTGCTCGTCTCACCCGCTGATGGTAAGGTGCTTCACTTTGGAGAGATCATGGGCAGAAGGGTCGAGCAGGTGAAGGGTATCACCTATTCGCTTGATGCTCTGCTTGGAGTCACAAGTTCTCCCGAAGCAACGGAACGCGCTGTAGGCAGTGACGACCACGAGAAGCTTGACGATCGTCAGTTCGCTTCCGTGAATGGCATCGACTATACTCTGGACGAATTGCTCGGCGACGAGAAGAGCAAGTCGGCTGTCCCCGATCCTGAGCCGGAAGATCCCAAAAACCACAAGAAGGGCATCACTCGGTTCGTCAAACCCTCGTACTGGAAGTCCTGGTTCAGCAGATCCTCACAGGGTGCCAACACCACCGGTGTTCCACCTATGTCCGCGGACCGAGCAGGTACCGAAACTGATGATCAAGAGGTGCAGCGAACCACAGATCCTGCCGCCGAGGGGGGATCGAAGCAGATCGACGACGCTGGCATGCCGGAACCGGATACACCTGAAGTGCTTGGAAGATATGCCAACGTAGCCTACGAGATGGGAGTTGGCGCGCTCCCTCCCTTACTCCAGCCGCATTCACCCGGGGCGAAAGGTCTTAAAGAAGGCAATAGGCTGTTCTTCTGCGTGATCTACTTGGCACCTGGAGACTATCACCGATTCCACAGTCCAACGAGCTGGGTCGTTGAACGCCGAAGGCATTTCCGGGGAGAACTCTATTCAGTTTCACCGTATATGGCTCGTCGACTCTCGAACCTATTCGTGTTGAACGAACGAGTAGCGTTGCTGGGTCGATGGCGACATGGCTTCTTTGGTATGGTTCCCGTAGGCGCGACCAACGTCGGTTCCATTCGAATCAACTTTGACAAAGCTCTTCGAACCAACGTACGAAAGCAACGGTACCTGGCAGGAACCTATTCCGAAGCCTCCTATTCGGCGGTTAGCAAGCTGCTCGGTGGTCAACCTCTCGGCGCGGGCGACGAGATGGGAGGATTCCTACTCGGATCGACCATCGTGTTGGTGTTCGAAGCGCCAGCCGATTTCCGATTCGACCTGAAACCAGAACAGAAGATCAAAGTCGGCCAAAAGTTGGGTGACATCCGACCGCGCGCGCAGATCGAAGAAGATGAACAAGAAAGCCGAAGGAGAAAGGAGGGTCGACAGGTATAAGTAGAACCTGGATGCGTTTTGCTGAATCTCACAGCGACAGGACGATTCACACACATCGTGTCGCTTCATCCTTTCCGACTCCTCCAAAACTTAACTCAACTCTGTATTTGCAAAGCTATTCCCGTAGCGTATTCTGCTTACCCAACCAACTACAGGAGTAACAATCAAAGAAAAAGATACCCCGATACATCTGCTAACGAAAGATCATTTTGTTTGTGGTCGCTGCCAACATCGGCCGTGTCCATAATGAGCTAGCATTCAAGTTCTGGTTATGGCTGCTGAGGCGCTGAGCTGTCTGGACCTGGACCGAACATGCCTTCACGATCTCTCGATGAGGACAGAGTCGACGGGGGAGAGCAATGGATGTAATAATGCGTATACATAGATGATGGGTCACACCCGTGCGCCTAGATCCTGTAGCAAGTCGTCCATCATGGAACGAAGTTGCTTTTGGAACTCTGGAGGGGCGTCGAGAGCCTTTATTGCCTGTTCGGGTTACCAAGGAACACGTGAGGGGGAAGGAGGAAGTAAACCAAAAAGTCAGTCGTTTTGAAGACGTCCCAACCGGGCGATGTAGATGAGTTCCAGCGTGAGTTGACTTACCGAATCTAAACCGTTCAAGCATTCATTCGCCTCGAACTTTGCACCTTTGTACCTCCCAACCACGTCGAGCAACTCCTTATGTAGGGTATCGTTCTCTCTTTGGATCTGTTGCAATTCGCTTTTGAGTACCGAGATTCTTTCTTCCTGACCTGGTATAGCTCTAGCTGAAATAGCTGTTTCGATGTCGAGATTCTTTCTCCAAACATCCTTCAGTTCTTCCTTCTCTTTGCCCTTTCCTCCACCTCCGCGTTCATGTTGGTGATAGTCAAGATACCTCTGATCAGCTTCCAGCACCAATTGACGCAATTCGTCCAGTTTGAGATCAAGCTGATTGTCCGAGATCAACTTTTCACATTCTTCCGTAATGGACGCTTTCAACTGATCCAGGAATTGACTTCGTAAAGCTTCCACCACTACGACGTCCATTCTTGGCAAGGCTTTCCTGATGTTTTCCGACGACGCCTTATGATCGATCAGATTCAAAAACTTTTCAAGAGCTTGTCGAAGTCGATCCAACCGAACATTTTGCTGTGGTTGTGGCTGTGGTTGTGCTGCTGTGTGTTGTTCGATGTCTGGATGGGAAGATCCGCCTGGTGGAACAACGGTGGCTCGCCGCGCTTTCTTGTTCGATGCTTCGCCTCCAGCTTCATCACGATCTGCTGCTTCGGTATCGATGTTGTTGGTCGAATTCCGACTCTTCCGCCCTTTTCTGCCCGAAGTTGAGGGTATCGGTTCGGCTACTGCCGCCAATGTGGTAGTCGAGGATGACGAGGCTACAGCTTTGGGAATCGCGCTGCCCGAGACAGCATCCGAATCCGTGTTCGTCGCATTCAGCAAGAAAGACGCTTCTCTTTCTTCATCCGCTCTCTCTTGGTCTAGGACGTGCTGCTCATCCTCATTCGCCTCATCTGTTGACGGCGGCATCGACGCTGGGTCCTTGCGCACTCCTATTGTCGTAGCCGCCCTTTCTGCGGATGAAGGCGCTCCTGCTCCTCCTGCGGCAGATGGGTTTTCTGATGACATATCCTGTAGCCTGAAAGGCACCAATGTTAGTGAAAACAAGCCACGACTCCCCTAGGTCTGTACGGTCAAGGAACGGTGGAAAGAACCGATGTTACGAGGGACTCTTTGTTGAGAACAGCCTGTCAGAGACTTTGATCGTAGCAAAACGCCTACGTCTTGAAAATCTGGACGACTATAAGTTTGTAGGATTGGCTGTCATGTGCCGAAGCTATCAGTGATGTCGTCCTTGGAGAATTGGCGGTGATGATGATGATGATGACGATGAGGAAGAAAGCAACCAACAGCAAACAAAGCATGCAGGGTTCAAGGTTGATTCCAGAGCTTACTTTTTACGCGTCACGCGACAATTCAACCTAACAGAATACTTAGTATTCCTCCTGTCTTCGGATCATCCGAACTTTTCACACAGCTCAATTTCGCCTCTTGTTGGCTTAGCCAAAGCAGAGCAGCAGACAAGCCTACCGCTGATGAAGGGCGTCGCTGGAAAGGAGTGATACTGAGGAAGGGCAGATTTGTATGCATTGCGTGTATTGGTATCATGAAGGTGTCTGTGGTGCTGGAATGATGCAGGTGAAAATGTGACAGATCTGGGAAAGTACATACATCCTAGCTTGCTCTACACTCTTGTGCGAGACTTTGGCTAAAGACCAAAGGGATTTGGGCTGTTTAAGTGAGCGCAAGCCTGGTGAGAGATCAATAATAATGAATCTGCTTCAGGAACGAAGGGACTCGCACACAGGGCTACCAGCTTCTGGCGTGAACAGGACATTCCCTGCCTCTTTTGAACCAAGAATCGATACATCCTCTGTGGAAGTAACAGAGGCAAGGTAGTCTGGCGATCATGCTATTCGCAATGAAATCTTCCATGCAGATGGTGCATTCCTTGCCCACGATCGGACTTGCTTCGGGAAGCTTGTAGACCAGGTATCGGCCGCCCTGAATGCTTCCACCACCTCCATTCTCCAGACAATTTCGAACGTGAGCCTCTTGGGCTTCTTGTCCACCCAGACTCGCAAGGGTAGCAGAACAAACTGGACACTCGGTCAATTCACTTGCACGACTAGAAACGTCGCTCGGAGCAGCCAGACTGGATCGCGTAGCTGCGAGATCGTCTCCCCCACTTGCTGCGCTGCTCAAACTACTGCTCCGTTGCGGCATCAAGGCATCACCACCCCGGACGTTCTGCAACTGAGGTGGAAGTTGCATCTCTGCATGGCAGTTGTTGCAGATCCTCGTAGGCAGAAGCACTTCCGACGCTGCCATACCGGGGAAACTCGGATCAACCACCAGGTCTTGCATACTCAATTGAGCTCGCTTGGAAGAGCACGGATCGCAAAAGATGCGCCCACATCGTCGGCAGTGATGCTTTCGTAGGAAAAAAGTGAACCGTCGTCCGCATCCTCGGCAGTCGCTGGCATCCTCATCCCGCTCCCACTGAGGTTGCAGGTTCTGCTCCCGAAGCGCGGGACCTCGGCGCAAGGTCGATCTGTTTGGTGCTTCGTTGGTAGGTACTCTGAAATCCCGATTGGCAGCTAGATCGGCACTACGAGCAGCTGCAAGCGTCGTTCCCGCTTCAGACGGTGCGATGCTACCTCGTAGCAGGGACGCTGCGCTGCTCTGCCTTTGCGAAAGGGCGGGTCGAGAGCTGCTGGCAGCCGTCGAAGAGCCAACATCGGCATCGGCAGAGTCGATGGCCAGAGAGGGGATACGGGTGAAAACCGAGGCTGCGTCATCCTTGTAAGAGTTCGGATAGATAAACTCCTCCTCGTCGTCGTCCGCGGCTTCATCCCCATCCTCATCCTCGTCCAGACCGGCAGCTTCTCGAAGTTGGCCGAGCTGAACTGTGAACTCCCTTCGTACTTCCTCCGCACGACCTCGGCGTTCGGCATCCTCATCCTCAAAGGCGGCTCTCAATTCCGTGATAGCCATGACAAGACGAGCGATCCTTCGAGCCAGTTCGTCACGGTCTTGACCAATAGCGTCTGCGGGAGTGGCACCAGAAGAAGCACTAGATCCAGCCAGTGCTTTGGCCCTGCTGACATAGTCCGCATCGGCGCCTAACTGAGAACATTCATTCCGGGCGGCTTCCTGAGCTGCCATAATGGCTGCTGTAGAGAGATTGCCCCTTTCCCGACCGAGACCATCGACATCTTGCGCCTCATCGATTTCACCCGCTCCACCCGAGGCGAGGACAGCTTCGCACGCTTCCAACTCGTCTCCAAACTCGATGTCAAGTCGACGTCGCATGACTCGCACCCATCTCCTTCTTCGAACCCAACCGGAAGCGGATGCCTCCTGATCTGCTTGGCCGGTAGCAAGACCAGCTCCACCAGTCAAAGCACGCGTGACGGATGAACTGAGCCCTCGGCCCTCCAACAATCGCTCAAGCGGAGGAGGTGGCTGCGAGGACCATTTATCGTCGAGAGCATCAAACGACTGAGCGTACTGCCAGCCTTGCTCTACGTCCACCAAGGGATGGGTGGTATCGATTTGCCATTCCGACAACCAAAAGTGAGAGCTTTCTTGTTCAGTTGCGGCTTGCCCTGCATCTTGATTGACGCTGCGGGAGCGCAAGACCGATTCGGGAGTCGGTGTGCTTGCAAGGTCCTCTTCGCGGGCAAGAGCCACAGGAGCACCACGCCGGGCCGCTAATTGAGCGCGTTGCCGTCTAGCAACTGCAGGCCCACCTCGCGTACGAAGGCGCAACTTGTAAGGCATAGCTCGAGTCGGCAAGTTGACATCTTCTCGTCGCATGGCGGCATGTCTGGTTCTGCTCGGGCCCAGTGGACCGGGAGGCATCGAGAAAGGAGAGCGACGATCCGGCTTATTGGCGCGTGCCGCGCTAGACGAGCTCCAACGAGGTTTGCCTCCGTGCATGGCAAGCGTCTGGAATCGAGTGTCCAGTCGCTGATTCTCGTGAAGAATGACAGGCACGGTCGAGTGCAATCGGAGTGGATCGTATGGGCCGCGACCGGGAAGGATCCGACCGGAGTCTGCAGAGGGTCGAGGCTCACTGCTCTCGGTATACTTGGATGCGTTCCAGCGTTCCGCTTCGTACTTTTCGAGCACTTCACAGATGTAGACCTCGAACGTAGCGGCAGCTACGTCAAAGGCGGTCTCTCCGGAAGCGTTGCGGATAAAAGGATCAGCGTGGTATTTGGAGGTGAGCTGACGGACAATGGGCAAGTGGCCCTTGGACGCAGCATTCATGAGCGGAGTCCAACCACCTCGGCCACCTTGGACATCAAAGTCCGCCTTGGCAGTGTCCACGAGGATGCGAACAATGTCGAGGTAGCCACGACTGCAGGCGTTGTGGAGAGCGGTCCATCCATCGTTATCCTTGGCGTTGACGTCGGCTCCTTGGGCGAGCAAGAAAGAGATGACAGAGAGCTTGCCCGTCAAAGCAGCTTTGTGAAGCGGAGTCTCTCCCTCGCGATCTTCCAAATCGACGAGCGCTCCTGCTTCGTTGATGAGCCATTTGACGATGTCGGTTCTTCCTTCTTTCGCGGCAAAGTGCAAGGGCACCAAGCCGTTGCTAGGATTCGGTTCGTTGGCCAGCGCAAACATGGACACACCAGGCCCTGAAGGTGGAGCTTGGCTGGCACTGCTGACGAAGGCCTGCAATTCTGACAGAGGTCCTTGACTGCAGAGCTGAGCAAGGCGTTCATAATCGAGTGAGATGTTTTGTGGCGGCGAAGTCGCGGCCGGGGCTTCTGCTGATGAGGCAGGTACATCAACAGATGTAGGGGCCGGAGCGGCTGCTTGGGCGGGGAGCTCACCTGCGGGAGGCAAAGTGGTGTTCGGAGCAGTTTCGGCAACAGACTCTTGCACCGGTATCGGCGACGAAGACTGAGGCGAACCGGATTTTGCATGCTCTGACACAGCATCCTCGGACTCTGTTGCAGCCGGATAGACGAAAGCTTCGTCTTCATCTTCGCTTCCGTCTACCTCATCCTCTGCCTGCTCAACAGTGGCCATCCTTTCAATTTGCTCCGAATCATGAGCAGACTCCGCCGATGTAGGCACGGCCGCTGACGGGATCGGCTGAGTTAGATCACGGCTGAGGGGGTCTTGCACTCTACTGCTCTCACCGTGGAAGCCGAGGGTAGTGAGGGGGTCCGCGAAACCATTGCTGTTGACCTGATCTTCCCTTTGCTCTTCTGGATTGTATGCAGGCTTAGCGCCTGCGCCATTTGGAACAGGGGAGGGCTCGATGTATTCGGGCTTTGGATTCGACATGCCCCATGGGTTGAAAGCAGGCGACGTCTTCGCTGAACCATTGGATGATCGCTGAGCCTTGTTGGAGCCGAAGGAAGAGTCGGTGCGAGAAAGTCTGGCGGAAAGGTTGGAGGAAGGGAAGCCAGAACGGTCGAAGCTTGTCGCATTGGCACTGGCAGCGGCAGCAGCTTTGACATGGGCAGGAGCATGCATGCTTGCGCTGGCACCGCCGTTGGCATCGTCTCTGGTCGAATTTCCATGCATCTCTGAGGTCTTCATGAAGGTAGAAATAGAGGTTGAAGGGGCCGGATCGGCATTGTGGTCGGACCAAGGATCTTGCGACGAAGGAATATTGGTGGCCTCAGAGGAAAGAGGATCGGGATTCGACATTGTGATCGCCCCAGGGAACGTCAACGAGCCGACAACGGAACGGCTAGGGACCGAGCACAGAGATTGAGAGGAGGGTCGTATGAGTGCCAAGTGTTCGAGATGGAGGAGAGATCAGCAAAATGACTGACTCTGTCTTGCTGGTCAGCGGAGGTCGAGCCGGAAGGAGCGACCGATAGGATAGGAACAGGACGTACAGACACCCACCCACGCCCACACCCTTGATCAAGTGTTGGATTCGTCTTGCGACACACATGTTGCAATCAACTTTTCGTGTGCGAGTTCTGGAATTCCAACCCCCACTTCAGGTGGACCTGTCACTGGAAGGATCTGAGCACAGCCTTGTCATGATTACATCAGCCGCGCGGATTCCTCAGATTCTGAAGTTGTTTGCCAGCTCAGATGTCCAAGAATTTGGAAACGCGTGCGTTCTCTGCGCTCTAGCGAGACAAGCGAGATCGACGGTGCTTGCTGGTGTTGGTCTCGGCAGTTGCATTTTCAAAAACCGACATTTCTTTGGACACACGACCTTTTTTCCTGTTTAGCCCTTGGTCTGCGAACGAGGGACGATGGCAAGTGAAGGAAGTGGTGGTCAAGTGTTCCGGGGAACAACACGATAGCAAGACGTCCGCTTCAGACCGTCTATTCGCGACGGCGTTGATAACCCCGCCAGAAGATCCTTTCCATACACGCAAAGATTCATTCTCAGATTCGCTCCGTTGAAGACAAACCAAATTTTCGAGCTGCAGATTTACCTGTCCATAACCCGTCAAGGCGCCACGCGCACATCTCCTTCTGTATGTGCCTTGAAAAGGTCAAACCTTCGTCTCCATGAAGGTGAAATAAGGGAGCGTCTTCAGCAGTTTGTAAGAGGAATAGCAAGACACTGTGCCGAGACGGTGTGTGAGGACATCTCGATGTATTGTGGCTGCACTGAGATGCGCAGCTTCGGCCGGTTCCGACATGCATATCAATGGCTCGGCCAAATTGATTTAGCTGCAGCTCAGTGCATCACACAGGTTTGGGCGCTTTAAGTGCAGCTGGAAAATTCGTTGCAAATCGGCATTCCT
Organism: Ustanciosporium gigantosporum; assembly: GCA_928724795.1. Classification (NCBI taxonomy): domain Eukaryota; kingdom Fungi; phylum Basidiomycota; class Ustilaginomycetes; order Ustilaginales; family Cintractiaceae; genus Ustanciosporium; species Ustanciosporium gigantosporum. The sequence continues at coordinate 1,561,426 of CAKMXM010000002.1, forward strand.
CCTCGCCATCTGGTCCCCCTCCCTGCTCTTCCTACCTGGTAATGGCCCGAATGCCAAAAAGGAAAGAAGATCGAGAGACAATTCAATTGCAAGCCAGCGCCTAGCCTGAGAAGAGAAAGACCAGAACAATCAGTTCACACACCCGAGGTCGCCCTTTGTTTATGCCAGGAATCCATGGCCAGGACCACATCTAGACTCGACTGCGACCTTTCCTCGATCTCGATGACGGGCAAGCAGCAAGCAGCCATTAGTCAAAACGTGGTGTAAAGACATCTTGTCAGAAGAACGGTACCTTCTAAACCTTGGTGCTTCTTCGACGTCGCCGCCGGATTCGCTTGTTTTCATTGTTGATTCGGTAGCAGCGTATGTGCTCTGCTCCTGTCGGGGCGAAAGCGAGCCTGTGACAGTTCTCGACAAGCTTGAAGCAGCGATCGCAATTGTTGTCGAGTGCCACAGAGACGGAACCTGCACATCTCATCAGCAGCAGCGGTAGCCCCGCATATATCAATTCACAAAAAAAGCGTGTATAGCTTTGCAGAGAGGGTTTGCAGTAAGCTCGCAGTGAGCACGCAGTAACGAGCGAGGTCATAGCGTCTTTATGACAGCATCTTTCTTCTCTTGGACGGTTGATGTCGATGCACAAGAGCCACCGCAGAGGGAGGCGTGTGTATACTGTTGTTGCTGCGTTGCGTCCTGAGCTTGACTTTGCATCGCGAATTCCTAAATAGGTTCATTTTAGACGACATATCAAACTGTTACCGAGTCGCGTTCTTCTCCTTTGGTTTCAGTCAAAGAGACTGCTCCAGTGCCAGCAATCCCACCGAACCTGGTCTTCTCCGTCTTTCCCCCCTTCCCTAGGCTCGTCCATATCGCCGAACTTGACCTGACTTGCGTGCCTGCTTGCTTGCTCAACTGCCCGACTGACTTACTGTGTGTGTCTGACCTGTCCTTCGTCGGAGTGGGCTGCTCTCCTGTCTACAAGCTCCCACCTCCGCTTCCTCGTCGTGATCTGGTTCGGTCGCTCATCGCTATCACCAAGCTTCTTCCCCTCTTTGTCTTTCTTTACGTCCATCCCTCTTTCCCTGCTTCGATCTTCCACCTCTGCTGTCGACGTTTCCTGCTCTTCAAGTGTGGTTTGACGATCGTTTCATCTCCAACGATATCAAAACGCACACACACACACACTCTCTCCTCTTTGCTCCATCTGCAAATATACATTCCTTGATTTCTCTTGCCAAATCCCACCTTCTTCAACCTCGTAGCAAGGCACTTAAAACAAAGGTCTACACTTCCCAGAACGCCGTAGACCACCGACCTTGACTACCTCTAGCACCCAACGCTCGTTACTTCGCTCTTGATTCGCGTGCCGATCTAACCCTGGTGGCTTGATCTTTACGTTCCTTACAAAGTATCCTGGCGATCCTCGTAACAGACCTACCAGTTTCAGCAAAGCAACACAGCAGCTTACGAATCCTTTCCCATCGATACAACTGATATCGCACCATCAGAAGTGTCTCGGTCGCGGTCTGGCTCGTCGAAAACATTCCAAGTCATGTCGCATGCCTTTGGCCATGGAGAATCTTCTTCTAGCATAGCCTTCTCCATGAACCCGCGTGACTCTAGAGTGGTCAGTATCTATGAAAAGTACCTCTACGATCCTAAAGATCTGGAATCCTCCGACCCAAGAAGACGAGAGCTAGCGCGCAAAGCGAGTCAACTCAAGCTTCACGGACGTCCTGCCAACAACATGGACGCCAACGGCATTCGTCAAGTCAGCGGACCCAACGCCCAGCGAAGGAGCATCTCCTTTGGTAAGGGCACAAAGATCGCTGATCGGACTCATCCTTCCCCAGCCAAGGGCGCATCTGCGCCTCAGTCGAACGGCAGCGTCAGCAACCAGACTTCACACCAAAACCAACCATCTTCCAGCTCTAATCGTGATTCGGGTGCTTTCGGTCTCGGACTCGGAATGCTAGGAGGTGCTGATTCGGACTCTGATTCGGATAGCGACGATGAGCAACCTAGAACCAAGTCCAACGAACAGAATCTGGATAGATTGAAGAAGTCCAACGCTCCCAACCGACCTGAGAGCTGGACCGATCGAGCTGCAGCTGTCGGACAACGACCACCGGACAGTGCATCTCAGAATCCTCCTTCCCTGAAAATGATGGCTCTGAAGTCAGCCAAGGAGGGAGGAAGCATACCCTCCGCCCGCGTCTCGAACCAGCCCGCTCTCTCGATCGATACCCATGTAGTTGATCGGACATCCCGACACGGCAGCACTATCGGTTTCGCTGGTCCTCCCGGCGATTCCGAAACAAGACCTGACCAGAGACGCCTCAGTGCTCGCACTGCTCTGACCAAGCAGCTCGGTCTCGCCAGTCCCAACGTTGCCCCTACCCGTACAGATGGATACGGGCCCAATCCCGCAGGTCAAACATCTCAAATGCAAGCCAACCATCCGCAATCGCAGCAAGGAAACGGTCCACCTTCCGGCTACTTCGACCGGAGAGCACCCACTCAGACTGGCGGTCCGTCACCTCCTCGCAACGCCATCCCTCCCCCCATCGACATTCGACGAGCCCAACAACAGAACCCGTTCGGCGACAGACCCGTGCCTTCCCCTTTGGGTTCTGCGCAATCCTATGGCTCTAGCCCGAACAGTGCCACACCTTTCAGATCGCCTGGCTACGGCCCACCTGGAATGCCATCGCCTCAGCACGGTCCACAGCAGACTGCGGGCGCGATGCCACCCAACGTGCTTCAGCGAGGCCCGCCTAGCCCTTACGGTGCAATGCCTTCTCCCAGCGGTCCGCAGGGTCGACCCGGCCCAGGTCCAAGCCCTCCTCATCCCGCTACCCTGCGACCAGGTGGGGCTGGACCTGGTCCTCGAGGCCCTCCCTCTCCGAGTAGACCTCAAGGTCGTGGCCCTCCTGGTCCTGATGGAATGGCCGGTGGCGCTGGCGGCAACGTAGGGCCTTCTTTCTCTGACGCTCCAGGACCACAGAAACGACAGTCCATGTTCCGAAGATCCATGGCTTTCCTCGGCGGTGCTCCGGGAGGTCCCTCTGGACCTGGAGGTGGTCCCGGCGGTCCTGGCCCTCAACCACGTTCGGGAGGTCCTCCGCAGAAGCGACAGTCTCTATTCAGAAGAAGCATGGCAATGCTGGGCGGATCTGGCGGAGCTCGGCCCCCTCCTCCATCTGGTCCTGGTCCTGGACCTCAACAAACCCGAATGGGACCTCCGCCAATCCCACCGCCGTCACCAGCGCCGCGCAACGAAGCACTTGCAGGGGACGTGGAGAAACCTGATCATCCCCGAAAGTCGCAATTCTGGGGTGCGGGTGGACAAGGAGTCGAGTGGGACACGCACGGAGAAGGTGCCAAATTCTGGCGGAGGTTCTCCATGGCGCAGAAACGCGCTCACGACCAAAAGATGGAAGCGGGCAGCAAAGCTTGGATGGCAAGCATGGCTAGTGGAAGACGCAAACTGATCGTGATGGCAACCTTTGCACTTCTGATCCTCGTGGGAGTGATCGTGGGTGTGATCGTCTGGAGGGAGGTTGTCTCCCCTTCAGGCAAGCAATCTGATCAACCCAAATCAACCTACCATGCTAATCTGGGTGCTGGCGGCACCAACTCCTCTTCTGCTTCGACCACCACCACCAGCGCTCGAAAGGGTTCTTCAACATCGGCTGCTTACCAAGCCACGTCTTCCTCATCTGGTTTTGGCACCAAGTACGTAAGCAAGCGCGCATCCTCGGACAGTCAGAACAACAACACCATCGTTCGACATCACCACAACTTCCGTGACATCCATCTCAGCTCAGCTGCTAAGATGATTCGCAAAAGGTCCCTTCGCAACTCGGTACCTCTTTCGGCTTCCTCGCTCAACGATCTGGATTAGCACTATCGGAGCCACACACTCTCACAGCTAGACTACTTGACCGTCTCAAAGCTCTGCGAAACAACCCTTTGAGTTCAGAGTCAACCCTGACCCTCCCATAGTCAAACAACCTCGCAGCCTCTAATCTCACTTGTCCATCCACCCGTTCCCTCGCCTCTTATTTAGCACTTCGACCTCTGCCCCTCTTTCGTCTTCTCCATTCACCGACCTACACTCGGGTCATGCTCTGTTTCTTTGCTTTCCTCACGCATCAACATCATCGTTCTTGTTCCATCGTTTTACCTCGCTCTGTTTATTTTTGTGGTTTGTCTCTCCAAACGTCTTATATCTCTTCCCTATCGAACAACAACCAACTTGCACATCAAACGCTCATTTTCTCATCATTATCATCAAGTTAGTCTGCTTCAGCTTCAGCTTCGTTTGTTCAAACCCAGCGCACTCAACCAAGACCTCATCGGTCTCGTCACTCTCCTTTCGCATATCGTTGGCGCCCCTCTTGAAATGGATATCCATTTCGTATTCATCTGTCTTGCTGGTCTAACTCGTGTGGTTTGCATGCGTATTGGAGGATAAGGACTGGTATAATCGGTGTCGCTATTACCACAACTCTGGATTCGGATCATCATGAGTGCAGTGCAGTGCAGGTCGCAGGGAAGAAGATCGTATCGCTGGATCAAACCCGAAAGACATTTTCTACGTGTCAACCGCCATCGAAACAGAAGCGGACTGACCCTTGGCAATGCGGAGCTTCTTGTCGATGAAAGAAGTGATATCCCCCAGATGATGGGCTAGGATGTTGATTGGACGGATTTCGTCTGTAATGCCGTCGCACGAATGAAAGGGAAGAAAGCACGAGAAAGGAAACAGTTACAAAGCAATCTCACTAATTCGGACAGGGATGAGAGCGCAACTTACCAGAGGCTTGAATTCGACCAAACCTTTTCAGGGGATTGTTCCCAGCAGTCTCGACCAAGTGGGGATGATCCTTTGGAGCGATGATCTTGGACTTGTTCCAATACCACTTTTTGAGCGGCAGATCCCGAGTATGATCGATCCTCGGCATCGTTCCGTATCCGACCACGTTCACCACGGCTCGGACTCTCTCCGTCGATCTTTCCTGGATCAAGTGGGAGACAACATCGCATCCGCTACCGAATCCGATCAGGACAACATTCTTGATCTTGTCTGGTGATATCGATACGATATTATCCCATAAGAAGTCAGCCGTGCTGTCGGCAACGTGTGTTTGCGTGCCGGACTGGTTGCGCCTGGCGTATGCATTCGCGACCTGGGACATCGGTGGAGGTCGTGCAGCGAATTGCTTGTAAACGTTCATGTCGATCACGCCAAACTTTTGATTTCGAACGTAGTCGAGGATTTTGGAGCTACCATCGACGAGCTTCACCATCTCCTGGTTCAACTTGTGATCGCTCTTTTCGTACCGGAGATTGCCGATATCGTGAATGAAGAAGACAATCGTTTCAAACGTATCCAAGATCCCTTGAGAGCAGAGCACGTGGCCGTCAAAGAACCTGTAGGGATCCTTCGTCAGGGGGATCTCCATAAGACGGTATTTGGCGCATACCGAGTGACGTCGATAGTCGCTCACGTACTGGCCAAAGTTGATGCCAGGAATACCCGTGAGAGGATCAGCGTCCTGGTCGTCCTCCTCGATCTCTGGAATGATGATCGAGTTCCAGTACTGTGAGTGATGCCGACACACCAGTTGTACCGTCCTAGCTGCGACTGATGATGCGATTGTATCTCGCGGAGGTCGAGGTGGGTCCGACAAGATGACCCGAGTGACCGCTAATGCTGAGGAAGCTACCGCATCTGGCTCGTACCCACCTTCGAGCACCACAGCCAGTTTGCCTTCGCATAAGGCCGTCAAGGCGTGTGTCATCTGAGCGTATCCTCCAGGCGTGACCTTGTTCTGGCCGATCGGATCGTGTTCGGCTGCATCGAAGCCGGCAGAAATGATGACGAAGTCGGGTTCGAACTCGGTAGCGATGGGCATTACCAAGTGCCGAAACGCATAGAGATAGTCTCCATCTCCCATCCCCTTGGTAGGCCAAGGAATGTTCACGGAGCTACCCTTTCCAGCACCGACACCATCGGAGTCGTAGTTGCCGTAGGTGGAACCTGGATAAAAGCTTCCGTCCTCATCATATCGATGAATCGAGATGTAAAGCACATTGGGATCGTTTTCGAAAGCTTTCTGCGTCCCATTCCCGTGATGGACGTCCCAGTCCAGGATGAGAATCTTCTTGATTTGGTTTGGACCTTCAGCGTACTTATTCTGCAAGAACCTTGTCGCAACAGCAACGTTGTTGTAAAAGCAAAATCCCATGCTTTTGTGAGGTTCTGCGTGATGGCCTGGGGGACGAATGATCGCGAAGCCGTTGCGGATCCTTCCCGCGGCGATCGCATCGCAAAGCTCGATCGCACCACCGCAGCTAAGCCTCGCAGCGTAGGCAGAGTGTTCGTTGATATAAAGTGAAGAGTAATTCTCAAGCATTGCCACCTGCTCCTTGAGATAATCTGGGGCATAGAAAGCGGATCTTTCCACTCCATCCCAGATTCCTTTGTCGTGGACGAGCTTGACTTCGTCCTCGGTGACTTCGCGAATCGGGATACGCTTCATCCTGGTAAGGCATGAAGCGGCGTTCAGGCTCTGGTATATCTTGAAGATTCGGATCGGTCTTTCGGGATGTTCGGGATCGATAGGGTTAACGTGTAACATCATTTGCGGATCATACACGTATCCTGTTCGATATCGATCCATCGACGCCGATGTGGCACGCGGTGAGCTTGCTTGCTGGTTGCTTCGGCTATATTGAATTGTATCTGCAGTGGTGCTCTCGCTGCGAGTGCTGACGGTTGCGACCGACATCGCTGGCGTGATGTTGCCTAGCGTATCTGGGGAGCCACGTCTCGGAGAGGAAGGGCCTGCAAAGTGCGTCGAAGTACTTGGACGGGCGGAAGGTTCGTTTAGCCTGTCAGCGGATGTTGAGGCTGGCATGTTTGCTTCAACAGGGCCGCTGTCGGTGTCATCGTCACCATCGATGAGAATTGGGTCCTCTCTCGAAGAGTGCTGAGTCGACGAGAGATTTGGCATTGGGAACGTCCTATCTTTCCCTCACCGAAACCGCCAAAACAACGCGCGAAAGGAAAAAAAGAGGCTGGACTGGCGGCAGAAGCGTGGAAGAAGGAGCTACGAAGGAGGTGCAGCGGATTGGAGCCCGTAGCGTAAGAGTGGATCGACAAAGGGAGGGCCGATAATGAGAAGAGAAGATGAACTAGTCGAGCTGATGATGGATTGGACACAATTCTTGTCTCTCAATCAACCTTCTTGGGTATATGCGTAGTCCGCTTCGACCCTTCATTTCTTCTCATCGAGCCAAAAAAGGAAAAATGCAACACAACGCGACCCCACACCAACAGAATCACGGCTCCAATCCTGGACTCAGCACTTCGATCAGAACACAGGCAAGAGGTCGAAGTCAGATGGACCTCGACGAGAACGAGAAGAATGTTGAGTGACTTGCTCGATTAGGCCTATGACACGCTACATCGAGGCGAGAAGCGCAAGGGATAGAGTTTGATGCGAGTGCAGAAAGCGGAATGAAGATTGCAAAGGATGAACTTAAAGAAAATCGACACAAATCAGAGGGATGCTATTGAGAAGATGCTTCCGAACCGACTCAATCGAAGGGGATTCGCCTGACGCTGCTACTACCCAACGGCTTCTCCCCTCTGGCCACCGCGCTGACGCCGCCGAGCTGTTTCTTCTTCTCCTCCTGGGCTGCAGCGAAGGCGCTGGGAATGGGGATTCCACAGCAATCGCCCCATCCCGCTGCTTGACCTTCGCCACCCGTTCCGTGCGCATGTCCTTTAGGATGGATATGGCCATGTTCGTCTTCCTCCATCTGCGCATCTTCTGCTGCCTCTTCCTCTCCTTCTTTGAGTTGAGGGAACTGGATCAGACTTCCGAAGAAGATGTGTTGTGCGATGGGAAGCTTAAGGAGAACTTCGGCCCTATACATCTTGATCATGCCTTGGTTGACTTTGGACCATGTCTTGACGCCAGAGATGTCGTCCAACATTGGCGAGTGCCAGCGCAGCGAAGCGGTCTTGACAGAATTGATGAAGTGAATGCAGGCAAAGTACATGTATCGGTCGCGGAATTCATCGAGGATCTCCTGATCGTGGATCGACTTGGGCCGCAAGTGGCGGTGGTTACTCAGTTGAGCTGCTCCCCAGAGGAAGGGCAAAAAGTGATAGTCGTCCAATCCCCACACACCATGACTTCCCGCTGGTTCGAGCCAGTATGTAGACTGTACATCTCTCATCACCTCAATGTACTTCCAGAAGATTTTGAGGACAATGGCGGGACCATCCTGCGGCAGTTTGAGTATTTGCAGTTTCACGAGGCAGAGCAGCCAGCAGGCCATATTCAGTTCCATTCCGGAACCATAGTCGATCCTCTTCTCGTTACCCCAAGATTCTTGGAAATAGACAGACAGCTCCATGCGTGCAGTTCGGGCCGTTTCGGAGTCATCGTCGAGACCAGGAATGGAACGGTGGAACTGGTCGTTATGGTCCTTGATCTTAGCGTAGAAAGTGCGGAAAGCCGGGTTTCCAAATCGGGAGGACGAGTCGGATGTGTCTGGCGGAGTCGATTGTCTCAATTGCTTGATTTCATCAAAGATGGCAAGAATCGATCGAGACGCCTCAGTCAACTCATCTTGATCCAACAGCGTTCTGCCCACCACGCTGGAGTTGCAAACCGCAATGAAGGCCAAGATCTCGGCAAAGGCTTCCGAGGCTTCGAATCGCTTGAGAGATGCTTGAGATACGATACGTTTGCGCGGTTCTTGGAATGCATGCTCTTTCAATGGAAAAGTCTTGATATCTTGTGCAGAGAATGTTGGCAATGCTGGCGTGGGATCGGAGTCGGAAGCGCTTGGCCGAAGAGGGGGTAGCGATGGTGCCGACGATGACGCGATGTTCGAAGGGGACTTGAGCTTGGAGGTCAAGATGTCTTTGGCTGACTCGGAGACTTGCACTGGTCCTGTGGTCGACGGCATCATGAGTAGAGGATCGAGCTGGCAATGCAGATGATGGTGGCCAAGGTGGTGGAGAGGAATTCGAGCTGAGCCGTGAAGGACTCCAATCGGGAGCTCGATTAAAGTCGGACCGATGGATCGTCCCTCTCGAAATTCTTAACGCCGTGTCTTTGTTAGACCGCAGAATTGACCCGAGTGGCTCATTTCACTTTTCAGGACGTGCCACTTTCGCAATCATGATGGACGGCGCGCACAAACTGCAGTAGCCAGCCGGTCGGCCGCTCGTGACAGGAGAGCGATCATTCTGCGTGGAATAGCGACCTTTGTTATCCTGCAAACGAGTGAGCGAAGGGAACGAGGGTCAACAAAGCAAGACTGCACTGTAACTGCAAAGAATCAGCTAAAGTGAACGGACCTGGAGGGGGTCAGCGAGGTTGCCGGATCCACGCCAGCCACCTTATTGGTTCCTTGGTGCCTGAGGCCTGTTTGCAGTTGCAGCAAGGTAAAGAGCACTGCCGTAAGGGCTCACATCCTTCTTGGTATCACTTTACATTGCTGTGCATCGAAGGCGTGAGCGGCAGCCCGCAACGATCATGGCAACAAGATGCAAGCGGGTAAAGAGGCGTTGCAAGGAGATAAGTGAAACATTATTGATGCTCGACCACGAGTTGACGGGCGCAGATCTTGCACGCTGTAAGCGAGGATTTGGTTGATAGACTTAAAGATAGCCGCGCGTGCGGCGATTTGTGTGAACCTCCAAAGCTGCTCTTCTGCTTTGACGCAATTGCAGACAGAAATCCTGGCTAGAACTGGCCAGAGTCAATGCATGCTTGGACCTGACCACTGGAATCTTACAGCTGATCGAGTGCGCCTTCGTCGCTTCTGATGAAAATATAGGAAGGGGAGGATCTTCGATTGATCAAGTCTAGGAGGGAAAGGTGACCGGCCGAGTTGCCATGTTGTTCGGGGGCAAGCTCACCTAAGACAGCCAAAAAGAAGGAGGGAAGAGAGAGAGAGAGAGAGAGCGAGAGCATGAAAAGTGTAAAGTGCCAATCGGGTTGAGTTTTTGAGATTTGGAGCGGGGATTGCAGCGGCGTTGAGGAGGCAGAGTAAGGCGGCGTTGCAGATTCAGGGTTTGAGAAGGAGCGGAAAAGGGGATTTATTTTCGCATTTTGGTTCAGTTCCTGTGGTTGGTTGATGGGTCCTCTGCTACAAAAGCGTGTGTGCGTGTGCGTGTGCGTGTGCGTGTGCGTGTGCGTGTGCGTGTGCGTGTGCGTGTGCGTGTGAGTGTGCGTGTGGTGTATTTGAGTGGGAGCATGTCTTGGATTTGACAGTTGGAAACCTTTGGTTGCGAAAGCTCCGCTTCGGGTAAAGTTACCTATCTAACGGATCCGAACGAATCACCACCGGAGCTCCAAAATGGAACAAGAAAAACTGTGATTTGGAAAGAAAGAAAGAAGGACAGAGAACGACACATACGGAGCATCGAGTCGAGCGATGCGACAACTTCCCTTCTAGTCCAGCAAGGATCGGCATTTTTCAAAGCCTGTTGTCCACCCAAAGGATTCCGTCTACAAACGTAAGAGCAGATACATCATCGAGAGGGATATATCACTTTGTGAGGCTGGTATTTTTAGTGTTGATTTCCTTTCACTTGACCTTCCCTTTCTTTTCCTCCAGGGTCGGCCTGGGAACACGGCAAGAAAATAAAAATAAAAAGGAGACCACACGAAAAAAAAACGCCCAAAGGTGGATCAGTCCTCCGTCTGATCCGCTCTTTGCAGACACAAGGAAGGATAGGTTCGAAACCTTTCGCCGTTGCCAAACCAAGAATTGCTCTTGCGGTATTTGGTGTAGGATTCTAGACCCAGCATAAGATCGATCAAGGAAGAAGGGATCGAGATCGCAGGTTGACAGGAGCTGTCGGGGTATGTTTTAACGGCTAAAGCAAGCGGGCAAATGAAGTTCGAAATCATTGCTTGGTTTCGCCCACACACAGATGGGTAATTATTTAGGCATTTTCTTGATTCTGGCAAGCCTCCGCGTGGGGACTGAATACAAAAATATATCCCCTTCCGAGTATTACAGTACGAGCTGCATGTTCCGCTCTGGCGACAGAGAAGCAGAGAAGCGTGTGTGCTGAGCAACTTAGACTTCGTAACTCCTACTTCTCTGCTGTCGTCGCTGTTTCCCCCCCTTCAACCGTGTCAATTTACCGGTAAATTGGTTTCTCCTCGAGTGTTAGTCACTTTATCTTTCTTGGTCTCTTGGCTTTCTGCCTGCCTTCCAGCCTTCCTGCCTTTGCCCTCGCTCAGACTTGCTCGAAAGATATTCCCTTCATCGTCTTCGTCGTCCCCACTTCGTATCGTGCTTCTCACATCCTTGCTTCTGCGCAACTTCCTACCATCGCCTCTTACCTTTTCATCACCATTCTCAACGTTTTGGCGGACGAGCCTCTGGTCACCTCGGACTCTCCAGCTTCCTCATCCAATTCGACTGCATCCCTCCTTCCTCAATCGGACGCCCTGGTTCGGCTTCGTTGGCTCGGCCTTCTCATTGTGGCCTTCTCTACCATTTGCGCAGACCTGTTCGAGCTTGGGCCTCTTTGCTTGTTCGCTATCTTCCATTATCTGCATCCATCGCATCTGTTTTATTTGCATTTGCACTTTGTTCCCGCTCATCCTTCCACCCGCCCCATCTCTCCCGACTTTTCTTTGACTGTTTCGGCATCCTCGTCCAAGCTCGGATCTCGCCTCACTCTGGCTTGTCTCCTGTTCGGTATTCTGATCAACAGCCGTACTGTCGCCTGGATCAGGTTCCCTGGTTTTGCATATCTACCATCCAGCTGTCTTGGCCCACGCCTCCCCTTCCTTCCAATCATCTTCACCTCCCTCGTGCTCCTTCATTCTCTCAAACTCCTTTAATAGGGTTGGCCTCGAAATTCTTTCGCTCCTCGTCTTGCCCCTTGCGTTCTGCCTTGAATCACTCCGCTCGAGTTCTCGTGGCGATCAGCCGACGACGAGCAACCACCACGTCCCTGCGCAGCATTCACCCACCTCGCTTAGCCTCTCCTGGTTCTTGTGGCTCCAGCACGGGCCCCTCCTGCTCACATCCGCAATAGCTTCCACAGCGCCAGCAACCTCTAGACCGACCCGGTCTGAGCGTTCATCCTTCAACTATATCTTCCATTGGTGCAAGCCTCTCTAACCTTGATTCAGCCTTTCGTCGGCACCCGCGCTGCCGTTCACATCCTTTCAACGCTCGGCTTCGCCGACCTATCGCTAGCTTGAAAGTCAAGCTTGGATCCCGCCCAGGCGCGAGTTGGCCTTCGCGCTCTGACCACACCAACTGATCGGCTTCCGATTCCCGCATAGCGTCGATCTTTGATTATTCGGCACACACACACCCCTCTGTCCACATATCCGTATATATATCGACCCGCCAGACACGATGCCCCCAAGCGACAGCTCCGGAAGTCTTCCTGGCGAATTGGCCACTAGAACACGCCAACAGACCTCAAGTCGCATGATGAAGACCACAAGAAGAGGCAGACCCTTTGCCAAGGATACCCACGATCTCTTTGCTACCCTCATTGTATCTCTCCAACTCACGACGCATCGACAGTACTTCAAAACTTATCACAACTCTTTCACCACAGATGAGGCTGCCGAGAATCTGGCCCATCTCAAGTTCTCCCAGTCCAACCGAGCGCCCGATCCCAATGAACCCAGTCGTGTCGTCACCACTACCACCACCACCACCTTCAGCATGAATCGAGACATGGCCAAAGGGATCTGTCAGCACTTTATGGATGCTCGTCTCATCGAGAACGCTGGCGACGCCACCAACCCTATCTTCAAGGACAAAGGTGTCTATGTTCTCACGCCCAAAGGTCTTCACGTCCTTGAACGCTTTATCACCAAGAATGGCATCAACGGCGAGCACCTTCTTAAGGTCTTCTCTTCTCAGCCTATATGTATGAAGTTGCTGCATCTCGAACGACGCATGAGCGATGACGAGCTACTGATCAACACGCCTGTCCTCGAAGTCATCTTTCGGCGATTTGTGGGTCGATCTCCCAACTACGAGGTCACGCCCAGTGGTCAAAAACTGGATGCCGAGTCTGGTCTCGATCGAACCTTGGGAGTTGAAATGCAAGATGTTCAGGAGAAGGTCAAAGGTCAAGGCTATCGCACCGTGAAGCATTGCTTCAATGCTATGGCCGCTCTCGACTGGCTCTGCGACTTTACTACCGTATGTGGTAAGGACGAAGCGGCCGAGATTGCAGCTCACTTCGAACGTCTTGAGCTCATCACGCTTGTAGTCGACAAGTCCAGACGAGAAGTCGAGCCATATGACGATCGCGATGTCATCATTCGGGTCGAGGATGGTCGAGGCAGTGGCTCCGATGGACACTTTCGTTGCCATTCAAAGACCACGTATGGTCTCACTGACAAAGGCAGGACGGTTGCGAGGTGGAATGGTGCTGATAGCCCTACCACCGAGAGCCCTTCGAGGGAGCCCATCAAGAGGATGGTCGAGGGCAGGGACGAGTTCCAATCGAGGAACAACAGCCATGAATCTTCTCACGTTGCCAGAGCTGTCCGTCCAGAGACAAATAGCCCAGATTCGCAGGATTCGAGATTGGCGCGCAAAGCATCCACCGTTGCCAAAACGCGGGATGGCCACGGCCCGCCTGCCACAACGGCGGCAGCACCTATCGGCCAAGGACTCCACGATTCCTCCTCCTACAGTTACCGAGACAGCAACACGAACCGTCTCAAGAACATTTTGGAGGAACCGGCGCTACGCTCTCTTTTCCGCGAGTTCCTTCGACAAAACTTCTGTGAAGAGAATCTGAGCTTCTGGCTAGACGTGCAAGACTTCAAACGTCGATTCCACACCACCTCGAGCGCGGTGGCTGTTCAGCCAACTTCCAAGGACGGCAAGAACGGCGCGGGTCGAAGGCTGGGCAGAGCCATGGCGGGCGCTTTGGGCAAAGACGGTGCCAAGGATAAGGAAGATGACGGCGAACCAGGGTTCAATGCGATGGAGAAGCACCAGCAGGATCTGGTCAGCATGGCATTTGTGATCTACAACACCTACCTAGCACCTTCGTCCCCGTGCGAGCTGAACATCGACCACAACCTGCGTACCGAACTAATCCTCTACATGAACAAGATTCTGGCCGATGCCAAGATCTCACAGCCACTGGGATCCAGCAATCTTTCGCCGTCCGCTTCGACCACACAGCTGGGCGGTGTAGGTGGTGTGGGCAGTGAATCGCCGAAGCTAGGTGTGGACGTAACGATCGAAGAGAAGAAGGCGGCGATCGTGTCGCAAAGAATCCGAGTGCCGTTGCATGCGAGCCAGCTGCAAGTGATGGTGCGTCTATACGAGCGGATCCAGGATCATATCTTCAAGTTGATGGCCACGGACTCGGTGCCTCGATTTATCAAAGATTCGCGATTCATTCAGCTTGTTCGATCAGTAGAGGAATACGCGGAAGCGTTGGAGGCGGGTCGGATCGATCCAGAGCAGAATGCTGGACCCGCGGTGGGTCGAGCGGTGTTCGAAGCTATGCAGTTGAGGTCGTCGGATATGCTCGCCAACAGCAAGCTGGATCGAAGATCGGGCGAATCTCCCAGGAAGTCCAGTGCGACGCCCTCTGCAACCTCTCACGATTCCAAGATCAAATCATAGACGGACGTTGCTGTTTTCGTCGATAATGCGGGAATGCTGTTTCCTGTTCTCGTGCTTTTCTTTGGCTCAATGCTCGTGTCTTTTGCGTTCTTGCTCCCCTCCACCTCTCCCTTTCTTGCAGCATAGGTGTTGCCTCATTGCCGCCTTCCTATCGCCCGCATCCCCGTCGTGCACATCAACTTCCGTCATTCGCATCCCAATATCTTCAAAATCTCAACTTGGTCATCACGGTCTCTCTAATCTGTCATACATTTCAATTTGGTTCTTTCCAGCATATCACACTTCTCTCCCTTCCCTTTCTCTGCTTGTCCCCATGATTTGCGTTCCTCTAATCTTGTTTCAGTATTGTAGGTTCTTGACCCATCCACATCAAAGAGTTCGAGCTAATCTGGGTAGCCTACATCAAACATCACAAAATCAAGTACGTTGCAAGTACCTGTGTAATGCAAGCAATCGCACCTTATAGTACTCTTTCGGTGTGGCATGCTTGTGGATCGTGACCAGATCTTGTTCGTGTGTCGACCGACGGCAGGGGGGACAGGGTGTTAGATCTTGGGTATTCACGTGCTTTCGCTCTTTTTTTCGGTCACACTTTGCGTTCCCCATTTCCTTTTTTTCCGAAGAATCAAAACCAATGCTAGCCACCCCCTTACATCCTTCTCTTTCTACACCATCAGCCGATGAACTGGTAAGTATCCACATACCACCGACATAGACAGTCAGGCTGTATCGGAGATCCCGATCAAACTATCTTTGCTGTCGAAGACTTGGACTATAATGATGGATACTTTTCAATTGTTGGGTAGAGCACTTGTTCAATGAACCCTCAAAAAACTTAACAACTTTAATATACTCTGAACTCCAAAGCCTCTCTTCTTTCGGAGGATCCCGATAGACGGGCGGGACGAAGCGACGTCTGGTTGACTTCTCGCTTACTGTAAGGAATGGCTTCACTGATAATTCGTCACTTTTGCATCTTTTCTCCTGATCATAGGTCCCGATGCGCAACGCTTTTTGTCAGCACTGTCACGATTCCAGGCTGGCGTGCTCTCTCGGGCTGTTCGCAGACGACGGCACCTACCGATTGATGAACAGGAATTGCAATTGAGACATTCGAACACGCAATTTGCCGAGGGAAACGAAACGGCACAGTTGTGACAACCTTTGCGTTCGCTTGATGAAAGTGCTAGTATTGAAGAGTGCGAGGAAGAGTCAAGGTTTTGCTTGTGGATGACGAAGCGTGCAGATAATGCCTACAGACGACTTATTTAGCAGGATAGTCATAGAAGCCTTTACCCGATTTTTTGCCGTACCAACCTGCATCGACCATTCTTCCGAGGAGTACAGCTGGGCGGTATTTGCTATCCGAAGTTTCACGATACATGGTTTCCATGATGGACAGGCAAGTGTCTAAACCGATGAAGTCGGCCAAGGTTAATGGACCCATTGGATGGTTCATACCTAGACGTAACGTCTTGTCAATGTCTTCCTTTGTAGCGATACCTTTCTCCAACGTCATGACTGCTTCGTTGATAAAAGGCATCAACAACCGATTGGACACGAAGCCGGGTACATCTTTGGAAACTGTGATTTCTTTTCCGCAAGCCTGTGCGAATTGTTTCGCTCGTTCGAGTACACTGGCGGATGTTTGCAGCGCTGGAATGAGTTCGACAAGGGGCATCACGGGGACTGGATTGAAGAAATGAATTCCAAGTGCCCTAGTAGGTGACTTCCAAGCTTCTTCGGAACCAGGTTTGGCACTGCTAGGCACCGCAGAAGCAGCAATCTTGGTGACACTGATACTGGAAGTGTTGGTTGCCAAGATCGTTTCCAAAGGTAAGGTGGAAGCGAGGGTACCAAAGATCTTTTGCTTGATAGCTAGGTTCTCGGTCGCTGCTTCGATGACCATGTCCACACTTCCGTTGCCGTTGCTGCCGCTGCTGGAGGAGGAAGAAGAAGCAAAATCTTCCAGGTTGTTAACCGTAAAGAGACGGGATCTAGCAGCGTCTGCTTCCGATTGTTGAATCTTTCCTTTGCCAACATCCTTCTTGAGTAAGGACTCGAAGAAGGTGACACCTTTCTCCAACTGCGTGGGTGAAGCATCGCAGAGGAGGACAGAAGGGATCTGGGCACGTAAAGCAGCTACATACGCGATACCTAGACCCATCTGCCCAGCTCCAACCACACCGAGCGTCTTGATGCCATGGGAAAGTGTCGAACTAGCCATCTTGCAATCTCTTTGTGCGAATAATGAGTCGACAGAAAGGTATTCAGGGCAAACTGCCGGATGGATGAGAAGAGAGGAATCGAGAGTGACTTTGCGACTTCCTGGATGCCAGAAACCAGGTCGAGATATTGATCGTTGACGACCGTGTCCATTCGACGAGCAACAGCAGCAACTGCAACTAAGCCCCCGGCTACGTCCAGCGCTTCCCCGAACCGAACCCCAAATCACAAAAAGCGCGGACTTCTTCCGGCCCATTTCGTCAGCCGTGAAAGCCGATACACGAGCGAGTGCCCCGGTCTAACACTTGCAGGTTCTTTCGATCAAGACCCAAGCAAACCACACACGGGGGATCCAACCATCCAAAGTAACACTTTCTCTCACGATCAGCTTACTCCCCTTCGTCACAGGCCTCATGTCTAGCCCCGAGCGCATCCTCTTTGTCTAGATCGGAAGATCGGGCAATTGGAGCAAGTTGTGTATGTGTGCGTGTGTGCGACAAGAAACAAGCAGGGTATCTAGCTTTGCAGCATGACGTGTTTCTTTACACTTCGTTCGATGCTGAAAGACAAGGTTGTCAGGGGCGGCCGTTGTCCTTGCGAGCTGCTTGGACACGAACGGTGATCCAGTCCACCATCTCATGGACTCCAGTGCCATCGATCGCAGAAGTAGCTACCACATCCCACTCGTACTCGTTCGAATGCAGAGTATGTCGACTGTGAAAGCTTCCTGGCATCTTGGTCGATCGAGTGTCTTCGAGATCTTTCAAGTTCGACACGGGGTTGTACTGATCCTCATCATCAGCAAAGATATTGTTTGTTTTGGGATTGGCGTCTCCTGTAAGCTTTGTGACTTTGGAGGACGCTGTCTCCGAACTCTTACTTTGATGATCTTCCTCTCCCATCGTAGCCATCTTTTCGGCGAACCATCGTCGAATGGTTTCGGTGCCGCATTGCAATTCTTCCCGACTCAATGTTCGCATGCCCATTCCATCTCCATCTCCCTGCGTAGCAGACGATGATGACCAGCCTTGATCGACTTTGTTTGCGACAATGAGGATGGGTAGCGACTCGAGACTTGGATGCATCAACAAGTCCGACAGGATGGACCAGCTTTCTTCTCTTCTTTTCGCACGATCTGATTCGAGGTCACTCGTCTCAGCTTTGCCCTTTCCTTTGCTACCGGCTCCGGGTTTTGATGTTGAATGTGACCCTTGTCCCTTCTGCTGCTGCAAGATGTCCGCAAAATCCGTCGCATCAACGACCCAAACAACAGCATCCGATTCATCATAGTACCTTGACCAAAGAGTTCGCACCGATTTTGAACCTCCCAGGTCCCAAAAGTGTAGATCCAAGCTGGGCAGGTTCAGATCCAACACATTTTGACCCACTGTCGGCACGATTCTGGAAGGCGGTTGAGTTGGACGTTTGAGATAGAGGGACTTGATCTTTTCGATCAGACATGACTTGCCGACTCCAGAGAGACCGATCAAGAGGATGTTGTAGCGGGGTTTGCGAGTCCAGTCCTCTACAGTTGTACAAGGCGAGGAGCAAAAGGTTCCAGCATGCCCATGGTCAGTCCACGCGCTTCTCGAGCCGAAACGCGAAGAGCCATGGTTTCCACTACTTACCATACAGGCCCTTTACCAGATGGTACATCTCTAGCCCTTCTTGCAGTGTCCATCCGATGGACCCGTGTCAGCTTGGTTGCTGCCAATGCTGATGTTGCTGGTGTTGCTGATGCTATTGATGGAAGGAAAGCGAGAGAGGTTCGTGCGCCTCACAAACCGGTCACTTTCAACACACCTCTTCCAAGTCAATATCCGCGACTCCAGGCAGATCTGGTGATTTCTCGCCAGATCGAATTAATCAGATCGGGCGGTTGAAAGGAACAACACTCTTGAGGCGCGCCTCGCAACCGTCACTGCATCACCGACATCACTACCACCATCACTGCCATTCCTCCTTCATCATCGTCATCGGCTACCACTCCAGTTTTGAACTCGACTCCTCTCTCACTGCCGACTGTGATCCTTTTGCAATTATCTGATTTTCACTGCATCGAGGAGACACCTCAGAGCTATCCCTTCACATTTACAACATGTCACTTCCATCGATAGCCTCCTCTTCGCGCTCCGTGCTCAGGGCAGGCACACGTTCTCTTGCCGCCAACACCTCTGCAATTGTTGCAGACGGATCAGTATCATCGATACGACCATTTGCACAGCCAAAGCGTTCACCGCGCTTGACAAGGACCTTCATTAACGATCCTTCCCCTGCCTCTCCCTTCTCGTCCTTCTCTTCTTCATCCTCTTCCAACTCCTCGTGGACGTCACCACTCTCGACGAGCTCCAATTCGTCCTTTTCATCCTCCACGTCTCAGTCAGCTCCTCTCGTTCCGCTTCCCGCTCGAAGATTTCCCTCCTTATCGTCCCACTCTGCTTCATCTTCCGGCTCTGGTTCGGTCTCTTCTTACGCTTCTTTTTCAACTTCCCGTGCGCCTCTCCAAGCCCATCATTTCGACACACAAGCGTTTGCTCAGCGTCTAGAAGCTGCTGGAATCTCCAAGGAACAAGCCGATGTGCTGACCGAGTCCCTGAGGGACGTTGTTGACGAAAGCATCTCCAACTTAGCAAAGAGTCTAGTAACGCGCGAAGAAGGCGAACAAACCACCTACACTCAAAAAGTCGATTTTACCCGATTGAAGTCCGAACTTCAGTTGCTCGAAAGAAACGATTTCGCAGTCATGAAGAGCGAAAATGAACGTCTGATGGCAGACGTAGAGAAACTCAAACAGAGATTGAGAGAAGAAATCACAAGAACCACCGCAGGCGTTCGTCTGGACCTCAATCTTGAGAAAGGTCGAATCCGTGACGAAGGTGCAGTACATGCCCTCAAGATCAAGGAAGTTGACACTAGAATCGAATCCGAAATTGCTGGGCTTAGGACTAGTATCCAAAGTGCCAAATTCAATGTTCTACAGGTGAGTTTCCCGCCTTACCTCCTCTTTGTTCGTGTACAACGAACGGAAACATTTACTGATCAGACGATTCCCGTTCTTATTTCTGTTATAGTACTTGGTCGGTGTGGCTACAGGTGCGGGCGCTTTACTCCTCGCTTACCTCCGAATGTTCCGTTAGACATCCCTTCGTTCAGATCAAACATTCAATCTCGACTTTGCTTGCTCAGGCTAAAGATGCAACCAGAAGATCCATCTTCTTACAGATCCATTTTCTTACATCTGCGCCTATCTCCAACGTACTGATCTACTTGCTCGGTTCTCGGCGCGACGGCGGGAAGGAAGATCACAGACGGCCGACGAAGCGTCATGCAAGACTTGTTAAGGCATGCCTTGATAACATGAATTACAAAATGAGCAAGAAGGAGCCTGTAAGAAAGCGAAGTTTCAAATTGAGTTGAGTTACATCGAGCGTAGAACGAGCATTCCCACGATGGAATCTAGAACGCGGAGCCTCTAGCAGCGAGCTGTCTGATCTCGGAGGCGGCTAGGAAGGTACCGTTTTGGAATCTTTGGACCGCTTGGGCGGTTGAGCTGCCTATCGGAGTCCAGGAGATGTTGTGGCCTACCGAGGCGAGGAAATTGGCTGTGTTTGGATCGAAACCAGCAAAACCAGAGGGGATAATGGTGGAAGCGCTTTCAACAGTGGTCTGATTGGGACTCAATTGGTCGTGCCATCTAGGTTGAGCGATAGCTGACTGTGCGTCCATGTTCTTGAACAAAACGTAGTAGGCGATTTGGGTGACAGCCGTGATGATTCGGCTTCCACCAGCTGAACTTGTGCTCAATTTCAGAACCGCTTTCTGACCACCATTATTCCTTTTAGCCTGCTCCTCTTGAGAAGAGGAGAGATCTTCAGCGATGACGGCCGAAATGCTGGAAAGGGGTCTTTTGCCCGGACGGATGTAGTTGGCGGCTGTCGCAACGTAACCAAAGAAGTTGGACGAACCTGGTGAAGAGAAGTCATCCATTTCATTGTTCAAAGGGAAACCCGATTGGGTCATCAGGGTGGAACCCCAATAAGTGTTGATGGTGGTTGTCAAAGAGATTGCCATACCATCAGCATCTACCACGGTGATGGCAGAAGTTCCATGATCGTTCAAGACGGAACTGTTGGAAGGGTTGTAGTACGTTGTGTTGAAAGTTCGATCATCTTTGATCTTTCCTGCTTTTTCCTTGGCATAGTCCAAACGCAAGTACTGCTTCTCAAGACTCGAAACGTTGCCAACAAAGTTCGGATCGCCATATGTGGTTCTTTCACCATATCCAAACTTGTTCGCTTCGATGAGTCGATGGGTGGCGATGTCCTTATTGTTAAGGGCCGGATCTTGTCCGAATTGATCCATGGTGAGCAAAGTAGAAAGTACCACATTTCCAGAGGAAGGGGCCACTGTGCCATGAAGTTTCGTCTTTCCGTCCTGCAGAAGTACAGAGTTAGGTTTTCTGAACATGACCTCGTACTTGGCGAGATCTTCCATCATCATGATACCCTTGTAGACATGGTTGTTCTGAATCGTGTTGACGATATCTTGGCCGATCTCACCCCAATAGAACGGATCGATGCCTTGTTCAGCCAGCGTTTGCAAAGTGTTTGCGAATCGATATTTGTGAATGGTTTGACCCAATTGAGCCGGTTGACCATTGGGACAGTAGACTTCGGCCCAAAGAGGATCGCTGCACAAGAACGGATACTGGGTGACGTTGATCGCTTTGCTGAGTTCGTATGTCACTTTGAAACCTTCTCGGTTTAGTCGAATAGCAGGCTGGAAGACTTTGCTCCAAGGTAGTTTGCCATATTTTTGGTGCAGATCCCACCATGCTTTAGGTTCTCCGGGTACACCTACTGCTAGACCGCCGTAGAGGGAAGCGTTCTTGACGGGGTTGGAAGAGTACATGTCCTCAGTTGAGGCAAGTGGTGCGGTTTCACGGAAATCGACATGGATGAAATCTTGACCCTGCTGAGTGCGCAAGAGGGCGTGACCACCTCCTCCAAGTCCACTGTGGTAAGTCGAGATGGAGCCCACACACAATGCTGTGCCAATGACCGAGTCGATAGCGGAACCACCGATGGAAAGCAACTCGATGCCAATATTGGAGCAAACATCCACCTCAGACGAAACGGCTCCTTGCGATCCGCGCACAGAGAACTCGGGTTTCTTACCCTGCGATTCAGCATCGTAGAAAGTGAGCGTCGAGAGAGGTCCTTCCCAGTTGCGTTTACTTGAGATAACGACGGGCGAGGATTCGACCGAAAGCAACAGGCTGGAGAAGACGATGGCGATCGCCGAGACCATCAACCTGACGCCAGTCATTTTGGGCCAGGAATCGGAAGCAACGTCTCCGAGAGGTGAAAGGGAAGGAAGAGGATCAGAAGCGGTCTAAGGAGGGGTTGTGACTGAAAGAAGGGGGGTGGAAGGTGCTACGCCCTATTTATCGTTCCGAGCGTGCATGCGCCTCTATACGCTACTTTCCCCACCAGTCGTTCAGAACGCTGGTGTCTCTAGAGAGAGAAAGGGATGGCATAACAGATTGCTCATGCGAACCTCTGACGAGCGGCGAGAAGGGGGTGGGGGGAGCATAGATAGAGAGTCAGGGAGGAGCACATCCGTCTCGGCTATGTTAGCGAAATTACATGTTGATCAAGAGAAGGCGAATCTGGTGAATCGAGGCAAGATACGAGACAGGAGGTGCGAGCGGAGAAGCAGACCAAAAGGAGCTTCCCCAACATTGTAGATCCACCTTGTGCCCACGTCGTGACTGATCTTGATGATACACCCACAAGGACCACATTTCACCATGATGTGCTGTCATTGCGACTGTGATCGTCAACACGATTCGACTGTATCTTTCTGGTGGCGTGGTTGGTGGGTCAAGACAACGAGATTGTTGCAGCAGAGTGCAGGATGCGGTGTAGCGTGGTTGTGAAATCTAATCTCGTCTGCAACATCAAACTCCGAACTTGCACCGCAAAATTCGCCGTTGGTGTCTGCGACGTCTCTTTGAGCGAGAAGTACAGGTCGACTTACATTGGACAAGATACGGTATCCTTACTCTGAATCCAAGGCATGCTGATGTTGTCCGGAAGTGAGGAAACCGAACCGAAGCTCGGCAACTTGTTTATCGTCCAACCCCATTCCCAGTCGTCAAATAGGCCAAAAGACAGACGAGGTTAGAAGAACCTCGCTTCGCTTATCGAGCCATGCAAACTCGACTGGGTCTCGTGAACTTACTACATTCGACTTGACGCTTGCTGCTCCTGATCCGAAGACCCGTCCTCGTTGGTGATTCTTGATTGTGATAAGTGGGCCGCAAGAACGAATCAGAAGCCCCACAGGCAGCCAGATGCCCTTCCTTGACGCATTCGCATTGCAAGACAAACATGTCATCCCTCATTCTCCTGCAAAGGTGCGGCGTCCCCCTGACTACAGATCTCAGATCTAGGGGATGAGCCTCAAAGGACCTGACAGATCTTTTGCAAGCTTATCAGTCTAACAGGAACCTAGTTTTCCCCCCGCAACTCGCCACCAACCCGAAACTTGGCTGTCATGTGTCTGCGTCGCAATCCACCTCACCCGACACGGCGAGCTTAAAACTCTTTAGCTTGTCTGCCATCTTGTTCCGTGCGGGGTACTCTACAGTGTGCCTATAGTAGAGCTGATCAACGCTGCTTCTGTGTACATGCTCGGTAGGACTTCCGGAAAGCATATGCCGCCTGGGGGGTCCGACCCAACTCCATAGACGATTGATCGTGAATCAATGATCCTACTCTGACGAAGGGACCCCACCAGACTTCCGGAAGACCAAGTCCGGATCGCGGATGCTGAGCAACCTTTTGATCGACTTCGCTGTGTTCGTTACATTCACGGATCCCCAGTTGGCTGTCCCGAATGAGCTCGCTGTCTGCAGACCAGAGCTTTCTCCCGTCATCGATGTCTTCCAAATAATATGAGGATATTAAGTCACCATGCAGCCATGGCGATTGTTCCTTCCTTGACACCTCAATCCCTTCTTTCTTCGTGTCATCTTTGCCTGGGACCTCTTCTGTTCGCTTCTGATCCTCAGGCCATCAACCAGCAGAACATCGAACATCATGATGACGAGTCAACCGTTCAAGCAAATCGCCGTGATTCGGAGGAAAGCCGGTCTGACCAACAAAGAATTTCGTGACTACCTCTACCAGGTGCACGGTAAACTCAGTTTTGGTCCCTCTCGAAGCGAGACCCCACCGCCTACTACCAAACGCATTTCTTCGACGGCTTCTACCCGAGCGTGCCACCGTTTCCCGGCGATGGCTTGCCTCCTACTGATGCCGTACCGACTCCTCCAGCTGGGATCCAGGCCAACATGACAGTTCCTTGGGCGAAGCACGACGCTGTGGTCGAACTCTTCTTCAATGACATAGACCGTGTTTAATCCAACTTTGTTTCCGAATACGTCCAAGAAACGGTTGGTCCCGATGGTGTCCACTCAAACGAATTTTCTGGCGCCATACCCGTCTTCGTTACTCACCAGCAACTGAGTCTGCCATGGACCACCTCTCCAGCTGTTGAGACAAGGCCCTCGCCTCCTTCTGGTCTTTCTCACTTTTGGTGCAACATCTTCTTGACTACTACTGCTGGCTCGGTGGAGCTCCAACAGACCGACGTGGAATCCATCACCCAAACTTTACTTCAAACCTTGCACAACTGCGGTCTACCCGACCTGGCCGAAACAATCCCGGCGGTGATCCGAAACCTTGAAACGAAGCTTGAAACTCGTCGAATCGATCTCAGCAACTAGTAGGAAGTCCCTTCACGTCCCTGCCTGCAACTTCATCTTTCAGATCAAAGTCGGCTACCACGTCCGTCAGCTCGACGTCGTTTGGAACAGCATCAACACGACTTCCAAGCAGATCCTACGAGCTCTGAATACCACTTCGTCCTCCACCTCAACATCGATACCGGTGGTGGATGGGAACAAGTCCTTCGTGTGTTTTGGCATTCGCGATTTCGTCATGGACTTCGATAGAACAGAAGAAGGTGGCAATCCCTTCAATTCCGAAAGACAGCCGGTTCTGCCCCAAATCTAGCTAGACCGATCGTATCTCGGGATATCGAGTCGATCCATTAACCAAAGCGTCACGCTGCTCCCAATGGTTGCCACATTTCCAATCCGTGTGACGAGCAACATGTACGATGTTCAAGTTTTCCAGTTCCAAGCTCCTACTCGCTGGTATCGGTATTTTGTGAAGTTTTTGTTACTTGGTGATGATTCCCAGATCCATATTGAATTCCCTCAAAGTGCGACGCCACCACCGATGCCCATAGCCCAGGTTTGGGGACCGCTGCCAAGAATTTCAAAGTGTCCGCCGCTGCGAAAAGGTTCTTCGGTCACGCCGATGCTCCAGCCGGTGAAAAAATGGGAATCTTCCCGCACCAACTCTAAAGCAAGACGACTATCTGTGCCGAAGCCTTGCAACTTTTCCATCGAGATGTGGGTGTAACTCGGAAGTGGGTCGCTAACGTCGTTGTGGTACTCGGTATCTTCGTCAGCATGCTGACGGATGGGCTCCACTGGATTCTCTTCATCCCACTCCCATTCGAGATCCAGTTCCATCCCTGAACTAGGGCTGAGAGGCATTCCTGTATCCTCGTCTCCAGGTCTGCTAGTTCTTGTGGACTCGGTCCGAGATCCGACACGCTGCAGTCGAGTGCTCTCCATTCTTCCCTCATTATTACTGCGAGCAATCGCAGAAGTCTCATTATTTTGGGTGAAATCGGCCAAATCGATTCCTTGATTTCCGACCCTCTCGTCGATGGTATGCGTATAGACGGGATGGCCAAACTTAGCCACCTCCTTTGGATCTAGCTCGTATGGCATTGGAGTGAAGCCTTTCTTGTTGGCATTCCGACGGTAGAACTTGCATCGATTGACGAATTGTTCAGGAAAGATTCCTTTGACTAGATACCGGTATCTCTGGTGCGGAAAAGGATTACGACTACTGGGCGTAATCATCCTGGCTGCTTCCAACCATATCCCTCCCCTCCTCTCCAAAGCTCGCAACGTCTGGTTCATGAACTCTTTATCTTTTTCCGAAGTCGTCCACGGAAGATGGAAGCAGCTAAACCTCTCTTCATCCGTCATCCTATCGAATCGTGATAACTCTTGTAACGCCCGATTGGCCTCGTCAGAATTGACGTGATTCATTTCAACCGGAAAAGGTCCGCCCGACTCCAATAGCCTGGACGGAGGCGCCAACATGTCCAAGGTAGCAAACACCATCGGCACTTTGACGAACTTGGGACCCTCATCTGAATGAGATTCCTCCAGCGCATCAACTCCATCCTTGGGAGGCGAAGATGGGTCAAATTCCGGTGGTGCAGCTTGTTGCTCGATCTGAGCGGTATCGAGATGGGAAATCTTGGAAGAAGGTTTGAACTTCGACCAGAAGCCTTTCTTTTGAGTCTTTTGATCTGATCCACCAATGCTGATCGTCTTTTTGAGCTGATTTTGCGATTGGGCCCCTTTTCGATTCTGTGCACCATAAGTCAGAACGGCTTGGATGGGAAAGACAGCACATCTGGAATAAACGCCTTGATTGGAGTAGATAGCTGACACAACTCTTTCGATGAGGGGACGGGAGACAATATCGGTAAGTTCTTTCGCTTGGGCCTGAAACAGACTGATCTTTCTCGTGGCATGGAGGTTGCCCACTCTTGCTGCGAGATCAGCTCCATTCCTTGCTTTGGGGTGAGGCAGGTATGCGTATAGTTCGGTGTTGGTTTGGTTGGGCGGCGGGGACCCAAGGTAAGTTAGAGGGATTTGGACACCTAATCTCTTCCTGTTCAACTTGGAAGAGAGCTTGTTGGCAGCCGAGGAGGAAGATGAGGAGGAGGCAGCATCACCAGATGCAGAAGATTCGTCTGCCTTGTTTGATGATGCTGCGCTTGCATTTGCGCTATTATTAGGATTGGATCGGGAGTAGGTGGCTGGACAGCCAACCGAACAGAACGGGACCGGATGCGGAGGGTTCATATCGTAGCTCGCAAACAGTGTACAGTGAAGTAGATACGGAGGTAGAGGCAGGAGTTGTACCGGTGGGGTTGGGATAGGACCACTGGACAGTTTGGGCATCTCCAATGCACCTTCCGTCAGCGCATAGATCGAGTTAGCCATCGTGGCCTCTCTGAGAGGAATTCGGTTGGACATGGGCAACGACGACGACGCTCCCGGCGAGACCTGTGGTGACAACGCCGAGCCAGAAGTAGCGGATGCTCGACTACTGCGACGACCGAGCATATTCTCCGGCATCAAGAGGTGAGGTGAGGCATGCCTCACCTAAGTATCGGTAAATCGCTATGTCGTTGGCCAGCGAAGCGAACACGATTGGGACCGAGTCTGACTATTGGACCTGAAGCTGGCCATTCGATAATTGCGGATGAAAGAACGAGTTAGTGATGGAAAGACTTCCAATGATAGCATGCTCCTAATCCAGACTAGATCGGAAACAATGGACGCAAGGACGAAGGTACAATCAAGTCGGAAGAGGAGAGGGAAGATGCCTCTCGAGTCGACTGTCGTCGCCTTGAGGCTGCAAGTCGCACACGAGGTAAGCAACCTTATTTTTTTCCGGAGCTCGGCGTTCAACTTGCTTCCGACCCGATTATCCGTTACACAACACTATTCAATCCTGTTTGATCCATGAGACTACCTTTCGCTACACTCAACTCAACCTCACATCCACGCCACTGTCGCGAAAGGCAGCCGACACTCAATTTGGCATGGTCGAAAAGATCGTCTATAGATTGCGGGTGCTGCTTTGCTGCGAGCACGAATGGCTCAATACATGCCCAGCGCGGAAAGAAAGCGCCCGATTGGCGTGTAAATGTGTTTTGATTGGGTGGAAGCGTAAGAGGGGCCTACTCTTCGCCTCTCAAACTCAGCATGGCTCTCGCGAGAGGAACGGTACAGGCAACGATAGTTGATCCATCCTTCTGAAGAGTTGACGTTGTACTGACAGCGTCATCACTGTTACCTGGGTTTGGATGAGAGGACCGACCTTTGCCCGCGATCCAGCCGCGATCAGAAGCTGCGATGAATAGATTGGGTAAAGCCATCACGCTGTGTTTCATCTTGGCGCTTTCCTTTCCTTGATCCAGTGCACTCGATGAGGATTGGCTCGATGTTTCAAGAGGTGATAGCGAAAGGAACAGGAACCTCGGAGTGACCCAAACCCTAGGATCCGGACCGGGAATCTCGATGGAAGAAGGACTGAGAAGCTTGGTTAGACCAGTGAGGGAATGCCCTCCCTGTTTGCTACTGGTAGCAAAAGACGGATCAATCTGGTAGAATTGAGCATACGTTTTCATCGTACCCTGTTGATTGCCTGGTCCTGGTCCCAAGTCCGCGTCTGTATCGATCGACAGAGTGCCTCGAGAAGGATGACCGGACAGAATCTGCGCAAGCAGCAGAGGCTCTCCTTCCCCTTCACTCGATCCCTTCTCGGCATATATCCCAATGAAGAAATCCTCTTCCTTCTTCACCTTGCTAGCAATCTGTCTGGCTTGTGCTTCCGACATGCTTTGCGCCTCTGTGTTGACATCTTTACTGCTGCCGGATGAAGACTGCGTAGGAGCGTCCAAAGGATGGCCTCGTGACTGGATGTCTCGCAAGAACTGTTGCGCAGCATTCGATCCATTCAACGCCGAGATGATGTTGCCTTGAGCCGCACTGATCTCCCTTCGTTCACCGAATGGTTTCAAGCCTTCAAATGTGGTGATGACACGTGGTATCGTAATCGGCGTAGCTTCCTTGACGGCTTCCGGGCTTGCCACAAGCGCCACGCCGACAGCGCCTGATTCATGGACGCCGTTCTGCTCCGAATCGGGCAAGGAAAGTAGCAATGTTTGGTCGCGTCCAGTTTCGAAGGGGGTAGGGGGTGCAGTGAGACCCAAGACAGATGAACGTGGGAATCTGGATGCCAAACCTTCAAGTAGACCGTGCGGGGAGGTATCACTAAAGATGAGGAAGGAAGCTGTGGTCGAAGCGTCCAGTTTCTCCAGAGATTCGGGGATCTTGCCTTCCAGATTCTCTCGGCCCCAGATTTCGCGCCAGTCTCGGGCACCGTTGGGCAAGGCTCCATTACCGTCATCCAAGAGATCGGCTCGACGCTCGCTTCCCTGATTCCAAGAACTTTTGCTGTTGACCCATCGACCTACGCTGACATCTGCTTTCCCGGGTATCGTCGATCGGAACGGTATCGCATTGGTTCCAGGAAGGAAAGACAAAGAGACAGAGTGTAGCGTGGGTGTGGAGATAGGCGCAGAGTTGGGTTCCATGGCATTGGAGGGGATCAGTGAGGATGGGAGAGGGGAAGACAAGATGCCAACTCTTGCTATCCTCGGTCCATCCTGAGGCTGTTGGGATGCTTCTGTCTCTGCCAGTGCTTTCTCTGCTGCTGTTTTGGGTTCTTCTGACTTGTTTTGTTTTCCTGATGATGATTCTGGCCCACGGAGCAACGAGACGGCTTCCGAGAGGTACTGTGAAGGTAGATCCTTGCTCAGTGAGTAAAGAAGGACGTGGTCGTGGGACCTCTCAGACGCCGATGAAGGGTTTGATGAAGGTGATGGACCAAGTCGGGAAGCCAAGGACATCATGCCTTGCAAGGTTGATCGTAGAGCGATCAACAGACCCTGCGGGGTCTCTGAAAACAGAGTCAAGGTCTGTGCTGTTGCTAGAGGTTGTTTGGGCTTCCATTGTTGCTTCGTCTGCTGAGTACTCGATCCGGAAGCTGAAGGTGGCTCGGAAGTCGTTGCATATGTCCTTCTCTGCACAGTTCCAATGACCACACCGGAACGGGAAGAGGAAGCAGTGACCTGCACAAAACCAAGACGAGAGGAGCTGGCAGCGCTACCCAGACCAGTCTGGTTAGCTCGACGCAGAAAAGGCGCGATCATCGTGTATAGGTGTCGCTGCTTCGATACGAGGAGACGGGATGGTGGGGGAATGACAAGGACGCTTCGTCTGCTGATCAGCTCATCAAGCTATAGGTTGGATTGAGGATGGTCAAGTGCCTTCGAGTCAAGAGAAGCTGCTGTCAAGAACAGCCAGAAAGTGGAGTCCTGCCTTGGCCTTTGTTTTAGCTAAGGTGACTTGACCTAACAAACCTTCTCCGAAAAAAAAGGAAAAGTAGATCGGTGATTCGCAATTGCATCTCACTCCCGATATTGACAATGTCGAGCAACAACAAGAAGAAAGGAGAGCTTGCTTGGTCTTTCTGGCAGACGGGGCACGGACACTTGTCAACCTCTCAACATTCACCACTTCCAACCAAGAGACTCTCGACACCATCGCCATTGCGAACTGATTTCATCATCGCCCAAACCGTTCGTCAGTAGTACAATCGAGATCTAACTGCCATCATTGACTTGGATCGAAACCACCAGAAGAAGGTATCATCACAGAGAGCACACTGTTCACTGAGCAGGAATCCAATCAACCATGTCAGCGCAAGCATCCATATCCCATCTGGCGTACAAGAAGCTGATCTTGCATACCGCCAAATATCCGACGAATCGAGTGTTTGGCTTTCTGCTCGGTACCAAGTCATCTTCTTCCAATACTGGTAGTTTCGACATCGTCGACTCGATCCCGCTCTCACACCATTGGACCAGCTTGGCTCCCATGGCAGAAGTTGGGTTATCTTTGGTAAGTTCTAGCTGCGTCTCGTTACCGTTCCTGCGCATCCCTATTCCACGTGTTTGATGTTGATATCGAAGTCTGCACTTTCGTCTCTTTGTCACTTCCAAAAGGCTACTGCATACGCAACCTCACAATCGCTGCAAGTCATCGGTCTCTACGAGGCCCCAGAACTGGTTGGCGAACGTACACCTTCGCAACAAGCCAGCAAACTTTGCGAAAAGATCGCGACTATTTTGGAATCCGACGCTCTCTTACTTTTGGTCAACAACTCAACTCTCTTGAGTCCAACCAACCATTCCTTACTCGCCTTCAGCCTCTCCCCCAACACATCATCCACAAATTCATCCAAAGCCGAAGCCAAACCCAAAAACCTCCCCGGTTCGGCCATCGCCCTGAAAGATAACGAAAGAGCCAAAGAACTCGAAAATGACGTTAGGAAGACAAGATCTTGGGAAAAGTTGGTCGATTTCGACGGTATGTTCCAATCACTTGCTTCTCTTCCGAACGACGAGAGACTGCAAGCACTGAAATCTTCCTACACACTTGCCTTCTGGTCTCAAATTCATCTCTCATTCACTCTACAGACCATCTCGAGAATCCGCACCTGGACTGGCTGAAGAATCCTTCCATCACAGCATGATGCTCGAGCTTACTGTTCTATCTACATCGATCATGAGGCTCATTGAACAGCCTGCGCAATGATTAAGACGGAGTAATACCATTCTTTGGACAGGATTTTTCGTACTGCAATGCTACTGCTTTCAATTTGGGCACTTTCCATCACACAGGACTGACAGCTTTACTTGTTCTTGGTCCTGTTCTTGGCGAAGCTATCTTTGACCGACATTCCTAGCTTGATATCTTTCATTGCGTTCTCGTCTTCCGATTTACCTTTTTCAGCCAATCTGATAACGTCAGGGACGAGGTTTGGGGGGACTACGACGACACCGTCTAGATCAGCGAGGATGATGTCACCTGGATGCACCGTGAGGCTTGGGAAAGTTGGGTTTTTGACAGGATCTTCTTCTTGGCCTTGATTTCCGATCTTGGCTGTAGCAATTGTTGTTGGATCAGTGATGGTGATGGGGACTTGGAGTTCGCTGGGCCGAACAAAAGGTGATTGACCTAAGGTTGTATGACCTCTTGCAAAGACAGGGAAGTTTGCCTCCCTGTGCTCCAGCAAATCTCGACATCTTGCATCCAGAACTACACCTTTAATGCCCAAGTACTGAGCTCTAGCCGTCATCAAACCTCCCCAAACACCAGACCGATTTCCAGCAGGAGCTGTAATCACCATGATATGATCCCGGAAATCTTTGGCTGCATCCACAAAGTGGTCCTTGGGTTTGGCAGCTTCTGTGTCCCGTTGCGAAACCATCTTGACTGTAAAAGCAGGTCCACAGATTCTTGACGCTCCTCCAGCAATCTGATCCGAAGAAAAGACTTCAATCCCAGGTAAGTGTCCTCCGTGAGGTACATTGAGCTTCAAGAGAGCATCAGAGACCTATAACATCATCTCACGCAAGTTTCGACAAACAAGAGGCAGCGGAGAGGCAGAAAAAGTAGGAAACGCACTGGTCAGCGAACGATTCACAAAGCTTCCACATGGAAGGACGAGACACCAAATTTGCTTCCGCTTCGATCATATTGCTTCGTATTGGTCTTGTACTGAAATGCTACAGGGAAGAAAGGGCTTATTGTGATGATAGCTACATGGGTGCAATACGATCATGTTGGGTCATGAAGTCAAGCCGTGGTGGAGGAAATGTGGATGATCAGGGTCGGATCTTGCTCACCTCGCACGTAGACAATTCGGCCAATCTGGCCAAAGTCGTCGATGTCAGATTGCTTCCGGCTAGTGAAGGGGGGACAGAGGAAGACGAAGAGGAGGCCGAGAGTTGAGTACCTTTGGGCACACACATGATCGGTGCCTTTACCTTGGATCCTGCGGGAGCTGCTACAGCCGAGCCGGTAGGCTCCGCCTTGCCTTGCCCTTGTGCACCGTCTTTTCCGTCCTTTGACAGTGCCGAAGTGGGCAGCAAAGGAGTGAAGGCCACCTTTTGGTCGGACTTCGAAGATGAGGAATCAACCTGCTTGGAGTGGTCATCATGGTGGCCATCCTTCTCTTGCTTGTTCTTTTTGCTTGGTTTGCCTAGCCCTCCTAAAGCGAAACCTCCCGCGACGATACCGAGCAGAACCAAGGCTCCTGTTCGCTCCTCATCGTTAAGAGGGCGATTGAAGTTCCTCTTGCCGGAACCAGATCCTGAGGACTTACCAGAAGAGGAGGAAGATGACGACGAAGAAGAGGAGCTGCCTTCCGTCAAGCCGCTGGTCGCAGAAGCAAAGGCACCTTTGGCCTGCTCAGTGACGTTCTCGAAGGCCTTCTTGGCGGCATCGACAGACTTGTTGACGCCTTCCAAGTTGGAGCCGCTCTGCGATTGCAGATCGGAAAAGATCTCAGCAATGACGCCCTTGGCTTTGTTGGAGTCCTGTTGTTCCCCGTCGTGATGGTCGCTGATGTCAGCGGCGTGCGAGACGGCTGAAGACGCCGAGACACTGATGACCTTGGGAGACGGTGCAGACGATGACGTCGTTTCTTCAGATTGTCGGACGTGGGGGGAGGTGTAAGAGGTGACGACGGGGATCTCGGGTCCAGGGATAGGTGGATCAGGGTAGTAAGGAATCTGAATGTTGAAAGTCTCTTTGGCGTGAGGTTGCTTCTGAGGAGGAAGACCTGGAGGCGTGGTCTTCTTGGCTGGTCCTTCCTCTTCGGCAGCGGGAGAAGCTCTGGCGGTCGCGTCTGCAGCCAGACCATCGGCGGCAGCGTTGTGTACTGTTCCAGGTTCCAGGTTGGCGGGGGTTTCGGATTCCTTCATGCTTCCCAGAGGCTTGCCTGTCTGCTTGATCTCTTTCGCGGTCTCTGGGTCAACAGTTGGACCGTCCTGCTCGGAGGGCGGAGGTGGAGGAGATCCTTTGGCGTTCTTGGAACCAGACTGACTGGTTGGAGCTGGAGGAGCGGCGGACTCGGATGGCTTCTTGGCATCTTCATCTTTGCGGAGCGAGGCGAGAGTGGACTTCTTTCTGAGGCGAGGAGGAGCAGAAAGTACAGAAGCTGTGCTTCCGTTGACGACGGAATCGTGGTCCACGAGACGTTTGATCAGATCCTCTTTTCGACCGGTGGAAGCCAAGCCTCGCGACTTGAGCTCGGACTTGAGTTCGGCCATCTTCTTGCTTTCATAGTCATCTCGAGTACTGCTCAGCAAAACGGAAGATACGAGGCCTCGAGATTGCTGCAAGAGTTGATACTGATGGGCCAGGACAGCGGACGAGTTGGAGGCGATGGGTTTGGGACCGGGAGAAGGAGGTCGGAGAACGGGCTCCCGGAGAGTACGGCTTGCGATCCTTCGCAACATTCTGGCGATTTTCTACAGCAGGGTCGAAGCGGGTTGCTGTTGAGAAAGTCCAAGGAGAATGCTGATGGCAGATGATGGTGGAGTCCCTGAACAAAGGTGGAAACTGGCCAAAGTAGCTGTGTGAGTTCCTTTGTTTCGTGGTTGTCGCTCAGAGCACAGACGAGACAGGCTTCCAGAGATGGCGTTGAGCAGCACCTTTGTTGACTCTTAAAGTGTGTCTCTGTCTTCCGTGTTTTGATCTTGCTTCACCAGATTTCAACAACCTTGTCCGCTGATTACAAATTTCAACAAACAGAACGTGTCATAGGCCAACTATTCGAATACAAACTTTCCATCGACGCCAAATTTAGCCTTTCCATGAGCATCCGGATTTCTCCACATCCGAAACGAAGCGGCATCTCCGATCTAACACCCTTTTTGTCCAACTCCGGTGGCCCTGTGGCCCGCTTCCAAAGATGTTGATGGCGTCTAAGGCGATGAAAGCGGCGGGTTGTGACGCTGTCAAGGGCATTGATTCGGGTTGCTATCGTTTTCACATCCTCTTCCAGCCAAGAATCACGCAGCATACACTCTCAACGTCTCTCTTTGTTCTCGGGAATCCCTTTACTATCGGACTGAATAAAAGAGACTAAACAAATACAAGGGTATGTGAGGAAACAAGCGTCCATGAGATGTATAAGGGGGAAGTCAACATTCTGTCGAAACTGTAGCATGAAGAAATTGTCCACTTGATGGCTTGCTTTGGAGATAGCAGCAGTAACCGTCGAGTTCCTGAGCAGGAGAGGAGGAAGCAGCCATTTCGAAAAGTGAACAACAGGCCTTCCATTCAGATTCTCTTCTTGGCTCTTGCGAAGGACCCTCGGAGCTGTCACCAGGTCGTCACTCAAGTGGCATTGATTTTGGCAGGACAATTCTTACCGCCAGCTCCTGCAATGTGGACATTGAAGTAGATTCCGGTGTGATCGTCCATAGACCACTGATAGATCGGGACGTGCGCGATGCAATTGTAGTTCTCCTGACCAGGACAGGAGCGAGCGCTGTTTGAGTCACGGATCCAGATGTAAATCTCCCCGGAAGGATGCTGGTAGTTGAAAGGAGGGGGAAGCTGGGGGACGACGTCACGATAATGTGTAATGTGGTGATAGGTAGGCAGGTTAGTATCGACTGCATTGGCAAAAGCCTGGTTGCCTACCCTGGGCATTCCGAAGCCCACTGCAGTCACTTGGATACCTTGCGGATCGAAAACCCTCTTCAGCGCTAGAGCATCCAAGAGAGATATCGCTGCACCCAGAGAATGTCCGACCGTGAAGATGGGAGAACCGGGATGTTCAACAAGGGCTATCATCACTTGATGAAAAACCAGACTGAAAGTCTGCTGCCACGCTTTCTGGAAGCCGGAATGGATTCTGACATTTGCACCGAGATATTGGAGTTCTCCTATTGCTGGTTCTTGATCAACTTGAAGATCTGTCCAGATGGACTCGACCGAATCGGAATTTGTACCTTGATGAGCTACGATGATACCCATGGTTGGCGAATAAGCAACGTAGACGTGAGGCACGCTTTCTCCGTTACCTGCAGTCCACAGGATGGTGGCATCCCCAATAGTGTCGTTAATGGCGGGGTTGCAGTAAACAGCTTGCGCAAGCTGAGCAGGGAAGGTGAACTGCGGCCAGTCTTCAAAGATCGGTGCAGGAGCATTGTTTTCGTCACGCTTCGAGATCTCGTTCATGCTCGGTTGCTGGAGCTCGGTCATCCTCTGTACGATACGTGTCATGTTGCCATGGATCCGCTTCTCGAACTCTATTGGTGTAGCAGAAACGATTGTCAAGCTGACCATGACGGCCGCCGCGTAAGACAACCACTTCATGTTGTGCAGCTATCAAACGGGGGACGAGACGGTGCAG
Source organism: Ustanciosporium gigantosporum (assembly GCA_928724795.1). NCBI lineage: Eukaryota > Fungi > Basidiomycota > Ustilaginomycetes > Ustilaginales > Cintractiaceae > Ustanciosporium > Ustanciosporium gigantosporum. The sequence goes on from CAKMXM010000002.1 coordinate 1,597,347, forward strand.
AAGGGGAAGGAGAAAGCGACCGCGATGATGGAAAGCAGGGAGACTGAGGTGCGTCCACGCTCATGATCACATCCGAACAAGAGCTCCGGTTTATAAGTGAACTAGGAAGATCCTAGACGAGGAATGTTCAGCTTGTGCTTGATCTACTCTATACGGACAGAGGAGCTGACGATCTTGTTTGACAAACGCAATCGTCCTTCCCACACTGTCAAACTGCATTTCACTGCTGCTGTCAGATAGCGTTCATCCACAAGTATCATCAAACTGCCAGGAGCTTTCTCTCACTTCCATAGCAAAAGGTACGCTGAGACGGTGTAAAACAGAGACAGGAGATGGAAGAACAGGAGTTGGATGCACTAGCTGGAACTGGATTCTGTCTGGATGGAATACGATGTGTCTGACTTGCGGCAAAACGTGGAGAATTCCGAGGTCTCACAGAAGAAGAGACAGGCCCTTGGCTTTGCACCGCACTCTGCACTCCATACTTCAGCTGTCAACCATCATCTTGACCAGACCAGACCATACAAGACTAGACTAAGTTAGAAGGCTTGGCCGTTTTCGACATTCCACACATTCGGATCGGATCGAACGCGATTTTCGCATCTCGCACTCACAGTAGTTAGTTTCTGCAGAATGACTGCTAATTCAGCAGACAAGAACAAATACATGCTCGGATCCCACCGTCCTTTCATCATTCAGTCCTCCGAAAGTGAGCCCTCTCCTCTGCTCTCACCTGCTCACAGAACCGGAATCGTTGTTTCGATAGGAAAGATGGATCGAGTCTGTGTAGACGGAGACGGGTTTGATAGACCACGCCGGTTTTCATCGACACGAAATTGACTCAGAAACAGGGTTCATGTTTCATGTTTCAGGAGCCTTCCAGATCCGATTCCTGCTAAAAGTATCCACTACTACACCCGATACTTGAGACACCTCTCCTTGGCGCTAGTCGCACTTTATAGACATTCGAGTGAGACTTCACCTACCCCTCTATAGAAGATGAATGTTCACCCCTGGGAGGGGAGTGGACAAGTAAACGTTCCCTCACTCGTCTGGAAAGAGAGTTACGAGTAGCATAGATAGATGATCTTCGACCTGCATTCTCCAAATCTATTCTTTTTTTTGGGCATTTCTCACCATCCTAAGCGAGACCAACAGGCACGCAGGATTCACTTCTCAACTTGAAATTTGCACAGCTTGAGTGACGGCGAAGCCTCCGAACTGTGACGGGAATAAACAATTTTCACATTTCGGATTTTCCATCCGCCGATCCTGATCCGGGATCATCCACAGAATACAATGTTCTGCCGCAAGCTTCAGCCCGGCTCGTCAGATATTTGCAATCGCAACGGCCACACCGTGCGGCTACCGTTTGGTCCGAGAAGAAAGAAGAAAGGCAGACGATGCCGCTCGTTGTGATATCTACATCCAGCTGCCTCGACACCAGTCTGCATGGACAAACAGCGAAGGACGTGTTCCTGAATGTTGTGCGTCTGCCGTTTTCTCTCCGCTCTCGGCACATAAAGGTGGATAATCCTGCGACTTGCTAATCAGACTCATAACTGCTTAGGACATATTTGCTAGACTTTCTTGATCAAATCCTCGGTTTGTGTTCCGAGAACGGCATCACGCGATTGGGAACGATGGAGCAGGGCTTGCATTGGAGTAAAAGTACAGATGTAAAAGGCAGAATGCAAAGTGGACATGCGGTCGAACGAGGATGCGACAAGGCGGAAATGCTAGACGAGAGGGCTCGGAACTGGCCAGCTGACGGCAAGTATTGTGAGAAAGGGGCAAAACCAGAGATGCAAATACGATTAAGTCGTCCTATGTTCGACCAATGCCGTCGCCGGGCCAGTCGATCACATCGACACTGATCAGGATGGCGACGGCAACAAGCAGCAGGACGAGCAATGCACTAACACCCATCCAGCTCTTTTCACGCATGGTGATGGACTCGAAACCGATATGAGCGTCGGCAACTCCATTGATGCTGCTGTATCCGAACGATCGATCTCCAGCGGCAAAGAAGGCGGGGCGAATGGGAGCGGATGCACCTAGCAAGCCAACTTGGTCAGCGTCGTCTTCTTCCTCCTCTTCCTGAACCTCGTCGTTGCGGCGATCGTAGCCCTTCTGATCTTTGATGCCCACGCCGACGACGATTGACTCGCGAGCATCCCCGTTCACATGACGGCCAACGGTATCTGGTGATGCTGGTGACGCTTGTGGTGCTTGCGTCTGAAGAGTCGAGGCTTGCTCTGCTGGGACGTAGGGCAATACAGGCTTCTGGCTTGCGTTTCCATTACTCTGCACCGTCTTCTGGTTGGTGGAGGATTTCATTTTGCCAAAAGAAAGCAACTTTCTCTTTTGTTTGGGCCCCGTTTCAACAGCTGCTTCGAGGTCAACATCAAACAAGGGCGCGTCGAGCTCGTCGACCTCTCTGGCCTTCCCCTTCGTTTGTCTTCTCTTCTGTCCATCCTGCAGTTCCAATGAAGCCTCGAAAGACACATCGACTTTTCCATTCTGAAGCTGAGAGAGTGCCCATTCTTCCTGAGGATCTGCACCAGTCCCAAGCACCTTGGTGCTGTGCGCAATGCCTCGTCGGCTTCCCGCACCTGCTGAAGTGAATGCTGGCCGACCGGATGAGGACAAGGAACGTCGAAGTTCGGGGCTGAGAGGTCCAGCTGTCAAGACGACCGGTGTGCCGGAAGAGACTGAGCTCAGGAGAGGCAGGGCATTCGAGGTGGAAGGAGGATACACAGCGATTGCTCCGAAGTCGGTACTTCCGCTGTCATTGTCGTGGCTCTGGTCTGGAGATGCTGGGACGAACTGCGTGACATTGGATCGAATGCCTGGATTCGGCAGGGCCGCGTTGGGACTTGGCGCCCGTGGCAATACTTTTTGCGGCAATGCCGTTTGTAGTGTGATCGGCATGCTGTCCGGAACGGCAAGCTCTGTGGCTATGTCCTCTTTGGTGCGTGTGAATGAGAAGCGACGCTGGAACCCATTCTTATGGATCCACTGCTAGAGTAGCGACCTATACAAGGGCTTTCGATCAGCACGCCGATCTCTGTTCTTCGTCCCGGCACACTAACGTTTACACCCGACACCTGGAATAGAAGCACCCAAGCTTTGCTGCATTAGTCGGTGTCGGAACAGGAAAGCAGAGGGGCGGCTCGTCGGAAGAATGATAGCGATAATAATGATGATATGATAACGAGATGATTGTGATGATGATGGAAGAAAAATGGTGGATCCCGGATGCGAAACGGAAGCGGCAGTGCAAAGCGTGAAGAACGAAATAGTGGCTACTCAGTTGTGACCAACACTTGTCACTGTTTCGGCACACAGAAGAAGTCAGTTTTTTCTCGGCGAAACGCGTTCGTCTCGCCCATCGGCTTGGCACACAACTCTGCTCCGATCCGATTCAAAGACCCTGGACCCTTTCTTGGTGTACGACTCTTGGTGTGTTAGATCCTTGGGATTCTTCTTCTCCGGGTAAACCGGAAAGCGCTTTCCATGCAGAAACACCCCGTAAATTCTTTTGATCTGCCCTGTTGATCAACCATACACTACCACTTCGACGCCAACAAGACAAGACCAACGGATACGTAGGTGCTGAATTGTTCGAAATCCAATCGACTTTTGGCCATCTTCTCCAAATAAAGATGTCGTCCTCAGCTTCATCTGCGCCCTGTGCGCAGACATACACGTATAAGACCTTCAAGAACACCGACGGCTCTCAAACTTCCATCCCAGTCGATGTCTATCTGCCGAGCGCACCTGGGTCGGCACCTATCGTACCGGTCATCTGGGTACACACCGGTGGATTCTTGCAAGGCACCAGGAAGTTTGTTCCGCCGCACTTCCTTCGAGCTGTGGAGAAATACAACCTGGCACTTGTCGCGCCCGACTTTCGACTTTGCCCTCAGGTGTCTATCTTAGAAGTGTTGCAAGATGTGGCCGACTGCATCAATTGGACGCTAAACCCAAAAGCCAGATCCAAATCGGGCTTTCATTCGGATGGCCTATCCTCGTCACAGTACATTTTGGGAGGTTCCAGTGCAGGAGGATGGCCAGCGTTGCTGTTGGGACTGGGGCTGCATCCTTTAGCAGATTCACTTTTGTCGAAGCCGAAAGCCGTGTTTGCCGTCTACGCGATCACCACCGTCACGAAGGAGCTTGCTTCTTTCTTTTTCGAAACGCAGAGACCCCTATCTTGGGCTGTAGATGGAAAACTGATCGAGAAAGAACCGATCGAGAAAGAGGGTCACTTTCGCAAATGTCTTAACAGCAAACATCAACTGCTCGATGCCGAGAATACGCAAGAAGTTCTTGTGAGGACAGAAGCGCCACCAGCTTCCAATCCTGTTCGAGCCGCCTTGTACAACTTTGCTCGTCAGGAAGCCTGCTATCCTGACTTGATTCTTCTCGATGCTTCAGAGAGCAAGAACGTCTGCACACCGTCGCTGATCAAGAGCAAGGTCTCGTCTTCGTCCAGAACTCCTACTTTGATCTGCTACGGAGATAGCGATCCCAAGGTTCTCCACAGTCAGTCGCTATATGTGATCGAAGCTCTCGAATCAGTTGGCTACCGCAGAGATGCGGAAGGGAAGGGTGACTTGCTTGTCATCGAAGAGAAGGGCGCTGATCATTTGTTCGATATGGAGTCCAACAAGGAGATCGATGGCATGTGGGAATGGCTGAAAGCACAGCTGGAGTAGAATGAATAGACTTCCCTGCTATCTTACCTGACCCCTCCTTCCGGGATACAACAGCAATGAATCAGGTGTGATGGACCCGGGAGAGTCCTCAATACAAATGGACAGTCATTTAGCTTGTTCACTTACTCAATGATTTGTCGCAAATCTCAAGGAATAAAGGCATGTCGTAGCCTTGTTGCCCTCAGTGTTGGGAATATTTGTGATGACTCCATGCATTGAGATTCGTAGTGCCGTCTTCTCACCTGGCGAGCCAAATGACGAACGATCGCAGAGATTTGCGAAGCTTGGTGGTGTTGCAAAAGAAGAAAGAGTGCTCCCCCACGCGGATTTTGGGATCCCCACCTTGAAATTTCGACTTTTGTCCGTGCCGGTCAATTCTGCGGTCAGACCCCGCAACAGACTTTCCTAAGTACAGCAGGCCACACCGAAATCGACCTTCGATTGTGTAACGACGAGCTTATAGGTGCACGCATTCCCCGGGAGTCAGGCTCTTGTGCATGCTCTTGTTTGCTACTCATCCACAATCGACAAGGAGCCCGGATCGACGTCGCCTCGAGTTGTCGATACTGTCATCAGCCCAGCGTCATGTTTGCTAGTTGAAATCAGGACTTGTGGAGATCTCGGTGAATGCTGGACAGCTGTCTTTTGTATCGAGCTTTGAGACTGATCGCATGCTGAGCCAGTCAGACCAGACCTAGCATTCTGTCGAGCGAGCTACATCACAGGAACAACGACATAAGCTCTGAGGGATGGCGACTCTGACCGTACAACGTCGAGAACAATATTGGGCTATATGCTATTTCTCTCCATATTTTGGGCATGGTGTTTGTCACTCTTTGGGTGGCTCGGAGTCTTTCAAGGACGAGATTGCAGACAGCGAAACGACGTGGATGGAGAAAAGACCGGGCAATTTCTGCAGCCATGTCTCGCCATTCTCATCGGAGAACCCTTAAACGGAGGTTGTTTGAGGAGGAAGCTTTTAGAGATGCCCCCACGGCGATTCTGAATGGTGGAAAAGTGTCACTCGGCACGAGCAACAGCACTCGGGAAGCATCTCTTCTGGCAGTGCGACTCGTTCAATTGGTGCGCCCATAAGCCGCTGACTCCCACAGAACAGGCGGGTCCTCCCAGCTCCTCTTCGACTTCATCATCTTGCCCGACCCGAAACAGGCGTGCCGACCTAACTTGAGGAGTCGCATCCTGAAATATATACCGCTTCTTCTTCTGTCTGACTGCATCGTTCGTCCTCACCCTCACCCTCACCCCAACGCCCACCATTACACCTCCTCTGAAGGTCGCCTTCAACGTAGTCCCCTCTCTCAGACAATCTCGTCAAAGGATATTAATTTCCTTTCAGCTCGGTCCCGCTGCCTGCCGTACATCATGACTCAATCAGCCCCTCTAATCATCTCGTCGTATTCGATTCACGATGTTCGGTTTCCGACATCGCTGACGGGTGACGGAACAGACGCAATGAACAAGAGTAAGTCGCCGAAGTTCTGGCTTCAACGGAGATCTTCCTTTCGCCTCGGAACCTTGACTGACCCTCTTTCCTTTGTTCGCTCTGATCGTACCGACATGAACAGCTTGCGATTATTCTGCTGCCTACATCATCCTGTACGCAGAACCCAAAGACAGTGCCAAAATTGTCTCGTACCGGGGTCGAGAGGCGGAGGTCATCAATGCTGAAGTGAGAGAAGATGCTCCCCTGCGAGGCTTCGGGATGACTTTCACCATCGGCAAAGGCAACGAGATCTGCTGTCAGGCCATCGCATCGATCGTTGAAGAGCTGCTGCTGGGCCGAGAGATCGAACCCCTTTTTGCAAACATGGGGGAAACATGGCAGCTCATGGTGTCAGATCCTCAGCTGCGATGGATCGGACCCGAAAAGGGAGTGATCCATCTAGCTACGGCTGCTGTGATCAATGCGATCTGGGACATGTTTGCGCGGTCCCGAAGCAAACCTCTCTGGAAGCTGATCTGTGACATGTCGCCGGAAGAACTGGTCAAAACCATCCCGTTCCGATATATCACGGATGCTGTGACTCCGCAAGAAGCTCTCAAGATCTTCCAGGACGCGGCCAAGGGCAAATCGGGTCGAGAGGCCGAAATGATACAAGATGGCTACCCGGCCTACACAACCTCGGCAGGCTGGAGTGGATACGACGATGCAAAAGTGGCTCGCTTGACTCGAGGAGCTCTGTCACAAGGATTCAACCACTTCAAGTTGAAGGTCGGCGCGGATGTAGAGGACGATATCCGACGCCTATCGCTGATGCGTTCGATCATCGATGATCCCAAAGAGATGCCCGAGGGCCGCAAAACGCCATCCGCAGCTAGTGTCGCAGGCAAAAATGCAGGACCGACAGGCTGCGTGGTTATGGTCGACGCCAATCAGGTTTGGGACGTGCAAGAAGCGATTGACTACATGCACAAGCTGGCGCATCTGAAACCATGGTTCATCGAAGAGCCAACGGCACCTGACGATGTTCTGGGTCACGCCGCGATTCGTCGGGGGATCAAAGATCTAGGCATTGGAGTCGCGACGGGAGAACATGCCCACAATCGAATGACGTTCAAGCAGCTATTGCAAGCGGATGCCATCGACGTTGTTCAGATCGACTCGTGTCGATTGGCAGGAGTCAACGAGATCCTAGCGGTGATGCTGATGGCCAAGAAGTTTGGCAAGATCGTCTGTCCCCATGCTGGAGGAGTCGGACTGTGCGAATACGTGATCCACCTCAGCCTCATCGACTACATCTGCATCAGCGGCACCCACGAAAGAAACGTGCTCGAATGGGTGGACCACCTACACGAACACTTCATCTACCCCGTCAGCATCAACGGAAAGGGAAGATACAACACCCCCACCAACCCGAAAGGCGGCTACAGCATCGAAATGCTCAAAAGCTCCATCGAGGACTACAGCTTCCCAAACGGTTCCTACTGGACAACTGGGAAAGCTCGAACGGATCCACCTTCCGGCCACTAAGAGTGCTTGATGACCCTTTGCTCCGCTAGCAATCGACCTCCCCTCGTGTTTGGGTTCACCCTTTCCACCTCCCTTCCACGTCTATATATCTGCACCCTCTGAGTCTCAATCATGTAAGCGTACGGAAAGGAATGTCGATCACTGTTCTGATTGCATAGAGTGTGGAACTAGGAAGCTTAAGAAGGTCGTTCATTTGAACAGATCGGGATCGGGCATCTGTGAACGAAGGAAGGTTGATCGTGATTGCTCACGCCGATCCGTGGAAGCCGAGTATTTGTGGATCGAGTTTCCAGAACTGGGGTTTGGATGCTCGACTCGGCTGTGTCACACAAGTAATCCCTAGGTTCGACCAGCTTACTTGCCCCTCCCTCACCGCTCTCCGCTCCTCTCTCGATTTAGCTCAACATGCGCTCATGGATAAGTGTCGCCCAAACCACATAAGCTTCATGATCCATGGTCACAAGACCACGGCGTAAGAAGTGATCCCTTATGTCCCTTCCTCACAGACATCTCTGGGGTCAGGTCTATCGACTATCGTGCTGCATCTATGTCAGCTGGCCTGCGCCTTTCTGCTCAGTGACCGCATCCAACTTGGTTATACATTTCTCAAGGTCCCCAAATTGTTACAAGTATTGCAACACTCAGGCTTGAATCGGAGCTTTTTCCCATTTGAACTTTCTAAGATTTGTAGTGGAGGACTACAGATTAGCAGTACCAGGTGTATTTGGAATTCCTTGTGGCCTGGATGAGAACCCTGAATTTTGACTTTTTGTTGTTCTTTACTCGAAGCTAAAGAAAGCTCCCTTCCTCGAGCTTCCATCCCATCCTCCTAGTCAGCAGTGGTCTCCTATCCTTCCCTTTCACCATCACAAACAGAGCTGGCAAACTTCTTAAGCTAGATTCAGCACTCACAGCCTCCGCCAGAGCAGCTCAGCTAGTCAAAATCGAGCGCCTCGACTAGACTAAACCTACATACTCGACCCGCGACTCATTCACGTCAACGTCAGAACTAGAGGAGCGTCGTTGGAGCCACCGATATGTCATGACACTGGGACGCTTACAGCGACTCTGCTTGCGCTAGAAGAGAAGGGATGGGCCGCAGTACCATCATAGCTAGTCTCTCATCAAATCTTCTCTGTCAATCTCGTTCACCACCCCAATAACTGTAGACCTACTTCCGCTGCCAAGGTCGACGGTACCATCCCTGTCGACGCTGAACCGCGCGCAACAATGGAAGCACCGTCCAGTTCTACGGCGCGGCTCCCAGCAGAGCTGCCCGACCTTGATTTGGACGAGCTCTCGCCGTTGCCGCCTGCGCAGGATTCCTCGCGAACTACATTGTCCAACCAGATCGTTCGCGATGACAGAACCCAAAGTTCTCTAACAAGAGCAGCTCAAGCGCCTGCTGCCACCCCGGTGGACGGCTCACCTGCCCCAAGTCAAGCACCATCCTCTTTTCGCCTTGAGGAATCACCGCCTGGCTCGCCCCAGCTGCTTGGAAGCCCGAGACTCAAGGCTTCTAAGCCGCACCTGGAGCGCATCGATGTCAACATCAGTCTCGACGATCCGAGCCAACGACAACCGACCCACCATCACGGTAAGCCAACGGAGGTGATCCCTGCGGCAAGATATGTCACTGTTTCTGCCATCCTATCTCGATCTGAAATGTATTACCCGCATGATTCAGAACATTGGGACATTCTCCGGTCCAGTTCTCTCGACTCTGCGGGCGAAGACGGGATAAAAGGCGACCCGTACGCATCGAAGGCAGCTGCAGATCAGAGCGATACCAAATACAGTCTACGCCGGCGATCGCAGCGAAAGAGACCCAGCAACGGAAGTGCCATCGAAGCCCTCGGTGCTTTGCTGTTGAGGAAAGACAGTTCGGGCAGAGTTGCCAGTCTTAGTTTCGTCACAGACGATACCAAGGAGAAATCCAAGGCCAATTCCAAACCTGATTCCAAAACGAGGCCCACTTTTCAGTCGTGGACCAGTGCTCTGAGTATTCTTGGAAGGAAGGACCTCGAGATCAGGCTGCCGAATGACGCTCATTCCAGAGCAACATCGTCTTCAGCACAGAGCACCAGCAAAGCTAGGCCGAGTCTGACCATTGCTGAGCGCAGAGCTCGGATGTGGAAACGCATCTTATCTCGACAAGGCGCCGTTGTCGAACCTCACCAGGACGGCTCTTACAAAGTCCGGAGCCGGAGAGAAGGACTCACTTTCGAAGTCGGTCCGGCATCTGGCAAGAAGCGGACACCTGCGACGCTTCTCGATCTCGGCGACTACAAGACTGCACAGTACAATTCACATCATCAGAGCGATCCTCAATCCTCCTATCGCCCAGCACAGAGCCCCAGGTTGAGCTCTCTTCCGGAAACGATCGTTCTCAAAGCAGGCAAGCGGCCCAGACTCAACATCGCCTCAGCATCCGATTTTGGTATCGGCTCTGCATATCACGATGGTGAGCTGCCAGAGGCGCCCCCGAGTCCCGTGGCGATGCCAGGAGCTTGGCACGGAGGATCTGCCTGGCGCTCGAAGCCTGGTGATGGATACGAAGAAGGTGCCCTTCTGCTGCCTCCTCCCTTACTCGATGACCAAGGAAGCGATCCCAACAGCTTTGAGGGTCTGTTGGGTGTTCGAAGGATGAGAGAGATGGAAAAGACAAGGAAACAGGCTGAAAAGCTAAAAGCGCGCAACCGACCTACGCACAAGGTAGGTCCTTTGACTGCTCTCAGCAACTTCGTGAAGGCCGCCCATGCAGCAGAGACTTCGGTGAAAAGAGCACAAAGCGAAAGACGGCTGGAAAGAGCGCCTCTGTTCCTCCGAAGTCAAACTGCGCCTCAAGCCAGCTTGCCAAGTGTCAGAACGCAAGCTGAGGATCTAAATCTGTCTCCGGGCATGCCAGCTTCACAATCCGCTGCTGTCTTCGAGGACGTATCGCCAGTCCGAGTGTCGGAGGCGGACGCTCTCATACCTGGAAGGCCAGAGAAGGAAGAGCCCGAAAGCACGATCGAACGGCAAGCAGCTGCTTCGAACGGCGAAACTGATCCTCGCAAGAGTCCCGCAAGTAAGAGCGCAAGTCCCTTCTTGTCGTCCGCACGACGATCCGCATTGTCTCGTCGTGGCTCAAAGACGAACTCTTTGGACAACTCTAATCGCCAACTCAACACTGTCTTTGAATCCGAGCCTTTCGATCCTGCCAATATTCCGGATGACGAATTAGCTTCACCCGATCTGCCTCCCATCTCTTCTCCTCTCTTGCGACCCTCATCGCGAAACTCCATCGCTTCGTCCTTCCGAGACTTTCCTTCCGCTCCTCGGCTTCTGCCAGTTCAGCTCTCGATGCCGCCTTCGCCCTTCACGCCACTCGCCATCGACTATCGTGGTGATGGTAGAAGGGATGCAAAGACCGCCATGATCGGCTCACCAATAAGCAGTGATTATCTCTCACCTCGCAACATCAATCACAGTGCTCCGCGCACCCCACAGCTAGCTGCCACCATGTTGAGCTTGCCTCCTTCGCCATGGACGCCGTACCAGGACGCCTCTGCGCCCCCCATGATCCATCTGCACCTCAACGCCAGCAACTCGTCCATCCGCCTGCCTCCCGGCACCCCTCGATTGATTCCCACTCACCTTGAGATCCTGCCCTCTCCCTTTCCAACTTCGGCACCGTCCAGACGGGGCTCATTGACTCGCGACGGCGGTCCTCTGGGCGTCGTCGGTGCAAAGATGGCCAACGCCTCTCGACCCCAGTCGGCAAAAGTGACAGAGGCGACTACAGTAAGCAATGGACATGGAGCTTTCTCAGCGTCCCGAAGCAACTCACTCGAACGTCTCCAACCTGTCATCGCCGCCCCAGCTGAAGCGAAGAATGTGAATAAACTTCGGCCTTCGGCAAGCAAGGATCTCAATTCGGATCGACTCACACCTTCGACTATGTTGACTGCAGCGGAGACATCATCGACCTCTTGGACCGAATCCGAATCTGCGGAATTGACGGCGCTACGAGACGCTCCGCCTTCCTTGAAACGATCCAACAGCACAGGCATGTCTTCGATCCGAGCGCCCGCTATGCGCAGAATGTCTTCCTCATCTCGAGGGCCCATTCACGTGGATTCCTCCGGGCGTCAACGATCCTTCCTTCTGTGGTTCCTCATCGGTGATCTTGGCCTTCGCGGTAGCAGGACAGAAAACAAGGATGGAGAACTACAGACAGCTGAGGCTGATTACGGAGGATTGGCGGCGTTTGTTGTGCATGCCTTTGGATTTCTGATGTTTGTAGCGGCTCATTTGGTGGACTTGGCGTACTCGACCTTCGAGAAAACTTCGATGCTGCTTTGGTTTCTGAAATGGATGCTGCTCAATCTTACAGGACGTACCGTGCTTGCTCAATGCGCCATTGAAGCCTACAGCTTCATCCAAGCAGAATGGGCAACGGTAGCCAAGGAGGACCACGAGAACAGGGGATCCAAGAAGGGAAAGGAGATTCATGGTGAGCGTCAGCCAAAGGGTCTGACGCGTTGGCAAGTGCTTCGAGGTCTATTGGAGCTGTACTGTCTCCACAATGTGACTAGAGAGAGGTATCTGCAAGAGGGAGCAGGCTTAAAACGACTGGAAGGATGGAAACGTAAGTCGGGGAAGGACCAGCCAAATGGTACCGTTGACGCCTCTCTGAGCGTGGGTCGTCTTGATATAGGAGCGCATCGCGCCGCCTCACGGAATGCGCTGGACGAAACGTTGAAGGCATCCGAACGATCTAGAATGTTGAAGCTTCAGAACTCAGCCTACGATGAGGCTCACGATGAGGATGAAGATGAGGACGAGGAGGAGGATGACCCTGATTGGGACGCCGAGGACGAAGATGACAGTGATGATGAAATGATTGTCACCAATCGCGGCGACGATATCCTCGAATTCGCAAAAACGCCTAGATTGGATGCTGCGCGACCAGGCCAGCAACGGAAGAACAGCGGCTACTTTGGACGAGCGTACGACTTCATGACATCGCCTCAGGTGTGGGCGTCGGATCCAAGTTCGGCGAGCAAGAAGCTCAAAACTTTCAAAGAGAGCAACAGGGATCTGGTCAGGACGATCAAGTGGTGCGGACGGCTGGCAATCTCGGCATATGGATTACATGTGCACATTGTGGACTTGCCACCTACCTTCACACCCTCTGGCGAGCGCTTCTCTCGACAGACGTTCGCTTACCTATCTCGGCTGAACGCAGAGGATGTGCTGCACGCAGATATTCAAACGCTGGATGCGGACGCTGACTATAGTCCGACGTTCTACATTGTTCGCGATTACGTGCGCAAGGTGGTTTGCGTCGCTGTTCGAGGCACGCAGTCGTTCTCGGACATCATTGTGGACCTCGACCTTCAGACCGAGGAGATTGAGCTGCCGCAAGTGCAACCGACGCCGGGCGAAGAGTTCCGATGCCACGCTGGGATCTGGAGAGCGGCCAAGGCTCTGGTTTCGCCCCAGAGCAAGCTTTTTGCAACACTGCGACAGGCATTGGAGGAGAATGAAGGATTCGGAATTATGTTCTGTGGCCATTCTCTTGGCGGCGCTATTGCTAGTGCGGCCGCGTTGCTGTTGGCCGAGTACTTCATCCCCGATGGAGCTGAAGCAGACGCAGGTGCGTGGGTTACCAACATGTCTTCGGGTCTACCCGCAAGACGACCTATTCGAGCGGTCAGCTTTGCAAGTCCCGTAACAATGACGGCGGACCTAGCTTCACGCGCGGCGCTCGGGTCGGTTCCGTTGGTAACGACGGTCGTGCTGGGAAGTGATCTGATCCCTCGAGTTGGGCATGGCCAGGTGCGAGAGCTGCGTCGTGTTCTGGGCGCCTTGTCGCGGGTGCGAAGGCGATACGAGTTGGCAGCAGAAGGGCAAGAGGATGCTCGAGTGCACATTCTTCGAAGTTACTGGGACTGGCGATCCATCTCGAAAGCGCAGAGCGCGGACGATGTGATGCTGCATCGCAAAGAGCGGATCGAAGAGCAGCTGTGGTCGCTTCGTCGGGAAGTGGAAGCGGATCTGTACGCCACGGTGAAAGCCAAGCATGATAGCGAGACGTTGGAGACTCGGATTCCTCCTTCACCTTGGGTTGGACCCGAACAACGAGAACGAGCACCCTTGCATCAACTGGCGACGCGAAGACAGGAATTGGACACGGCAACACTGCGATCCGAAGCGGCTCAAGGAGGACCACTGGTTCCTCCAGGCCGATGCATCTGGATCAACGAGAAAGAGGTCTACCACGTTCAGAGTCCATTGGCCTTCTTCAGTCTGCCAGAGCTAAGAGCCGACATGTTTGCCATGCATTTCCCAGCTGCCTACGAAGAGGCTATCTTGGCACTTAGAACCTGAACGCCTTAGTCAAGATGAGCCTTTAGAGACGAAGCACGATTCCAAGCATTCACCACCTAGTAACATCACATTTTAGAAAGCTAATCGATACAGTCTGTATTTGTACACAATACCACATCACACCATATTTAGCAAGGATACATGTTGCAACTCTACACGACGTCGCATCACCCCAACTCAGGGCCGCAGTTGAGGTTCTTTTTTTGGAGTATTCCAGCTTTCCATGTTTCCGAAAGGGTACGAAGGCTTCTCGGGGATTTGACAGGACACAGTAGTCTGTCCAATGTCTTCTGCTGGGCGTCGCGATGAATTCGGACGAAGCGAGAAGGATTCGGAATTGCCGAAAAGGGAGGAATGAGAGGAATCGATCGCAACCAAATACTGTAAAGAATCGAAAAGTCGCCGCCGCTAAGCGAGGTTTGACGGGAAAAGGGAAGGGAGGGAAAACCCTTTTGGACCCTTGAACCCTTCCTTTCGTGTCGGTCGCCCTTCCGCACTTTGAGACGGTAATCGATGGTTCGGTGTTGTCTCACTGTTGCTTGTTCGAGCTTCGAAAAAACCTACGATCCAGAAAACACGAGGTCGCTTCTCATGCAATTCTCCCCATCATGCAACAATAAATGTAGCGCTTCTCTTTGAATGATCAGCCTGGCTTGGTGGAACCGCATTGCAAAGTGTTTCATGTGAATCCAAGAGGAAATCCAAACCTAACCAAGTAGTTGGGAATGCATGGACCCACTCTTTGCCATCCTCCTCGCAGCTCCCACGAAATATCATTAACGAACCCATTCGACACGGCTCTTCCGATGGATGATCCTAACATGAGCTAATGCACTTGGATCATTCAGCCATCACGGCTCTGTGAACGAGCGACAACTTTAAGGATCTCGCTCAGACTTAGGGTAGTACTGTCGCGAAAGCGAGAAGCAAGGAACTTGCACAACGTTTTCGGAGAAGAGGCGATATGAACCGAGAAACTGTGCGCGCGGGCGGAACTTCACCCGACCTACTTTTCCATTTGTGTAACGAATCGCCTGCTGCTGCTTCTTCTTCTTCTTCTTCCTCTTCTTCCAACTCCTACCGCTCGCTTGGTGTTGGTGCACTTCTCTGCGCTGTTCTGCCGTGATTCTGTTCTTCTCGATCTTGGCCACCATGGATGGGATCCGTCCCGGCTTCCAGCCCAGCCCAGCCCAGCCCTGCATATTCCGCTGCCTATCCCGTCCATTCATGCGTGATTCTGCTTTTCCGTATGGTCTGTGATCCAACACAGCTTCCAGGTCCCCTCCCATTCGTTGGAGAGGCGGTTTTGATCTGGGCCCATCGTTCAGCACGAAATGATTTGCCAAAAAAGGGTTCCCAGCGATCCTGGCATCTTCCACACTCCCTCCGTCTCGGTTCCCAGACTTTGAATCCCGCTCCCCTCTAGATCAACCAATCCGCTTGAGGTGTCAGCAAGCAGCGACACAATCATGCACTTCTGGATCATTCAACCTTCCATCATGTGAATCTTCCTCCTTATCGAACCCCTCTCCATTCCAGCCTCAGCCATTCTCCTTTTGTTTTGTTTGCTTCTTCCAATTTCCGTTCGCTTCTCGCACTGTCCAACATCCTCCCTTACCACTTGTCCATTTTCGCGAATGGCGCACCCTCGCTTCACTGTAGCTGATATGAATGCTCCGTTAAGTTCGAGCCCAGAACAGGTCTCGATTTCGGCAAAGCCTCCTTCTTCATGCTCCTTTCTACTACACTATTTACTTGCTTCTCAAGCCCCCACTTGATCCATCCCAACGCCGCCCCGCCTTGCAACTTGAGGTCCGAACTTGTGCGCGCGAGATATTGTGATCCATGCCGAATTCCATCACTGAGCATCTACCATACAGTAGTAGTGACTGCACTGCGACCGAGCCTCTTCGATCCAAGCAACCGCATGAGCATCCTAGCACGCCTACGGCAATCCTATCCGGAAGCTGGCAGGACTTGCCCCCTTGAATAACGATGCTCATATAAAGGCAGAAACGTTGCGGGCCGTCTTTGAAGCATGATTCCCCTTCATCTCTTCCCCTCTGCTGCTAACCATCTACCATCTCCTTCCCTTCTTGAGTCTGTCCGCCTGACTCCAGAGAGAGCATATTCTCTGCCTAGTCCCTCACGATGGCTGCTATCGAAACCAACTACCGCACTTACTCGAGGCCGAGCCAGGCTGGGTCTCGAGGCAACTCTTACCGCACCCGTCCATCGTTGAAGACCCGAACGGCGCAAGCCAATGCCTCTGCCCCCACCCCCATTGAGAAGGATGCAGGACACGTGTCGTCCAAGTCGCAAGCTCCCAAACCTGTGGAGACGATTCCTGTAAGCGTTCATGCGCTTGAGGCCGTTCATCTGGCCATCTCTGGTCAACCTTGGGCCGATCTGGAGTTTGTTGTCCCCTTCAAGAACGCTTTCGGAAACAAAGATGCTACGCAGAGCATCTTTGCCAGTTCGGCCATCTTGAAGAAAGCTTGCCCTGCTCTGATGAAAGAGGTCAACCGCACTGGTGCTTTGGAACTCGATACCATGGAAGACCAGGAACCTAACGCCATCGCCAAAAAAGCCAAGAACGGCAACGGCCACTCCAAGTCGGTTTCTGAACCACGACCCTCTGTCAGTCGAAGATCCACCGATCTGCTCGACTATGGTCGACCTGCTCGAGAGCGTCGACCTGGCCGTTTCGGCGATCACGACGCGGTTCAGCTCAGAGATGACGCAGATGCTCACCATCACGAAGTCCACGACGAAGACGATGATGAAGAGTATGCTGACTCTCATGCGGATCTGGAAAGGGACGATGAGGAGGAAGACCACCACCATGCTAACCACGGTTACGATCGAGAAGATGAGCATGATCGACATCCCGATGACGAAGACCTTTTCGGTGGTAACGATCACGAAGACGACCTGATCTCTGGTTTGTACTCGCCCGCCGGACACAAGTCTGGAGGATCGTCTGGAAAACTCGCCGGTAGTACCTTGCCTACGCCGTCCGCTGAGCTCCCAACGTCGCCTCTGAGTGGCACCTTCAACAAATCACGATTCTCCAAATACCTCAAGTTCATCAACAAGGATCGAGGAGCCACGACTCCAGCTACCGATCTCGAAACGCCTCCTCTATCCAACGCTGCTGCCACCAAGCACACAGACTACCTGAGTGAAGGTGCCGCTGGAGGTGGACGAGTGCGAAGGTATTCGGCCGGAAACGAACTCGGATTGTACGGTACCAAGAACAACCACCACCATCAAGACAAGTTGGCTAACCGATCTCCAACAGCCAGCAAAGTCCAGGTGAGGGGATGTACCCCAGCTACGCTGCAAGCTTTGGTGTTTTACCTCTACACAGGACAGACCAGGTTCGCGCGCACGCCCAAGAACGCCGTGGAGAAGAATACCAAGAACCATCATGATGATAAGTCTGATGATGAGGAAGATGAGGATGTCTCCGACGAGGATCGCGATCAAGAAGAGGATGATGAAGATTCCGACAGGGAGATGTCCGGCTACACAACCAACGGAAGCAAGAGTCTCACCTATCCCCCGATCTTCTCTTCCCGAGCGGCCTACTGTCTTGGTCATCAACTGGGTCTGGAAGATCTGAAGCAACGAGCCTTCGTCCACTTGTCTTCACTGTTGAGCAGTAAGACGGTCCTCAAAGATTTGTTGTCTCCATTCGTAGACAGATTCCCAGAAGTTCAACAAGCGCACCTCGAATATGTGGCATCTCACTGGACCCAAGTGAGAGAAAGACCCGATTTCCAGGACGTTGTAGGCAGACTTGTCAACGGTGAATATCCCAAAGCCCAAAGAGCCCTCCTCAGCCTCTTTGGAAAGTTCAGTATCAATGCTTAGGTCTAAGCCATACAAATATACACATATTTCCTCTCTGGGGCCTTGAACCTTGCTTCATTGACTTCTATTCACGCGAACAATTTGTTTTTTTTTTTCAGGTAGGATTCGGATCGTCCCCGCTATACCTATCCCCGTCTTCTAAACTGCTGTATATTTGCTCGCACATACTTGCGAATCTGATCGTTCTGCTGCTTCCCGTCAAGTGCGTGCTATTTTTCTCGAAGAAGCTTCCTGTGTACCCACTTCTTGTGAAGAGCTCGACAAGCGGAAGCTGGAAGACAGATATACCGGCAGTCACCCGTGTGGGGCGGATCAGAGATGTACGGCAATGCATATTCGTATTCCTCGCACAGACCCTTTGCGCAATACGATCTGCAGAATTGGGCGTTACGGTGCTCCTTGGGCCGAACCAACGCCCTCCCTATTTGCTTCCTTGCTTCCTTTCCGATGGAAGCACTTAGCTACACAGTAGTCCGTGTAGAAAGCGCTTCCATTGCGTTCGCCACCATCTTCCATTCGACCACCAAGTCTTTTGATCCTTTCACTTTGTGATCTTGATTCGAGCCACTCATCTGAATCGCCATGTCGAGCTCCTCCGCAAAGCAGCTTCCCAAGCTGGAATTCTACGACATTCTACAAGCCAACTCGCCTTTGCCATGGTCACCTTTTACAGCACGAACGTTTTTGGCATTGAACTTGCTGGACTTGCCCTTCACGAGACACAGGATTCCCATGGCTGACATCAAAGCAACCTTCCAGAGTTTTGGGGTAGCTCCTCCTGAAGATGACGAACCGTACACTTTACCAGTCTTAGCCATCACTTACCCCGGTAAAGGCTCCAACGAAAGGGAACTTGTGACCGACTCGAAAGACATTGCTGAAAAACTCCAATCGTTGTACCTCGAACACTTTGGGGGTGATGCGACGAACTCTTTGTTCCCCCACCCCGAGGAGAGAAGTCGAGACTTGACTACGAAAGCAAACAAAGCTCTCCAACTTCGACCCAACAACAGATGGTGGTCAATCATCCCAGAAGTCAGGTTCATATTGGACCCCAAATCCAGCGAATACTTCTCCGTAGATCGCCAAAAGCGGTGGGGTAAAAGCATGGACGAATTCTCCCAACTTGCCAAACAAAACGAACAGGAACATGGAGGAAAACTAAAAATCTTTGAACAAACTCTAGAACCCTACGCCAAACTATATAAAGAAAACGCAAAGGACGGAGAAGATTGGTTGGGTGGAAATCGCCCTATCTACGCAGACATCATCGTTCTAGCTGCCATTCAATGGTTTCTTTGCGCTAATAAAGATGCCACCACTCAAGCAATGAAAAATGTAGACGGAGGTAGATTGTACACCCTCTGGAACAAAAGTCAAGATCTTTGGCACAAGAATCTTTCGTGAGATGTCTTTTAGATTAGATGACAAGCTGAAATCTAGATGTACATGTTTCCATCGCCCAGCGTAAGGTTTCCTGGAGTCAGACGCCTGTGTTTGGCGAAGTCGACGATCGTGCGAGCGGCCTCTTTGCGTGGTGACTGTGACGCGGTGGTGGAGTCTGAATGCGAGATGAGCGCTCTCAGCGCCTGTGAGCTAGATGTGGATAATCGTGCCGAAAAGCCTGTGTCATGAGCGGATCCATACAGCTGGACATGTGAGTGGAACGAGACGTCTTCCAGCAAAGCTATGAGAGCAGGAATGTCGGCCAGCACAGCGGCAGATAGGAACGCCGCTCCGAGGCCAGCTACCGCTTCCGGTGCCTTGAGAGAGATCATCGAGGACTTTTGTATGCGCGATTGCGGAAAGGAAGGGCTGGCGAGGTATCGCAAGGAATCACTGGCTTGTTCGGCCTCCTCCTCGTGAAACATTCGTTGCGCGGGGCTGTACGAGTCGACTATGACCATGCTGGACGGCTGAAGCTGGCCCAACAATACGTCCACCAGCTCATGATACCTCCGCTGGGAGAATTCTTGTGAAGGCGATACGTGAATCAAGACCTGCTTGCTAGATGTCGCGACACTAGCCTGTTGTTCCTCTCCAACGACAACGATCGATTCTTCCAAAGGCAGGCTTCTTGGATCCAAACACGCCCTCCCAGCGTCCCCAAGTAGCACTAACAGCTCCAGTCCGGTCGGCAACTGACTCGCTCCTCCCGTTCTAGTTTTCACGGTGACCGCAGATGGCGAGGTCGAAGAAGAATCTGCTTTCTGGTCGTATTCGTCTTCTGAGCCGGATTCGAGCTCGTACCTCGGCGCCGCTAGGTCTCGCGAAAGGGGATCGAAGTCCATGCTGTCTGAAGATCCTCAGATGGACTATATTACGGTTGGTGAGAACAGGAGGGATTGCTAGTGTGTTGCATTCTCTTTTGCAACAGAAGAATCTGTCACAATCACGACTTTCGTTCAAGGGTCCAAAAATCACATTGCGAGGCGTCGTCAGCCACGCACAGAAACCCCGATCGCTGGGCACGAAAATCTGGGCTGATGTTCTACAATTCGTGTGCCACGAACATGTTGCCTCTAAATCATCCTCGATGTCAGGCGCTTATTCCCATCAACTCTCGACTCTCACGGCTTCGGCTTGCGGATGAGACGAAAACCTCGAGATTGCGCTCTCGCAAGAAGTGCTCTTGGCCAGGCTGAGGCTTGAAAGGACGAAGCTCGGATCATTGTCATCAGTACAGGCGGCGGCTTCAAGATAGTGAGGGGCGTTTTAGGTACCAAGGATCCGGAGTTCCAGATGAACCCGGACTGAACAGCTGATATGATAGTAACGTTACCGCATTCGATGGCGATTTCCATCGGATCCCCTTACCTGCCTAGCTTACTTAGAACTGTGTCTCTGATTCCGTCTTCGTCGTCATCCTGAGAGAACGGTATAGGCTGGACAGTTTCACGACTGGCTTCGATCCCGTTGGCGAAGTCTGGACTGAATCATCCGGAAAGGCATACTAATAGGGTGTACTCCAAGCGCCCCACGTCTTCTGAGAGAGATACAGTAGAGATAGCCTGCAGAAGAACACCGACCAACCATAGACAGTCCGGGGCCGGTCAGTTGGCAGCTGCTGCCTTTTTTTCGCCGTGAACGGGATGATGACAGAGCAGGATCACATTCTAGTCAGATCATCAATTAATGCTGCTCTTGGTGCATTGGGTACAATAAAGATGTAGATCTACGAAGCTCGAATGGTGGCCCTGTAACATGGCTATGACATACTCCGAAGGCGGCAGCGCTGGTTAGAAATGGACGCAGCGACAAGAAAAAGTGACGACGTCTTGCGTCGGAATTTTCCCACGCCCCGACATCTTCTCAAAATAGAGCTCACCTTGAAATCAGATCTCACAATGAACGCAAAACAACTTGACCGACCTCGTTCCTGCCCCGCGCATCGTTATCATCTCGTTTCGTGAAAGCAAACTCCATATACAGTACTACCTGGTGTTTAGCTGGGACAAGGAAGATACCATTCAATGCTCCATCGCACAGAGGATCCAAAAAAGTCGGCTGCTTCAGCTGGCCTTGGGTATGCGTATCGCCGAGTTGAGCCAAGGAGCTCAGGCGCGCGCAAGAGAGAAAGAATGCTTCCCTGAGGAGGTCTGCGGGCCGAACACGCAAGTTCGCCCGCTCCTCGTGGAACACTTCTAAATCTGCGCAATCTAGCTAACACAAGCTGGCTTTTTGTATAGTCCGCATTTTCGCTTCTCCTTCCCTTGTCTTTCGTCGACAGCAAAGGCCGCGAAGCAAGCATTTCTCTCATGACTGACCGATGCACGACATGCATCAATCACACTCCGCTCTCGACTTTCGCCTCCTTTCGAGATGGACACAGATGATGCGCAGGGGTCCGACAAAGTAGACTAGCTGCGGCATCTTGGCGGCGGTACAACGCATCACCATTCGGAGACCGAATTCAATTTGGTACCGACTGCTGTATTGGTACAAGCGGCTTGACCTAGAATCAGGTCACCGTACCGCATCAATTCGCTCTGTGTGGCAGCTGAGCGCGGCAACTAGACGCAGAGCGCGAATCCACCAATCTTGGACTTTGGTCTTGATTTGGGCCTCTGGCTATGACGATGCGACTCTGTATCTCGATGACGACCCTAACGTCCACGGTTGTCGGAATATTTTGTATTGCCGTCGTCATGGTGGTTCTGTCCTACTTTCCAGGACGCCCCATGCCCTGCAATTGCTGACTCCATGGTCTGCAAAGGCTCAAGACTCGAGGAAAGGCGATACACATGAATTGTAGTTAGATGCTCAAACTGCATCGAAGATTGTAATTTGCACCTCTCTGAGAATATCGAAACATCAAATGGGTTCGCAGTGCCGGTTTCCTTTTCAACATCCTGTGAAGTCATCGCGCACAGTTTGGATACAAAGAAGTTTAATTTGTCTTCTATTCAAGGTGAATCTTCCAATACAACATCAGGCAAGCAAAAATGTCCCAACTCGTCATCCAAGAAATTTGAAGGCAAGCAACCTCTCCAATTCGTCGCCTGCCTCTGATTTCATTGTCTTACCCTTCAGGAGGACCAAGGATTCAAATCTAAAATCTAGAAGAAAGCCGGCTTTCCCTGCCGACGAGAACTTAGGAGATGGCTTCAGAGCAGTGTTTTTGTACAGATTGACCTCGGTCTTTTGGCTTTCCAGCCGTTCCCAATCGTCATCCGAGTGCGTAAGGCTGCTTTGGTCGCTTTTGTGCTGAATTCCGAGGGAAGGGGCTAAGGTACCAACGTGAATGTAATCCCACCCTTCTGCGTGGAATACCGCTCACTTAAACCTAAGTCCTTGCTATAACGTTATGTGAATTAGACGATCCATTCTTGTCTTGTCAGGTCCTAAGAGAGAGGTGGTTGCAACCAACTCTACGTAGCTGCCCAACGACGTCGTTGGTCAACTTGCAAAGCCTTGCTTGACAAACCCTTTGGGACTCCGTCATCTGCAAACAAGTCCAGCCAGCTTTTCCCCTGCCCCTCCGCGAGACACGCCCTGTCTGTCAGACAGTCAGCCAGTCAGTCGCTTGCTCCCTAATCTGTACCTCAACGCAAGTGGAAGCGGTGCATGCAGACTTGATTGATGCACCCTTCATCATCAGACTCATCATCATCATCATCAGCATCATCATCATTATTCTCCCTACCGTGTCCGGACCTGCGCGATACATTCGAGCCCAGCCCGGAAGACGTATCTAGTGAGGACCCGCTCACAAAACGTCTTATTTCTACACCTTCTTCTTCCTTCCTATCCATCACCACCACCACCGTACCCTCAACTACCATCACGCAGTGTCGTCGTCTCAGCTCACCCTTCTTCGCTGAAACAACGTTGTTCATAGCACGACAGTTTCTCTGAAGTATTTGATCGTCGCGCGAACACGTAGAGCCAGTCTGATCAACCTTATCCAACCTTGTGTATCAACCGCGACGAATCGAGAAACCGATTGATCTAGCTCCACAGCAGGCCGGATCACATCCAACTTGTCCTGTCTTTCCTTTCCTATAGCTTATCGGTATCGACATCTTTTCAGCCCATTTCGACGTCCGCTTGCCCCTCCAGTCTCATCAGAACATCAGTCGCTAGTTTTCAATCGGTATTTCCGTCTTCTCCTAACCACTCCAATCTGCATATCTTTGTCCACTCGGCGCGCAACGCCGCAGTAATTCAAACCGGTTCATTATAACGAATCGCTCGGTCTCCGATATAAAAACTCTCTGATCTGTTCTCTGTACCTTCAATACGGCATTTTCACAACATCGACGAACAATGCCAGTCTTGGAGCAGTTCAAAAACTTCATCAGACACGGAAAGGCCCCTCGAGAGCCGTCCGACGGCACGACAGTAAGTACCATGCCTTCTCCGTTACATCCGGTCCGCGGTTTCGTTTCATCTCAGATCTATGGCGGAAGTGGAATGGGGCGATCATGTCTTCCCCACGCTGCAACTCTAATGTTGAGCTTCTTTGTCGGGCTTGGATAGGTGGCGCACATTGTTGTCCCTATTCATTCCGCACTTTGATGCGTTTGTTGTCGGAAGGGGAAAGAAAGAGGGTCGAGCGCCCAGGTTGGAATGCCACCAGCTTTTCAACTTGCTGCATTCTGCCCCGCCATCCTCTCTCTTTCGACAGTACATCTACCATTTCGTCACAACCACCGCTCTTATTGAAAGCAGCAGCAGGCAGAATGACCGAGACCTCAGAGACCATCTATGCTTCGGCATTAGCACAGCCCCGCTGACATTGTGTTTATGTCTATCTTTTTGCCACGTTCGCGTTGAAACCAACAGACGGACCCATCCGTCGGGCCTTCGATCCAAGTCCACACTGCAGAACCAGGCTCATCGTCATCATCCAGAACGGCGACAGCGAATCCAACAGCACCTATCGGAACCGCCCCAAACCCTGGGAACCAAACTGGTTTCGCCCCTCAGGACAAATCTGCCGCCGCACCCGCAAAAACCTCGCAAGCACAAGCTGCCGCTTCCACATCAACCCAACAAACCAGAATGCATGCCTCGGACGCTTATACCTCCTCAAAAGGCCAAAACGGTAACCACCTCACCGTTCCCGCGGCAGGCTCAACGAAGACCAACACTGTGGCCAGTGAACAATACCAGAGGGAGGCCGAACGGATCGTAGCCGAGGAGAGAGAAGCCTCTGAGAAGATGCCATACTACGAAGGTCTTAGCGAACGATTCCAGCTGATCATGAAGATGGGAGAGTAAGTACTCTGTCCAAACTCATCCACTATCTCGTCCACCGTGATTGACATCCTTTCCCTTTCCCCGCTTTGCAACATCTCGCCATCGCAGTGGTGCCTTCTCCAACGTCTACAAGGCAAGAGATCGACAGACAGGTCAGAAGGTCGCTGTCAAAGTCGTTCGAAAGTACGAATTGAATAGCAACCAGGTAAGTTTCTAGTCTCCTGCATTGATCCGTCTTGTTCTCGTTCCTCTCGTCTCGACCCGTTCTTTGGCGTGAGGTTTCTCCTAGCTCGTCTCGTTGGGATCCAGTTTCAGTTCCGTCTATACCTTCTCGAAAGCAGGCTCGAGCTGCTTTCCCGTTCTGTTCCTTTGCGTATGATCTGTCGACGTGGGAGCCTCTGGCCAAGGTTTCCGTTTCGACAAGGATTCGCCCTCAGGGCGTATCGCTCATGTCTCCCTCATGAGATCTGTCGATCAGATTTGGTTTTACTAAGCTCGTCGATTGGTCCGAGGGCGGCAAGTTTGATGCGCTTCGTCAGGACCCCTTTGCTATCATCGGAACCAGCTTCTCTAAGGTGGTTGCTTCCGGCACGGCTCTGGGGCCCTGATCAGACCTGCTCCGTTTCCGCAGTCGGAAATGGGAAGCCATCGACCGATTCGGACAAGAATCTTGGCTTCTTGTTTTTCGTCCAAGGCGACGCTGTCGGTCGCTGCTGTTGCTTTCCATCGTCGTGCCTCGTCGTGTTGATTGTGCCTGCGTATGGACGGAGACCTTTCGCCCGTTGAGAACAAACAAGGTACAGGACTTCCAAGACTAACCATTTCTCTCACCTCCCTTCACCATCTCACCACAAACATACGAACTCCAACGTCTATCAACGCCCCCCGCTTGTACTCTACATCCCAACGACGCCATTCCGATTCCGCATACGCAGGATCGGCTTGACCCCAACTTCCGAAAGAAGAATCGGGTAACAGAGGTCCGTTTCATCGTCGTGGCTCCAAACTCCCCCTCCCACCTCACATTCCCACAATGGCCTAATCCGTGTCTACCACTCCGCGCCCGAACCCCTACCTCGATCCCTTCATCTGTTCACCAAAGATCGATCGCAGAGACTGACTGCCCTTCTCCTTTCCTGTTCTTTTCTTATCTTTTCTTTCTTTGCGATCCTTCAGCGGGCTAACATTCTCAAAGAAGTCCAGATCATGCGAAACCTCAAGCACGATGGTATCGTCGAACTTCTGTCCTTCTCCGAGTCACGAGATCACTACTTCTTGGTGCTCGAGTTGATGGAAGGCGGAGAACTTTTCCACCAGATCGTGAAGCTGACCTACTTCAGCGAGCCTCTTGCCAGGCATGTCATCCTTCAGGTCGCACATGCAATTCGGTACCTACACGAGGAACGGGGTGTCGTTCATCGTGACATCAAGCCTGAAAACCTCTTGTTCGAATCGATTAAAATCATCCCCTCCAAGCATCCGATTCAAAGACCTTACGACGAAGACAAGGAAGATGAGGGAGAGTACATGCCCGGAATTGGAGGAGGTGGAATCGGTCGAGTCAAGATCGCCGATTTCGGTCTCAGCAAAGTCGTTTGGGAAGAGAGCACGATGACGCCTTGCGGTACCGTCGGTTACACTGCCCCAGAAATCGTCAAGGACGAACGATACTCCAAGTCGGTCGACATGTGGGCCTTGGGGTGCGTTCTTTACACCTTGTTGTGTGGTTTCCCGCCGTTCTACGACGAGTCGATCTCGGTCCTCACGGAAAAGGTCGCCAAGGGCTACTACACCTTCCTGAGCCCCTGGTGGGACGACATCAGTTCTTCCGCCAAGGACTTGATCACGCATCTTCTCTGCGTCGACCCAAGACAACGGTATACGATTGACGAGTTCTTGCGGCATCCGTGGTGCAACGTCAAGGATCCCATTCCGGACCTCAACTCCGCTGATATCGCCTTGGCTAAGGCTTCCGAGATGCCTCTCGACTCTCCTCTTCTTGCAGCGATGAAGAAAGGTAACAACGTCAGAAATGCCATGATGTCTCCTGGAATCAACCGTCTCAAGGAGGCTTTCGATGTCACATATGCTGTGCATCGAATGGAGGAAGAAGGAGCTCGAAAGCGTGCGGGCGGAGCGGCCAATCCCCTTGGCGAGCTTAACGAGGAGGACGAGAGCGATGAAGCTGACGAAGCAAGACGCAAGTACGGTGACGAGGCTGGTCAAGCGATCGAGAGGCAGAGAGGTGCTCGACAGCAACCCCAACCGACACAACAAGGTGGAGGGACGCAATTGCCGCAAAGACAACAGCAGCACCAGCAGCAACAACCAGCGCAACAACAGCAGCAGCAACAGTACCAGGGACGAGGAGGAGCTGATCGAAAGCTGGCCGAAGCAGCGCTGTACGAAGGAAGAGCAGGACCAAGGGATCGAGGCCAGAACTCGAATCGAAAGCGAGGCTTTGAGCTTAACATGGGCAACGCTACTTTGCTTGGTCGACGAAATAAGGCTGGCAACGGTGGACTGCGTCTCGATGCTATGGGCAATCCGATCATTGACGGCGCACATGCTGCGGGCGTTGTGCCCGGCAGTCCGATGAGAGTCGACTAGTTCTAGCCATCTTGCCTTCCGCCATACCATGGTCAGCTCGGACCGCTCCCTACTTCAGTAACCCCCAGTTCGACTGCCTTCGTCATGTCCACTTGCTTCCACTGTACTATTTGACCATCAAGCGAACCACCCATGTCTGCGTCTGGCAGGATTATACTGCTCCGCTCGCCCCGATCCATCCCTTGTCTCTGCTGGTCTTTGTCTTCGTCTCATCCATTCCATTGACATGTTTGTTTCCATTCATTTTCCCCAGACTCTCTTTGCGCATCAACCTTTTCAACCATGTTCGATTCTGTAATCCATACTCATATGATACATCCACATAGCTAATCGATCTTGCTATGCGCCCAAATGGCTTTCTTACCGGAGTCGCAGACAAAGCTCGTGAAATAATCTGCCCAGTTTGGTTGGTTAAGAGCTGTTTGTTGAAATCTAGAAATACAGATGCTTCCATGAGCATGTCAGCATATTGCGAGATTGGCCGGATGATAAACTCGGGTGAACTATGGTCAAGTCTAGTCGGACGAACTGCAACCTCGACAACCTGTGAGTAGGAGAAAGGAGACGATCCAGAACAGAGCCATTGGTCAGCTAGAAGTCGAGGGTCAGATGCGGGAGACAGATACACTTACCACAATGAACACATTCCACCACTGTCCCTGGTCGTAGTTGCGCCTTGGGCACGCGACAGACACATGTTGAGCCTTGGTAGTTCATGTCCTGAGCGAATCGAAAGGAGAGGGTGTAAGTCGTGGCTGTCAGCGGGTGAGACTCTGCAAGCGATCGTGGTGTGGTGAGGGGCTTCTGAACACTTACTCTCGACTGAATGCATCTGACGCAGCAGAGTTTCTCGTATCCCGTTCGCTTCCATTTGGCTATCAAGCTGCGGGTCATTGGCACGGCAGAGTAACAAGATTCATCGAGTCAGCTTCGTTGAGTTCCAGCATTGTGACGCTCGTTCGCTGTCGATGAACTTACTTGGCATCCGCATACTGGTACTTGAGCAACCAATCGTAAAGTTCTCTGGATATCGCCTCGCGTTTGTAGTACAGATCGTAGATGTATCGACTACGAGTGTGGTTGATCTGCATGATGGGCCACAACGTCTCGACTTTCCTCTTGCCTTCGGTATCTTCCGCTTCAGCATCCCGCATCTTTCGATCATATTCTTCCAAGATCGGTTCGATCTCTTCGAACCCTTCGGGTGGTGGTGTCGAACGGGATGTTCGTAGTTTGGGCATATCGAAGGATGTCTCTACTAGCAGCGCTTGAGCCTCTTGGCTTCAGTCAAGTTACAATGCTGTTTCGGAGTGGAAAGCTTCGTTTGTCCGCCCTTGTTGTATCTCTTCTGAATGCTGGGTCCGTCCAAGGAGTAGCAAAAGTGGGGAGGAGATCGATGGTGGAAGAAGGTCGGATTGGTAAGGTGGACGGCTCGAAATAATCGAGAAGAAATTGCGACATCAAAAAAGTGTTCGAAAAACCCAATTTTGATGGTTGGACCCTTTCTTCTTGTGGAGGCTTTGCATATTGGCAACTCTGCTGATAGATGCTGAGCTCACATCGCCACTATTCCTTCCTCCTGGTTGCAACCTTCATGAGAGATCTGGCTGGGTCTCTTCTTTAGGCCATTGAGTACCCTATAGAGGCCAGGCTTTCCACTGGCCTGTAGAAATGTGTTCAAGATGGCCAAATTGATACGAAAAGGACAACGAATCCTTCACAAAAAGACCCAGGATCGACTGCGGGGTGGCGCAAACGGCTCTTCTGCCTCAACAAGGTCCCAGGCAACGAGTGGAGCCCGAATCGACGACAATGATGGCTCGAATCAGAGAAGGCCGCTGTTCTTGGGTAGAAACTCACAAACACCGGCTCCCGCTTCCTCTTCATCCCATCACGGTCAAGGCTGGCTAGATGATGAACAGGTTCAAGAAGCAAAAACATCATCCGTCGGACCAACGGATCCAACCGAGTTGCCCTCAGAGACAAGGCGAAAAGCGGCCAGTCGTAGAGTCGCCAATGCAGTCGAGCAGGCTAGATTACGAAGCCTGAACGGTATCTCACTTTACGTCCCCGACCCAGCGGTCAACGGTGATGTCGTCGAAATTAAGTCTGATCCCGAATCGGAAATCGAACAAGAGGAAGAACAAGGTCGAGCAGGAGTCCTTGCACCATCAAGGTCCGGAGACTTGCTCCATGCCTCACATGGTCAGCATGGCGATCAGGATGATCTCTATACCGCGTCGCACACTTCACCCCATTTTGCACAGGTGGTGGGCGTGGCTCCTGATACGATCTCAGCCAGCGTCAAAGCAGAACCGGAGGTGATTGAGATCAAGTCGGAGGAGGAGGACGACGACGACGATGACGAGATCCAAATTGTCTCGCCTCCTATCCGATCTGACTGCGCCCTACCATCGATAACCGATCCCACTCGACATCCACAAGAAGGACGAGATGAATCACCTATACACCTGTCTCAAGTCACAGAAGCTGGTCCGTCCACCCCGCCTCCCGTCGAAGAAAGGCAACGCAGAAAACGACAAGCTAGATCTATCACTGCTTCTATCCCTGCTCAAAGCGAGCCTGCGGCGGGAGGAATTGACTCCACTCCAGCTCCTCGAGAGAAGCCTATACTCGAGCGTAGAGACCCTTGGCCACCCCACTTTCTCGACCTGGAAAAGACATTTCGAGCAATCAATACCGTTTATTCGTTCTGTTCAGCTCGAAAACACATGGCTACGACCTATGACACCATCAAGAGTAGCGTCGAAGGCCTCACCAAGAAACCTCTGCAGATCTTTGAGATTGCACAGATCAAAAGTCTCTGTGGAGACCTGATCCATTTCGCCTATGTCGAACATGATATGTTGCAGGTACACGTAGATAGTCGAGCCAATGCAGAGGATCCAGCAACCAATACGGTCAAACGCAAGGACACCTCCCAAGGGTCCCGTACGGATGAGATATACGCCAGGGCGGCGGAAGCGATCGGAAGAGCCGACCCTCTTATTACTGAGGTACAGTTGGACTCTTCGGGATTTGCGATCACCGGCGGCGGATTTCAGGACACAGCTGATTTTGATGCGAATGGAGGTCCTCAAGGTCCCTTGCTACAGCCAGCAGAGCTTGAAGTCCAAAAGTTGAAAGGAAAGGAGCGGGCGCGCGACGAGTACGTTCTCTTGTTCGAGTTCAATGATGGAACTCTGCAAGGTGCCAAGGCCACCGCCAGAGGCCGACCAGGTGTCAGACGCGGTCCGAATCGCAACGCACCTAACGGCAGAGTCAAGAAGAATCCCAAGCTGTACTCGATACCTTCCACGGCTTCCATGATGAAGTTGATCAACAAGCGAAACTTTAAGTTTGAGCAAGCGGTCCTCGAGCTACTGGCCGCATGCAAAGCAAAGGACGAAGACCCAGTTCAGCTGTTGATCGAAGCTGCACACGACCATGTCCCTCTCAATCCTGAGACGGCAGAGAGAACGGATGGAGAAACGCCACAAAAGAAGAGGATCCGACTTGAGTTCCTCATGAAGAATCCTGAACACCGTCCAAGCATCGCATCCGTCATTGAAGAGATGAAAATCGCACCCTGGTGGAAGGAACAGATCGTGCCTGGGGGACACAGAGTCTTTGATGCCAGAGTAGCCAAGATGGGTCGACTGAACTATCTCTTATCGCAAGCCGTTGTAAACGCCCTTTACGCTACCCACGGTATCGAGGAATTCTACTGCCATCAAGCTGAGGCTTTGAACGCCTTGCACCAAGGGCAAAACGTGATCGTATCCACATCTACTTCGTCGGGAAAGTCTCTGATCTATCAGCTTCCAGTATTAGGAGCTTTGGAGGTGGACGGGGAATCGACGGCCATGTTCATCTTCCCAACCAAGGCGCTTGCGCAGGACCAACGACGATCTCTTCAAGATCTCATCTCGAATTGCGAAGGTGTCGAGGGAGCCATTGTCGCCACGTATGATGGTGACACCGACAAGGATTTGCGCAAAGACATCCGTGAAAGGGCAAGCGTGATTT
This sequence comes from Ustanciosporium gigantosporum, assembly GCA_928724795.1. Taxonomy (NCBI): domain Eukaryota; kingdom Fungi; phylum Basidiomycota; class Ustilaginomycetes; order Ustilaginales; family Cintractiaceae; genus Ustanciosporium; species Ustanciosporium gigantosporum. The sequence continues at coordinate 1,628,664 of CAKMXM010000002.1, forward strand.
TTACGAATCCAGATATGCTTCATCAATCAATATTGCCCTCGGAGGATCTGTGGCGACGGTTCTTGCGTAATCTGCGATACGTGGTGGTAGACGAGCTGCACATCTATAATGGACTCTTTGGTGCTCACGTCAGCTTTATTATGCGTAGACTTCGGCGGATCTGCAACGCTTTAGGCAATGATAGAGTACAGTTCGTCAGCTGCAGTGCAACCGTCGCCAATCCGAAGGAGCATATGCAGACGCTATTTGGGGTCGAGAACGTTCACGTCGTCACAGAGGATGGCAGTCCAGCAGGAAGAAAGGAGTGGTTGATCTGGAATCCACCTTACATTGACGAGACTGACCCTGCTCAAGGACGAGTAAGCTCGTATGCTGAAGTGAGTAAAGTCTTCCGGCATCTGATCCAACGAGGCGTCAGAACGATTGTCTTTACCAAAGTTCGAAGGACTTGCGAAATCGTCATGCGTCAGGTTCGAAACGATCTCTTGCTGGAAGATCGCCCCGATGTAGCCAACAAAGTCATGTCGTACCGCTCAGGTTATTCTCCCCAGGATCGTAGAAAGATCGAACAAGACATGTTTCGAGGCAATCTCTTGGGTATTGTTGCCACGTCTGCTTTGGAACTCGGCATCGACATCGGCAGTCTGGACGCGGTCATCATGCTCGGCTTCCCCTATTCGATTTCAAGTCTCAGGCAACAAGCTGGACGAGCTGGGAGGCGTCAGAAAGACTCGCTCACCATCCTGATCGGCGATCCTTGGCCCATGGATCAACACTACATGCATTTCCCGGACGAAATTTTCATTCAACCTGATGCGGCTCTCTCCGTCGATCTGGGCAATGACTTCATTCTAGAGTCACACCTACAGTGCGCGGCTGAGGAGATGCCGGTTACGCTCGAAGACGATCAGGAGTATTTCGGCGATCATCTCGCTACACTTTGCAAGACTCGACTCGAAGGGGATGGAAGCGGCTTCTACTACTGTCGAGAGGAGCTGCGTCCTAACCCGTCTCGAGATGTGGCCATTCGAGGAGCTCGTCAAGAAAGTTATTGCTACATCGACGACTCGCCAAACAGGCCTGCGAAGGTGATGGAAGAGGTGGAGATTGAACGAGCCATCTTTGAAGCTTTCGAAGGCGCCGTTTTTATGCACCAAGGGTTGTCCTATATCTGCCGCGAGATCAATCACGAGACTAGGATCGCTCGGATGGTTCAAGCGGATGTCAACTACCACACACGACCGCGTGATCACACGGACACGGATGCGATGGAGACGTATCGAATTCGACGGCTCAAAGAATCTCCTTACTTGGCATACTACGGCAAAGTCACCATCGCTTCGTACGTTTGGGGCTACTTTAAAGTGGATCGAAGAGCCAATATCCTGGATGCCGTTGAGGTGGATTGTCCGCCTTTTATCCGACACACACGGGGGCTTTGGATCGATGTTCCGTCCTGGTTAGTGGAGGCGATGATCGAGAAACGGATCAATGCAGCTGCGGCGATCCACGCAGCTGAGCATGCGTTGCTTTCTCTAACCCCAATGTTCGTAGTCTCTATCGCGGGGGACGTTCGAACGGAATGCAAGATCGCTGAGAAGGAGTATGCAGCGAAACCTAGTTCTCGGAAGCGACCTGCCCGGTTGATATTCTACGATACACCAGGTCAGAATGGAGGTGTATGCAGTAAAGCGTTCGAGCATTTGGACGGATTGATCCGGATAGCGATTTCGGTGATCGAAGCCTGCCCATGTACAGAAGGTTGTCCTAGCTGTGTCACAAGTAACACTTGTGCACACGCCAATTTGGTGACATCGAAAGTGGGTGCGCTTGGTGTACTACGAGGCATTGTGGGGAGGGAACCTTTCGATCCTGATCTGGAAGTTCAGAACGAACCAGGTATAGCTGCCTCGCAGTTAGGTGAACGAGACGCTGTACACTCGACAATCGCCGAAGCGGTACCCGTTAGAGTAGCTAGGGAGTTGGGTTCGATCAATGTGGAAGAAGTAGAAGAAACTCTACCCCCCAGCCTCCAAGCACTCACCCAACGAGCTATCCAGGCTGCTCACAGAGGAGAGGTTGCAACTACCCAAGCAGCACCAGGCTCAACGATGGCTGGTCCAAGTGGAAGAAACGGTCATGGTCCAGGAGGAGGTTTCCTACCGGGGAAAAGCATGCTCTTTCAAGAGTGATGCTTGGTTGCTGCCGTATCGTTACCTAGCCTTGCAATTACGGAAATATTTCACATATTCGCGCATGCACCAGTCCGAGTCATGATCTGCGATTGTGAAGAGACGAGCATCTTTATACGATATTGTTCCATTACTATCATTATTGCTTCAACAACACTCAGAATCGTGTCAATGTGCGTGTGGTAAGAACAGAAGAACTCAATAACCAGCTCAATAGTAGTAACGAAGTAATAAGAGATACGAGACGAGAAGGAAGAGATGTCACCTGTCAAAATGACCGCACATCCCTTTGAGAAAGTCGGAGGTGAGGTGTCTGTGCAGGTTCCTCGTCCCTTCTCCCTATACGTCCCTGAAGAGATGTACAAGGAGTCAGGACTCGGTGCAACAATCTTTCCGCTACTTAAAAATTGATGGCAACCACATTGAGTAGGCTGTCAACAGAGTGTTAAGCGGAAGTTTAGGTATGTGGAATGACAATATCGTTGCAGTTGCAGTTGCAGTTGAGAATTGAAGATGCGGTGATAGGATCTGTCGGGTCGATCAAGGGAACAGCTAAAAAAGAGGGGAAGGGAACACGGACTTGATCGGCCGAAGGATATGGGTGAGAGGTTATCACAGCTCTGAAGTAGACCGAGTCATCGTTGCGAATGACCATGTTTCCACAACAGCACTACAGTATCTGAGCAGATGCGAGCAGGTCATGAAGCAAAGAGTCGAGTCACGATCATCAGATGAAAGGTCGAAGAGATGGTTGTGGTTGGGTGGTAGCAAGCAAGTTTTTCGACAAGACACGAGAAGAAACAGTTAAAAAGACAGGGTTGGATTTCAACATTTTTTCTTCTCCGTCCAAGTCGTGCCATTTCTTCTCAACCTCGTCTTTCCGGCCGGCACATGTGGACACCTTGCTCCTGCCAGCCTACCCCACCATTCATACCATTCGCCAACCGCAAGGCCTCTCATTCTGGCCACTGTGCAGCAGGCAGCAGGGAAAGCTCCTTGTGACGACCTTCGCATTCTGCCGGAAAAGCTGTAGAGGCAGCTAAAAGGAGCCTATCAGAATGACGACCACCACGTACCACCGATCAGAAAACGCTTCTGCGTATCGGCAGAACGCCTCTTTTGTATACTCGGATGCCTACACGGCTCCCGTCCTGGCTCTGCTGGATCCTCAACCGGGGGATCAAATCCTAGATTTGGGTTGCGGTAGTGGAGAATTGACCCTGAATATCGCAAAAGCTGTCGACGGGGACGGGAAAGTAGTCGGACTGGACGCAAGTCAGGATATGATATCCAAAGCCGAAGCCCTCCTCTCTTCAACAACTGCTGCAGCAGCAGGAGACGCTTCGTCGTCGGATCACGACCTGCAACATCGTGTCGAGTTTCGGATCCAGGATGGGCAAGATGCTTCGACCACGTCCTACTTTCATCAACATTCCCCCACTTCTGCTGGAGGAGTCAAGTTTGATAAAGTGTTCAGTAACGCAGCACTCCACTGGATGAAGGGGGATCCTGTGCAAGTAGTACGGAATGTGTATTCTGTATTACCCTCAGGAGGACGGTTTGCAGCTGAGATGGGGGGGTTCACAAACTGTGTCGGTTTACGATCGCAACTTCATGTCAGTCTACGGAAAAGGGGGTACGATCCTGAACTTTTGGACCCGTGGTACTTTCCAACTGTTGACGAGTATCGCCAAATGCTGGAAAGGGTAGGTTTTGCGGTGGAGTCTTGCGAATTGGTGCCTAGACTCACGGCGTTGCCTGTCCATTCAGGGCTTAAAGGCTGGGTAAGTACGTTCGGTGGCCCTTTCCTAAACAGCCTCCCCAACGACCAGATGCGGGAGGACGTGGTAAACGAAGTGCAACAAGCCTTGAAACCCGATTGCTACGACCAACGGAAAGATCAGTGGTACGTCATGTACGCTCGCCTCAGAGTGCTCGCTTTCAAACCTTGATCCCAACAACGCATATCGTCAGAAGCACGTAGATAGCCTAGCATTACTGCCGTTCATCATAAATGATCTGGTCCCCCACACTGAGTCCCAAATAAACGGGGTGAGCAGAGTGGACGGACGCCGTGCGAGAGATCTGGAGGATTCAGATAATCTAACAGAACAGAATGAATTACCACACCGAAAAGGCCCTTTCTTTTCGCCGATAAACGGACAGAAGAAGAAAGTGGGAAAACCCTTGAGAATATGCACGTATATTATTCTTCCTGTGCCACCTTCCCTCATCACTACCAGACCGCCAGCCCCAGCTCGTATTGCCGCCATAGCCTATTTTTACGTCATGACAGCACCCAACGGTACGTTGGCTCATGCCGCCAATGGCCATTCTACGCCTTCAACCTCCGCCACTCAGTCGCTAAGCCCACTTCAGCAAGAGCTGTGTTCAACCGAAGCTGCTCGTTTACTGCCCAAGACGTTGGACATGATCCAATCTTTTATTGCTTCCGGAGAAGATGCTTCGAGCTACGTATCCAAGTGGGGAAGCATCTCCGAGTTTCGTAAAGCTGTCTCCTTGGACTTGCCAACATCGGCCACGTCCGAAGCCCAACTCATGGAAGCGATCCAACTAGTTCTAACCAACAGTGTCAATCCTTGGACGGGGCGGTTTCTGGACAAGTTGTATTCGGCTCCTACACCAGTAGGTATTGCTGCCGAGATGGTCCTTGCGACAGTCAATGCAAACGCCCACGTCATGTCTGCTTCCCCTATGCTCAGTCTTGCTGAAGAGAGATGCGTTCAGGGACTGTGTCAAACTTTCGGGTTCTCTGCTGACAAGTCAGATGGCTTGACTATGCCGGGTGGATCATCGGCGAATACTTTGGCCGTTCAAACAGCCCTAGCGAACCTCTTTCCACCTTTCAGAACCGATGGACTGATGGGTGTCATGTCGCATCTTGCCTCCCAAAAGAAACCGAGTAGACCACTTCTCTTCACGAGTTCCCAAAGTCATTACTCTTTGGATAAAGCAGCTATTTCTGCTGGTCTGGGTCTTTCCTCCATCATCAAGGTCCGGTGCGATGACACTGGTAAAATGGACCCGACGGCTTTGGAGACGTGCCTAGAGGAAGCTATCCGCAATGGACTCGGGACGCCTTTCTTTATCAACGCCACTTCGGGGACCACTGTTCTTGGATCCTTTGATCCTTTACCGCAACTTTCTTCGTTAGCCAAAAAGTATAACTGCTGGCTTCACATTGACGGTAGTTGGGGAGGACCGATCATTTTCTCTCCAACACGTCGGTACTCGGAATTGATGAAAGGCTCAGAACTGGCGGACTCGATCACCATCAACCCGCATAAACTTCTCAACGTACCGCTCCAATGTTCTTTTCTTTTGGTGAAAGATGCACAAACTCTGTCAGCTAACTCTTTGGATGCAGGTTACTTGTTTCATTCGGCAGATCGACGGGAGAACGCGGCAATGAAAACCATGGGTTGTGGTAGAAAAGGTGACGCGCTCAAGTTTTGGTTATACTGGATCCGGTACGGTCGAGAAGGTTTCGGAATGCATATCGATGCAGGTTTAAAGCTCGCAAACGAGCTAGTCGAATACATCAAGACCAAACCAACCCTAGAGCTTGGTCCGTTGGCATCCCCGCTCTTTCTCCAAATCTGTTTTCGTCCTCGGCGCCACCCCACCACCACCAGCAAGAATGGCAGCAGTGGGGATGACGATACAATAGAGAAGAAATCAGCAGGAACAAGATACGTTCACGAACAGCTCAAAAGTAGGAGAATGTTTGCCGTCGATTTCGCACCTCTTCCGAACCACGTCGGAGACTTTATTCGGTTGGTGGTACATCCGAGGACCAAGATGCAAGATTTGCGTGTTCTTGTGGACCAAGTAGACGAGATTGGGGTCGAGTACTGGGCGCAACCTTGATCCTTAACTTAACGCATCCATAGAAACTCGCATTCACTGATTGTATAGCATAATAGTAGAGACATATACGCATTTAGAGCATCCTGCAGATGGCGAATTCGACTGTGGATGAGAAGGGCTGAAACGTAAAGGATAACTGTGGAGAGATCTAACACGATTGACATCCGCATTTTTTGACTCAACTGTCGGTTAGGAAATGTGGCCTAAGCGAAATAGAGAAATCCATCCCTTTGCACTTCGGACCCATCTTACCCCATCCTATCCTATCCTATCCTATCCTATCCTTCTTCCATGCCTTGTCTCTGCTTCCATCTCTCATAGTCTGTCTGTCGCTGACTTGAAGAACAAACATCGTCAACCATGTATCGCAGTACACGATCCACCAAGCAGTCTTCCAAACTCAAGATTCTGCCCGAGGAGCCCGAGGATTCGGGTGGGGCTTCGGGGGGTGCTACTCCCGCTATTGCTTCTTCTCCCGTCATTGGGCACGACGCAGTTCTTCAGTCTTCGAATCGGCACTCTCGACGCGCCTTTACCCAAGATAACGCCGAGCTTCCAGCGCCCACATCAGCGATGTTAGCTTCCACATCCAACGACGATGACGATGACAAGACGTCTTCCGACGAAGCAGAGGGGGAAGATGGGGAAGAAGCCGTGGAAGTTTACAAACAACTTGCCCAAATCCCAGAAGGCAGCATGAGACGGGACGCAAGACGTCTCACCAAACGTGCCCGATCAAAACTTCCCCGCGTTACAGCCTACTCTACAGCAACAAGTTACCGTATGCGTGAACTAACCAAATGGTTACAGGCAAGAAGATCAAGTCACTCCACAAACGTCCTCACTTTCGACGAATGTCTGTACACCACATACACCTACAAACATGTCGATGAAGCTCGTGGTTTATTACCCTCCAGCCCGGGAAACGGCAAGTTTCATCGAACCCATTCCCACAAGTCTTCTTCAAATCATCACCCTTCCCACCACCAGCAAAAACAACAACAACAACAACAACAACATCAAGATACCAAAACAGCTGATCTTTTGGGCATTCCTGAACTTCACAAACCATTGCAAAACAACGTCGCTACCACTGAAGATGGCTCTCTACCACAACAGCAGCAGCAGAACAATGAAACCGAAGCAAAGCGCAAACGAAGCAGGTTTAGTGTGGAAGACATTATCCCCGAGTTGTTCATCATGGATTACGGAACTATTGTGATATGGGGCATGACATTGACCGAAGAGAAGCGGTTTTTGCGAGAACTAAGACGATTCGAAGTGGAACGTTTAGCAAGTGAAGACATTGAAAGTGAAGATTTACACTGGTATTTGGCCGACTATTCAAGGATTTACAACGACGTGATAACACTGCGTAGAGGAAGTAGTTATATGACCAAACTAAGTCTTTCTCACGCTTTGGCTCAGTCTACCAAAATCTCTTTTTTTGAAGGTATCATAGACAATACCATCGAAAGCACCAAAGATATCCCCCAAAGTATCGCAGAATCGGGGAAAATCGGCATGCCCCCCGCCGAAATCATGAAACAGATAGGTCATTTGTTCATCCTCAGAATGAATATCCATCTTGTGGGAAGCATCGTTGATAGCCCGGAAATTTTTTGGAGACAACCTGATCTAGAACCGCTGTACTCTGCTGCCAGGAGCTATCTGGAAATTCCTCAAAGGATCGATCTACTAAATACAAGAGTAGAGGTCCTTCAGGATATGCTCCAGTTGTTGAAAGATCAAGTCACAAGTTCCCATTCGGAATATCTGGAGATCGTGGTCATCTTGCTCATCATGCTCGAAATCGTCCTCGGTGTCGCTACCATGTTGGTTGACTTGTACTTTGGGTAAACGGCCATCAACCGACAGCTACATATCCATGCCATTTGCGCCACGAGGTTGCCCTACTTCCATTGTGTTCACCCTTCCGACTTGCTAATTTCCTATCAGTTCTGCAATGTCATGCCATGCTATGTCGTTACCAGCCAAAAAAGTCGACAAACCACGCGATGCGATGCGATGCGATGCGATGTGATGAGATGAGTTGTGACGTGACGGGACGTAATGTGATGATGAAGGAAATGCTAGAATCCTCAAAAATGTTGAACTCAACGTACTGTACATGGATGCTGTGAGATGAGGTAGAGAACGATAAGATTAGGCAAGGCAAGGCAAACCTTTAGCCACCAGCGATTCGGACGCCCTTGAGTCCAAACCTCCAGAACAAGAGACCTGTAAGGATGCCTCCGAGGTGACCTGCGCTATCGACCCTCGAATCTGGGTTTCGCGAGGTGTTCCACAGGTCCCAAGCAAAGATGCCCGAGACGACAGCCCATGCAGGAGCGGGTATGACGAAGAATACCAAGAAGGTAGCCTTCGGATGGACGCAAGCAAAGACCGACATGATAGCGTACACGGATCCACTGGCGCCGTGCGAGAAGTTGTGTCGATTTTGACTGTTGTTGAGGTACGCTTTTCCCAAAGTGGACACGATCGAGGAAGTGATGCCAGCACCAAAGTAGAGTGCCAAAAAGGTTGCTGGACCCGTGAGAGCTATGACCGGAGGCGCCATGAATGCCAGACTGACCATGTTGAGTAGAAAATGCGCCGGTTCTTGGTGACTGACACACGAAGTGAGCAAAGTCCACCATCGTCCTTCCCTTAGATTGGGAATACCGCACAAGAAGTTCTTGGCCATGAACAGCGAGGATCTCGGATCAGAATACTTTTCCAGCACCGAGCTGGCATACAACCATCCTAGAAACACGGCGGCATTGAGCCCCAGGAGCGTGTAAATGATAAAGTTGTCAGGTAGCAGCTTCCCCAGTTTGGAATCGAGAAACTTTAGGAAGCTCCGGCGGTTGCCCTTGTCGTCATTGGGCTTCTTGGGGAAGCCGCCCTTTGGTATCCGTACTTGTCTCCATTCACCCTCCTTGATCTCCTGTTCCCCCGTAGCTTTCCTCATGAAAGCCGTAGGTCCAAGGATCCTACGCTCCGAGGGGCGATGTAACAAAGGTGAAGGATGCCGATTGGCTTTGGATTGGGACGACGACTTTTCTGGTTCTAGTCTGGCATGCCTTGCTATGAGCACACCATTAGCCAAGGACGTAGGTGATGATGATGATGATGATGATGCTGCTATCTTGAATTTGAGATAGGACAGGAACGGTTCAAACACCTTCGGTGAACTGCTAGAGAGGTTTGTCAACTCGAAGCAGCCTAATGGATTTGGCTTTGGCGCGAAGATTGATGGTGGCTTTTGGTAGTCCAGTCCTTGAGGCATACTTGTATTCGAAGCGATGTTTGACGAAAGATGTGTGGATCTTGAGTGTGTGACTAGGCTTCGTTTTCTATGTGGGAATGCATTTGAAGATGACGCAACTGGTCGTGCTGAACGGCCAAGTGAAGGAGTGAAGTTATAACAGGTAAGGTTGAACACAGGTCGTGGGGAAAGCTTCATGACGGTGATCATCGACAACGTTCTTGAGCCAGCCAGAACGGTTGCGATGGCTCTGTATTACTTCTCTAGCTTGTTCTGGGGGACCAGGCAGGTCTTATATACCCTTCAGATTCCAGAGAACAAGACAGGGCCCGAGGATCGCTTGAACCTCCCTTGGTTGTATTCACGATAAGGAAGGAACACGTCAAGTCACCGCTACGCCCTTCTAGCCTATACGAGGGGATTGAGAGTGATGGAGAACAAAGGGAGGTTGATGTGTGGGAATCGTGTGACAGTTGCGAGGTGTCGAGTGACTTAAGCAGCAGAAAGGTGATACCCCCATGATCGGGTGTGGATCGTGAGAGATACGATTCCCGATCTCTTCGCACCGAATACTGTATCAGAAAAGTGGAAGGGTTGCCAAGAAGCACGGACCGGCACAGCTCTCCGATTCGGCAAAGTGACTCGTCCTCGACCAGCTCGTCATGCTACACTAACCACAACCACCATCAAGTACAGCCAGCAGACCGGTCGAGAAGACAGCAATATCATCCGCACGGCGGCTTGAAAGCCGTCATGATGGCGTCGAACTCGGAATCTGCGTACAATATACCTGACGAACCACCTCCGCCGTATGAAGCATTTGGAGAGGATACACAGAACTCAGCAGCACCCAGCAACCAGCCGTCTGCTTCAAGTAGGATCAGCAACGGCCTCGCTGCTCCAGGAGCAGCTACTTCTAACGCAGCTGTCTCGAACGATGCGATTCACCATGCCGCGGCATCGCCATCTAGACCAAGTGCAAACGTCTCGACCTCATCCAATCCTTTCCTGTCACCAGAAGAGACCGGTGCCGCTCCTTCGACCACAAACACAGGTTCCAGCAGCACCAACCCGTTCCGCACTTCTGCAACTCAGAGCACTTCAAACGCTGCATCATCAAGCACAACTACTTCTCCGCGTCCTAATCTCCCCCCAAGGAACTATGTCACCTCCAGCTCTACAGTCTCGATCACGTCGACCACACCGCCCGCAACATCGACATCAGCACCTACATCAACTTCCGTGCAGAACAACAGGCTGAGTGTAGACTCGCGGCATTCGCAGCACTCTTCTGTATCAAGCATAGCGTCTCCGGCATCACCCCACGCTGTGACGTCGCCAACATTTCGACCGCCAACCAGTCCACCACCTCCCTCGTCTTCAGCTGCATCATCATCATCGTCATCACGTCCGAGGCCACAAGACCAGTTTCGACCCACAACAGTGCCAACCCCTGGGCAGCCGCTTCTTCGCAAGGGCAAAATTCTCATCTACCCCAGAAACTGGCCAGGGTGTCCCAAATGCCAAGACACAGGGTACAAGCGTTTCGATCCTTCCAACCCTTGCAAAAAGTGCTGGGAAAAATATGGCAAGCCGTACACTCCTGCTATCTCGTACTCTGTCGGCTTGAACGATGCAACTTCTCACCTTCAGAAACCTTTACCTTCCAACCCAGCGACAGCTTCGACTTTTTATGGTCCCTCAACACCAAGTTGGGGAAATCCGAGCCACCCAAATGTTCCGGGCGGCTACCCAGGGGCAGCAGGTCCAATGTACTCGCCGCCGATGCCTGGACCTTACTCTCCACCTCCTCAGAGCGGCTTTGGAGGGTATGGTCCGTCACAACCACCCCATCTGCCACCCTCATCACCTTATCATCCGCCTCCGCATCACCCGCCGCCGCCGAACACTGCACGTCCATCCACGGCGTCGAGCTCACAGGACACTCCCGATGCAGAGACGGAGGGAGCCAGGATGTCGGATGTGCCTCCCAACTACATAGACGCAAGTAGCGTTCCTCAGGATGAGCGTCTGCCTTCGCAGTATGTCCCTCCCCCGGTCCCCCCACCGGGGGCTCCCGGTTCGGCACCGCCCCGGCCTCCCCTTGGTCCAAGCCCAGGTTCGGGGTATCACTCTGGTCAACCACCACGGCATCAAGCCTCCTCACCACCAGGCGGACCTCCCGGTGGGTATCCGTACGGGGGTTACGGTCCTCTGCCTCCTCAACCACAACCTGGCTTCGTGGGAGGATTTTCACAAAATCCGGGAGGTCCAAATCCGAACGTAATGGTCCAACACTACGGGATGGTCCCCCCACCAGGAGCCCTAGTCGTTATGCCAGGAGACCCAAGAATCGGGGGAAGACTCTGCTTCGAATGCGGAGGTTCCGGTGTAAAGGAAAGTTTCTGGTTCGGTGACGAAACTTGTTACAGGTGTCGGGGAAGTGGAAGAGTTTTCTGAAAACAATAATTGTCACCTTGCATATCCACGCAAAAATATATACCCTTCTTCCTTTCAACCACATAAGCCTTTTTGGATGGAGATGAAGAGCGAGAGCGAGAAAATTGGATTTGCTATTGCGATGAGAGACAATTGAATAAAAGAGAGAAAGGGAGAAAGATGAATATGAAGATGTTTGCTTTGCTTGTAAGGATCGAGAGATGAGAGATGCAGTGGGACGCTGAAAACCTGAACACGAGCGAGGATCCTGAAAAGACGAGAGAATACGATACAGATGTGCGATTTGGAGCCGAGATGAAACGCAATGAAAGGAGGTCCAAGACGGAGGCATTCTAAGCAGAAGATATATGGTGGTACCGATAGTCCACAACTGAATCATGAAAACGATGGCTTGGATGCGAAGGTGAGTCTCTTAGCCTTCGAGGCGGTCGGCTGGTACGGAAGGCGAGGCGGAGGAAGAAAGAGGTGCTGGTGTTGTTGGGAAGCCGTAGTCGGAGCCAGTGTCATGGTAGGCTGGCGAGTCGATGTTTGGCGTCCCGACTTGTAGATTGGGTGAGTGAGGTACGCCGAATCGACCCAAGCTCTCGACCGAACTCAAAAAGGAGAGTTGCTGTGCTGTCAGACCGCGTTTGGGATACGAATATTGCGATCGAACCAAGGTCCAGGTCAAAGGCTCAGAGATGGCTCTCCCACCAACAGTCGGCGTGGTAGAGAGCCCGGAAGCTGTGGAGGATGCTCTGAGCCGTCGAGAGACAAAGCTAGATCGGGAAGAGGACGTTGAGGCAAAAGCAGAGCCACTGGGGGAAAGTGGCGTCGATGAATACCTCGCCATAGCTGCGCCATCAGAGAAGACAGGGGTCTGCGCAGACCGATGTTGCATTTGTCCCACAGAAGGGAGCAGACTGTTGCTGCTCGAGCGCAGGCGTGAAACGGAAGTCGCAGCGCCGACATGCACCGTTGCCATTGGATCAGAGACCTCATATCTAGGTGACGGCTCGGCAGGAATATCAGGGGTCTGGAAGCCAAGAGGTACATTAGGTGGCGTCTGAGGCCACAGTCCGTTTTGCTCTTCGACATCGGAGTCCAGTCCATCTTCTGATCTCGTTTGGACTGTCTCGAGAACGTCATGGAGATCAGCTTCGTGCTGCAGATTCTGTACCTCTTGTTCGGCTGCGGTGCGGCTGGCGTCATCCGGGTTCGGATGTTCTATTTGTGACTGCTGCTGTTGAGCAGCCGCCTCTGCAGCTGCAGCTGCGGCTTGCGCCTCTTCTTGGGCTTTGAAGAGAACCATCTCGTCTTCACCAGCCTCCCCTGTGTAGGTAGGACAAGGCCAGCATCGCAGATTGTCGAGGCCGTCATCGTCCGACCACGGGTAGCCCCTTCTGGCTCTGAGCTCTGATCGGTACGACTCGCCAGGAGGCTCAAGGTAATACTGTCGAATTGGAAGAGCAAAGAAGTTGACAAACGACTTCCACTTGTTCCTGAGAGGGTTATTGCGGGCTCTAGTAGGAGCGCTAGGATCTGTGGGATCCCGTGGCATTCTAGGAGCTGGTAGACGGACAAGAAGCCGGGGAGCCGAATCCAGATTGTTGAGGGTGAAGCCACTTCTTGGAGCAGAGAAGTTGCTCATCGAACTGAAAGCTCCATTCGACGAAGGAGACGCACCGAAGGTGGTATGGGAGACGAATGTCGCAGAAGCCATCTTGAAGTTAACTGGGTTCACGAGAAGACGCTGGGACCGTTTGCTTGTTTGGGAGGACGAAAGAGACGAGACCAAGACGAGGAGCAGTACGACCGTTATCTGAAAAGCCAAACTTCTTCTATAACATGTGCATAACGATTTTGTAGTGCTTGACTACAAACGATTCGGCGCAGGTGAGGGTCGAACGGGAAGAAAGCGGGAAAGACTACGCTTTGATCGTGTCAAGGAAAAGGGTGATGTGCAGGTCGGAGAGGCCAGGGCGTTGGCGCTTGGATAGGATAGGTGAGAGGGACAGGAGATAGACGCGAGAGATCCGAGATGTCGACCAGCGAGGAAGTGAGGATCTCAAAACAGAAGCTTGTTGTGAGACAGGAGGGGGGTCCAGGACGAGATAAGTGAAGTCGAAGATGGGAAGGTCAAAGGGCTCGCATGCTTTGCGGATCTGGCTAGCGCTGCTTCCCGGATTGAAGCCTAGAAGCTGAGACCGCCACGCCAAGTGCATTCATTCATTGGGTGGCACGAAGAATTGGGAATTGTGGGGCAAATACAGCCACGACAGGCAAGGGTTTACATTCTGAGCGGAAGAACCGAAGGGGGGCTGAACGTTCGGAAACGCGCGGGAAGCGACCGATTTATAAAAATTAAGCTACAGGGACCAACAAATTTCAAGTGTTGGATATCAACTGCGGTATATTAATTCCGCTTTTCAATCTCAATCAACAAGACCGGTGCGAGATCGGAGTCCATTCCGGAAGGACGATAGAAGGCTTCCCCTAGGCGATGATCTACCAGCCGCCTACGAATACATCTTCGATAAATTTTGATTCTGAAAAAGAGAACGATGGAGCAGAACAGCCACGTAAGGCGATGAAAGGAAGTACACAGCCAGAGAAACGAGGAAGAGGGTCCAAAATTGGGATCACATGCTGTGCTATTTTCGAAGCGATCCAAAAGCAGACTTCGCATGAACGTTCTTATCGGTCAATAGTACCGGGGCCTCTTCTGGTCCTCGGTCCGGCCAACTCAAACGTGGTCGTCACGACCTACACCCTCTCGCACGGAAACAATCTTAGGAGCTCTAACATCTGGATCGGCGTTTTGTCACCGGCACTTCCGATGTTGATCACGAAGCGCAATCAAAACATGAAGAAGAAAGGGCGATCCTCCTTCGACACAAGGCTGCTACCAAATGCCGACTATGTTGCGTTTGACAATCGGTATCGTAAAGTGGGCTTGATGGTGAAGAGAAGGAAGTGCGAACCATGATTCCGCTGCCGTGACATCAGTAAGGATGCTTCGTGTACTCTGAGCTTGAAAGAAGGGAGTGAGTTGCTTGAATCGCGCCTTTTCACGCCGAAGATTAGCAGCATGATTTAATCACTCAACTGCATATCAGAATTGACACAACTGTCAACGGAGGTGTATGAAGTGAGAATGCTGAATCGGCACCTTCTTGTTGAGCACACAGCAGAAGAAGGAGCGCCCAGGGCCCTAGGAACGATCGCTTTGCGGCTCGTTTCAATTACCGATCCTGGCTTCAGGCCAAGCGAGATGCGATGAACGAACGTGCTCACCATAATTCGAAAGACCTACATGTTGCCACCGCAAGACGCTGCAGGTTATATACATCGATTCTTCTTGCTCCGAACGCTTGTGACGTTTCATCGATGCCTTTAGACACAACTCTCTTCGCCTCGCCACATCCTAAGCGAGGACAGTAACCAATTTTCCCCCTCCGAACCTGAAAATAAGCGCTCGCAACGCTAAATTCATGGAATCCAGAGCGGCGCCGATGCTCCGCCGTTACAAACACGTGCGGTCTTTGAAACAAAGTCCCTCGCAGCGACTCTTGATTCACAAACTCGTCAGGAACTCCTCCGACCTCGCCATTCCCTCGACTCACTTCTACCTCCTGTTCCATCGCCGGAACATCTGATGTAGTCTCGCTCGCTTAGTTGAAATGGCTCCCAGTGTTTGAACAAGTCTACTCTTTCAATCAGTCTTGAGAGTGACTATGTGCCAACTATGCGCGCATTATGCTCCGACACACCCTCAGGCGGGCAATCACTTCCTCTGCTGGGATAGAGGGATGCGAATATGCTCCTTGCATGACTTGACAGCCGTACAAAAAAAGTATAAGTAGAAGCCTTACCCTGTTGATCCCATTTTGAGGTGAACAATCGTCATCGAGGGACACTTCTCTCTGCCTCTCTATTTGCGAAATGTCGGCCAAATTCGCAACCCTAAGCTTGGCTCTGTTGGCCGGCCTGGGCCTGGTCCAAGGATTCGAGTATCCTGCTATCCCTTCCGACAAGACGACGCCTACCCAGATTCGACTTGCTTACAAGGCGCTGAACGCCATGTCTGTTGGATGGAACACCTACGAGCAAATTCAAAACCCTTGCGTAGCCTACGGTACCTCTGCTGATGCCCTAACCCAGAAGGCTTGTTCGTCCACCTCCTCTACCTACCCCACTTCCCGAACCTGGTTCAACACCGTCGTGTTGGACAACTTGGAGCCAGGAACACAATACTACTACAAGATCGACTCCACCAACAGCACCGTGAACAGCTTCAAAAGCGCTCTGAAGCCAGGTGACACTTCCTCCTTCAGCGTCGTTGCTGTGATCGACATGGGGGTGTACGGTGCCGATGGTTACACAACGACCACGAAGCGAGACATTCCGGCCGTCCAGCCCAGCTTGACGCACTCTACCATCGACCAGCTCGTAGCTTCCGCTAATGACTTCGATTTCGGAATCCACCCCGGAGATTTCGCCTACGCCGATGATTGGTACCTCCGACCCCAAAATCTTCTCGATGGCAAAGACGCTTATGCTGCCATCAACGAGCTTTTCTTCAACCAGCTCTCCGCCGTCTCTGCATACAAGCCATGGCAAGCGGGATTGGGTAACCACGAGATTGCTTGCAGGTAAGTACCCAAAGAAGGATTGCGAAGCTCCCAGATGAATCTTAGCGAAGGGATCGTACCTGAGGCTTTTCAACTGACGCCACGAATATGTACGTCTTCTGATCTTGCTCCATCACAGAGAGGCGCTGTACTATCAGGGAGCTTGCCCTGAAGGTCAGTACAATGCTACCGACTACCGAGCTCGATTTGGTCCCAGCATGCCCACTACTTTCTCGTCAAGCTCTTCCAACTCTACTGCTCAGGCTGCAGCTGCTAAAGCCGCTTCCCTAGCTAATCCACCTTTCTGGTATTCTTTCGACTACGGATCGGTGCATTTCATCTCGATCGACACTGAAAGCGACTTCCCTAACGCCCCTGATACCGCCAACCTCGGTGCTGGTCCATACGGAGCCACCAACCAACAGCTTCAGTTCATCGAGGCCGATCTGGCTTCAGTCGATCGAAGCGTTACTCCATGGGTCATCGCCATGGGTCATCGACCATGGTACTCCACCGGTGACAGCAGCAACATTTGCTCCGAGTGTCAAACAGCATTTGAAGACCTCTTCTACCAGTACGGTGTAGATCTTTTCGTTGCTGGTCACGTTCACAACTTGCAGCGACAGCAGCCCACCTACAAGAACGCCGTCGACCCAGCCGGATTGAACAACCCAACTGCCCCTTGGCACATCGTAGCTGGTGCCGCAGGAAACATCGAGGGTCTGAGCTCAGCGGGTACCAAACCCAGCTACAACGTTTTCGTCGACGATTCTCACAACGGTTACGCTCGTTTGACTTTCACCGACAAGAACCACCTCCAGGTCGACATGATCCATTCCACCAACGGAGAAGTCCTCGACTCGGCGACTCTGTACAAGGCTCACGACCAACAGTTCGTTCGTCAGTCCACCAGCAGTGCTACCAAAAGAGGTCTGAGAATGGCTCGACGACTTCTCGCTATTTGATCATGCCTTTCAGTGTCCTCCTTTAGAAGATCCTTCGCTCTTCAATAAAAATTTCATGGCAATATATTCTCGCTCTAAGTTACCTGCGTCGAGTCTTTCTGGTGTCACCGCTGCACGTGTCAGGGTAATTGTTTTCCTCTTTGAGTACAATGCTTGTCGATTTGGGCTTTTGAAGGTGTTAACTGGCGTCAAGCATAAAGAACAGAGCAAGCACGACGAGATTTCGTACTCTGTCTGTTGCATATATTGGGGGTTCAGCCTCTGCAAGATGCTGGAAGAATGGAGCATTGAAACCGCTGCGTAGAGTTGGGAATCTGACGGATGATGCATCGGTGATCCTTTTTCAGGCGGCGATGAAATCTAATGCAAGGCAAATCATTAAGCTTTCAATCTTTCAAATCCCATGTAATTCAAGCTATCTTCTTGGTGAAGAAAGAATTTAGAGTGAGATTACAAAACTCAAGGAGGAGATTTGGAAATTCGCGGCGCCTTTTGGTATGTTTGCTGAGAATTCGCGTTTTGGTTTGCAGATAGACAGGGGCTAGATGTCAAATCGACGATGCACAACACACATCACAGAGTCGATACTTTTCTCCCACGCTACGAAAGATATGGCGAGCATGACGGATATATAGCCTTTCGCAGCGAGTCTGGACCTAATTAGGATGGAAAGATTCATCCAAGTGTTCGCAGACTAGCACTCTCCATTGACTGTCAAACGCGGTGTCAGATCTAAGAAGTAGTTGACAGGCCTTCCTTCTCTTGTCTCGCCTAAATGAAAAAGTAACATGATGTGGGTGAATCGGAAATGTCTTCACGTCGTGACAAGTCATCGAGCAGCAGAGATATCCCTCTTCATCTCGAGTGCATAGCGGTGCATCAGAATCCGCATTCAGCTCAAGATAGCAGTGGTGGTCTCTGCGCTTTCTTTGCAACGACTTAGTTCGTCGTGATGTAGCAAGACGGAATGGTTCGAGTGATATTATCCAGACTGGCTCTACCCGTCTTGATTGCAATCGGCAGAGGGAACAAGAAACTTTGCGTTCTCACCTCCTATCTATCCTCGCTCGCATAAAGTAGTATTCTTCAGCGACTAACTTAATCATCAGCCCTCTATGCGTGTAGGGCATATGCCTTCCCTCTCGCTTGCGGCATCATGTGCGGAGGGCATCAGAAAAGCTCAAGCGAACTGAGTGTGCGCTGCGAAAGGGAGAAACGCGGACGTGCATGATAAGCAGGGCTTCTCCTGTTGGACCGCTGCTGCAGCCTTAACGCAATCCGTGCATTCCGGTCCAGAAGGCTTCTTTCCGTCGTTTCCTCGTTTGCATGGCAACGACAAGCCTCCGGTCCTTCTCTTCTTGTCTTGGATTTCAGCGGATTGCAATTTCAGTTCGCCCAATATTCTGGCTCCGCTTGAGTCGTTTCTGCACTTGCAGTCCATCCTCCTCAAACTCTCGCATTTCTGCCATCCTCAGCCTCATACCTTCCCTCTTCCCTCATCACACTTTCCCCCTTCTCCTCCCATATTTTTCACCGGTCCGTCGTCGCCGTTCTGCTTTCGTCTCTCTCGTTTCCTTTTCCTGTTGCATCTTCTTCCACTAGATACCCCCTTTCTCTTCTTCAAGATACCACTATATCATAGACACCAAATCACGACCACCACGACGAAAGCTACATCTTACGACTTACAGTGTGCGCCTCACGGAAATCTCTGCTCTCCGAAGTCTAGCTGCATCACCTCGACACCTCAGCAAGTGGCCCCGTCATCCAACACGACGCAAAACACCATCGCCATGTCTGTCTAAAGCGCCATTCACGTTTCCGCCCCGTAGAACTCAACAACAGCACTCACGACCAAAGGATCAAGGCATACAGCGGGGGTCGCCGAGTCTCAGACCTTTCTCGAAAGATGGGCGTGATCTTCTCTCGGACCGTCTCCAATCTGGTTGAAGATGCAGTCCTTCGATTTGCAAGGTTAATCGATTCCATCTCTCGTCGTATCAACCGAAGTTTATCGGCGGTCAGCTCCTTTTGTTTCTCCAAACTGTTCGGTTACGATCTCGTATTTGCAGATGATAGCAACCGGGCCGAAGCGGCTGTCTGCGTTCCGGGTAACGTCTGTCTCGTCCCGGTTTCAACCACGCAAAATCCAAGGCAAGATGAGAAACGGAGGCGTTCCGATCGTCGGAAACGAGCCGAAGCTGCAGCTATGGGTCGAGATGCGCTGAAGAAACATCGCGAAGAACAACAACAGCTAAATCGAAGAGATGGAAGCGCTCAGACTCATCTCGCAGCAGGTCTGCATAGCAGGCATCCAAGTAACGAAAGTCGGGCGTCGGCAGGCTTCAACCTCAGGACCAACGCAGCTAAGAAGGGCTACACCAAAGTCGCAGATGACGCGCTCGTTTCACCCTGTGATGAAAAGGCGATGATCATGAAGACTCTCGGTCCAGTAGCGATCGCTCCAGCTCCGAGACCTGCTCATGAGCGAGAAACTGCAGCCGAAAAAGCCAAAGGGAAGCTTTGGGTCATGGGAAATATCAAGCCTTCATCGAATGGACCTGTCCATCTCCAACAACCCGACTTTTATGATCCAGATGCCATCGATCCTAAAACGCCCGTTCGAGCCTCATTCAACCCTCTCGATCACCTACCTCATTTGGCCAAATCTAGGGCCGAGAAGGAAGCTGACAGAGTCATCGATGCGAAAGTGGTGCAACGCATGATGGAACAGAGACACGTAGCCAACACCGTGGTGATCAAGCAAGCCATTCAACCACGTAGATCCAGCAAATCCACTGCCGCTTTGTTCGCTGGCGCAGCTGCTCAGGCTTCTTCCGGAGCACAGCATTTCCGTCCTGATCCCATCGCGGAGAGCACAGAAGTGCATGCAGACGCCCACATTGACTCTGCTCATTTGACTACCCGAAAGGTTGCTCAACGTACACCGCATCTGCACCAACCGGTCGCCAAGCGGATTCCACCTGGTGCCTTGGCTCTTGTTCCACCTCCGCTGGAAGGACCTTTCCGCCATCCGTTTGCGGATCCAATTCCCGCTGATTCTGCTGCCGCTGCTCCAGTGATGACTAGCAAGGCCAAACAGGTCTTGCAAAAACACCACAATCCTAGGTTGTCCCTCGACACAAATCTGGAGGGTCGACCCACCATGGACGATTCTCTCATCCAATTCAAGCACCATGAAGAAGATTCTGTAGCGCCTCTATCCATTTCCCGGCCTTCTTCGGGCGCATCGAATCGGATCAAAGTGCCTCTGCCTCGACGTTCCATGGACGCCATCTCTTTGCGATCTTTCCGTTCCGATTCGGTCGATTCAGCCGCTATCGACGTCAAGACTCTTGCCACCAAAGCGGTGAAAGAAGGAAGAGAAAGGAAAGGGTGGAAGGATGAAGTGAACAAGTTTGCAATGCAGAAATGCTTACAGCAACAACAACATGGTGAGAATCTAAGAAGATTCTCGGCTGCCTCTTTGACACCTCAATCTCTCGGTGTCGCCGCAGGGAGAGACAAGGCGCTTCAGAGGGTCAGAACCCAAGAAGGTATTCGCAGAGGTTCCTCTCCAAACCTCTACCCACCTTCGAGCCTGTCAGGCAGATCCACTCCCATACCGCGCACTCAATCACCTCTGCAAACGATCTACTGATGTGGCTACCCTTTCGATGACGAACATGATGATTTAATGATAATGCCCACGACTTTCATCGACATTCTGTAAAATTGCACCCCATTCTTGGCTCCTGCCCCCCTCTGATCATGAAATGGCTTTAAAGGTTAGGCAGCCTTTGTTGCTGGGATGATCCCTACTTGTGTCACCTGATACAACACCACCTCTGTGGTCCTGTGCGTTGATCCAGCGATGTGAGGTGTGAAATAATGTCATCTCGAGTTGGATGTGAGACGTCTTAAAAAATTCGACCAAAATCCAACGAGAAAAGAAGGCAGGAAATAATACGCGAAAACAACTTGACGTTCGCTGCTTCGATCTCACTCGCTAGTGCCGAGAACACATACTTAAAGCGTTCAGAGAAGGTCAGAAACAAGCTCAAGAGCACATCAAAACACAAAAAAAGGCATGAAAGAGGGCATATCAATTGCGAGTCCTAGACGAAGCTGATGCGAGGACAAAGAGCCACGCTGAAATCACAATCGTGGCTGGAACTGGAGGCTTTGTCCACCATCAACGACGATAGCAGTGCCGGTGCAGTGTGCGCCAGCTCGGGAAGCAAAGAACATGGCGACACCGCCGATATCTTCGGGAGAGCCGACACGTCCGGTGGGCTGGATACCTTCGAGCAAGTCCTTGTTCTCCTCGAGACCGTATGCGGTCATTCGAGACGGGAACACACCGGGGCAGATCGCATTGACCATGATGTACTTTTCTGCGAGTGAGTTGGCGAGAACCTTGGTGAGATGCAGGGAGGCTGCCTTGGAGGGTTGGTCTACGTGACAAGAAGATGGTCATGCCAAGGGTAACGGTCAGCCATTGTATATGACGCAATCAGTATGATTCGAGCTGGCCCGCATTTGTTTGCACTTTTGTACTTACAAGAATAGGTACCGTTTCCGGGGGCAGACAGACCGCCTTCAGCAAGGGGGCTGATAGCAGCAGTGGAAGCGATGTTGATGACGACCGCGGGATCGGTGTTAGTCTTGTCCTTCTCCAGAAGAGGGAGGAGAGCTACAGTCAAGTAGAATTGACTCTTGACGTTGAGGTCGAAGACTTTATCCCAGCCCTTCTGTTCCGGGAAATCGACCATGGGGGCACCCCAAGTCAAACCAGAATTGTTGACGAGGATATCCATCCTAGTTTCGTTCTTCTTGATCTGATCGCCCAACGCATCGCATCCAGCTTTGGATCCAACATCGGCCTGCAAAGCGATACACATTCCTTTTTTACCTTCGGGATCGTTGGGTGCCAACTTGGAGAGCTGGGCTGCGACTTTTTGCAAATCGGACAACTTTCGGGATGCAATGTATACCTTGGCACCGTTGCGGACATAGGTAGCTGCAATCATCTTGCCAATACCTGTACCACCTCCGGTGACCAAAGCGACCTTGCCATTGAGAGAGAATAGCCTCTGAGCACTAAGCTCAGGCATGACTTCGGGAGCTGCGTCTTTTGGCATCTTGTTTTTTTGACTTTGTGATGGAGGAAGAGGTGGCGTGAATCGAAGGACAGAGACTAGTATGGGAAGGAAATCTAGAAGAAGGGCGCTTGAGCAATAATAGACCTGTTCGCCTCCAAGCCAGTGGAGTGTCAGTTGCCCCACACAAACGCCTGGTCGTCTGGACCGGTTCCGGCTTCTCAGACTCGCAATTTGGTCCGGAGAAGTTCTGCCAAAACGTGAACGCATTTTTCGAGGCTGTAGTTGGACTTCGGCGCCGAGCACAGTGTTAGATTGTACGCGCCAGAAATCAAGATCAATCGGACGAAATCGAGAGTATATGCATCGAACTCGGCCAACTCACACTGGACAGCATCGGCGCCTGCACAGGCCAACCAACTCCACCTGTCGGACCTCAAACGCAAGAACTGACACAGGAGACACAAGGTAGCGACCAACACCACACACACACACACACAATTTGGCTGGTTTGATCTCCCCGTTTTGAGGGGGAAGCGAAGACGTCCACTTAACCCATCTTGCTCTTACACCATCACCACAATCATTATCGTTCTCATAGCAGCATGGCGAATATTCCCATTGCCGAGGATCTCAAAAGGGCGTTCCAGAGCGCCGACGAATCGGTGCGGGCCATCTTGGTTCAGAACGATGGCGGATTTCTCAAGCTTGTCGAATCAGCTCCACCTTCTTCACCGGATGTGAGCGACAAAGACGACTTTCTTCCTGTTCTGGCCAAGCTCTTCTCCAACGATCCACAGCGTAGCGGATATGCGCTCTACCGTTTGGACAGTCAATCGGCGGCAGGTGACTGGGAGTGGCTTTGTTGCTCTTACCAGCCGGACGGAGCCAAGATCAAGGAGAAGATGCAGTATGCTATCACGAGATCATCCCTCATGACCGGATTGACGGAGCGCAACTTCCTCGACACCATCTTTGGTGCAACCCCGAAGGATTTCCTCTGGCCTGCCAAGCTACGCAATAGTCGAAAGCATGATTACCAGAACCCCCAGCTCAAAACGGCTGGCTTGGCAGCCTCGGAAGCTGCTGGAACCGGTGTAGGTGGTGCTCGAAGGAATTTCGGGTCCGTGGGTAAGACGTTTGCGAAAGGAAGCAGCGAAGCTGAGGACTCAGGTCTATCCTCTACTTCGGACAGCGCTGGCGTGTCTGCGACCGGCGGATCTTCCAGTCCACCAGAGAGACCTTCGTTGCCGCCAGAATCAGAACAACCTGAAGTGGCAGCGATCCCCACGCCAAAGAGGTACAATTCGCATGAGTTTACTTCAGCATTCAAGAGTCCCTCTCCACCTGCTGAAGAACGGGCTGAAGAAGAGGCTTTCGCGTCTGGACAGGATGAGCCAGTAGGCATCGCATCGACTGGCCAGGCGACAGTCACGGCAAATGAAAAGCAATTCAACGCCGAATCTAAGGCACCAGAAGAGCCTTCGACCCCAGCTGTAGCTGGCGAGTCCGAAACAGGTCTGTCGCAACCGACGGTGCCCGCAGAGTCGACTCTGCAAAGCGTAGCTGAGGTGATCACATCGAACAACACACAAGTGCCAGAATCGGTACAGACCAAAGCGGAGCAGGAATTTGCCGAAACAAAAGCGCCACAGGAACCTCCAACGCCCGCTGGCAAGATTTCTGCCCTCTCGCAACCCACACTGCCAGCCTCGTTAGATCAAGCCAATCTGGACGACTCGGGAGAAGCGGCTGTTGGAGCTGAAGAAAAGAGCAGCGTCTCTATCGGAAGCGGCACTGGTGCGTCCAAGACGGGTCTGACTGAACGGGAAGAGGAGCTGGCAGAGCTGCGGAAGCTTCAGGCCACGGAGAGGGCAACTTCGAATGGCGGAGGCTTAGGCCCAGCTGGTGGACCTACGGTTGGGTTCAAGTGGGGAGATGGAGTTCAAGAAGCTATCCAAGGGCTCGGGTCCACCGCCTCGGGCACGTCCGAATGGAATCTGGTGGTGCTGCAGATCGATCTGAGGAGCGAGACGGTCGAATTGGAATCACCTCCCCGATTCGTGCTTCCGGCCGATCTGCCTTCGGCTCTGAGCGAAAACGATCCACGTATCGCGTTCTACCGATTGGATGATGCAGCCTACCGTACTTCGGGGGAGAGCGTAGTAGCTGCTCTGTACTGCTGTCCTGCATCGAGCGGAGTGAAAGCGCGTATGATCTACTCGTCCAACGTTCTGATCATCATCAACCACGTCAAGAGTTTCTCGGGCATGCGCGTGGTCAAGAAGCTCGAGGCGTCGGATCGAAACGATTTGACGCATTCCTACGTGGCAGGCGAAATCGAAGAGGTTTTGGCGCAAGAAAGGCACAAGTTCGCTGGTACAGGATTCGATTCGACAGAGAGAATACCCGAATCCATCACCAAAGTCGAACCCGCTGGCTTCTCCCGTCCCAAAAAGGCGAGCGTGGCGAGACGCTAGCTAGCGTGCACAACGAAAGCGTATTCTTCTCTTGAATCACTCGTTTCAATCCTGCAGTTTTGATGTATTTGAGTATCAGAAAGCCATAGATGTCTGAGACCTATTCACGCCTTGTCTCTGTGATCTGTGCTGATGGCTTCGCAGGAATTAAATCTAACAATCGACAAATATCGTCCTTAGATAGCGTGCCGGAAAGCTAAGCCGGAATCGTAGCGGCAGCTGAGCTTTCATATGAGCGGCCCGAGGACATTTCGGATGCGCGCGCTCGCTCAACATACTGTATTTTGGAAACAGATTCTCTGGCCCATCTGTCCAACTGCCAAAAATACCAAAGAAAAATGCAGGTTGAGCGATGTCTTCTACACTTTCCGCACTTCTGTACCGCCTACGCCTCTTGAGTCTAGAAAAGTCACGTACAACTTCATGCACAGTACCACTACCCTCCGGGTCTCGACTGCCGTCAAATTCTTATTTTGATCTGCAGCTGCCTCCCACAATCGAGCCTGTCAAACTCTCCATCACCCCACCTTCGTCTCATCTTGCCTTTGTTGTCGAGATAACAAGTCGAGATCGATCATGCCAATCTAGATTGTCACGCTTGAGCTGCAAGGGAGCTCCATCTCAACCTTGCACCATCTTATCTTGTCCCCTCTTCCAACGCGCTTCGTTTCATTCTATCATATACACCTGAAGCATCTCGTCTGGCAAAATGGTCCATCATCATCGACATCGGTCCATGAGGCTCAAGAAGCCTAAGCTTCCGCCTTCTTCATCTCGCTCCAATCGTGCTCGACAAGGCTCCGTGGCCACCATTCGCACAACGGGGTCTGCCTCTTCTACCAACAAGGACGTCGGAACCTCCGAACCGGCCGAAATTCTTGAAGCACGCCATCGAGCAGCAGAAGAGGCAAAGAAGCTGCAGAAGGCCAACCTCTTCCTCAACGCTGAGGTCAAAGGCGCCACCACTAGTCAAAGCTCGCTGCCTCTTCCTCTCTCGAGCGCTATCTCTGCCGGCGCCTCATCTACTGTCCCAGTTCGTCCTGGCAGCGTCACCAACGACTCGGGATCTTACCTCGCCAGACTAGCCTCCCAAGCCGCTGGTCATAATGACGACGCCGAGTCCGTCGATGATGTTCCGATCCGTCATTCACGAAGGGGTCCGCCAGGCGTAGTCAGAAGGATGGCAGAAAGACATCACAAGAAAGTGCAGAAAAGAGACAAACGTCGCAGGTTGGAACGTCTGAAACGCATCGCGGCCTTGGATCCGCTGCAAGAAGCTCAGCGAGAGCACGGCCAAGCTAAAGAAACCAAGTTCATGGCTTTGATCCGCAAATACGGCTCAAGGGCTCAGGAGGAGGCCCGCAGAGCAAAGGCTGCCGACACATCCACCATCGCTGAGGGAGAAGACGGAGAAACCACAATGGCGAACTCCTCCAACGATAGTAGTCCTTCCGACGAGCAGAGTGCATATCTGGTGGACACATTGGACATTGTGGATCCTGGTGTCAGTGCTGCTGGTCATCTTTCCAACATCGGTAATTCGCTGATGTTTCCTTCCATTCCTGGCTTGTACGATCGTCGGCCGGTCATTGATCTGCCGTCGCAAGAGGTGGATCCGAATGCTACAAAGCAAGAAACTCAACTGCAGCTAGAATCTGGCCGCCTCCCTGCTTCTTCTATTGGTGCGTCACGACCCTTGGACGATGACGATCTTCATCTGGACGCCTATGTGCACGAATTGTTAACCAAAAGACAACAGTTCAAGCGTGCCATGCAAGGAGTCTGGGCTTTCCTCAAAACCCCGATCGGCGTCATAGCTGGGATTTATGGATTCTTGGTCGTTTTCGGTGGTGCAGCGTTGGTGCTCTTCCTTATCGGAGCCATTGATGGCGGTAAGAACAAAGACTTTTGGGTCGAAGTCTTCTCCCAATTCGAGAACGGTCTCTTTACCATCCCTGGTGTCGGACTTATCCCGTGGAGAGTTAGAGACACGTACAGGATGGCCTGGATCGCCTATTATCAACACTTGACCTGGAGACTCAGAAAGAAACAAGGCTTGCCTGCTCTCACCGACAAGAATGATATTCCATCCGTGCCGTGGCCAAAAACGATTGGAGGGAAGGAAGTGAAAACGGATGCCACGGCTAAATCGAGGAAGTCGATGTCGAGGGACAAATCTGACGCCGCATCTGAGATCGAGCTTCAGGAGAAGGCGAAGAGCAGTCTCAAAGACACACCAAATAACGAATATCCATCTCTTGGAGCGTTATCCAACCAGGCCTCCGGCTCAAGCAGAGGTGATGCATCTTCGTCGTCGTCTTCATCCTTTGTGGATATCGAAGACGAGAAGGACGAGCTGCCAGCTCCCGTAGCCGACCAGGTGTTGACCCCACAACAAGCCGCGAGGCTGAATCGACTTCAAATCCTGTTCGCCGAGTCCCAATCATGGTATCGACCCCACGAGACGTCCACGCATCATGCGTTCTCCATCTCGTTCGCGCTTTCCATCACGGTCATGAACGACATGAACTCGCTCTTCCAATGCTTACTCTGTGGGTACATGTGGGGTTACGCAACACACTATCACGACAGACCCGCCTGGTCGACGGGAACTTTCATGCCCGTCTCTTTCCTCGCAGGTATTGGAGCTGCCATCTTGATTTGGAGAGGTGGTGAGCGATCCAAGAAGAAGAGAGAGGTCGAGGAGAGGCTACTCGAGGCGTTCGCCAAAGATATCGACGAACAAGTCCAAGAGACAAGGAGACAACTCAACGAACAGAGGCAACAACCACAGCTTCTATCTATGAATCCGGATCTAGCTACCGTTCCGGAGAATGATCCAGCTTTAGATACTCAACTTCGACAAGAGAAGCATCCATTAGATCTGGATACTCTGGCCAACGAAGTAGCTGCCGAATCGCGCAGAAGCCTTCCTCCGTCCCAATAATATTGCTTTGGTCTTTCACCGTTAGAACACATGTAATAGTAGAGTAGCATGCCGCTTCGGGGCAATCATCCATTTGTGCAGCAAATCAATGCGGTCCATTGCAGCTGTTTGATCGTATGGTTCTACTACCGTGCATGAGAAGTATCGTAACGAGCGTTGCCTGAAAAGCATGTGGGACGAGCCATGATGTGAGGTGAGAACAGATCTAACAATGCGCGTCCCATGTGATCTTCATGCGGTTGTTGCATCTTTTGGTTCGTGGGTCACACGGCCAAGTAACTGATCGAATTCACACAAAATCAGGCAACTCGTTTGACTTGGACATGGAAAAGCCACTGTGCCGATCGGCCCGACCGAAATTGAAGATCGCTTCCTTTTGCCGATACCGCACTGTGGTCCTCCGTCGCTGCTGAGCCCTAAGCGCCACGATTCCTTGAGAGGCAACTTGCGGAAATCGAGATCTCATTCATTAAATTGTCTCGCTGCGGACGGCCGAGGGTGGGCGGATGGGCGGTTGCCGGGTCCGTGTCTAAGTCCCTCGACAACGCGTTAAGTGGCTATGCTGCGAGATGCCGTCACTTTGGTAAATTTGACCAGACGTTGTGACCTCGCATCCTTGACTTACGATGTGACCGTTCAACCACATGGCGTAGCGGTATGGCCCTTTCACAGCCACCCCACACAGACATCTGCATACCACACAATGGCCGATCCATTTTGATTCTGGTTTGCCGCATGTATTCTACGCCCTGGGCTCTCTTCGAACGTTGAGACTAGGACCGGCACTCTTTCAAGGGTTCACCTCATTTCGGCACTTATTTGTCACATGGAAGCTCGTCTGTGCGTGCCGACTCTGTCTCGCTCGGTCCGACCTCATTTGGCACTCTTGGTCATCTGGATGCGTTTCTTACCGTACGCAGTGGTGGGATCGGAACCTTTCCTTTTTGCTGATCAGGACCGACACTCCGTCAACAGATCGGGAGGTTCGCCGGCCACCATGAACCTTGGCTCCAAGAGTCCGACTTAGGACCGCGGTTCTGTAGTACAGATCCGCGGTCCTAAATCGGCATCACCAGCGTTGCACGGGACGGTAACGGCGAAGTCGGAATGCTCTCGACTGCGAAAACCAAAGGTGGCAAGAACAAATAGGAATTTTGTTCTCAGACTGAATCATCGAAATCAAATATCATGCTCGAATCGCTTCAAGACATCCGTCAATCCGTTGAGAAGGCTCACAAACTCCGAACACCAATTTGAATACATTCGCCCTAGCAACTCTACGCCCGAAGTGGCGGAGTTGAACGAGGCTGAGAACTTCACGATTTTCACAATTTCTTCGCGATGCTGAAACTGGATGGATATCCGCCATCGTCAGAAACAGGTTGAATTGGCAGTAACATTACACTTCCGTAGCAAGCTTGCCTGTCATTCGAAGGGTAGGTAGGCCGGATGAAGCGATGGAAAGGGTCTGGGTCTCACCCAAGCACCCTTGTTTTCATTCTCAGTGTCATCTGCCGTGATGCGGTGGGCTGCGCAGCTATTTTTGCGTAATACGGAACGGTAAGCAATCGGCAGCACAAGGTGAGAGGTACAGGCGTAACGGTGGTACAAGAGTTGCAAATCGGTGATTCGAACGGCAAAGGCGCCGGCCACAAGGGTCTGGCACCGTTCAGGAAGAAGAAAATCAAGAGATCGAGGGCAAAAAATAAATCGAAACCGGAAAGGATCGTTGAAATATTACCATATGTGGCTCTCTGCCTACTCGGCTAGTGGGACATGGGCGAAAGGCGGAAGGAATCCTTGGAACTCCACACCTCCCGCCGCCCAAATCAGAATCAGAAGCACAAGCAAAACCAGAGAATTCCTGCCTGCCTGATGTGCTTATGTGCTTGTGTGCTGATGTGCCTGCCTCGTTTGCCCATCCATGCTTGGGCGAGCCGGCAAAGTGTGACCCTGCGCCAAGAATCAGATCCGTAAGAAGAAGCAGCCAAGCGACTCTCGACAAGCCTCGCCTTGCTTGGCTGGGATTACAGTTCTATCCAATTCACTGTCGTCATTCCTAACCTTCCCTGCACTGCTTGTAACGGCATCCCAAACCACACCCTCAAACCCAATCAAGGCCACACTCACTGCGATCCATCATCAGTGTTACAGAACGCAACGGGACACAGGGCCGAACCAAATCTCTCCAGTGCTTCCACAAGGATCCCAGTCATCCACATAAGCATCATCATCGACATCATTATTACCTCCAGCTTCAGCCTTATTTTCAGCTCTTTCATCATCATCATCATCATCGTTGCTTCTTGCCTCGACCCAAGAAAAGAAAAGAGGTGGACCCTTGCCGATATCCCGTCACCTTTCGTCACCTCGTGGTCCATCCCGGCCTCACTGCCTTACGCTAGCTGATCAAGAAGTCGGCTCAGCTTTCTTTCGCTTCAGCCTCGCTCTGCCGATCTCGGAACTTCCGTCCAGCTATGCTCCCCTTGCCTTCACTGTCCTGATCTTCCTCCCCTTTATATTAGGTCCTCCTACATCCGCCTGTTCATACCCGCCCCGCTCTCTGTACATCGACACATACTCACCTTGCATAGACCCCCCTCTCCGCCACCTTCATCCATCTCGAGAATGAAGTTCTCTTCATCTACGGTTGCGGTGTCCAGTCTCTTGCTGGCATCGGCAACCGCCTCTTTGGCAGCACCTGCACCATCTTCTCAGAAGAGATCCTCTGACTCGTCGTCCTCTGTTCATGTTCCAATACGGAAACGCGAGCTTCAGCAACGATCAGGATCGGATCTGCTAGACTGGGCCAATGCTCAGAAGGCTCACTTGCAGAACAAGTATCATCTCAACGACGAATCTTCCAACGTTCAGAAGCGTCAGACTGCTGGCGGCACATACGATTCATTGACCAACATCCAGTATGATAGCTTGTGGGTGGCTGAAGTTACCGGAGGCACGCCGTCTCGCTCTTACGAGGTCGTCTTGGATACCGGTTCATCCGACTTCTGGCTCACTTCAACCTCCTACAACCCTTCATCCTCTTCGTCCTTTCGAAATGACTCGGAAACTTTCTCCATCACCTACGGTTCGGGTCAGGTAGCTGGATACTCTGCGCAGGATGACTTCACCCTCGCTGGAACAACCGTCAACAATCTTCGATTCGCAGTAGCCACATCTGTATCCTCCGACCTCGTCTCCGCCGGGATGGATGGAATCATGGGCATGGGTTTCCCAGCTTTGGCGAATTCAGGAGACTCTCCTTTCTGGTCGGCTGCCAACGTCAACACTTTCGCTTTTTACCTCAACCGAGCTTCCCAAACCACAGCCAACACAGAACAGCCTGGAGGTATTTTCACGTTTGGTGGATACAACTCGAGTCTGTACCAGGGTGACATTTCGTACAACAGCGTTATTGAACAGCTGTACTGGATGATCAGGCTCGGCGGAGCCAGCGCTTCTGGATCTTCGGTCAACTTGAACGGACTGACTCGAGCAGCCATCGACACAGGTACAACTTTGATCGGGGGACCTGACTCGGTTGTTCAATCCCTCTATGCCGAGATCCCCGGGTCTCAGAGTCAGGGAAACGGATACTATTCTTACCCCTGTTCATCCACCATCAACGCCACTCTTACTTTTGGCAATCAGCAGTACACGATTGCCGACAGTGACTTCTCCGCTGGAACCCTAGACCGTGCAGGTACGACGTGTCTAGGTGCCTTCTTTGGACTTGGAACCAGCTCCCAGACGTCGCTGCAGTGGATCGTGGGAGACGCTTTCCTAAAGAACGTTTACACCATC
Organism: Ustanciosporium gigantosporum; assembly: GCA_928724795.1. Classification (NCBI taxonomy): domain Eukaryota; kingdom Fungi; phylum Basidiomycota; class Ustilaginomycetes; order Ustilaginales; family Cintractiaceae; genus Ustanciosporium; species Ustanciosporium gigantosporum. Next base: position 1,660,389 of record CAKMXM010000002.1, read on the forward strand.
TTCACCACCTCCGGTTCAGCAAGAGTTGGATTCGCACCCCTCGCTTCTGGCCTCAACTCGGGCACCACTGCTAGGACTGTCTCAAGCACTGTGGCGGGCAACTCCAGTCCAGCCGGTAAGACACACCTTTTGGACACAAGCATGCTGAGTCTTGCTGCAGCTGCTTTGTCTGCAACCGTTTTGGCGGCACTTCTTTAAATTGCATCTATACACGTACACCCACCGTACCACTTCTACAGATTGCAGCGCCCGCCTGGACCAGCACGTCTCTTGCATACCTTCTCTCGTTAGCTCTCGCCTTCATTCTGTATTATTACATTCACTCCAACAACAACAAGCCGTTTTTAATGTATCCATAACATTGTTCCACATATAACTTGATTCGTCTGCTCCTCTTAAGCCATGATGTGGAGTGTGGCTTGTAATCTTAGCAAGGATGACAGTGACCAATGGAAGCGTCTCAGCCGAGTAGATTGGATAGCTAGCTTCGGTGTTAGCTGTTTCGATGAGCCTCTCCTGTTGATCCTTGCGCTGGCAGAGTGATGCTGAGATCGGAATGGGCCGAGTGAGCCGCATCAGCGTGCGCTTCGGAATTGGTGCGACGGCGGCTCTTTGAATGTTCTAGACAGTGCTAGTCTGGGCATTATCTGTCCTGTTACCCTTGTCTTGAAGCTGTATTCTAGGGAGAACCTGTTCTGTTCTGTATGCGTACCGGGTCCTCACTTGAAAGTTTGGGCATTGGAGCGAGGTTCGAAGGAATGTGCCCTAGTCTTGAACGTATCTCCTCCGCATGGTCCTGTACTTTTTGAGAGAGTAAAGCGTCTCCGTTTCTAAGCGCCACCGCGTCCATACCAAAGCACCATTCGTCCGTACATCAAACGCGCCAAAGGTCAGCCATTTTCCCCACCCTGCGCAACTACGATATTTGAGAGAGACATTGTTGGCGCTCCCGTTGGGCGTCACTTACCTTTTTTAATAAATTCAGCGAGATCAAGTTTAGCCTTAATTTCTTTTTCGTCTGTCAATTGGGCATTTCGGGCAAACATGGAGCGAAGTTTTCCCAAGAAATTGTAGTTCGGGTCTGGGTAGTCTCTTCCAAGTCTATGGAGCTGCGATGTAGCCGTAGCGCCGATGAAGTTTGAATCCAAGAAGGTTAGAACAAAAGTTCTTGTCAGAGCGGTAGTACAGTAGTCTAGAAGACAGTGAGGCGGAAAGAACCTACCTCTTTATAGAGCCCAATCGCTCGCGCTCGTAGTGGGTGGCCCAGTGGCGGCATCGCGATGGATCTGCAGCTGTACCTGTAGCGATAAGTCGGACTGAGATGGTGTTGGCAAACAAGGTGAGGACCCAAGTGAGAAGAGCCAAGCTTTGTCACCCCGCACAACTCAAGTCAAGGGAAGGGGCAGAAATGCTCGGAATTCGGACATCTTTTTCTCACTTCTTCCTCCACACCGCCGAAAATTTGAGCTTTCCGAAACGAAACGCCTAGGTTCGCTGCTTTCTTCTTGTTTCATGTTGCCGATTCTAACCCCCCCATCTTCTATCTCTTTTCCGCAGCATCACTTTCGACGATCCAAAAGGCGACCGTGGCTACAAAGGATACTGGGATCATCGCCCTGACATCACATCACATCACATCATATCATATCACAACGCCATACTTGTAATGGAAAAGTAGTGACTCTTCGTGCGATCAGCTAGATAGATAGCCATGCAAAGATACCAACAGCCCACAGAAGTGGACGAAGCTACACCCGATGAGGCGGCCACAGCGTTGCGCAAATCGAGGCAATTTTTAACGCAACGACTTCTCCCAGACTTGGAACAAGCTACCCAGCACCACAGAAGTTTGGAATTCCAGATCGAAGAGTATCGTAAACTGCGCGACACATTGCGAAGCCTGGACACCGACACCCCCTCTTCACAACCTTCCATCTCAAATTCACCATCAGCATCAAAAGTATCTACATCGAACCCAAGTTCAAGTTCAAGTTCTACTTTGGCAGATGTCGGGGGAGGCGTAGCAATAACCACCCAACTAATCCGCGAAGAACTACCAATCATATCTCTCGGTCTGGCCAATTTCTACGCCCAACTAACGAATAGAGAAGCAAGAGCCTTTATCACCCAAAAACTCGTTTTGTTGGAAAAAAAGAAAGATCTAGCAATAGATAAAATTGCCAAAATCGAAGCTCATATACATTTAACGTCAACAAGTATTACTCAGTTGGATAACCTTCATCGTGGGGGGACTATCATCGACGATTTGTAGAAGTATTGGCTAGGGTATTGATGTGCATAGGCACTCGTTAATCAGAAATCAGACGCTGATGTGGATTGCAGCATCGCTTTCCAGTAACGTTGTACATTGACTGTGATCGTTGTTGTGCGGAAACCCTCTCCGACATGAAGTTCTTCCAAGAACGGGCGAAGTTGACCTGCACTGCCCTCCCGAGTCAACATCGTTGCTCATACAGCAACTTTACGAATCATGAAGACGTAGACGTGGTACCCAATCTCGATTTTCCGCATCTTGTTGTTTCGTTTTGCATCCAACAGACCTTGTTGTTTGACTTTTTCGTCCTCGAGTTTGTTGAGCAGCACCTCGTTTGGATCGTTCTCCTCTTCGTCCTTGTCTTGGCTTTCGTGCTCTTTGTCGTTGGAAAGCATTTTGACAGACTCCATTCGAAGCACTGCACCTTTTCTTTTCTTTTGGCAAAGAGTTTCGAATACCGCCAACGCCCGGGTCAAGGTTCTGTGTTCGGCAGTGACGGCGACAATATACCCACCAGTCCTGAGAACAGGGAACCAGCTTTCCAAGAAAAGACTGTAGAGTTTGGACAGGGACTGAGCAGCTTTTTCGCGCTTACCCCAGGGTAAATCTGTGATGATTGCATCCATGCTTGCTCGTCCACCAACAAACTCCTCTAACTTGCCGGGATGCGTCCCATCAATTGCTGCAAGATGCACACGAACTGCCCCCGAATCGGGGCTGAACCCGGCTAATGCAGAGATCGCTTGCGCTCTTTCGACAATCTCCCCTTCCAGATCGCATCCAAAGATCTCTCCCTTCAACCCTTTCGATTCCATCATGGAGGCTGTCTCGAAAACTAACGAACCGTGTCCGCAACAAGGTTCCAGTATCCTAATCGGTTCTACGTCGACGTTGGAAATGGGGGTCTCAACACCGTCCTTTCCTTTTCTATGTGTGGGTAGAGGAAGAGCTAAAGCCAACGAAGCGGCACGGTACTCGGCCATCGCTGTTCCTCCCACAAGTAACGCGTTTCGGCCCGTGGGGCGTCGAACATGCTGCGTAAAAGGTGCCGGTAAACGCAGCATGAACGCAATCTGTCCCTGCGTTTTGAGATTTGGGTCGTCTGTTGCAGCCAACTCCTTCTCGAACTCATCGCCGATACCGAACCCGGGGAAAAACTTGAGTGTGACGTCCAGTAATGGCTGTTCCAGATCGACACGCCATTTCGGAGGGATTGAGTAATCGGTGTTCTCGTCGTCCGGGCCATTGAGCCATCTCCAAGCTAGTTCACCCACATAGCGTTCCATAGACTGAGATGTCAAACTGGGTAGGTTGTACGTACTTCGATCCACCGTTGCTCGATAGCTCAATTGGTCGGTGCGCAAAGCTGAACCTGTTGACGCCTCCATGATTCGAATCCATCCTGATAATGCCGCATCCAGCTGAGATGTCGAAGAGTCCCATACCCGCTCGAGAAGCTGCAGAAGCCTTTCTTCGGACGGGAATACCTGGTCGCCTTCGACATCCGCGTCGCTCCTCGATGTTTCCTCGCCATTCGCACATGTGTTTGTTGCTTCGACATCCGAGGCAGATGTGTCTACGGCTGGGGAATCCTGTGACGCTGTCTCATCGACGCCATCTCTGTGAGCTCGACCTTCTGCCTCGGCACCTTCGGTCTTCTGATCGTTCTCGTCGGCTCGCAAGACAGCAGGCATTTGGATAGCTCTATTGATATTCTTTTCTCCAGCGTCCTTCTTGGGCTTGACCTTGCCTCTAGCGATGGCTTTTCGCAGGTCTCTAGCCTTCCATCTTGCTCTTCTGCTGGATCCACCTTCCAGTTTCTCCTTCTTCAGTTGTCTTGCAAGATCCAAAGGGAACTCTTGCAACGCGGTCAACAGATAGGCTTCTTTGGTGGTGCCCAACTGAGCCTCGAAATAGGCTCTCAGTGCGATGCTGGACAAGTACGAATCTTTGACCAATACATGCCCGGAATGGATGCTCGTCGTGATGGGTGAAGAAAGAGAAGGAAAGCCTTGGGTTTCTTGGGTTTGTGGGGGAAGTCGAACGGCGATATTCTGCGCCACTTCTCGTTGTCCGAAATCTTCGAAGCCACCAAAAACGTGAAACACCACCGGGACTTGAAGTGTCGCTGTTTCGGTCGCTTTTTGGATAGCTTGCTTGAGCTCGTCTTGACCTTCTAAGGAAGAGGAGGGGGAGAATGTTGCGAGCGGCGGGTAATCGACGAGTTGACGAACGCGAGTGATTTGCAAACCTCGATCCTGTTCAGCGTATCTCTCTGGATTCGCCAGCCTAGCCGCTTTTTCTTCGATATCGCTGGTAATCAAGGACGACATGGGCGTGCTGGAGACTTGTGAATCAGGTTTGTGGGCCACTGAGAGGTCGCGCGGTAATGTGGCTTCAGAGGAAGGTGATGATTGTCCCGGTTGGATGGACCTCCAATCTTCTCTAGCCCACCAAGGCAGAGAGTCCTCAAACGTCCATTCATCGGTCCAATACTTGATCGCGTGCAGATAGATGTAGAGCTCCTCGGGCTTGGGGTCCGGAAGGAGGGGGATCTTGCATTCGGGGCAAAAATCGGAAGATTGTTCGCGGACTCTTTTCTGCCAAGCTGTTTCTATGTCTTTGGGTCGATTCAAGCCTTTGGAGGGCAACTCTCCGTTTTCCTCCTCCAATTTCTTGAGCGCTCGCTTGAGCAACTCGTCCGAAGGTCGACTACTTCTACCGTTGGGACCGGGGACATGAACTTCCTCCAACCCTTCCTGTTGGTTAATCTCCTTGAACAAAACTTCGTCTTTCCACCTTGCCCAATCCTCCTGTCCATCTTGGTCTCCTTTGATCGCATCCACAATCCTCTCGACTTCCTTTTGTCCTATTTCCCCACCCACTTTCTTCCATTGATCGGGAATCACTTGAGCAAAGCTAGCTGTATCCACTTTGCTCCAAATATCGTGTCCGTAGATGGGATCGTTACTGATCGGGTGACCGAGGTACTGAACATGAACTCGGATCTGGTGTGTACGTCCTGTGATGGGTCGGCAAAATACTACGCTCGTGTCGGTTTCGGCGTCGTAGGATAACCGAACAAAGATGGTTTCGCAGTATTTGCCCTTAGGGTGGACAATGTTGACTCCACTCTGTCGATCTATAGTGAGGATGGGCTCTTTACATACCACTTCACCTTCCGGAAACTTGCCCCTCACTCGACATACATATGCCTTGTTGACTAACCCAGAAGCAAATTGAGCACCTAGCTTGGAAGCAGTCTCCTTCTTTGTTGAGCAGACCATGACACCGCTTGTCAAACGGTCTAAGCGGTTGGTAGTGTACACCATATCAATCCCATGTTCAGTCTTGAGCAACCCAGTGAGAGTATGTCTGAGGTATCTCCCCGCAGCATGAACAGGGATGCTTCCTGGTTTGACGATAACCAGCATACCCTTTTCGTCGTCTCTGTGTAAAATCTTTATGGGTTCATCTGTAACCGGTGGTTCGTGTCTATGTACACTGTTCTGGATCTGATCTCCATCGCCGATAACCTGATGCAGGTGAGCCTTCTTGCCATTGACTCGACAAATACCTTTATGAATCGCCCAAACGTAGTATTCTTTCGTGCGGTCACGAAACTCGGTGGTCATAATCTCGATCAGTTCCCGACCAAACCATCGTTGCTTGGAGAAGGTTTGGAATTCGTACCAGTAGGGTGTAGTCTTTCGAAGTCCACCTCCTGTACTGCTCCCCTCCCCAGCATTGTCTTGATTCATCGCTGAGCTTGCCTTCAGCCTCTATCGTTGACTGAATTGAGTCCTGAGCGAGTTGTTCGTTGATGGTTTCGAGTCCTGGTCATGCGAGGTTGGTCAGGAGTTCCATTTCTCCACCCAAAGAAAAAGTCCAAGCCAGGACAAAAATTCTTCGCGTGGATCGACTGGAAAAATGTTCCGAATTCCGTCAACCATGCCACCTCACAATCAATGGTCCGAAGTGGGCACGCTTTATCTTGCTTTGCTCAAAGAGAGAGGGACGAAACGATCTGATTGCGAACAAAGGAGCTAGAAATACAGTAGAATAGACGATGCAGTGCTAAGGAGAAAGACGAGTATGGAAATCTGGGAACGAGGAAGTGAAGGGTAAAGTAGTCTACGTGGTGGTTATTCTACTACTTGTCGTCTTTCTTAACAGACAACCCAGCTTGGGCGGCAGCTTCTTCAGCCAAGGCTCTTTGTTGAGGTGGGGCCGACTGAGCCTGATTAGGATCATAAGCTTCCTGCGTAGCCTGCATAAGTTCGTGGATCTGGTAGATCTGTTCATCCGACATTTTTTCGAGCAGTTGGGCATCCAACCGTTGACCACGGAATCCACCCGGTTGACCCTGCGACACTTCCAACTGGTCCAGGTACATCTTCCAAGAGCTCAAAAACCCGATGATTTGCAACGGATTGTCGATCGAGCGATGTCGTCGGAACTCGTCTTTGATGTAGTTGTCGCCAACGGCACGCATGTCTGCGTCGAGTTTCCTGTGCGCTCGCAACAAGCGCCGATAGAGCTTTATGGGTGGTAGAATGGTCGCTGTGGCTCGTTGCACCGCTGATCGCTCCGAACCTGGTGGGATGGGTTGATTGGAGGCACGCGCCAGCCACCTCATCGAAGATCGGAACAAAAGCGACTGTGTAGGACGGATCATGTTGTAGAATGATTTGCCTGTTACGTTGCATTGAGATTCATTCAAACCGAAGAAACTTGCTATCAGTAAAACCACTCTTGCTTGGCAGGAAGTATCAAGCTAAGTGGCAAAGCTGTAGTGGTACGACGGCTCGGACAGTCAAAGTTGCGGCATCGACCAAGTGTGAGAACGATATCGCCTCGGAAGGGAGACATCATCCTCGTTACAACAAGGGCTCGGCGAAGAGGTGCCAGATATGTTGAGCGCATTATAATACCTTGCGCGTTCACTCATTGCCGAAATACGGTTACCACTACAGCTCTGCAATGCGGTTGAAGGAAACTTACCTGTTCGCCCAGGGAGGGTTCACATGATGCGTATGGGGTGAAGGAAGGGAAAGACGAGGAAAAGAAGAACATCGTTTGAATCCTTCCTTGTCCGAGTCTTGCGGCGAAAACCGTCTTACTTGATGATGATTTTCTCTTTTTCGCTGCGGTGCTGAAATTTGACCTAACAGAGTCATTTATCGCCGATAGCATCCCCCTTTGCCCCGATCTACCCCCGGCCAACGCGATTAGGGTGGGCAATCAGCTTGCCCAAATGATTATTGATGCAAGTGTGCATGCATACATGCAAGGCGATCCCCATCAAAGACCACGTTCACGCCCCACGCCCTCTGTTCTTCCACAATGCGCATCACGTTGCGTTCGTCAAAAACTTTAAGCTTCTTGCTCCTACTTGCTTGATCCTTCTGTGAGCTTGGCCAAGGCTCGAGCTAGAGTCAGAGTCATGCGCCATACAGTATGAATGTCCCGGAAGATAGCTCACCAGTATGCCTCCTTCCACTACAACCACCACCCCAAGAGCTCGCCTGCTTAGAGCCAGCCGTTCGAGATGCCGATCCTACCACCTTCTGGAGCGATCAGCAGCCTTGCGTTTGCGAATACGTCCCTGAGCCACAGCATCCTACCACCCGAGATATTTCACAATCTTGGTCAGTATTCTCCTTGGTTTCCCGCCGCTAACACCAACAACAATTCGTCCAATACCGAACTACCTGATGGCTGCGTCGTAACTTTTGTCAGTCAGCTCGAGCGGCATGGATCACGTTACCCAACCAATGGAGCCTACAGAGAACTACGAAAGACGTTGCGTCAAATAGCAAAACACCTCAAGCGTGTTCCGGATTCAGATCCTGCCCCTCCATCTCACCACTACGCTGTCAAGTCCAGAGAAACTTCCGAAGACGACGATGATCGTGAAGATGACGATGGCGACGCCCTGGATCCTTCCCTCCGATGGCTTCGCGAGTGGGTTCAAACCAAGAAATCGGAAGACGGAGGAATGCGCAACCGCTTAGGCAACTCAGAGCTGACGCCGTACGGTCAATATGAAGCTTTCATGTCTGGGAGACGCTTCTCGGAACAGTACGCTCACCTCTTTGACACGGCAGACGAGGTCGAGGTCAACTATGACTTTCAAAGCTCATCGTCCAAGAGAAGCTGGCTCGGCAACACCTCCTGTCAACAGACGCTTCCGGTGGGGAAGCTGGGTCATCCGACTGGATCGTTCTGGATCTTGGATCGAGTTCGCGAGTATCTCTGCAAAGCGTTTGTCGCACCTTCTGCTGACGACGTGTCAATTGAACCGCCTCGTCGACGACCCTTCGTTCGAGCATCTGGAGCCGATCGAGTGGTCGCATCATCGCGATTCTGGATGCAAGGCTTCGCTTTGCCGCGCCGACCGTTCCATCATGCATCACCCGAATCGGCGCCGTGGCCTCCGAAAGGAATGCCATCGATAGTCCACGCGGAGAAGAAGGGCAAGAAGCCACATCGTCCGATCCGGGGTCTTCCATACCCAGACGTGGTGATCTCGGAAGCTCGAAAAGCCGATAAACTTGGTCAAGGAGTGTCCAATAATACATTGGACGTCTACACATGCTCAACATTCGAACGGACACAACGCGACAACGCACGAAGCGAATCTTCCCGACGAGTCAACGACTTTGCCAAAAAAGCTACCAAAGAAATCTCCAAAAGGTTGGCTCGACAATTAGGTGCCCGCAAAGGAGGTGGGAAAGATCGACGCGGACAAAGACTTCACTTAGAACCACGACAAGTCCTCCAACTCTTCAGTCTTTGTGCGTTCGATACCGTCGCAAGACTCGATCCTTATGGGCTAATCCTCGATGATTTGTCGCGGAACAAAGACGCAGTATCCCCATTCTGCAGTCTTTTCCAACCTCACGAGTTCAGTACCGTATACGAGATTTCCGCCGACATAGAAAAATCCTTTGGATTTGGCCCACACCAACCACTACACAAAAGTTTAGCTACTCCATGGCTAAGAGAACTACTTGCTAGGATGCAGGATCGACAACCTGTCGTCACACCTCCGACGTCTATTAACACCACCCTTGATTCCAATCCCAAGACTTTTCCTTTGCCTGGGTTCAACGCGGAACAAGGACAGGAGGGTCCAAAGGCCTTTGTCGACTTTACACACGATAACCAACTAGCTCCCATCATCGCTTCTCTCAACCTCTGGAACCCTGACCATCATGCTTGGAAAACGTCAAAAACTACTCCTTTTTCGGGTAGAATCACTGTCGAAAAGATCAGGTGTGATGCAGAAACCCGGCACGATAAGGAAGAGGAACAACAACAACAACAAGAAATGGTGCGAATCTTGGTAAACGGAGACCTCGCTTCCATTGACCAAGGTTCTTGGTGTCCTGTCTCAAGCACCACAGAGACCCAAACTCCAGTTCATCAACACCTCTGTCCCCTCTCAACATTCTTGTCTCAGCTCGAGTGGGTTGATCAACCGGACGAATGGGAAAAGTGTTATCAATGAAAAGGTTGCATTCGAGTAGTCTACATCACCAAAAGGAAATCGAGTTGGGGCCGCATGTGGGGTATTAGAAGGAAGATGCTTGCGAGCGAGGGCTATGACACTTTGGTAGTCGGCATTTTACGAAGAAACAACGCCTCCGGTTCGCAATTTAGGAACGTAGTATCTGTTCCTAAACTCCAAAGGATCTTGATCGGCTTTGTAAACCCCTCTTTTGTCTTTATTCTTTCCCAATTCACCCATCTTTTGTTCCAATTCCCTTAGACCTTGGTCATCGACATCATTTTGGGGGGAAATCTTCTCCATGGTAATCAACCATCGTCCCCATCGACCAAAATCTTGTAATGAATAGTGCAACATTCGCATCCTACCTTCCCCTGCTTTCCGCTTGTGTACTGGCAAGTCGATACTAACGCTTCGTTCTAGCGCTGCGCTGTTCTTGTTGTATCCGCTTGGTTGGTCGGTATCACCTTGCCCATTCTCGTCTTCTTCTTCGGGATCGATCATGGAAGGTAACCAAAACACCAAGCGTCCACCCTCAGGCAACAAGCTATATGCATAGTCCATCAAGTCATTCACCAGATCTTCCAAGTGGTAGGGTCGGGTTGGGGGAATGTAGTCGGATCGCTCGTGTGACCAGCACCCTTGACCCGGAGCTATGCCATCAGGCATCCAGTAAGGTTCATCTCGTTGTTTCTCCGGATCTCGCTTGCCCAGTCTCTTGGCTCCAGCTCGTACGCCGTACGGAGGATCAGCTACGATGCCGTCCACAATGCCGAAGTGTCTGGTAGCTTGTTGAATGGATGCTGCTGCTTTTGGTTCGACAGAAGGGTCCAACAGATCCTTCCTCCACGGATTCTGTGTCATGTCAAACACTACCGAGTCCAGGATCTTATCCTGTACGCCGTACTGTGTTGCACTTCTGACGATGCCTGTCTTTCTACTGTTGTCGGCAATATTCTCCTTTCCTCTCATCGGTCGACCATCAATATCGCTTCCGAAAGCCATGGCGCCGAACACAGCGCTAGCGTAAAGCATCGATCCTGTCCCCGCAAAAGGATCATAGATGAGTTTACCGGGTCCAGCTAAAGCCATACTTGCCATCAGTAAACTCATCTCGGATTCCATGGACGTGTTGCCAATATAAACTCGTTTCTTGAGATTCAGTTTCTCGATCAGATCTCTAGCCAAACCTATCTGACCTTCTTGAGTCGGATCGCTGGATTTTCGAGTCGATGAGGCTGGTGGAACCTTGTCCGAGAAAAGTGGACCTGCTTTGACATCGATTCGACGTCCAACAAAGATCTGAACAAGTCGAGGATCCTTATCTCCCAATTCTTCTCTGCCTTCCACACCGACATCTGCAGCAGTGGTAGATTCCTCCTTCGCTGGTGCTGCTGCTCCCGGGTAGTTGTTCAAAGAATCTCGAAGGTGGGTGGGCCAAAGTTCTTGCGGGATGAACTCTTCCATGACACCCCATCTCATGTGTGGGTTCTTGAGTTGGATTCGACCCCTGAAGTCCATGTAGGCGAAACTTTGGATGATGTCAACTTTACGTTTTTCACTGATAGTGTAACTGAAGGAAAAGACGTGAGTTTTCCAAGATGGACAATCGGATTCTTCGACATAGGGGGACCAGAGCTGACGATGTTCCTGGGTCTTGTTCCGTTCGTGCAATTCTTCATAGTTGCTTCCGTGAGACCAATAAGCCCAGATGGATCTGAGTGAAACACATCTTCGTAACAGTTGGACTGCGGCTTCGTCGTTTGGGAGATGAGCTAGCGCAAAAGGTCGTCGCAAGTCGGGTCGGAAGGTGGAAGGAGATCCCTCGTTGTCGGAGGAAGAAGCTTGGTGCGCTTTGCGTGACTCCTCAAGGATGGGTCGAAAAGGTGTGGGAACAAAAGCAAAAGGGATCTGTAGGTACTCGGCAGCTGAAAGAAAGTCAGGTAGCCGGAAGGCATGGTTGGAAGTAGCAAAGTGAAGGATGTAGAGTGGACCGATCGAGGTAGGGTCCTCCACCGCAGGAAATGACACCACCATGGTCGGAGCTAGAGCCTCGATCCAGCCGCTGCTCCTAGTGATGAGAAGCAGGCAGTAGTGCTAGGGTATGGTTTGGGGAGGTAGTATGAAGAGAGGTCTTCATGCCTCATGGTTTGCTTTGGAAGAAGATCTTGAAAATTAGACTCGCTAAGCCGCAGAGAGGAGAAAGAGAAAAAAAATAAAAGAAATTCGCCGAAATCCTGACGATCTTACATTGGACCCTGACTTCGGCTCTGCACGGATCCGATGTTGGACGTTTGCGATTTCAAGTCCCAATCAAATGTCATTCAATTTCCCTCCTTGGCGCGCGATCACTGCCACCATCACATCGTCAACGAGACCTAAGCGATCTTGACCCTTTGCAACAACAACCTCATTCGCCATCCTTAGTTGGGACCTTCCTTCTCCTTCTTCCTTCTCTTGGGGCAGGCAGTTGGCCGCAATGCCGCGGCGAAAGATTGGCGCCGATCTAAAGGAAGCATTATGCAAGCTCTACGAAGCGGGAGATATCACCGCTGATGTGATCGAGAAACATGGTATCATGTCGAGAGCCACCTTTTTCCGCAATCTCAAGATGTACAAATCAGGGGCCAGCTTGGAACAACGACATAGTACAGGTAGGAAGACCAACGCAGATAAGATGAGACAACAGGAAAAGCGTGAATTTGATCAACTTCAACCACCAACTCTGGACCATTTTGAGCTCGTGTTGGTGGATGATCGAGATCTACTCGATCGTGTGGATTCCAAGAAGAAAGGTAGAAACATTGGTAGTAGTAAAGGCAAAAAGAGAGATCTCACTGGCAGTGGTAGCCACAAAGACACAAATCTACCGCATTCTAATGAAGATGATGCAGGAGACCTGTCTGGATCCGATAGCGATTCGGAAGACGATAACACCATCGTGGCCGCCAGACAGGCTTTCGATCGACTTTCCAAGTCTGCTCGAGACTATCTGCTTCGGTCAACCCTAGATCAAACAGCTGCGAGTGGACAAGCCTCCAATTTTCTTGACTCCAACTCAGACATCGAAACGATATGCCAACCCGAAGATAGTCACTATTCCCACAAGAATCGAGGGGCGGTGTACGTAGTTAGACAGAAGAATGGGGATGGGGGTAGCATCGTAGCAGCAGTAGCATTACGGTCCTTGATATGGACGCCTTCCATCTACCAAGCGTTGGGCTCAAGCTATGCGAGTCGTAGCATTGACAAGATTTCGTTCTTGACGCGTATCCACGTGGACCAGCTTTGGCGTCGTCAAGGTATAGGTCGTTGGTTGGTCAACGTAGTGGAACTTCGAGCAAGCAAACTCGGCTTCTCACACATTTACACACAGTGCGATGCCAATCATACAGAGTTGCTGAAATTTTGGCAAAAAGTAGGCTTGAAAGAGTTTACCAGATTCCAAGGACAGGCGAGACTCGAGAAGACGATTGCCACTGCTCCTGCTAGTGCTATCCCTGACCAACAGGGAAGGAAGCGGGCATCAACGACCAGCACCAACACGAGCAAAGGTGTCGAGGCGGCTCATCCGACTTCAAATCAAGCTATGGATCACACTGCCAAAAAGAGGAAGCGAAAAGAAGCAGCACAAACAGGACCAGATTCGACAAGACAGGCTGGTCCAATGAGACAACCAGCCGTTCTGTCATCCACGTTTGGAAACGACGGTCAGTCTGCCCTGGTAATGAATCCATCGGGAGGGCAACTCGATCCGTCATTGTCCATGCTTCCGACCTCAGCGATGCTCTCTGCATCTGCATCTACGTCTACAAGTGCGCCTGCATTCTCGTCCAACATTGGCACCGAGTCTTCTGTCACCCATCCTTTCATGCCTACCTCGATGGGTCAGCATTCGAGCATCAACTACGTGGGAGCGACACCATCGAATTCGGATCCGAATGCTGCTATGGTAGCGGCACTTGGTGGTGGTGCGATGCCTGTCGGTCCGCCTCCGAGAAAAATCGCTTTTCACGAGACAGGTTCACAGAACCGCTAATAATGTATGTCGATATGGATCCTGCACCAGTTAATAACCATGCCATATACAGTACCATACCACGTACCCTCATTATTCTGCTTGTACTAAACCGACCACAGAGAGAGATGAAACTAGATCGAGAAGTACGTTTCATTCAATGATTCAGAGCTCGGTCCCCTTGCGGATATTGTACCCGAGAGAAGTCCTGACGCAAAGTTGGGGGAAACGTTGCACACTGTATGCACCTTACGAGCTTGGGACACATGTGAGGCGCTGGACTTAAGCCATGCAGAACCCTGCTGATCATTGTTAGCTCTTTCACAAATCTCGACCTAACTTAAGCCGATTGTGTGGAACCACAAAAACAACCTCATCCGCTCAAGGAACTGCACCACTATGTCACCAGTCCCAAAATAAACTGCAGTGAAGAGCTGCAAGGCGTTGTGAATGGATGTCAGTGTACAAGGCTTAATCTCACACAACCCTTCCTTCTTGGTGGACCACGTGCAGCAGAGAAAGCCGCTTTGGTCTCCAATTCGTCTCATCTCTTGGTCACCTTGTTCTTTCTCTTTGTTCTAGCTTCCACAAATCACCAGATCAAAGCGCCTCATTTTCCTATTTCTTGACGTCGGGAGTCATTTTTTTGAGCAGATATCATTTGTCATGCCAAATTGCCTGATGAAACTTGGCGAGTTCGGAATGGAGGTCCCATGTCATCCCATTCCATGCCAGCCCTTCGGTACGTGTAAGTCTTCTCAAGGCTCGTTCAGGCCATCAAAGGGGCAAGTCTGTACTTCGTCATCATCCATCGTATCTCTCTTTTGTAATGTAAGTGATATGTGAAGGATCTATACAGGCATTTTCTTTCAATCGTTGCTCGTTGATACAGTACCTCGGCGGAAGACTACTGCACTGAAGGCTCTACCTCTGACTCAAGCCCCAGTTAAGATATCTCTATTCCTGCTCATCAGAACGTTCGTTGGCAAATGTTCACGTTCTGTACTCACACTCATCATATCTGGCCTCCTTCTAAAGCTTCGTAGCACATCCTTGTCACCACCGTTGCCTCGTATAAGTAGTCAAGCTCCTCGCAACGCAATCTCCGAGAGAAGTGAAAACCTGTCTGCACTGCTTCCTCTCCTCCCACACTTCGGTTCATCCGATATTCCTCCCGCCAAACCCTTGAAGCAATTCCCTAACAGACTGGAAGTTTCTAATTCGTAGGCGACAGCCCTCCTTGTCTCACTATGCGGCTATCTGCATCCGCCTTTGGCTTGGGCTTCGTGTCCACCTTTGCGGTCACCATTTCGCTGCTGTTGCCATCCTCTGCAGCCCGTGCTCTACAAGCACATGATTCGCATGCTCCTGTTGGGATCTTGCACAGGCGTTTCATCAACTCTACCGACCTTGGTGCTTGCCAAGCCATTTCGGGAGCTTTTGGATTCGCGAGTGCGAGCCGAGTCATGTATCCAACTGACTCCGACTATGGCTCCTACATCGGTCATTACATGAGTTCTTCTTCGCAGACACCTGCATGTGTAGTTTTGCCAAAGTCAGCGGCGGATCTTTCAGCTGCTATCAAGATCGTCGGCAGCCGACGTGTTCGATTCGCCATCTCTTCGGGGGGACACGCTTCCAACAAGGGCTTTTCTTCCACTCTTGGAGTCCACATCACGCTGAAAGGCTTCCAACAAGTCAATCTCTCCAAAGACAAGAGCTACGTCGATGTCGGTCCCGCCAATGTTTGGGACAATGTGTATCAAGCTCTCGAGGGCACCGGTAGAGGTGTTGTTGGGGGTCGAGTCTCGGGCGTCGGCGTCGGTGGATTCATCCTTGGCGGTGGAGGGTTCAGTTGGATAACGAACCAGTATGGCCTCACTGTCGATACGCTTTTGTCGGCAGATCTGGTGTTACCTAATGGAACCCTTACTTCTGCTTCTGCCACCAAGAACCCTGATCTCTTTTGGGCGATCAAAGGAGGTGGAAACCGGTTTGGTGTCATCTACAACTTCCGACTCAAGACGGTACCTCAAGGTCAAGTGTATGGTGGGATTAGGACGTATACGACCGACCAGATCCCTGCAATCATCAACGCAACTTACGATTTTGTTACCCACAACAAGGATACTAAAGCGCAAGTGATTCCAGCCATCAACAGCGTTTTGGGCGCACCACCCATCGTTAATCTGCTAGCTTTCTACGATTCCGACTCAGCTGCCCAAGCCAGCCAGGCTCTTAGCGCTTATAACCAAGGTCAAGCTTTCGCGTTGACCGACGATTGGAAGCCTCGAAGTATGAGCGAGCTGGCTAAAAGTATGCTCTCCAACACTACGCAAGGATTGCGAGGTACTTTCCACACCGTCTCGTTGGAGAGATATAGTCTTGGGGTGCTCAACGTGATTCTTCAACAATGCGAGTACTGGGGCAGCCAAAGCTTGTTTCATTCAGCCGAACTCATCTCGTTTGACGTGGAACCTTTCCTGCCTTACTCCCAATACGCTACCAGTGACTCAGCTTGGCCTCACAAAACAAACGCCTTGCCCCTAGGCATCTACTTTGCTTGGTCCGATCCTAGCCAAGACGACTTTTGGCTCGATGCCATCAAACAAGCGGCCCAAACCATTACCGATCAGGCAAAGAAAGAAGGCCAAAATCTCGACAACCTCTACTTGTACACGAATTACGCTGCACTCGGAACACCCTCCTCGGCAATCTACGGTCCCAATCTCGATCGACTCACTGCCCTGAGGAAACAGTACGATCCCAAAGATGTCATGGGCTTGACTACCTACTTTTCGTTTTAGCATACACTATTCTAGACTGCGTTTCTTGCACCTTTGCTTGTTAGTACCTCTAGTTTCGACATTTCGGCATTGGTTATCTAGACACGACAGAGCTCTAACAGGCCTCCGAATGTGAAAGATGTTGACCAGAATGTCAGGTTGGCTTGCTGAATGTGTGGTGATCAAAGTGGGGAAAGTCAGCCTCGGCAATGGACCGCGGCTATCTATTCTTCTTGGCGTTGTGACAGCGGATAAAACGGCTAACATGTCAGGCTCCAACCCATGTGATTCCTTCCGGTTCTCTCCTGCAATACTTTCTCCAATCGTCCTCTTCCCTCTTTTGTTCCACTTTTCGCCCCCACCGTCATCCTTTTTGTCGACACATCAGTGAGTATTCGGTCGTCGTCGTATTGATCACTTCGACGGCGGCTAAACCATTATTCAAACCCCGACGGTGCGAAAGGATGCGATGGAAACCATTGAGATGATTTCTTGCAGGGCGAAACCGTGAGGTCTTCAGATTTCGTCGTCTCAATGGTTTCGGTGATGGCAGTGGTTGAAATGTCATCATGACTCAGTTCAGTGTCACTGTGACCTAACCGACGCTCGGAGCCGCTTGCCTGGCACTTTCAGCCGCCACTTCCGCCACTTCCGCTACTGTCGCCACTGCTGCTTGCTACCGGTTCCGAACGTGATGAGCAATGCTTATTAAGGTCCATCCTGCAGGCCAAACCATATCAAGGGGATGGAACCGAATGACCATCACCATCTTCATGCATTGACAAGATTGCGAAATCAGCAAGACGACGAAACCACGGTGACGCCGAATATTCCCTATCACCCAAGAATCCATCCGCAAACATGGTTCTGCTAGCGGTGGGTACATTCAACACCGACGAGCTGTTCACCATTCGTTTTGACCCTTCCGATGAAAGTCTTGAATTGTTGAATGTATCTCCAGCCAGAGGCAACCATTCTTGGCTCTCCACTGCTGCTTTGCCTTCGTCAACTGCATCCCAAACTCCAGACCATCCGACATCTGGACATCCTACACACCTTTACGCGACCTGCTGGACGGAGCCTCCCAGTGTAGCTGCTTACCGCATCTGTCGTGATACAGCAGGCGGAGCAACGTTCGAGCTAATCAACACCGCCGAAACAACAGCTAGATCGGGATATGTCTACGTTGGGTTCCCCAAGCACTCTGCCAACCCTGTCCTCTATACAGTAGGAGGCCCTACAGGAGAAGTCGTTGGTATTGACGCGGAAACAGGTGGCTTTGACCTTGGAGGCGCCAAACATTCGCGGACGATCCCATCTTCCTCCCAGACCGACCCCAAGACGGGTGTTGGTGCCAGTGGCAGGATCCAGGAGCTCGACTTCGTCACGGGAGACTGCTCGCTACCTGGAAAGACGCTGAAGCAGACAAAGCAGCTACGTGAATCATCAAAGTCGTCGGATGCTGCTGGCACAAGCAGTCACGGAGATACATCCAAGTTGGACGGATCAGGCGGAAAGAACGCTATGGACTTCGGAGGTCTGCGCCACGGATCACATGGTATCGATCTATCACCAGATGGTTCTATCTGCTATGTCCCGGACATTGGACGCAACTGTGTCTGGACCTACGACGTCGATCCCAACAACGGAGCTCTATCGTTGGCTGAAAAGAGTCTCGCTCCTCGAAGCAACGATGGTCCCAGACACACTATCTCTCACCCTGGCGGCAAGTACATCTACAGTCTTCAAGAACATAGCTCCATGGTCGACATCTTTCAAGTTCACAAAGGAGATGGCGCCCAATTGACGAGGCTTGAGTGGAAGAAAGGCGTCAAGATCATCCCCCAAACCGATGATGTTGGACTGTACTGGGCGGATGAAGTCCGACTCTCTTGTCCTTTCCCCCATCCTGATGGAGCTTATTCACGCTACCTTTTTGCTTCCACAAGAGGTCTAGCCTCCGGGACAAAAGGATGGGTTGCTGTATTCGAATTGGATCGAGAAGGCATGATTGTGAGTCCGGACCAATCGACAAGGCGAGATCCTGAACTCGGAGATGCGCTCGATCTCTATCAAACTCCCACCTCAGGAGGATGGGCGAATGCGATCGAGCCTGCCCCTCGACTGTTCCCGAGTCCAAGTTCAAGGAGCGGCGACGGTCAGCTCGTTCAGTACGCTGCGCTGACCGATAGCGAAGAGGGCGTGGTTCGGATGCTCTGCCTGTCCGCGCCCCCAGAAGATGAAGCCCAGCTCACCGAACGAGCACCTCGTGTCAAGATCGAGCAAGTCGCATCGCTGAGTCTAGGCAACCACCCGGAAGGTCAGATAAGAGCCGCGGCTACGGCAGTCTGGATCTGATCCAATCTACCTCGCCGGTCTGGCCTCGATCAAGACGATATCAGTGCACGTGCGTTAGCCTTTGGCACCTCTCCGAATCAAATCAGGTCAAATCAGGATCGTATCCTTCTTAGCCGCACTTCATTGAGTCACCCTGGTTGCACCACAAATCCCATGGGCATAATTTGTAAACATCAATGTGCTTGCGAACGTGGACGATCTTGCAGAACCTCATCGAGTCAAGTTCGGATTCCAGACCGGACTGCAAACACATATAAAAAGGTTCCTCTTGTTGTCGGATCTCCCTTTCTCCTCCAAGCCTAGCCAAGTTCGGTTTGGTGCTCTTCGGTGACCAATGCTATTCTCTGTTCAGACCAGCGTCGTTCTGACCCTCGCAGTGGCAGTATGTGTTGCGGCACTGCCAATGGAAGATGGGTCCAACAACTTTGGATTCCCTCTCTATGGGCATCCTGTATACGAAACTATGCAGAATATGAACCCCAATCAAGTAGACATGGAGAACATGCACCCCAACCAAGCAACCATAGCTCAGGAGAACCTTCATACCTCGATGCTCGACTGGATTCAGCGACACCTAGGAAGCGACGGGCAGCATGTATCCGAAAGTCTGCAGCACATGAGTCCCAACCAAGCAGACATGCAGAACATGGAGAACATGCACCCTATCGAAGCAAACATGCAGAACATGGAGAACATGCACCCTATCCGAGCAAACATGCAGAACATGGAGAACATGCACCCTATCCAAGCAAACGTAGCTCAGGAGAATCTTCATACCTCGATGCTTGACTGGATTCGGCAACACCTAGGAAACGCAGGGGCAGGGGACGTTGTCCAGCCTCTTCCGCCATCCATGGCCGATGGTGCAAATGTCTTGTATGGCTCCTCATCTTCACTAGCGTATCAGCGAACTCCTGCTACTACATCCTCGTTCCCTCGTTCATTTCCCGTCATCAACATGATGCAAGCTCAGCAACCAGCGTTGCACTTTGGACGGACTCCTAGCCACGCATTAGACTCCAGCATCCTTCTTCACCCGAATCCAGCCACCATCCGTCCTACAAGTCCGACATTGCCATCATCAAGCACATACCCATTGAGCCAGTATTTACCCTTTCCGCAGGCACAGATAGAAAACCCCAGATGGACCTCGAAAGCTCTGGAGCTGCTCCGTGACACGGAACACTTGCTGTCTGAGACAGAAGACGAAAGTACAGAAGAAGAAAGCACAGAAGACGAGAGGATCACCCCAACGACAGACCAGCTGGATCCCAATGCTTTTCGAAAGACGAGGATTGCAGCTACACTAAACAATCTGAAAAAGGGACCTGAACCGTCGCTTGCTGCCGACCAACCTCAAGGACTGTCCGATACAGACGATGAAACCAGCATACAAAGCATAGAGGATCCGGAACGCAAGGCCAAATTTGCAGCTATGCTAGCCGATCTGGAAAAAGCACTTCGACCGCCGCAAGCTGCCGACCAACTTCAAGGACCGGAGCACAATAAGGGAACAGCGTTGAGAGAGGGACTAGAAGGAGATCCGCGACCGGCTGCAATCACCGAACGTCCTCCTGTGTCAGAAGAAGGCAGAAGCCCTGCCGTCGAGACAAGGCAAAACAAAGCGACTCAAACTGATGATGCTGCCGAAGTCATTCCTTCTCAAGACGAAGGTGAAGGACCTAACAAGCGAACGCGAAGTAGCCCAAAAGGGCAGCCCACGAAATATGCTTTGCCCAAAGTCTTCCATCCTGAGCCCTATCTCGACATCGCATCGTTTCGACATGCACGAATGCCTCGAGAACCGTTTGGGTGGAAGCAAGAATGGATCGCAGAAGTGTTTTTTGCAAACAACTTGAACTGGATGAAAGACCTGGAACTATCGGCGGGCGATTGGAAGGTTGTGCGCAATTCAGCGACCAAATACAGTCGTGGATTACCGGCTTTACGAGGAACATGGTCTGCGTCTGGGGCAGCGACTTTGAATCCAGGAACTGGAGAATCTATCCCACATCTTAGAGTCGGTGTACACTGGACCCACCTGGATAATGATTTCGACACCGAGCAGCAGCAGCAGCAGCGAAAGCAAGTACCAAAGAAAAAGAGATACTTCTTATCCATCTGGTCCCTCCCCCAAGAGTTACCTGTTAGAAAGGAACACGTCTACCCGGTCAAAAAGTACTCAAGCACCTTTTACGGTTTAGCAAACATCAAACCCAAGGATATGGGTGAGGTGAATGAACATCTCAAAACTTTGTTCCAGAGATTTGGCAAGATTGATTGGCCTAGACTCGGCCGCAGATAATAAGAGTCAATATCTCGGTTCGTTAGCTCATTGCACTCACACGTATTGAATATAGAACATATGTTTTTTTTGTTGGCTGATAGAAGACAGTTAAAGAGCGTTTGTGTAGATGTGTGTGTCTAAGATGTGCAAGGAAAGCAAAAAGAAGCGAGCCTTCTCCACTTCCGGACCATGACATGAATCAATTAGTGGATGTGATCTGCATATCAGATAATGGATGTTTCAAAAGGATAATCTAGTGTAGTAGTGTTTGCGCAAAGCCGTTCCGCATGAGCTTTTAGGCACCTTCATGTCGTTTAACCTTCCAAGTGCGTATAGCACCGTCTGCACCAGCCGAAGCGAAGCTTTCATCATTCAACCAAGTAACAGCTTGTACCCCGTTGGCGTGGGCGTTCTTAACAGCAATGTTTTTCATCGGTTTTTGGACGCTCCAAACATAAACATGGGTATCTAAACTGGCTGAAACAGCGTGCGTTCCGTCAGGTGAAAATCGGATATCGTTGATCCGTCCAGAGTGGAATACCCAGTGAGAGAGCTTGAGCGACTTGGATGCTAGATCGTAGACTTGGATCTTTCCGTTCGATTCGCCCGCAGCTAGCAGCGATAACTGGGGGTCGAAGGCGAGAGCCGTCACCGCACTACGGTTGTTGGTGAACGTGGCAGTTTCCGATAAAGAGGTTCCAGAGACTGAGTAAAGATACACTTTACCGTCCTCAGCACCTACAGCAACGTGAGAACCATCGACCGAGATGGTGACCGAGGAAGGGGAGTAGCAAGTCTTGTTGTGTGACTTCTGGCCCTCGACAATCACGTCGACACCTGTCGGGACAGCGACGACAACGACACCACTAGCCGAGGCGGCACTTCCCTTGGGTTGACCCGAGGTGGCCGTTTGGACACCTGAGAATCGCCCACCCGACACCTTGCGCACCGAATCGTCCATAGCGACCGTGAAAACACCATCTCGCGTCGAGTGAACGCCCAAGATGGCGTTCGAGTGACCAGCCCCCGTAACCGGAATACATTGTCCTTGAGGGGACCAAGACAAAACTTTGCCATCGTAACTGCCTCCCACAAGCGTCTTTCCGTCTTCTGCTAAATTGAGTGCTCGAACTCCAAAACTCTTGCATGCGCCGTGCAGCTTCGTCACTTTTCCATCTTCGATCACGTTAAGCTCACCAGAGAAACTGAGCGAAACGATCTTGTTACCCGCCCAAACCAAACCCACTTGTTGATCATCTACCTTCTGACTACCTTGGCCAGTAAAGTCATGCGAAGCTTCCACTTTCTCCGCCGCAACATCCCAGATCTTGATACACCCATCCGCTCCTGCGGTAGCAATCTTTTTGCTGTCCGGCGAAAAGTCGACCGCGAAGATGGTTCCCGAATGTCCTCCGGAAGCTTTTGCAGACAGCTCGACAATTGTATCTCCGGTCTTCCCATCATAGAGGAAAACCTTGCTATCGGACCCGACAGAAATAAAGTGTTCGCCGTTGGGCGCGTACGCAACATCCTGGACGAACTTGGTGTGAGTCGCAATGGTTTTGTTGAATTTGTAGGGGGCACCGTGGTAGAACACGAGCAAGTTATCGTCGCCGGCAGTGACCGCTCTGAACGGTCTCTCTTTTCGCAGTGCTACGGCATTGATTTGTCTACTATGACCCGTGATTTCACCTACACTGGACCCGGAATCAAAGCTAAACGCGTGTCCGAAACGCTCTTTGCCTTCGCCAACAGCGATGATTCGTTTCGATTCGCCGTCCCAAGCAAGATCGTTGATCCGACCAGCGATGACCTTCACCTCGTTTTTAATGATCTGTTCATCTCCGACTAAGTCCCACACGCGAACATTACCGGCTTGATCCGCAGAAGCACAGTAATAACCAGTCGGAGAGATACGCGCGACTGTTGTCGGTTGCGTGTGTTGCGAGTAGGCTAGTGCAGGCTTGGAAGGGTCAGTGATGTTTCGAACAAAGACGGTTCGATTCTGACAGTAGACGATCTTTTCGCCTTTCGGATCGGCCGACAGCTTGGTCGACTGCGCCCGGATGGTGACAGGATTCCCCGGGTAGAGGTTTTGGAGTGTAGCGGACATCTTGGATACGCGTACGAACAGTGACGATGTAGGAGATGGGATCAGATGGAGGTAGGAAGCTTGAGGAGGACACAGCGACAACCAGAGGGTCTGAGATTCCAGACCAACACTTTCCCATCCTGGATCCAAGATGCAGAATGCAAGATAGAGGCACACACAGCCACCGCCTCCTTTCTCCACTCATCGGCCCGTGCGTATACCTGAGATCTAACACTACTCCAATCGCAACCTTCTTCGTGCTCCTGTCCGCCCAGCTGCAAAACGGTGGTCACTACACATCACCTTTACCGTCCACTTCTTCATCACCATCACCTATGCATGAGTGGGGCTGTAAACTTTCAGCAGCAGAGATTTCAAATGAGACACATCCATGAGCAAATGCCAGCGAGCGATCCTGCGAACAGTGTAGCCTCGATCGGCTCAGCGCCGGACCAATGGCAAATCCTGTGTCACTTCATAACCAATAACCCACAAAACCCCACCCTCACAGCGGGAAGTGCAGATGAGATTGAGCCAGCACATCTTGGCGAGCCTTTCCTCACAGCTCTGTAGGTCCTGTATCAATCAAGCCATTTCAGCAGATCGAGTTCCCTTCTGGGAGTATTCTTTTCTCTACTGGACTTGAATCTTTCTGTGGCTGGTACCCTAACTTTCAACTCCATCATCCTCAGCCTCTAGCATCGATTCAGACTGACGTCAATTTAACCATTCTATAATGCGCTCTGTAACAGTTCTGATTGCAATCTACCTGCTTGTAGGGGCAGTAGCGGCAATCCCTCTCAACACCCAGGACTTTGACCCTGGTTTGGTCAAAGGTTCTTCCGACAAGGTGGAAGGAAAAAGAAGACTTTCGAAGCGAGTGAGTAGAGCACGAATTGGAGCCGTGTACCTTTGGAGCCTATAATGTCGACTGAAGCTAGCTGGTGTGCTTCTCTCTGATGTACTGCGATAGGATGTTGGCCTTCTCCGGCTGGTAGAGTCGAATGTAAGCACTGATCCCGACGAAACGTCTTCTCATACACTCTATTCCGTACAGGGCCGACTTACCGATGCTATCATCATGATGAATCGTTTTGACTGTCAGGCATTGCGAGGAGGTTTTCGAGACATTGTGAGTTTCGCGCTAATGCTACCGACACCAAAAATCGACGTAGCTTTTAGGCTGACCCGAAGATCTCTTTTGCAGGGTTCACATCTGAGGCCTCTAAAGGTTGAGAGACATCCCGCGACCGGAGCGGACTTCAGCCAGTTTTCCGAGATGAGGAAGCCGATGAAGCCACCTCATCCGCTGCAGGAGTATCGGGAGCCAGGAGCAACCCCATTCATTTTTGGTGGTAGACCCTCTGACTACGACGCGGATGTCGAGTCCAGCTTCCGACGTGTCCGAACTTACGAAGTGCCGCCCGTGATCAGCTCCACCATTGCTTCCAAGCCTGCTTCTCCCTTGTACCAGCCATCGAACCTAGCTAGCATCAAAACCAAGATTGCCCTTGCCACCCAAACTAGCGCTGCGATCAAGCTCGAAGAGCCCAAAGGATATCTTAGCGATCCAGCAAACAGAAACAAGATATTCGGAGCTATCGCAGTCAGCAGTGGTCTGTCTTTGCTTGTTGCCTACCAAGCTCGAAACAACATGGAGACTACGGATAAGAACAACGAGATGGTCGCAAAGCTTCAAAATGACATGCAGGCTGCTTCGGACAAGTTTGCTGCCGATCAGACGCTAGCAGGTCGGCAGCCTGGCAGTGGTGCATCTGAGAATCTATTTCGAATCCAAAAACGCTCCCTTCATACACCATCAAGGGAACACGACAAGCAACTGATGAAACGGGAACCTAATCTCGGTTGGCTGTTCGTCAAGGGAGGTCTTGCCACCTTGGTCGGTGTTGCTTATGGAACAGGTATCCATAGAATTGGAGAGCAACGAGACGAAACCAGAAGAATCGAAGAGAGGAAGCAAGCCTACGTCAACCGACCTGCTAGTCAGAGGCTTAACAACTACGGCCCTTACTTCCCTTATCCCATCGTGCGGCACGATTCTTCTTGGTTTTAAGGCTCACAGTTGTCCGCATCACCTCCCTGCAGTCTTTTCTCAGGGACGTCCAGCTTGATGTTCTCTAATAATAATCCTGCTCATACATCCGCCCACTTTTAGTTCTTGTTGTGACTTCACATTTATATTCTCATTCGTTTGGTTTTGAGTCCATGCTCCCAGTTGAAGCACCACCCCCTCTCGTTCATCACTTCCTCACTCGCTCACCTTGAACTGGTTAGGCTGCGTCGAAAGCTTCTCTCTATCTTCTGTCTGATGCAATGCATGTATGTTTGAGAAGCTTAAGTGAACAGGCAAAGACGGCATCCGTGTGATTTATGACAGAATTGAATATCAAATGGAGCACGGGAAGTGGACCGCAATCTCGACCGAATTACCGCGTCGGTCGAGCCGAGATAATCTCAACTTGCCAAGAGATAACGGCGTTTTTGGCAATATTTTGGTTTGGCAAACATTTACCGAACGCAACTGCAATTCGACCCGACTGAGATCCTGGGGATCCTTTTGCTCTTTTCCTCACACTCTGTATATAAAGGTCAACGCTCGTTTTGGCCACCGTCCTCTTGAAACGTAAGCAAAGCTACATCCGACAAGGCGGGCCCCCCTGGCATTTCATTCGAAAGATATCCGTCTAACACGCTTGCACCCTTGCTCATTCACTCTCACCATGCCTACTTTAGTTACCCCGGGACCAACCATGACGACGACGGCGGTGAAGCTGGACGCAGTACACAATAATGGCTATACGGACCGGCTGGAGATATGTATCGTCAACCCGAATAGTTCTGTCGTGATCACCGAAGCCTTGATCTCTAACCTAGGGGATCAAGCTCCTCCTGGCACAAAGTTCCGATTCGTTACTGGTCCGCCAAGCGCCCCCGAAAGTATCCAGGATGTAGCCACATCCATCATTTCAGCATCCGAAACCTACAAGGCACTTATCGAAACTTCCCCCGAACACAACCTCAAGGACCACCCATCATCAGCTTTCTTGGTTGCTTGCTTCTCAGATCACCCACTTGTCGGGATGTTGCGGCAGACGTGTCCCCAAAAACCGGCACTGCATCTGCTGGAAGCTGCCATCATCCACGCTTTGAGCTGTGGTACGAAATTCGGCGTCTTAACAACCGGCAGGTCCGTCGTCCCGGACATTGACGCGGGCGTTCGCAAACTCCTTGGCGGGAACTCCGATCGATACGTCGGGACTCACGCAACAGGTCTCGGTGTTGTGGAACTCCAAACAGGCAACCGCGCAAAAGTGGAAGGTCTCATCACAAAAGGTGCCCAAGACCTAGTCACAAAGGGAGCAGACGTGATCATCCTCGGATGCGCAGGTATGACCGGCATGGAAACCTTGGTTAGAAGAGCCTGCACAGAGTTGCATCAAGATTACGCCAATGTGGCGGTCATAGATGGCACTAAAGCAGGGATCCAGATCTTGGCTGGTTTGGCTAGGACAAATTATAGAGCTTGAACCGATACCAGAGCCTTTCTCGTTGGAATCGTACGCCTGAACTCCCTTGTATTTTTACTGCATCCCCGAAAGACAAAATCCGGTAGAATCACTTGTCATCGTACCAATTCGGCAAGAGTGCCATAGGTATCATGAGAGGTGTGAGAGTACAGTGGAGCAGATTTGATTCATTGACTCCCGACCGGTTCTAGCTTGTCTAGCCGTCCCAAGCCTAAGCGGTGTAAGAACGATGGAGCAGGATCACAGGGTAAATCATACGTGTTAGATCATCTCAGACTGAGACGAGAGAAATCTGTCGCACGAAATAATCTCAGCGCGGCTGGGTTTTGCTTGCTCCGCCACGAGGAGGTTTGATTGGAAAGCACGAAGCTTTGTGCCTTCCGAATCTTTTTCGGAAGAGGGAAGTGAGATGCAGAAGAAAGCGGCAATTCTGTTGTTATGTCGTCTTCTTTGACACATTCACCACTGCATCACCACCAACTACCACTGTCACCACTTTGCTTGCAACATCTGGATTTGCGGTCCAGAGGCACAAAATGTTCTCACAATCGCTTCTACGGTCGATATCCAACCCATCAATACGGGCACGTCGGCTAGCAACATCAACATTCTTCATGGCTACGTTTGCGGCATCCATTCTCACAGTTTCTTTTTCGGCTTCCACTATCTTACCGTGTCCCGCCAACGCGAGAAATACTTCCCGAAAGGCTCTTTCGGACGATGAGGAATTGCATCCAAACAGAATTCGCGGTGAAGAACATGTACCAAGTATATCCAGGAATGGTGGTGTAGGTCAAAAAATTGTCTTGACCAAAAAAAATGGCGGTTGGATAGAAATCGACCAACCCGTTGTCAGCGCACACCGCAGTACAAAGTCACCGCCTTCAACGCCGCAATCACCATCATCCTCGTCATCTGCCTCATAGCATACCAATCATTGACCCAAACCCTCAAACTCAGCATTCACTCAAAGAAAACATGTCTCCGGAACACGGAAGAGAAGAGCAGCCTCAGAAACTTGCCCCAACAATCCCAGGTCTCAGCACCACCCGGAACCTCCCTTCCTCTCTCACAGCATCCTTCACAGACTCAGCCCCATCCAGCACTTCTCGAATCGAGCCACATCAGTGCTCACTGTACTAGTATCTATAGCATTTTAACATACCACCAATCTCAAATGAAGATCGCACTGCCTGCATTCCCAAACCATCACAATCTCATTGAAGTGTCCATGCGTGGCACATTTCCGAGGCGATATAGGGTTCCTGGTAGGGTACAACGGACTCTCGACATAGACGATGATGAAGCGTGGACCATATGACGTTCCGTACATCAAGTCGCGCCGCTTGGTGGCGCGATCCAAGTGCCATTCGAGAGGAAGGCGGTAGCAGCTCGAGTGAAGTCGTTGGGACTTCCGTTCGAGGTGTATGCCAATCTGAGGTAGTGTGGCGAATCCAGGATGGTTTGGTTAGTGGGAAGTCCTGTTGCTGCCGTCTGTCCATCGATGCTCGCTTGTTGTGCGAAGATCTCTGGTAAGGTCGATAGGTTGAAGCTTGTGCCCTGACCTTGATATCTGAGCACATCGTCCACTAGGAGGTTGAATCCATCGTAAACGCCTTGGTCTGCTTGAGGGACGGCGTTCCACCGGACAACGCCGTCAGATCTCGACCACGTTGAAGATGTGGTATTGAACGAAGGTAAGGCAGTGCCACCGGTAGCGTCGCCCTGCACCACCGCATCGTCTTGTAAGAGTCCATCAAAGCTCCATCTCGCCACTCCATTCGTGAACATCCCCAACAAGAACGCGATGTAGATCAGCGACAGCCTTGTCGGGAATGCGCATGCTGGCAATAAGACAAGAGCGATGATGTAGTGGTGGATTCGCAGAGTTTCAGCGGGAACAGCGGCTGCAAGGCCGACTAGAATACCACCGACTACGTATAGAGACAGGTACTTGGGCAAATATCCTGTCTTTCGAATAACCCTGATCTGGTTGATGGCGATGAAGAGGACGACCACGATGATGATGATCAAAGCAGTGAGACTCCCAGGCTGCTGAGCTATGTCCCTGGCCACGAGTCGTTGGATAGGGACCTTATTGAAGACAACGCCGAGCAACACGCCGATCCACCAGAATCCGAGCGTCCAGAATGTGCTCTCCAACGGCAAGCCTGCAAAAGCCGGCCAGACGAACCGGAATGAGAGGCGATAAATGACGTAACAGCAAAACAGAAACGGTAAGAAGTCACCAATTGCTGAGCCGATGGGTGGCGGATAGCTGCGCGGCTCTGAAACCAAGTTGATGTGCCAGAAACCGACGCACGCCAAGGTCCAAAACCACACAATGGGCTTGGGGCGCAAGACGAATCCCACGAAGGCTGTCATGATCGCGTTGACCACGTATCCTTGCCATCTACGATCAGTGCAGTCCGACGTCCCTTCGAGCTGATCGAATCGGAAGCTGGATGGGAACACCGAGTCGAAGCCCACCGAAGTCAAGCCATTTGCGGTACTTTTCTGATAGTCGGCGTCCGCGCCAACCAAACGAACGGCTCCACACCCTCCTCTCGCATTCTGGAAAATGCCAGCATGGATCGCGGCTGCACAGATGAATGAGTCACCGCGGTAGGTTCTCTCGGTATCGCCACCACCGACAACCAGCGGCACGTAATTGACCTGCTGAGGGCCGATCGATCGCGGGTTGAGCAAGGTAACATCGTTGCACTGCGCTGGGCAGCGGAAAGGTTGTGAGCTTTCGTTGGCGCTGGTAAAGAATGGGGAGCAGTCTTGGCCGTCAATCCCGCATCCTGCGTTCCGGAGCCAGTACGTCGAAGTGCAAGACAAAAATGCAGGAGATTGGGCGACACCGTTAGAGCCCACCACCTCGGACTCGTACCAGAGCGACTTGGCGAGGTAAGCAAAACCAATAACCCATCCGATGTAGACAAGAGACAGAAGAACCCAATGCACTTTATTCAACTTGACATCCAAAAGCACTCCTCGCCACCACCTCGACCCGGGTGTTTCGTGATCCTCCCCGACATATTCATCCATCAAACTGTCACTGTTGGGCTCTCGAACGCCTCTAACATCGCGTTGCGACCTTCTGGATAGCGAGTTGTGCAGATCGCGATCCGAAGAGGGTCGCAATCCTGCGTATGCCTGAGGGCTTTTCCAAGCAATTGGATCAGTGACTCTGATCCAGGAACACTCGAGCTTTGCCAATGGCCACCATCGATAATGCTTGATGCTGAGCCTGGCAGGTGGTCGTGGACCAACCGCCCATTTCCGCATCCGGCGCCAGAAACTAGCTTTTCGAGAACGTCTTCCGACCACGGAATCGAAAGCCGGAGATGAGCTCGACGGCAAGGAGCCAGGTGTGTCGAGGTAGCTAGAGCCCACTTCTGGCTGTAGTGCCAATGGTGTCATGGCAATGTGTTTGGGATCCTTATAGGCCTCATGGCTTCCTGCCATTGTCTCGCTGTGCTGAGACGGAGATGCAAGGATGCTGTCGTGGCTCTGATAATTCGGCCGCGCTCGCAAAGCAAAAGGATCGACAGAGTGCAGGATGGGATTGGACCCTCGTTGATCTGAAATAGCTGTCGACTGCCATTCCTCATCGATGGAGTAGCCTTGCACATCGTCAACACCATTAACTTTTTTCTTTGCTGACCCGTCCTCCTTTGCTCCGTTACAAGGGCCGTTCTCTCCGGCCGGTTCCGTGGGAAGAGGAGGTCCCAGGCCACCCGGATAGCCAGCTAGAACCTCTCGCCAGGAAGGAGCTTTGGTAGTCACCCTCATTTGCTCTGATAGAGATCGAGGGTGCAGAACGATAAAGCAAGACTGGAAGGGCTGAGTGGGGGACTCGAGCTTCCGTATGTCTTCAGCGCTAGCTTCGAGCAACAACGTCTTGGTTTCCACGGAACAGGGACGGCGGCTCATCTCCTTGAGCAGCCACTGGATACTGTCCATATTGCTTGTGAGGGTAGTCATGCCATATCGTGCGCAAGCATGCATGGATCGAAGGGTGGTATAGGTTTGGCCTCCGGCTTGGTGGATTGAGCTCTGCTTCAGCTTCTTATACTTGCTTCTCGGCAAATCTTCGGAGATATCTCTCCAATCAGCGCCCCAAAGCTCGCTGAGACAACTCTCTAATGTGTCGACCATGTGAGAGATAAAGTGAGCCCGAGCCAAATCCGGATAGATCTGCCTAAGTTGCTGCAGTGAATCAAAGCCACCAGGGCCAAGATCTTGCAGCGGCTGAATCGGCAATTTGAAGCATCTACGAAGTTGATCGTACTCGGGACTAGACCACTTGGAGCCAGACCAGAATTCCTCCGGTCCGACGCCATCGTCGCCCAACAACGCCTTCACACGCCGCTTCTCGCTAGGGCCGCCAACGGTTGAACTGACACGGCGAAGACGATCAAAGGCGCCTACGGTCGCAAAAAGCTCCACAGGAACGTCAAGCCTGCAAGACAAGGGAGCACCGTCATTCGACCTTCCGCAGATCGGCTCTAAGATAGCATCAAAGAGCGTCTCAATGGTCATCTCGCGCTCCAATTGGATAGCCAATGCGCGCCCCTCTTTGGCAGCCGCGTTATCCAGCGCCCGGGTGGCCTCATCTCGGTGATCCTCGTGAAGCGACAGCTCCGCAGCACGCGCTTCCAAGGCCTCTTTTCGGATAGAGAAGGTGCGGAAATGATGCTGATAGCTGGAACCGGATCCTTGTTCTCCGCCCTCCACCTTAGGATGTCTTTTGGTGTGTTCGAGTGATGCATCGGAAGAAGAAGATTCGGCGAAATGACCGTGAGTCGTATCGCTCACTAGCGCGATCATAGCAGTGACATCTAGGTTGATCTTGTTGGTGGTCCTCCATTCGGGCCTCTTTGGGGCGGTGGGAATGCGAGGCAGTCCGACAGGATCCGAGCTTTGACGGAGTAAACTCACGCTGGGATACTCGAAACGTCCAAAGAAACGGGTTGGCAGCCTTCTGAAGCCAAACACGACATCTACATCGTACTTTCGCGCTTCCTCGACAATAGCTGCGAGACGATGGTTGAAGCGATCCCACTCTGAAAGCTGGTGGAACTCTGCTTGGGCAACTTCTACGCCATCAGCGATGGAAGGGAGCGGTTGAGAAGGCGCCTGTAACTCCATCCGAGTCACGACGATCTCCACATGAATTGGAGTGTAAGGGATTCTTCGTCCTACTACCTCAGACCTTTGAGTCCTTGCTTTGGCCTCCGTATCGGCGGCAGCTCTGAGTTCTCGTATGGTCTTCATCAGCGAACACTTCTGAGCTGCGATGTCAAATGCGATTGGATGACTCTGCTCTTTTACTCGGAGCGAGCGATCTTGCTGTTCAGCAACAAGGTCAGTCTCGACGGGACAGCCATTGGAATGCAGATGATCATGAAAGGAGTCCTGCAGGCCGCCAGAGCTTGACATCTTGGCAGCCAGCTCCTCATCATCTAGATCTTCTTGCTCCGATCCTTGGCTGGATTGTTCATCGTCCACCATGTAACTCTCGGCCTCTCGGAACTCTTGACGGAGTCGCTCTGGTTTATTGATGTAGAGTCTGGTCCAGCGGTCTCCAGCTTGCGATACAATATCGACCTTGATACTCTGACTATTGATGTTTTGGGTCTTGGATTTACGCATCTTTCGTTTTCTCTTGAGAGCAGCCGACATGCTGAAGGAAAATCGATCATGAATCGACAAAACGGGACCGTAGACGAAGGCCACATAGAGGACTTCCTCCCAAAAAGAGATGTGGTGTGTGCCGTTAGAGTATGGATGAGGCTCATCCCAGCTTCCATTCTCGTTGGCTATCCTCTCTAAAGTGGCAAGCTCGGCATCGACTTGATTGCGGAAAACAGTAAGGCCTTTGATGGATGTAGAAGCGACGATGCGATTACGATGCTCGTTCCATCTTGGACCCGAGATTGGACAGTAGACTCTGGCGAGTGTCTCTGGATCTGGTTGGAATGCAGATCCGTCTACAGGATCCGATGACGAAGAGTTTGAGAAGCTGTCTTCTGAGCTGCAAAGTCGAAGCGAAGGGCCGGAGCTGTAAGAGGGGGCCTCTGTGAGCCAGCCACGATAGGCATGGCCGAAATCTTCGATCGATTCTCTGACGACTTGCAACCCATCGCGCAGCCTCGATGCTGGAATGATGAGGGGAGGCATAATGAAATGAACAGAGACCGCTTGTCAAGGATGCGTAAATGAAAGGATAACATTAGCTGGCTACGCCATGCTCTATCGGTCTCTCGCTCTCCTTTTCTTCCCGCTTGCCTTCCATCTGCTCTCCAATTCTTTCACCGTACGCTTGCTGGGGTGTTTATGCAAATGTTGATAAGGGGGAAGGAGTCAGGCGTAGAGACGAAGAGTATGTATGGAATGGTGGAAGAAGGCGAAGGGTCTTGGCAGCGTTCGGCGTCTAAGCCGAAGAACCCTTAACTAATTCAACTCGACTCTGAGTTATCACTTCTCAGTCATGCGGTTCTGCCGAAACGAGAAGAATGGCCGACCTCCGCGACGCAAAATTCTAGCTTCGGCAATGAAGGTGGATATCGACACGCTCGTTGAATCCCACAAACGGTTAATTGCCAGGATCGCCTCTTGCACCAAGGTAACGGCTCATAGCCGCCCACACTCCCACAGGAGATAAGAAGGTCATTCCTACAACAACTCTCGATAGAAAATAAGGTTTGACTTTGTCACACTTCAGCATTACAGGATCCAAACAGAAGTGGAGACGTGAGAGTACAAATTGATATGATGGACAGGGATTTGCGACTTGGGAGGAGACTTCTATGTAGATGCAAATAAGATACGATTACGTGTAAGGAATGAAGCGAAACCTGTCGTCGTCTAGAGGTTCGCGTTGGTCTTGTTGCTCTGGGAAACGGCAACAAATCGGTATCGGACGTCACCCTTCTTCAAGCGTTCGACGGCTTGGTTGATACCTTCTTCGGTCATGGGCACCTCCTCGATCATCGGCTTAACGCCGTGTCGAGCAGCAAATTCGAGCATCTTGGAGTGAACCTCTCGAGTAGCGACCAAGGAGCCTTGAATTTTGAGTTGCTTGCCGATGATGGGCATGTAAGGGAAGGAGAAGTCACCTCCGTCTACCGAGAGAGGAATAATGGTGGCATCCTTCTCCAGCACATTGAGGTAGGTCTTCCAGTCAGGTTGAGCACTGGTGGTGACCATCAAGTAGTCCACTGGCTTGACGCCTTCCAACTTTGGGTTGGTCTTGGCGGCGACGAACTCGTGGGCGCCAAGCTTCATGGCCTCCTCCTTCTTGGACTCGGTACCCGAGAAAACGACGACGTCGCAACCGATCTTGTTCAAGAACTGGATCGCAATGTGTCCCAAACCGCCGATACCAATGACACCGACACGATCGTAAGGGGAGATTCCAGCGTCGTGCATGGCGCCGAAAACGGTGGCCCCACCGCACTGAAGAGGAGCGGCGTGCTTGAGCTGAAGACCCTCTGGAATCTTGTGGCAGAACTCTTCCGTTACGACGAACTTGTCACCGAAGGAAGCCTGATCCAAGTCGGCGCTACCGTACATCTTGTTCTCGTAGCAGTTGGTGTCTCGACCCTTCTTGCAGAATTTGCAGTCACCGCAAGAATCGTGGTTGTAACCCCAGCCGACACGGTCACCCTTCTTGAAGTGCTTAACCTCGGAGCCGACTTGGGACACAACACCAACACCTTCGTGGCCCAAGACCATGTCCTTCTTGAGGTAGTGGATGTCGGTAAAGCAGAGTCCCGAGTGAGTGATGTCGATCACGACATCTCGTGGTCGGACAGTTCGCTCCCCTCCTTCAGCCTTAACGACCTTGCCGGAGGACGAGCCCTTGAAAACGGTTCCGAGCTTGACAGTAGTGGACATCTTTACGAACTGCAGGTATGGGATGAAATGGACGAGTGGATGGACAGGTGTGAGGTGTGGATGAAAGGAAACGACAGGCGAAGAAATGGTCTGTGGTCGAGCCCTCTTTATACTTGCTCACCCTTCACGGAACTATCCAAGGAGGCTCGCCCGGACGTAGTACCGACCGGCAGGTACACGAACACCAAGCATGGACGGCTATCCAAGTTTCGGTCTTGTAGGTTCCAAGACAACATCGAGAAGATTCGCTTCAATAAAGATGCTGTACACAAGTCCGACCTACCTCGAGGGCACGGGCAAATTCACTTTATTCCTGGTTTCAGGAGAAGGATCTAGCTCAGGTCGATCTCAAAAACCGTGACAGAACCGACAGAGATTGTACCGGTCGGATGATGGAGAGGGTCAAGCATACAGCCGAACAGGGGACGAGGCAGCTCCGGTAATAAGTGAGATGAATTAGCCTGAATGAGGTTTGGGCTCTGCAGACACCGCTGTTTCGAACACAGACGAAAGGGTTCGATGATGCCATACGACATCAAAAACGGAACGAGATGGCTTCGGAACACTCAAGGAGAGGAAAGTCACTCTGGCAATGTCGCCCACAACTCGGGACAGGAAGTTGGAAGAAATGTTGACGGAAGATTTCGAAGAAAACGAAAAACGCGAGATGACAAAACTTTCAAAACCTGTCCTCCAAGTCGATTTGGTTCCGCTGCCTTCGACTCGCCTAAAGTTTTGACAAGATCAAGATCGATCCTGGGATGACGAAAAATTTCCGAAGAGAGCAACCAAGTTCTTCCAACCGTCCTCCGAGCCGTGCCTTGTTTGCTTTGGAAGCAAGCGTGCAAAGTTTGGCTGCCCTACTTTCACACGTGGCTTGATAGGAGCTGCTGTGCAATGCCAGGCAGCGTGGCTTCGGCTTTGCAAAGCTGGGTCGTCGTGCAGCATGAAAGAAACCTTATCGCCGTTCATATCAATTTCAACACCACCTCTTTTCCTCGACCTGTCAGATTCGGATTAGCTTTGTGCGGTGCAGAATCTCGTTGGGTGTCACAGCGATGTCGCTCCCTCAGCCTTTCCGGAAGAGCTCTGTCACGGTGGAATCCAAGTGCGAGCTTGATCGAGAGGCAGACGGTAATACAACCTTTCACTTATCGCCGCTACTGCTGATGACACGACGTTCCGGCTGCTGCAGTTCGCTGCAAGAAGGATCTGCATGACCGAACAAGAACACTGCAGGTCGTATTTTCGCATCTTGAACACAAGTCGCTGCAAATGAGACCTAGCAAGCCACTTAGGAGCTGGCTACAACCGCTCTCATCCTTCAATTACATAATCTAACAACTCTAATGAGGCCCTCTCGATCTGGTGAGATCAAACCAGATCGGGCGATTTCGACTCCGGCTTCAATCCCGCGTCGGTAAAAGACCGAAGCGTGATGCAGGAAAAGTGTGGTTCTTCCTTCGGGAGTCACGATGGTTCAAGGCTCGAGAATCGCGAGTCCACCGTTAGGGTCCCGCTCCAATTTATCGGGCCAAAAGCCGGGGTAATTCCTGGTGCTCGAAGTTCCCGCTGTCAGAACTTTTTCGTTGACAAGCGACCCCACGATCTCTGACTACTTGGATCTTCGGAGCGCAAAAGCAGCTTGAGCAAGTCTGGTCGCAGAGTTAGGAAGAGTCTAAGCCTTTCTTCCGAGCCTTTCATCTAGGCCACCAACGATACAGTAATCTTGGAACCTAGAGCCTACAGATGGCTTCCTCTAGCTCATAGCTCATCATCCATCAAACTCAGCAACGCCAAGAACGGACCGTAGGAACTGCGAAGCAAAGCGGCGATTTGGAAGCTCCAGCCTCATTCCGTCGTGACCCTTTTGAACAAGTTACATAGGGCGACATCTATCAACTTACCTTTCCTTGTTTTTGCCAGGACCCACGTAAAGTCACACCCCTAGATCAACGCTTATCACACGGTTCTCACAGAGCTTACTGCTCGGTGAGAGTCTATCACTACTAGATCTAGCGGCATTAACGGTCTACGACAGGATTCTTCACATCGCTCTGTCTGTACGCAAATGAAGTTGCAAAGAAAAGGTGGTTGCTCCTAATCTAAGCGAAACAGCTTGAAGTCGCTCTGCTTCACCTCCTGCATTCGTACAACGCTGAGTCGGCCCGACCCGACCCTCAATCACATACATCTTCATAAAGAACGAGGTGGCAACTTTCCCAACCAAGGTCATCCCATTTAGCCATCTCTCCCAACTTCCTTTCCGCCTCAGCGCCGTCCATACAAGCCGATAGAACATAACATGGAACAGCTCGAACTGGTAGCGCATGCTCATGAATTCGATGAAGGCATCCTTCGACGACATTCATCAAGGCAAGATGTGATCGAAGAACCTCGGATCGGAGGATCGGAAGCGTGCCGAATTCCGTCCAAGAACACAGAAGAAAAGACTACCGCTGGAGAAGACGACTGTACAGCACATGCGCAGACCTCAATTGCAACAAATGTTCCGAACCATGCCGATCCCCAACAACCGAACAGCGGCGTACATATGGAGGAAGGTCTCGAAGTTGCCAAAGATCGCGGATGGGCTGCTTGGCAATTCTTGCTAGCATCCGCTGCGATCGAATTCATGGTCTGGGGCGCTGCTTACGGCTACGGTTCGTTCCAAGACTACCATCAGCACAATCCAGCTTCTCCCTTCCACAACTCTTCTCTGACCGCTACCTCGTCCGTCGGTACTCTGCTCTTGGGAGGTCAGCACTTTATCCCCCTGATCTCTGTCGGTCTGTACAGCACTTTCCCTTCCCTCGTCAAGAAGTTCAGCATCGTCTGCGTGATTGGCAGTTCGTTGGCCTTGCTCATCGCCAGCTTCAGCAACTCGGTTGCGCTTCTCGTCGTCTTCCAGGGCATCTTACTCGGCATCTTCGGTGGAAATCTCTTTACGGTGACAATCCTTTGGCTACCCAATTGGTGGGACAAGAGAAGAGGCTTCGCTACCGCCTGCATCTTCGGTGGATCTGCGATGGGCGGGATCGTGTGGCCGATCATTTTCACGCAGCTGCTAGAGAACGTTGGATTTCGTTGGACCCTTCGAGTCTTGGCGCTGCTCCAACTCGTTGTCTGCGGCGCAGCCGTTCTTGCACTCTTCCCGGGAGCCAAGCTGAGTCCTGTCACCAAACCCATTCACTGGAAAGGCATCATCCCCGGATTTCCTCGTTCTCTGCTCTCCGTGCTTACGGTCTTGAACGCGATCGCTCTGACGACGCAGACCACAGCGTGGTATTCAATCTCGCTCAACATCTCCAACTATGCAACTTCCATGGGTTTCAACAGTGCCACGTCCACAGGCATCCTATCAGCCTTCAACGCCTCCGCAACCATCACGTATCCGGTTCTAGGCTATGTCATCGATCGATTCCCGTACCCGCTCATCATGGCGACATCCACGACCCTCTGCGCTATCTTTACCTTGCTGGTGTTTGGCTTCGCTGGAAGTTCGTTGACTAAGATCGTTCTCTTTGTTGTCTTCTTTGGTATTTCGGGAGGTGGCTTCGCCTCGTTCCTCACGCCTGTATCGCGAGATATCCCGAACAAGTCGCATTCGCACGAGTTCTCACTCCGTTTTCTCTACTTGGTCTTCATCCGAGGTGTCGCAGCCATGCTGGGTCCTCTGATCGCCGTTCAATTTTATCCAGATCACCTCGGAGGCGAATCGACGTATGGAAGCTTTGGCTTTACTGGCTTCATCGCCTTTGTCGCTGCTGTCCTACTGATCTCAACCTCCGCATCGGTATCCATCTTCTTGTACAAAAAGTACGTTCTCCCAAGGCGAGAACGAGAGAGAGCCAAAAGTCTTAGCATAACGCCTCAGAACGAGGCAAACAACAACTTCGAGTCCATCACTAACGCTAACGTCACCCCTAGCGCTCCCAATCCTGCCTGATCAGGACTATCAGCAAAAAGTTGACCGTACGTCAAGGCCCGATTTCTCACATTGTAAGACTAACTTTGCATAAGCTCTTTACTATGTCACCAACAAAGATGTCCCATCCGGCTCGGCTGTATCCCCTTTCATGCTACTCTCACTTGTCTTTGCAAACGGTTCCTTATAGTCATCATCATCTCGTCTTTGTCAAGGTTTTCAATGTCACGTGTTCTTTCTCACTTTCCGAATTGTAAGCGCGAGCTCTGCCAGAAGTTTAGGCAGGGCCGGTATATCTGGTTTCGCCTGGTGAGGACCGAGTCATCGAAGCGCAAGAACTCACTAAGTAATC
This sequence comes from Ustanciosporium gigantosporum, assembly GCA_928724795.1. Taxonomy (NCBI): domain Eukaryota; kingdom Fungi; phylum Basidiomycota; class Ustilaginomycetes; order Ustilaginales; family Cintractiaceae; genus Ustanciosporium; species Ustanciosporium gigantosporum. The sequence goes on from CAKMXM010000002.1 coordinate 1,699,460, forward strand.
TGAGGGATATTTTCGGTCAAATTTAAGTTCAATTTATTGGTCAACTTTTTCGCGTTATTTTGGTAGGATCTACGGATCGAGTCAACGATCAGACTGACAACAGGTCGAAATGGATGGTATGAGCACACTCACAGCCGCACACACTCGATTTGACGATACAAGACATGAATCTGGAGTGATTGAGGCAATGTTTAGCATTCCCAGCATGGTTTTTATCGACATTACGAAGTCGTGGACTCCTGATTCGTTGGATTGACGTTTTTATGATACTTCCAGATCATGTATGGCCACTTAGCAACTCCACCTTTGATCTCGGGTTCGGGGATGCTATCATACGCTACTATTTCGAAGCCATTCTTGATATAACTACCGACACCCATTGGGGAAGATTCCAAAAAAGCATCGATTCGTTCTTTTTTTGCTAACTCCAACCCAAAATTTACTAACTTGCTACCTAAACCTTTACGTTGATGTTTAGGGTCTACACAGAGAAGTTTTAACCAGTAGTAGTCACTAATGCCATTGTCGCGCATGTATGATTCCCGAGTTGAGGTCATTTGGGCGAAAAAACGGTTAACAAAAGTTGGGTTTACACGAGCTCGTTCAGCTAAAAGGTCAGTTTCGAGCTCTGTATCAGATCGAACTCTTTTCCATGTTGCAAACGCAGCAATCTCCTCCTCTTCTCCCTCTTGATTGCTGGTTGGATCGGTACTTGGTGCTATCCTTGTGGCGCAAATAAAGATGTATTTTCCTGAATCAAAATTTTCTTGTTCCCGGTGCAAAAATTGAGCAATATTTTGTTCGGTTGAGATGACTTTCCCGGTTTGAGGATCAATTTCTTTAGCCATCATGATGGATACAGGATCATAGGTTGGGTTGGTTGCATCATGAAACGCTGTATGGTGGATCTCGGCAGCTTGGGGTAATTCGGACCGGTGCATCAACCGCACTTTGTATCCCGCCGCCGCCGTGGACGACGAAGACGAAGAAGTGCCAGAGGCAGAGGCAGAGACAGAGGTGGGATCCGTCATCTCGGTCGTAGTGTTCTGAGGAACGATTGCTTGTCTAGTTCTGCAAAAGATTGGGTCTACTTGTGATCTGCCATTTGACGATATATATGGAGAAGAGGACGAAGGAGCAAAGCAAGAAGGAGGTGAGAAGTGATGATGATCAATGACTCGGAACACATTCTTCCTATGCGTGCGTGCATGTGCACCGCCATCGTTCTTAGTCGGACAGGAACTCGCTTAAAACACACAGAGTACAGATCTGATTTTTTTTGGAAGATCAACAAAACGCTGAATTCGCCGGCCGGCTCTTTTCGCGGGGCTGAATTCACACTGAGGTTAACTTTTATCGAGTCGACAACATCCAACTCTACTCAATCGAGTCAGAACACTGTGGGATGAGTTACATATTCATCTCGCGCCCTAAGCGCTGTATGGCTCAGAGACTTGGGTTTTGCAAAGCCTCAAACATCGCGATTCTCGTACAGGTCTTCCTGTGTGATACGTGACTCACAGACAACTCAATGTGCTGCAAAAAGTCACTCAGCAACGAAGCCTGCTCATCAAATCAGTATGACTGAAGTTCATATTCTGAGGCGTACAATTACAAGTGAAGCTACGGTCTGAAAGGTTGAGCATGAGCTGTATTCTGGACAAACTGTTGAACGTTCGGAAAGTTGGTCCACCTCGCTGTCATACACGGCTCTGTTTGGACAGCAAGATCTTTTCCCTCTCCAATCTCTGCAACAGGGTCTCTCTACGTAGCGCTACCTCTTCTCGTGTCGAGTGGTGTGAGGTCGAAGTGGAGGACGGTGGCTGCACGATTGGCGTATTGGTCCCGGTGCTGGAGGCCGACCTGGAGGTCGAAGTCAACGATTGATCTGGTTGTGAAGCTGATGAGTGAGCCTGATTTGAGTCCGGCTGTTCCGAAACTTTTCGTGTCCTAACTACGCCCGATGGAGGTCTCGCCTCTCTTCTTCTAGTGAAGTCATACTGGAGCAGGGGACTTTTATCGTAGTTATTAACCTCCAACTTCCCGCTTCGGATGAAAGCCTCTAATTCGTGCCAAAACTGTTGTGAGTTATCTGATCCTATGAACTCTGCGAGTAGATTCACCATCTCTTCCGACCCTATGGGGAGGGCCCTCATCAGGGACACGACGTAAGTGGTTAAGAATTCCACGTCCAGATCCTCACCAAACACTTGCAGTTCTCGCCGGACGAAGGTTTGAATTCGTCGGATCAAGTCACCCCTTGGTTGCGCCTGGAATTGTTGGTTCACGACGCTGGGCGCAGGACATGGCTTGTAGCCTGTAAATCTGTTACTTCCAACGTGTTTTGCGTAGCTTCGATGCCGGTATACTTGTCGCCGGAAGGCGAGAGCTGTAGCCAGTTCTTCCCCCTCATCGTGGTTGACTGATCTCCTGGACCTGGTTCCAAAGTGTCCTGTCCGCTCTCGTTGACGTCGACTCCTAGCAGCTTGAACTCTTTCCACCACCGCTCTTCTGCTCTCTATCCGCGATCTACTGCCGTTGTGCAGAGAATTGAGCGAATTTTCAGCACCTTTTCGATCGCTGTTGTCGACTTGAGGCCGGAGATGGTACCGTATGTAATCGTCATCGGAACGAATACTGTGGATGACATAAGAATCGACCGGATGTTGACACAATGGGCATCGACGAGCGACTTCAGTCCATCGAACGATACATTCAAAACAGAATTGCGAGTGTAAACATCTCGGCAGCACCGTCCGATCCTGTATTGCGGATAGACAGATCAGACAGGGTTGGAAGTCGGGATCGCTTTCCTCAGCGTCCACTCCTCGTTCATCGATATCTTTGTCAGCATCGCTGTCTTCGTCATCAGTTTTCAACAAGTGTGCGACATCATTGGAGCTTGGAGTGCCGTGCTCGCTGGGTCTTGCAGGTTGAATCGGCGAGTCGCCGTGGTTGGCAGATGGAACTGGAGAGGTATCGCAAGCTTTGGACTTGCCCTTGTTCGGGGACTTTTGAGGTAAAGAATAATCAACGGGACCTAGATTATCGGCATCATATGTCGGATCTCCTTCCATAGGGCGCTGCCAGATGAGAGGTCGAAAATCTGTTGATGATACTCTGGTGGATGAAGACGGAAGAGGCGATGTAAAATGCGCTTACTGTCAAGATTCTTGGGTGGAGAAAGTTGTGTGATCCTCGGAACTCGCAAACGCGGCCGACGAGATAAGATAAAAGAAATACAGTAATCCAACCCACCCAAACTGTTCTTGTCTGAGTACGAGGCTCGGATTTGACCGAGAGGCTTCCCCAGATAGACAGATACATGTGGGAAGCAAGTCTTTGCTCCCTCTTCCCGCCTCACAGTTGTGGAACGCTGCGAAGGACCGACGTTCCGAAGCTCGTGATCCGATCTGCCGCTCGTTGCTATCTGAACGTCACTCTGACGAGTATGCAACGGTTTTCTCAGTATATTGGTATATAGCCTGCTTCCATTTGGCTAGCCCTTCTTGCTTCTGCCCTTCCAACAATCCGTCCAAGCCAGAGGTGATCTGACGTCTCTGAGACCCTGCGATCACAATGACGTCTCACCACGGCCATTCACCATCTTCTCTTTTATCCGCCTTCTTATCGACCACGCGGGACTCCATAATCCCACAAACTAAAGCAGGCGTCGAATCGGGAAGTAAAGTGTTTGGGGCGGCGATCCTGTTAAAAAAGGATCTCTCGATCGTGATCGCAAGTACGAATGACGAAAAAACATCCCCCTTGTTACACGGAGAGATCAATACCTTGTTAAAATTCCATGCCCTACCCTCTACTTCTCGGCCAGATCCAATCGAGTGCCTTTTCTTCAGTACTCACGAACCATGTTCTCTCTGTCTTTCGGGTATCACGTGGAGCGGGTTCGATAATTTTTACTATATGTTTACTTACCAAGACACCAAACAAACGTTTGATATCCCACACGATATCAAGATTCTCAAAGAAGTCTTCCAAACACAAACCCAAACCCACTCAGGAACAACAGAACAGGAAGAGGAACAACTGTACAACAAATCCAACGCTTTCTGGACCGCACACTCCCTCCAAGAACTGATTGCTCAGGTCGATGACGAACAGGAAAAGAGAAAGCTTACGCAAGAACTCAAAGATGTGAAAGCGCTCTATAACGGTCTCTCGAAAACGTATCAGGATTCCAAAGGGTCCGGAAAAGCCGGAATTCCGCTTGCATGATACAGTAAATAGCCGTCATTCTTCTCGTTCACATGCTGCATCAATCCGAGGACTTCCTTGGTACACAGCACGTTGATCACATTGCACAATAAACGCGATATTGTAAGATGTCACATCTTCGTAACGCAAACCGACATTCACATCATCTTTGCACCAATCTTGGATTTCCAACCTGGTGCTTTTTCGAACCCGTTCATACCGCCTTGGAAATCGAGTAACGTTTGTTGGATTTCTTGTCTGTTGGTCATGACAAAGGGACCGTATTGGAAGACTTCCTGATCCAAGGGTTCGCCAGCAACCAGGATCAAGCGGGCTTTTTCGGTCGACGAAGGGTTCGAGATCCATACACCTTCTTGGTTCCCGTCTTTGCTGAGAACTAGCGTGTGGTACTGCTCGTAAGCTTCTTGCGGTCCTTGTTGGGATTGGTCTTGAGTGGTGTCGCCCACATTGATGGATCCTTCTAGGATGTATGTGAAAGCGTTGTATTTCTTATCAATGGCCTGGAGCACCTTTCCTTTCGGTTCAAGGTGAATATCCAGATACAAGACGCCGCCGTTTCGCGGTAGTTCGATGGGAGATCGTACACCATGACTTTCACCAGCAACTACTTTGATGCTCCAACCATGGCCTTCTTGGTCCGTGTCCACGCCCTCCTCCTTTCGGGGTGAAGCCGTGGGGATTCGTTCCGCTTTGTATTCTTGGTAGGAAGGAGGTTCCTTTTTGGCCTGGGCAGGTAAATCTACCCAGAGTTGAAGACCTACTGGGTCGGGCAGCTTGTTGCCGCTTGAATCGCGATGGATGGGCATCTCGGCATGCATGATTCCCTTGCCTGCATTCATCCACTGCACATCCCCGGGGCCGATGGTACCGGCATGACCGGCAAAATCTTCGTGTTGAGATTGTCCATCCAAGATGTACGTGACTGTGGTCATTCCTCTGTGTGGATGATCGGGGAATCCGGCCCCTTCCGAAATTCGGAAGTGATCCAGCATAAGAAACGGACTAATATTGCGTAACGCGGGTGTCCCGATACTCCGGCGAACAACAGCGCCAGCTCCTTCCGCCGTCTCGATCGATCGCACCTTCTTAGCTACGGTACGAGATACCATCCTGGCTGCTGCGGAGGACGACATTGTGTTCGACAATCCTTCTTGGCTGACTAGTGGTAGCGTGTCTATTGAGGTTAATGTATTAGTGTTGAAGACGAATGGATAGATGAGGAAAATGCAGAACGATGCAAGTGTGAATGTCCAGAGTTGTCCAGTGTATCCAAGCTTTGTTTGGTCAGGTTTGCGTGCTGCGTTGGGCGACGAGTGATAAACTTTCGGCATTAATGGATGAAAGATCAGGAAAGCTTGACCAGGCAAACGAATCAACCTTTATACCTTCTCAATCAGAAGTATCGTCGTCGAAAGTGGACCGGCTTAGCTCACCCAAATTAGAAGGTCATGGTAAGGTATCGGGGATAAAGTTAGTCCGGAGCCCGAGAGCGGCGGATTTTGGGTTGGTACAGTACCATTTTTTGGCCCCGAATCGATTCGAAATCTAACAGGTACGGACGGAAATGTTGTCGCCGATCCGAAGACCGATGGTCACCACCAAGCATTCAAGAAGCAACAGGCAGGCCTGAACGACTCGGTGAAACGGTAAGGCTGCTCAACATGGAAGAAAGACAGCAAGCAACCTAGCATAGGAACGAATCAGGTACAAATACAGTATGTTGCTTTCCGTTTCCTCTTCTACGATACAGTACAAAGTTGTCCCATGGACATTTTACATGGATATAATGACATGGCAGAGACTAGGATCTGACACCTTTGGTAAGAATGAAAGTTAGTAGTGTCACTCCGTAGTGAAGAAAGTGAAGCTATTCAACGTTCTCTGTGCCATTCTGAGGAACTCATCCGCAAGCTGCCAGGTTCCGGCTACGCTTTTGAGCTCGTTTCCCATATCCTGCAGGACAATAGGCCAATCCTGGATCGCTTGGCCCAGCAACAGGGCTCCGTCTTCCACCAGACCGTGATGCAACCAACACAGGTGGTTCGTCTCGAACTTGGCCTTTTCCGCGTCTTGGACGTCGTGTGGTCCAGGACGATCTCCGTCCAGGATCAGACACTGATCCGAGACCAATTCCAGAGGAGTGTCTCGAACCGTTGAAGAGCAGGAACAGTGGAGTCGCCGATTCTGATCGTGTTGCTGGTCTTGCTTGCGTTGATGATGATTGCCGACTTTCTTCTGCGATGAACGGTACCTTTCCAGCTTACAAAGAATGACCAAGATGCCGTATGCATGTCCCAAACCTTCCAGAATCGTGGGTGTTAGCGTAGACAATCTGGGCATACTCATAAAAGTACCGATCACCGCTCCCGCATGCAGTGCCGCCCACCGTTGGGTTTTCCTGTCGTGGTAGGGACAGCTGGATGGATCCAGACAACTTTCACACTGTAGTTCGACATACGTTGTTCCCCCGAGAGGAGCACCTCCGCACTGGGAAGGTGGATCTCCCGTCGACCAAAGCGCATGGATCACGTGTCTTGCGTCGAAGAGTGCCGACAATTCGATCACATGCCACCGGAAGTGCAGATGAAATCGATCATTGCTAGGACCCAGACTGGGCAGAGACTTGTTGTTGCCCACTCCTCCACCACCAACATTGATGTTGCAGGACTCTTGATACATCTTCATCCACTTGGACAATCCTCGCAACATCATCTTCTGCGTCAAGTAGCATGGCTTCGACTGGAGCGCCTTCGGTCTACAGAAGATCTCGACTTTCCCGTTTTCATCGGTACTTGAATGGCCAGGAGAAAAGTCCATAGCGTACGAACTTCCTTTTCGGAAAGGCGGAGAATGTCGTGCGATCCACAACAATTCCAAGCCTTCCAACAGACTGTACAATGCGAAATGCTCTTTGATCGTGAAGTGCATGGCCCTTTGCAAGTCTTTCCTTTTGCCCATTGGTGAAGCATCTTCGCTGAACAGAATCTCGTCCAACAGCGGTCCAAGCTGCCGCTTGCCCGACAAGAGTGGTTGACCCTTGGACTCCCTAGTAGCTTTGTATTCCAGAATCAGCTTTGCCCATTGGATGGCGGACTGAGCGTCCCAAACGTCATCGGCACTCGGCACCAATGCCTGGCACGAAATGGCCCGCATACTCTTCATCTGATGATAGTCGATCAAGAACTCCGAGTGATGCGATTCGGTAAAGCTGTGACAGATCATGATGCGGTTCACTTCTTCGGCATCCGACCATTGTTTCCAGATTCCATTGAGCTGATCCAGTAAGCCTTTCTGTTGCGGCGACAATTTGCTGGTTCCCGCGTCTCTTTCAAGTACTTCAAGTTCGATCAGCGCTAGTTGGATAGTAGGACCCAGAAGTCGTTGTAGAGACTCTTCCCACGGTCCAATCAAGAACCAGATCCCTTGCCTCCAACCTGTTTCCCTTACGAGTGAAGCTCCAGTGTACGAGCTATGGATTGACTTCCGGCGTATCGCTTCATCACGACACATGAAGGCATACAGATGTGTGAGAGCCACAATAGCGGTAGCTTCTCTCATCTGCTGAGGTTGGTCCAGATAGAAAACGGCTCCAGCCCAAATGCTTCTGAAGATCAAATGCCAGAGTTCCTGGCCGTAAGCCTTCACATCTGCTCTAGGTTGCCAGAGCGTTCCGAGCTGAAGCAGGGAGATGAACACATAGGGTCGTTCTGCGGCAAGTTTTCGGTGATCCAGTAGCCAGTAGGACGGAATGATGGGCAACATGGTGCGAATGTGTCTGGAAGCTGAGCTGAAGAGAGAAGCAGCTGTCAAACGGGGCGGTTTCTTGGGAATATTGACTCCGTGAAGGACCAAGTCGCGGGTTCGAGCGCCGATGTTGGTCGCTGCTTGATCGCCCACCTTTTCGACTGAGCGAGACATCTCGTCCGCATCTTCTCCTCCACCTGGAGGGCGTGGTGTGCCAGGCGTGGACCTGCCTGAGTTGTGAGCTGATTCGGTGAATGTCGCAAAAGGCATGGGATTGGGAAGCATCTGTGGCATTTGTTGGTGCTGTGGCTGAGCGTTGCTCTGTTGTTGCTGCATATGCTGCGGTTGATAGAACTGCTGTGGCTGTGGCTGTTGCTGGGCAATCGACTGTTGGGCTTGGTTTTGCTGTGATTGTTGCTGTTGAGTCTGATCAGGTAGCGTGAATGGATCGGTCGACATATTGTTGCCCATTCCAGGAAGGTCAAGAGGTGCCATAGTTTCATGCGGGACAAAGCTGGAGATGGAGTCCATCAAGATGGATTGCAAGATATCGTCGAAGAAGTTCTGGCCCTCCGTCTCCGAAGCTGTTGTGGTGGTAGATGCCGAGCCCCACGAGGGCGAAGGCGCTGTCAAGGATGCAATGGACAGGGGTGCATCGGCAAAACTTGTCGGTCCGGTGTAGCCATTGGAAGCCATGGCGTTGGGGAACATATTGGAAAACATTGGCGTCGATGCCATCGAATTGGCTGCGGCGTTGTCCTGGGAAGATGCATCGTATGCGGGCTGCTGTTGCTGTACTTGATGAGACTGCCATGAGGAGGAGGGCGAGGAGGTCGGATGTGAAGCCTGTCCATTGGAGTCGGGCCTAGCGTACGGGTGATATGCATGCGGTCTTGGCAGAGGGTGAGCATGAGTCTGTTGTGTTGATGTCAGCGAGGCTGGTCTGACAGAGGAGAAGGGGAAGCCTTGCGCTGACGGCGTCGGTGTGGATTTTGATGCGGAAGGTGCTGGCATTGGCTCGTATGGGTTAGCGCCATGTTGACTGTGTGGAGAGAAGGCAGTAGTGGTTGCTACTGAAGATCGCCGCCCATCTGGACTGGAGTTGCTCAAGGCGGAGGTATCTGTAAAGGTGAGAGGGTTCTTGCTCGATGAAGGTGGAGTCTCGCTACCTTCATCATCATCATCGTTGTCGTTGTCGTCATCATTGTCGTTCTCTTCACTGCCACCTTCGGACTTGAGCGCAGAAGAGTCCGCCTTGTTGCCTCCGATCTTGACGGCGACTAGGTGAGGCAGGTCCGGATGGATACGTTTCTTGTGACGTTGGAAGCTATCGATTCGCTTGAATTCCTGACTGCAGTCTGGGCACCGCCAAACGGATTCGTCAGAATGGGAGAGAAGGTGTCTTCGCAGGTGGACAGGTTTGGAGAAGAGGTAGGTGCATCCCTGGTGGGGACAGGAGATGGTTTTGGGCATTGTGCCGTCGGATTTGCGGAAGCCAGGGAGAGGAGGAGAAACAGAGTTTTTACCACCTAATCAGGAACGACGACGGTAACATGTCTAAACGAAGCGAGAATGTGGGGTAGACGGAATGGATGGATGAGCTGGTGGCGACGACGTCTCAGTCCTCCTCGCAAAGAAAACGTGGGGTACAGAATGACGCAGAGCCATGCAGCCCTGGTCACCGCCAAAGTCAGTATCCGGACTCGATTCGGCCGAGTAGATTCAACTCCATTTCACGCTCCACAAACCCAGTCAGGGGTCCGCAAACATACACACAGTGATTGGCACCACGTCAACATGATGGTTGTACGACATGGCGGTAACTTTTCCATCCTAGAAAGTGTCCACCGCTGTGAAGCCAACACCGCATTTTGCAGTAAAGTTGGGTCGGAGGGTAACCAACCAAAAGGTGGTGATCCTTTCTGTGAGCCCGGATGTCAAGTCAAAGCCGGGCACACCGCTTCCTCGGGATGCATTTATCTCGCTTTGATTGTGAACCGACCTTTGTCCTACCTTGTTCTGTGCTCTGATATAACGTAGGTGACCCTGCACATTGACCTCCTCCTTATCCGGTCCTACCTTCCGTTGCATCCTCTTCTCCAATCTTTCCTTCCCTCTGTCTTCATCCTCATCTCCGTTCCCACCTAGACCGGGCTCTACAAGTGCTCGACGCCTTTTCTTCTCGCTTCAAAGTGCTTCATCATGAGCTCACTCACCATTTCGTCTTTGACGGATCGATTGAACAACTACTATACTCGCGTCACTGCTAGCAGGGCCGGATCCCTTTCTCTCGTGTTCTTGGCCTTCTGGGCAGCGAGGTATCTTCTGAAGAGGCGCGAACGCATTGCTGCCAAGAAGGCGTGGTCGAACCTGTCGGCTGAAGTAGCCGTCGTCACGGGAGGTTCGGGAGGAATCGGCATCGAAGTGGTCAAAAGATTATCTGCTAGAGGAGTCAAGGTAGCCATCTTGGACATCGTCGAACCCGAAAGAAGCGTTTTGTCCAGTCGAGTCAAGTACTATCGAACCGATCTCACCGACTACGACAACATCCTGGATGTTTCGAAAAAGATCGAGAAGGAATTGGGTCCCGTTAGCATCTTGATCAACAACGCCGGTGTAGCCAATGACGGTGCCAGCATCATCGAGTTCGAACCCAAGAAGACCAAGTTGACCATCGAAGTCAACTTGTTGTCCCACTTCTACACTCTCAAGATTTTCCTGCCTCATATGATCCGAACCAACCACGGTCATGTGATGGCCACCGCAAGTGCAGGCTCCTTCATCATGCCTGCTGGGGGCGCCGATTACGGTAGCACCAAAGCCGGTGTCCTCTCTCTCCACGAGACCTTGCAGATCGAGCTCGAAGTCCTATACCAAAAGCGCACTGGCGTCAAGTGCTCCATCGTACACCCCTATTGGATCAGGACCCCCATGACCGAAGTCATTTTCAAGGACAAGATGCTCAAGAAGATGATTCAACCCACTTACGTCGCCGACAAGATGGTCGAGCAGATCATCAACGGCCAAGGCGGAAGTCTCTACTTGCCCAAATGGATCGGATATCTCAGCTTCCTTAGGACCTTGCCCCACTCCCTTCAACATCGCATTCGAGTCGGCGCTACTCTGGATCTAAGGGACTCGAAGAGGGAAGAACGAGCCGATCCCGTCATGCCCTAGGAATCGACTTCGTTGTGAGATCTATCACATACAATTGCCCTATCTCAGGAAACGGACATACACACTTGCAGCAATATACAGTACACAGAATTGAATCGTGTGTATTTGTGCCTACGTGCTGTTCTTCTTGATCATGACGAAACAGAGAGGCCATCGAAGATGCAACTCATCCACGTCTTTTCCACCATTTGCGCTCTTCACCTCTTGTCTGAGCTGCTCAATGAATCGATCGACGATGTCTTTGCCTCCATGTTCTGCCTTGTCATTGGGATGTTGATCCAGATAAGTGTGACATGCCGACCAAGTTCGCAGATAGCTTCCGAGCAGATCCCAGCTGAGGTACTTGTCCATCGTGTCATCTTTCATGAATTCTTCCTGGACCTCTTTCGGTAAAGTCGATCCTTCGAGGGGCGTAGAGACGAGCTGGGGCCAACTTTCCCAGATTTGATCTTTGGTGAGGCCCTGAGTGGAAAAGGTCTTTTTGAATGCAGATCCTTGGTCCCACTGACTCGCGAGTTCAGGGAAAGTAGAGGGGAAGGGAACCGGTGCAAGACCTTGGTTGATGATACTTCGTCCCGGTTGTTCCCAAAACTCTCCGATGCTATCCACTTTGATGTTTGCCTGCTCCGAATTTGTTCGACCAGGGGAGTCGTTTCCGGTTGGCAGAGAAAACTTGTTCAGCAGCGCCCGTGTGCTCGGGAAGTCAGGAAGGAAAAAGTCAGGGTATCCGTACAGACAAACACTTCCACCCGGCTTCAAGATTCTTGTGGTTTCGGCCCAAAACTTGCCATAGTTAAACCAATGAGCAGCCTGACCAGCCGTGATTAGATCCACAGACTGGTCCTCAATGTATGGTAGATCTTCAGAATAACCTTGTTTGTACTCCAATGTTCCAAGCTTCTCTCCGTTCTTGGTGGATGGCAGCAACGCTGATGGAAGGTTCGGTGTCGTAGGATGAACAGCCGCATCGACCATCTTGGAAGAGGGGTCGATCCCAATTACCTTGTCAAAATGTGGAAGCAGGGAGAGCGTCGAGATCCCCGGACCACAACCTAAGTCTATCGCCAGGCTAGGCTTTGAGCTGGACGTGGCCGGAGCAGCTCGAGGGGCCCCCGAAGTAGGACGACCTCCAAAATGGTAAAACAAGACCTTGTCGTGGACCCATTTCGGATAGGAAGGTCGGAATGTCAGGTACGCAGCTGCGTCGAAGGTGGTTCTTGAAAAGGTCGCCATGCTTGTTGTCGAGGCAAGTCGTGGTCACCTATGGGCTGCGAACAAGTCAGCCAGGTTATATACCGGTCTAACCCAGTAGCAGCAAGAAGAAAGTACGTCAAAATGAGGACGTAGCGGAGAGCGGAAATCAAAAGGAAAGATCCTCGACCTAAGCGCACTTGGGTGGACAAAACGCTCATACCGCCTCCTAGGACCGGCGGAATAAGGTCTGAGTAGGAACAGACCAACCTACCTCGGCAACTCGACCAAGCTCCTCCACGCCCCCACGCCGAAGAATCCTACAAACGGGATTTGCGGGATAATCAGGTAGTGCCACTACATCAATCTAACAAGATCCCATGTTCCACTCCATAGCTCAATCGCCGAAACAACTCAATCATTCTTTTGGCTGGGATCCGTCGAAGAAGCTTGTATTGGTGACAGAGACAGGGCAGACATTGTATGAGTACATGCATGGGATCAGAAAGATCGCAGGGACGAACGTGACATAAAAATGGAGCAATAACTTGGTCCTTTTGGAATGGAGCAACAACTTAATCCTTTTGGAGGCTGGACGAACGAGAGTCTTCTCCAAGCCCTTCGGTGGCAGCGGCGAACGCGGCCGACAGATCGAGGTGGAAGAATGGCGTGAGGTCGTTGCCCCAGATGATGGGGACAGAAACTTGGCTGGCTGCTGCCGAGGGTCTTCCTGGCGGCGTCATGGATCCTTCCTCCATGTCTTTCTCCAACGTGCCTGAGGTGGACGAGTCTGAGGCTTTCTTTCCGTCGTAGTAGACGCCATCCTCAATCGTCGTTGCGACACCGTGTCGAACGATCTTCGTAGTTGGAACGATGCGATCAGGGTCGTCAAACTGGTTGACAGTGAGGTCGATCTGACTTCGGCTAGCGGCAGCGCCGTCACCGGCCAAACCAGCCTCGAGTTCAGAAAGATGTTTGCCAGGTCGACCGCTGAAGGGGTAAGCAGGTCCATCGTTGGCACTCTTGTGGCTGAGAGCTCGTTCGATGGCCTTTGCACGTCGATCCCGTTCCGCCTTCTCTCGCTCTTCGAGCTCTTGAGCACTAAGAGTGATGTTCTCTCGTTGTGAAACAACAGGTGCAATCTCGGTGATTCGTTTGGAAGGGAATCCAAGACCAAACCCACCGGCCAGAAGACCTCTTCGGATCCAAGGAGAGAGGATGTTTGCGAAGTGGAACTCGACCTTGGCGTCGGCGTATCGTTCAACGGCGGTTCGGACGTCAACCAGCGTTTGGATCGATGTCGTGTCGACGTTGCTGACCGAGCTGAAGTCGAACACCAGTGCACGCAAGATCGGCCGCCTGTCGGTGGCTGGATTGCCAACCAATTCATCCTCCGCAGAAGTCTTGCGACCTCGGAAGGTGACGGTACGGAATGCTTTCACGATGCGAGGGTTGGGACCACCAGGGTTGTTCCAAGGACGGTCACCAAGCTTTGTGGCGTTCGGTCTGCCCGGTCGCGTGGCTTCCTTCACCCGGTCGAGAATCAGGTCCGCCAGATGAGAACAGTTCGGATACGTGAAAGCCTCCTCGAATCGGTAGATGAGAACACCCGGCGGTGGCTCCTGGACGTGAATCGAAGGATCGCGCAAGCCGTCTTTGTCATCCAGTGGCACGAAAACGTCTCTGTGGGCGACGGTGACGCTAGAATCCGAAGGTGATACGCTGCCGTGAGAGACGCGAACCACGCCAAGCCATCTACCCCGAGGACGGGCGATCCGGATAAGCAAGAGAGCAAGGGAGGCAGCAACGGAGACATAGACACCAGTCTCGGTGCTCGAAAAGATGGTGGCGAAGACGGCACCAAGGAAGATGATGAGCTCCAGAGGGTTGATCAGCCAGAACTTGTACGACACCGAGAAGGGGACTACCAGGTCAGTAACGGCGTGGATGATGACTGCGGACAAGACAGCGTTGGGAATCCAGTAGAAGACACCTGTGAGGGCATAGATCGCAATCAAGACCAGAATGCCCGTGAACCAACCGGCCAAGGGAGTCCGAACACCCGACTTGGACTTGATGGCAGTTCGAGAGAACGAACCGGTGGCGGCATAAGCACCGAAGCAAGGGCCGACTAGATTGGTTACTCCGATAGCGATAAGCTCCTGATTAGGGTTGATCTTGTAGTTATTGAGACGACCAAAAGACTTGGCGATTGCGATATGTTCGAGCAGCAAGATGATCACCGAGACGGGGAGAGAAGGAGCAAGATCGGACAGGAGTTGAGTGTCCAAGTTGGGCTGACCTAGATGCTTGAAGCCTCGAGGAACGGTCTTGAGGATGCTGATGGGGAATTTCGGATTCTTGCCGTGTCGGTAAGGGCCCAACCATACCCTAGAGGCGATGGTGAAGACAATGATGACGAATGCGTTTCTAAGCACTGCAATGAAGAAAGCAGCGCGCGCCGTCCTTGGGTATCGCCTTGGCAGCCAAGCAGTGAACCACTTGATGAAGAAGAGGAATGCAAGTGCAGGAAGACCGAAAGCGGCATTGATATTGGTCATCGGCAGTGCTTTGAGAGTATCGATGATGACCCTGTAGGCCGGATTGGTATTGGTTTGTACGGAGGATAGGCCCAGCAGCTTGGGAACTTGTCCAGCTGCAATTTGGATGGCGGAACCCGTCATGAAGCCAGCAACAGCAGGCGTTGGGATGAACTCGACAAGGAAACCGATTCGAAGGAGACCAACGCCGAGACAGACGACACCGCAGAGGAACGCTAAGGCGGTGGCAATCACCTCCGGCGCCCAAGCAGTGCTGTGGGATCTGACGTGTTGGATGACGTTGAAGGTTTGAAGAGACATAACAGCGACGGGACCGATGGTAACATCCTTGGAGGTGGCAAAGAGGGCATAGATCATGACACCGACGAAAGAGGAATACAAGCCGAATTCAGGAGCAAGACCGGCAAGACTGGCGTACGACATGGACTGGGGAACCAGCACGAGCGCTACGGTGACACCTGCAATGATATCGCCGATCAGCCAAGTTGTGTTGTACGAGGTAATCCATCTCCGGAAGGGGAAAAGACTGTCGAAGTATTCGGCGGCCTTGGAACCGGGATGGTTAAAGATGTCACGCAACCAATCCCGACTGCTGACTACCGGGACGCCAAGGCGGTTGATCTCATTGTCGTCGTAGCCGATAGCCCACTTGAAAGCATTCGCGGGCTGCTCGAGAATGCCCCGAGAGCGATGTCGAGGCTCGGTGCTGTGCACCATGATGTCCTATGCGGTATGTAGGAAAGTTTGGAGAGGATGGGGATGGAAGCGGGCGAAGGTTTAAAAGCAGAAGGACTATATAGTCCTGGCTTCGCGATGAAGAGCCTGAGAGCCTTGTGAAAACCAGCGATCAAAGACTTGATGTTGTACGACCGTTAGCAATAGACTGGGGTAGGAAGAAGGCAACAAATCAAGAACCGCAATGGGAATCGGAGACTGAAGCGGATACTGATGCGAAGAGACTTGGGAAGGCTTTTGTGTGGTGTGGTGGGAAGAAAGTCTAGAATCTTTCGAGCCCTTTTGGTCGAGGCTGACTCGGTTCAAGATGGTGAAGTTGATGGGACAATGGTGAAAGAGTCAATCGCCACGCGACCGTAGGATGAAGCTAAAGAGAAGCAGGAACGCCAGAGATGCCGGCTAGGTTTGTTGGCGAGGAGGTGAGCGAAGAGACAGACGGCTTGCTACAAGATTAGTTGATGCTCAGGTACGGCACCTAGATTGCGAGGCGTTTCCAAAGGGCTTGTTGGCGGTCGGGACGAGAGTAGTGAGATGTGCGATGCGGGCTTGCAATAGCTTGGAAGAATTGAATCGAGACTTGAAGACTGTGTGCTCTTGAATAGGCCGAAGTCGAAGATTAACAGATATCACTAGATGGCGTGCTAAAGACTGATCATGCGGATGTTGAGGATAGTAGAGATGCAAAGAAGAGCAAAGAGAGGGGAAAAAGACGAACAGCCTGAAGGGAGGTAGTTGAAATGGAGGGAGGGTCGAGTTGTCAAGGCTACGGCAAATGGCGTCGAGACGAAGCACCAAGGTGGGTTGGGGATTGCGTGATGAAGAGACGCCTGGACATTTAGTTCCAGCCTTGTGGAGTTGGCATGGGAGGAAGTCTTCTGTCACGGCTAATGCGGTGGCTAGGAAGAACCGACCGGTTGGGCAGGGTTCAAAAGGGTGGTCGGTCGGTCGGTCGATCCTGGTCACGACGAGGATGCCTAGCGGCAAAGACCGAAAAGCAAGGTGGCCTTCTCACGTTTGCCAGTTGATCCACTCATGCCATCTCAGAAGCGTCCAGTTGGCCCGGCCCATCTTGCACATCAGTCATCTTGGCACAATTTGCAACAGATTTTGGCTAATCTCCGTTTGACAGCCAGGGCACAAGAAAAGGGAAGGGCTGAGCCGCCCAAAGAAGAAACGAGGAGGAAGAAGCAGCAGCAGCATGTGCGGCGTGATTCAAGAGAAACGTCAAATTGCGACATCGCGAAGAAAAAATATTCTGCAGAATTTCTTCCTGTCCCTGGAATCATCAACGGGAAATGGGAGATGGCGCGAGAAGTGCAAGAACAGAGTGATTCGAGCTCAAAACGTGGCTCAACTCAGCTTCTGTGCAGACGTAAGCCGCCTGTTGAAATCGGCTTACATCCGCGAGGTCAATGGGAGGGGGAACTCGACGAGAGAAGCAAATGGTCAGAGGAAGTTCCAAGGCGAGTAAGGGAGATGGGCAAGTGCATGGTGCACCACAGCAGATGTCAGACAGGGCAAAGGTACTGGATGACTGTAGTTAGCTAGAGGTTCTGTAAGACGGGAAAAAAGCGTTACGAATGTGGATGATGGATCTCGCTCTACGGATCCCCCGGACGATCGCAACGGCGGCCGGGCAAAGTTAGTTCCTACGCCATCAGATTGGGAAAGAGAGCTCAGCGAGAATAGTCGGAAACCGACATCTTGAAGAGGTTCGTGATTGCCGTGATGGAAATAAAATGGCACCGGTTGTACCGATTTAGAAGATTTGTTTGAATTGCCGTGAGGGTTGCAGTGCTTGGTCACCTCATCGTTTCGTTCCCTCTTTATTTTTTTCTTCCTCGGCAATTCCCATCCTCTCTGTACGGTGAGGTGCCTGCTGCTAAATTACCAAAAAAAACCCTTGCTCCATCTTCTCTCCACACGGGTGGACGAGCTACAGCCCGAAAAGCTCAATTGACAAGCCCATGCCCTCTCCTTCCTCTCGCAACCCCTTGGGCACCAGCAATCTATGGTCGGACGATGGTGAGACCTGTCAACATGTCATGCTCTGGATCATCCAAGACCCGCCGGATCGACAACTAAGACCTGATACTGCCATACCCACACTCCGAACGTCTGGGTCGGTGCAGTAGGATGTCGTGTGAATCATTCAAACACCTCGAGAGACTTGGGCGGAGGGGAGCAGCGATGCAGGATCAATAAACAGCTGTAAAATCCGGCAAAACGGTGGAGGACTCGAGGCACCAGATCAGTCTAGAGTCCATCCGGAAACGCCTAAACTTATTTTCGAACGAGCACGCAATCCGGCTCGTCGTTTGTGCAAAGTTACGTCTCGTCAACTCCACTCGAAACCCTGACGATCCTTGATCGGGTAACTGTTAGACCGTAAAAGAAATTTGCCAGAAAAAAGTCCAGCATGTTAGATTGTCACCGTGAAGATCAAATGCCAATCTACCGCGCGAGAAGCCTACACGCGTTTCTCGACAGTCGATATGAACGGGGCTAAGAGACAACGAGAATTGGCCAAAGCACGATTCTTCCGCTTGTCTAGTTAAGTTACCTCAACTCACCTGCAGCAGAAGGCACATTCAAGGAAGCTGACGAGGTCGTATGAGGACTATGGAACTGACGCACAATATAACGGGAAGAGTATGAGGCAGCCCATGACATGAGAGAAGAAAACAACAAGCTCCTCGTCGACCAAACGCGGAGCAAATAGTACCATCAGTGAAGCCCTAGACGAAGGGTAGTATCTACTTCACGACTTTCGGGTACACTTTCGGGTTCTCGCCCTATCTGACCACTTCTGAGTAGATACTGAGAGACGGTCCTGCTTTCAGGCCAATCGATAAGCTTTGTTCGCTGATCGGCGCTGAAGAGGTTGCCTAGATACTTATGTGTCCGTATCTTGTAACCTTCGCCTTTCACAGGCATCGACCAAGAGTCGATGATTAGGTTGTCGAGACGAGCGAGACCGAGGAAGATTTTCTTGTCCAGAGATCCCGGAGACGGATGTGGTAAAAGGCCAAAGATCCGGTACAAATACGCTTCCGCTCTTCGGTTCCTCGAAGAAGAAGCCTCTCCCGTGTGCCAAGTAAGTCTAGTCTCTCCCCTCCCGCGGGACTCCGCCACTTTTAGAAAAGTCTTGAACTTCTCTTCGTTGATTCGATCAATGGCATACCAGACACCGTTGATCTCAAAAGCGAGAAACCTAGCAGCGGTGGTCTGGTCGCGGAATTCAAACCAAGGTTCTGTGATTGTGTAATGTTCATAGTTTGTCGGGTCGATCAATTCGAACTTGATGTTTTGTCCTGGATAAGCTGCATGGACCTTGTCGGCTATTTGCTCGAACAGTCCGTCGACTGCGAAAGGGTTTGGAGCGATAACCCCAACTCCAAAGTACAGCAGCATTGCCAGCGTGGTGACAAAGGCCGGCTTCATGATGGACAGAGAGATTCGGTCTGGCAGGTGTCGATGAAGGAAGGGGATGGCAGATTGGAAGCAAAAGGGTTCTTTCTTTGTCGGATCGAGCTTCTTTTGAGACTGCGGGCTCACCCCGGAGACTGAAGAATCGTCTGACGCTGCGCTTTCATTAGATTGGCATTCAGAGATGGTGGGAGGGCACAGCGCCTTTCAGATGAAACTGTTCATATGAGTTCCTTGCGAGGAAAAATCAGGTCATGAACAGCACAAGGGCAAGAACACTTGGTGAATCTGACGAGGAAAGTTACACTTCGGTGGATCTCACGTCCCGCCGGAGCGACTTTGGCCGTGGTTTCATTGACAATCTCTCCTATGGGCCGCGACATGCTCAACATGACACGGATGTCGACTTTCTAGGCAGCTGTAGAGCTCGACAAAAGCTGCTGGGAGCTGAAGACACTTTCAACCCGTGTGTACGTTCGAAATGGTGAGGCAAAAGAAATGAAGTCAGGGCCAGAAGAATGGTGGGACTCATGAAACTCTGCGAATGAACGAATGCTTAATCTGGCTGAGGAATTTGACAGATCAGTGGAAGTTTTCGAAACAAAACAATTGAGGAGAGATTTGGCACACAACGAAGGTTTGCGGAAGAACGTATTCGTAATCGCAAAGGAGGTCAACGAACTTTGGGCTTTGTCTTGACATTGTTGGACAACAAAGCTCGCCGGGCAAAGTAGTTTTTGAAGATCAAGAGCACATGGCGCCAACGTTGAGCTCATCGACTGCTAGTCGCAAGTGGGAACTCGTTGGCTAGCTCACTACTCGAGACGGTCTTGCCAAGGCTGGGCTTAGTCCATTTGATAGTGCTACCATCCGGAACAAGTCGAGCAATAGTAACGAGGTCTTGGATGTCGATTCGTTTTCCTCCTTCGAACTTGGCCTCTAGCTTCCAGACGCGATATACATTCTCGCCGCTGAATCCAACAGGCTTGAGCGGCAAAAATTTCGCTAAAGGTGTTCTGTCAATCGCGTACTTGTGCTGGGCGTCCTTGATGTCAGGAACAAAGAACCATTTTCCTGAACGTTTCAGAAAATTTCCCCATTCTTTGCTCTCTGGCTTGAAGTCGTATTCTACGCCCGGCATGAGGGGTATCAGTCTTCGGATTTCGTCCTCGTTTGTGCCAAGATCAAAGCTCTCGGCGATGGCAGTTTTGATTTTCTCTAAATCGGCTTCCGGGATGTTGAAGACCGCGAGAACAAGAGTGGGGAGAAGAAGTGTGAAGACGAAGAAAAAGAGCTTGCCAAGTTTCATGATCAGTGCAAGAAGTCTCGGAGGTGAATGGTAATTGTTCTGGAGCTTGGTGGATATTGGGTGGGCTGAGTGACTTCAGTGAGTGCAGAGGGTGAAGCGACTAGAGGACAGCCTTATGTATGCTGGTAATTTCATACAAAGCAGAGCTGATAGATGCTCGCGCTCTCCTCTCCTTTGTCTTCGGTTCTTCGAGTTCGCTCCGGTAATTTTCATATTTCTTCCTCGTGTGTGAGAGTGGGGTGCCTGGTCACTATGGAAGCTCATGACGCAGGAAACAGGCTTGAACCGTTTTTCACCAGCTGCGTGTGATTGCAATGTGACAATTGCTACTTAATTGTCTGTAATCTCGGTCAGATCTCGGAGGTTGTGAGCCTTATTCGTGATCTTTAGAGCGCTTGGCATACAGTGTCCCCGCCGATCGTGTGGTAGGGTCGAGGGCCTTGAGCACGGATTCATTTTACGGACGGTATCTCCCCATTCACGAGATCAGCTAGGCAGAAATCAGTCTCTCTTTCACGTCCCTACTTCGGCTCTGCTCCAACTCCTCTGCATGATATCGCTACATCGAACTTTATCGGAGCGCAGCCGAAACAATCTTTCTCATATCAACGGCTGTAGAAAGCAGGTACATGAAGGCAAGGATTCTAACGACATTGATGTGAAACAAATGCAATGGACTGACGAACGGGCGACTACAGATACCCTACGCACAGCGAGCGACGCGTATCGACAGAAGAATCTTGATCGGAGATGCATCGGACGCCAGCCATCCCGATTGCGTCGATCAGGATGTTAGAAGGAAACGCGTTTTTTGCAACTAGCGGCTGCTTGAGATTCAAGACGTCTACTCCGGCTCCTGCTTGACTCGACTCACGAATGCATTTTGCTCGAAGTTCTTGCCCAAGCGCGCTCTCAATTCAGAGTACAAAACAGGCGGGTTGATTTCTTGGAAATCATCCGAGGGGCGCTTGATCAATAGACGGGCCAGATGAGTTGAAAGAGGACTCATAAACTTGGCTGGATTGGACCAGTCGAAGCGATTTTCTTTGTACCCGGGAATATGGGCGAGACCGATCAAAGTGGAACTGAAGGGTGTGTTTCTTGTCGGATCTCGAGCTCGAATCTGCCAGATGCGAAAGATGGGCGAGGTCCTTGACTCGACCGCTTCTTTGAAATGTCCTTGGTTCGTGAATTCATCGATGGCGTAGATGATGTCAGATTCTTTCAATCTATGTGGAACTTCTAGCAGAAGCGAGTTTGCCTTTAGCGTGTAGAGCTTTCCGGCTAGGTATGGGTGACCCGATAAATAGTCTTCTTGTTTCATCTGCATTAACGCAGGGGCATCAGGAAAGGCTTGGCCAAAGTAGTCTGCGATGCTTCTGAACAGCGAGTCAGGGAGGAGCTCGACACCTCTGACGAGCTGAGGGCAGAACAAAGCCGCGAAAGCTAGAGGAGTGACCAAGCCAAGAACAACTTTCATGGCTGCAGTAGGTAGAATCAACTCGCGGGGAATGATTCGAGTGAGTCTGAAAGAAACAAACATACCCTTTGGGTCTTTATAGAGGGGAAGCGCTGTTCAGATACAGGATCACTCAAGAGTGTCAAGAAGGCCAGACCACGACAGCCCCGCCCAATCGAGCAGCTGAAATGAAACACTCTCTGAGAACGCCCACCAAGACCGTGGAAACGTCGCGCACAGACTTGGTATAAGCAGTCACAATTTCTTTCGAATGAATTCACAACTGAAAATTTGACACAAAATTTGGAGGGATTGATCTTGGACCGAATCTAAAAAGGATTACGAAAGACATGTGGGATCGGTAGCAGCTTGAATCATCAAAACAGAGGATGGGAACACAGAATGAGTATTGTATGTTGAACAGAGTTTTACGATCTTCTCTTGACACGAAACAAGAAGCCATAGAGAGAAGCATTCGACCCAAAGCAACGATATTTTTTGGACGTTGGGACTTGCTCGGTCGGAACCGTCAAATCTAGAGGCAAAATTATCTGCTTTGCCAATGTGATTCAGCCATCTACACCGCCCCTCGAAGAGCCTGCAGGAGTCCTAGGAAGGAAGATAGCCTGGGGAAACTCTTGTTCCAAGGAGATTTGATTAGTAACTGCCTCAAACATGGTTTTGGGTAAATTAGGATCGACTTCAGCGTAGGAAAGGATCCGGTAATTGAACTGTCTGACATGAGGGTAAGCTTGAGGCAGGTAGGTAAGTTGCCAGATACGATAGATGTGATTTCGGTAGGCTCCCTGAGAGCGAACGTTGGGACTGATATCACCCGAATGGATTCGATCCATGGTGATCATGGTCCCAGTCTCCCTGTTATGATCGAAGATGTAAGGAACAAGGCTTTGCCTGAATCTCTGCAGCTCTGCAAAATGTCGTCTGTTATATTCAGTCTCGGGCCTGAAGAGAGAGCGGTCCAGCTGGGTCAACCTTGGTTGCCTTGGCAGGTTTCGAAAGGAATCGTGGAAAATCTCGGCAAGTCGTCCGAAATCGTCGGCGGACAGCTCCGGAACAGCAAGAGCAGTTTGGCAAGTAGCTATGGCCACCGCCAAGAACCCGGCAGCAAGCGAGACGATCTTCATGATGCAGAGATGTAGCGTACTTTCGTTCGTTGAAGTTTCAAGAGGAAGTCGAGGTTGGGTTGAGGCTGATAGTTGAGGCTTCTGACACCGTCCTTTTAACCCTTGTCGAGGCTAGCGGATGAAGCCTTCCCAGACGTCCCTACCTTGACAGGTCCGAGCCAACTTGAATGACAGTCGTTCAAAGCTCATTACGGAACGGTATCGTTTCAGGAGAATATTTCGCAGAGGTGAACAATAAGACGGAACGAGGTTCCGACGTAGCCGAGAAGACGCAGCGGGGGAGCCGAAGACGACGTCGGTGGACACACACACAGCACGAGGAGTGATGTAGTGTGCGTGGAATAGTTGCCTTGATCATGTATGCAGAGACTCGGATACAGTGTTGAACAATGCCGCGACAGTTGCTTTGTCTATCCAGCTCGAGCGAGCAGGAATGGAGGAACACAGGCAGGAAGCCGTAACTCGGGAAGAACCTAGCTCTCTGGCACAGCAGGAAGCAGGTACTGCGTGGGGCACTAGAGGGATAACGACTATGTTCAGCACCAAATGGGGCCACCATACAGATATTCCATCATGTGAGTCCTTTACGTGAGCGTTCCAGGACTTTTCGACCGCTTAGAGGATATGACAAGATGCGGATGACTTAACGGAGAGCTGCAAGCCGCTTCCGATACCCCGATCAAATTGACTTGTCTCGAGGACCGGAGCTTCACTTATCGGGAACAAAGGGTGAAAGCTTGACTCTCCACTTTGTCCCACCCTGCTAAGGACTCGAAGCTCGGAGAAGCAACAGCCTTGACGGCGACAACAATGAATGCAAGAAGTACGATATGATGTTCGGGCATTCGGGTGATTCAACGGAGTACTGCAAGCCTTACCCGTACTCGAAACGAAGTGACCTATGGAAGACCTTGACCGTATTCAGCAACTTGGAGCACGGCAGCACTGTCTACATTACCGACTTCGGGCCTAGCGAACCTGACTTGCTCGCAATACAATGATGAGCACTTGGACACCGTCGCTCCATGCATGTGCAAGTGATTCAAGCTGAAGAGACTGCTTTGTTTTTGACTCAAAGTGAAGCTTGAAGGGGCAAGGCGTGCGAGGTGAAAAGCTGTTCTGGTCACTTCATATCGATACACGGCCGTACGAAGCTGTAGCTATCAGCCTCGTTGAGAAGACATCTGTGTACCCTCACCTCGAAAGCAGCACAGAGGAGCGGCGCTGTTCGACGTGCAAGCATGATATCGAGCACACAGTGTTAGATCTCGAAGCGGTCATGATCCGAGACTGTTAGACTTTCTGTCACTACTGCCTTGCATTTGGCTGTGTTTGTCGGACTGCGTGGATTTTGGAACACCGACGGCTAGGTTGCTCGAAATTCAAGCCCTGGATCCCTCCTAACCCCTCAGTCAAAAGTGTCTAACTGAGCTCCTGTTGTGGGTATTCTCTCACCTTGACTTGACCTACAGCACCTATCTTTATCTTGCCCCTGCTCGTTCCCAACCTTCGAACCATCTTGCACTCTGCATGTTGCAACTCCTTCATCCATCATTCAAGACCCACGACGTTCGCCATTGTTGCCTTCCTACCACATCGAATCAGGCTACCCATGTTGATATAGCAACGCTAGCATCCTCATCAGCGGCGTGCTGCTCCCACCACTACATCTTCTCGTACAAATGACAGCCCCAAACCTCGACCGCCGGTAATCGGCTCGACTGTCCTTGTGCATATATTCACCAATCTTTTTTCGTATGACACGACTTGATCTGCTGCCCTCCAACATGGTCTCATCATCTTCGGCTGCTGACTCGCCACCTTCGACAGAGTCGGTAGAGAAGCCTACAATTGGGCCGCGAGTGTCATCGCTCAATGACGAAACACACCTTCATCGCCGTTTCCCACGGTTTCGGTCCATCCTCAAAGCCGGAGCACGAACCGACCAATCCAATGGTCAAGCAGAAAAGCAACACCATCATCACCCTTCTCACGCCAGCGGTTCAGCCCAGGCTCAAAACTCGCCAGCTGAAACAAATGGATTCGTATCCCTCCGAACGTTTCTAACCTTGACAGGGTCGCCTACTTCGGCTTTTCCCGATGACAGCTCACCGCTCGATGTCGGATCGCCAGGTCGACACCTGACACATCCCTCCAGTAGTTCCGCAGCTCATTCTACCGTTCCAAATCATGCTGTTCGTGTTCGCAAAACACCCATCTTCTCCGGCCTCGTCGCTCCCTTTGCCATCGTGCTCGAGGTTCCCGGTCTAACGCAACCCTGGTATGCCGAGATTGACAATTTCGGCGTTCCAATCAAATTCGTGCCAAATCCTAAAATCCTTACTGCGGGACTCATCGTATCACTCTCAGCTGCCGTCATTGCCAACCTCGCCATCATTCTCCGCTTCCTCGAGATCCTACCTCCTCGAGTCAGCATTGCATTCGCCTTTGCCGGTTTTGCTCTCCAGGATCTTATCAACATCGTAGCCCTCTGCGTGTTTGCAGGCATATATGGTCCCAGGCATGACGGTCTCACCTTAAGCGGTGCATTCTGGATGAACGCCGCCTCGACCCTTGTCTCGTTGGCTGTTACCGCCAGTCTGCTCGCCGACTACATCAGGACCAAAGACTTTCGACATGCTGGCTCAGGTCTCAGTCAACTCCAGAAAGGGTTGGTTCTAGCCGGGATGGGCCTCTTGCTCTACCTGTCTCTAGGTTCCGTCATATTCGTCTTTCTCATCAAGATCGACTTCATCACTGCCCTTTACTTCTGCACCGCCACCGTCTTGACCGTCGGTTTTGGAGATGTGGTACCACCCTCAGTCGGGGGAAAGATCATGGTGGTCCTCTACGCGCCTCTTGGCATCGTCATAGTTGCTCTGGTAGTTTCTTCGGCCCGAAACACCATTTTGGAGACCTTCCAGGAGAGCGTCATGAGGCGAAGGAAAGAGTACCGAAGGAGGTTGGCCGAAAGGAGGGCTTTGCAGAAGGACCAGAAGCGTAAAGACAGGGCCTTACGTAAGTTGATGCCCCGTGCATTTACCTTCAGTGCTGCTACCGGAAACGATGGTTTAGTGGAGGAGGGCGAATTTGTACAGGCTCTTCAGCGAATGGAACGAGAGGCGTCTTCGCCTCCGACGACCAAGGCCGCTAACACCACAGACATACCGACCGATGCCGTCGCTTCGACCAATGCCGTGGTCGCTACGCCCACCGCTTCCGCTTCAGACAGCCTTACCAGCTCCGAATCTCACCCGAGGATGTTCGATACCGTGGGCTCGACTGGTGACCCTGTTCTTCAACTTGAGATCAGCGCGCTTCAGAACCAACTGGAGCTTGAAAAGCAAAAGACGGAGCAAGAATTCTTAACTTTCGAGGCTCATGCGCAGAAGGAAGCCGACCTGGCTGCAAGGATCAAGCTCCTTTTCGCCTTCACCATCACCGTCGTCTTCTTGGTCTTTGGAGCGGTTGTGTTCAAGTATGCTGAATCATGGTCCTTCGGAGAATCTCTGTGGTTCTGCTTCATAGCCATGATTACGATCGGATATGGAGACTATCATCCAACAACGCAAGCCGCCAGGGGATTCTTCGTCATGTGGGGTCTCATGGGAGTAGCCGTACTGACCATCCTCTTGGCCGTCGTACAAGACTCCTTCGGCAGCATTCTTCACAAAGTGCTAATCAAGAGTACTGCCCGACTCTTTGATCGTGCCGAGGCAAGAGCCAAAAAGAGAAGAATGCGGCAGCAAGCAAAAAGGGCTGAACTGGAGGCCATGAACGAGCTCGAGGAGGGAGTCGCGTCAGCCGACGAGGTTCCGCAGGAGAGGGCCCATCATCGCTCCAAGAGGCGGTCCAGATCCAGTCGTCGAAGTCGCAGCCAAAATCGGAAGAGTAAAGACTTCGCCCACTCTCAGCAGCAGCATCAACATCCTGACCAATCCTTGGAGAGCGAGAAGGGTCCCGACAACGCTGCTGACGGGGGTGGCAGGACATTGCAGTGGCCAGAAGCGCACGCGGAAGATCACAACGCTCAGCACTCTCATCCCCATCATCGCCCGAAGCTCAGAGCGCTCGACACGCAAAGCAAGCATCGACATATGTTTGAATTACCAGCGGGAGCCTCGCATCCTTTGGCGAGCCTTCACAGATCGACGCTTCACGCTGTGCCGGAGGAGATCCCGGCCAAGGTGGAAGCGACATTGGTTTCGCAGCCTCAAAAAGTTGCCCATGCAGCTCTGCTCGCCTTTCATTATTCGTATCAAGTGTTGCAGATCCACGAATCATTGATTTCTCAAGTGATGACCGAGATTCCAGCATTACGGCACTACTACATGACGCTTTCCGGCTACGAATCTCGTCTCGAATCTGCCACGTCCTCTACTCCCGCCGATGACACCAAGAGCCCTCAAAGCAGCACACGACGTCGTCACAATACAGCCTCCACTTCCGTTAGCTTCCCTAGCGAGACCGAAGAAGAGAAACAACTAAGACACGATGGAGCCCTTCAAAACCTCTTCCATTGTATTCAAGAGACCGGTAAACCCGAGTACGAAAAAGTTGCCAAAATGGTGGTCGCCAATCTGGATTTTGAAAAACATCTAAAGAGTTTATTGAGCGAAATCTCGGGCTTGAAAACTCACGTTGAAGAGTTTCAACAGTCCAGAGTTGTAGGTCGTACCGAAGCTGCTACTAGGTCCCAACGACGAAACTCCTTCTGATGTTTACGGTTGAAGGACGAAAGCAAAGAATCAAGATTTGATGAATGATATATCACCCACAACGAATAGATATTGGTTTCCTGTAATAAGCTGCCTTTTCTGCCTCGTTTGTCCTATACCCCCCTTGGACTGAAACGTCTTACCCCACATGTATTTTTATGATCTGCCTCTTGTTTTCGCACAATTAGGAGCTTCGGAGCTTTGGAATGAGTCATTATCATCGCAGAACCAAAAGCTTGATCAGCCACCACGGAAACCAGATTGTCGCTTCATTGCTCGTTCAGGCAGAATCGTTTACCGAAGCCGCTACGGACCACGTCGCTGTTGCGCTGCTGCTAGTGTTACATTATATATCGTCTTGTTATGACGCTTCTTCCGTTGCTTTATATTGGGTATTGAGTCAAGGTCCAACGAGTGTGTGTTGGCTGCAACTGGACATGGGTCTACTTTCGTTGCACCTGTTTTAGATTTGGAAATCTCTGTTTGACGATGTCGAGGAGATGGGGCCAGATCTGGTTACTTGTATCTCCTCTGAGGTTGACAAAGAGATGTTGCTGATCATTTTTCGAGGACGTATCAGAAGAAGCGGTTTTGCAATCGATATCTGTGATACCACCGGTGATGGAGTTTGATCGTTCCTGGTAGTATTGGAGCATGGGTTGAGTTTGGTTATGGAAACTTTTCAATCGTTTGCTGAAAGTTTCTGGATTATCATCCGCTCTTTTGGTCAAAGGTTCTCCAGTAACGTCGTCCTTTCCTGCTACTTTGGGTGGATTGAAGCTCAAATTGTAGACTCTACCACTGGGTTGGTGGACCCATCTCTGCAAGATTCTATCGAGAATCACTTGTTCTGGTACATCCAAGTTGATCACAAGTTGAAGGTTTGACGGTGGATTTGTCGAAGAAAGCTGTTTGTCCAACATCTCAGCTTGTCCCAACGTTCTTGGGAATCCGTCCAATAACCAGTCTCTAGAACCTAACGATTTCACCTCGCTTCCAATCAGTTCCATCATCACTTCGTCGGACATCAATGAACCTGACTTGATCACTTCGGATGCCCGTTGCCCAATGTCAGTCCCCCGTTGGATGTGTGATCGAAGGACATCCCCAGCAGAAAGAACGTTGAATTCATACATGGATTGTAACCGTCCCGACTGCGTCCCTTTACCGGCTCCTGGTGATCCAACGATCAACATTCGCATCTGTGTGTCTTGCGACTTGCGTGCAGAGGTTGAAGAGATACATCGAATGCCATGGCTGGTCCTCCTCACGGAGCTAGAGGCGATGTTTGAGCGGGTGCTCGAGCGCACAATCGATGGCTGCAAAGTACTTCTGAATATAGCGGAGCATCCGCATGCTGAACGCAGCATCCTCCTTGACGTATCGAGTTCCGAACACCAAGAGGTTCGATATCGCAAATAAGCCTTGGGGTCGTGATCTTTCAGCACAATGCGATGCCAAAAGGGAGGTGAAAGAGATGCAGCAGCTCAAACAAGATGGTGACGATGATGAAGAAGATGAGTATGATAGGGTCCAAGGTGGATGTGAATCGGTCGCTTATTCGGACCAACCTAGCCGCCGCGTCCAAGTTCAGACTCGACCCTGTTTTTTTTTAGGTTTTCCCGGTAGCACGGACCGTTGCCGAATCCTCATGTTGGATTTCAGATACTACACTGGATCCCTTTTCACACACCCACAACCTGCAAGACACCCTTCAGTACTCTTTGAAACTACGAGTCTGGATTTCTTATCGTCCAGAGTGACAGAGCAGACAATGGGAATCGTCATGAGTTGATTGCGCCAGATCGATATTCTATCTTAGTGTGTCAGAGGAAAGTGCTTTCTACACATGAGATGGCTAGCGAGAGACTTGAATTGAATTGAAATCAGTGTTGAAGAAAGAAGACAGGTACAGGGACTCGCACAATCAACGTCCCATCCAGCCGCCATCGACCACGAGCATCTCACCACTGACATACTGACTAGCCTGTGAAGCTAAGAAGAGTAGTGGACCAGCAAAGTCCTTTGGTTCACCCCATCTACCTGCAGGGATTCTTTCGCTAATTTGGCGTAATCTGGTGGGGTCAGCGAGCAGCTTCTCGTTCATATCAGTAGCAATGTATCCTGGAGCGATTCCGTTGACTTGAATGTTATGTTTGGACCATTCGTTGCTCAACGCTTTGGTGAGTTGACCTACTGCACCTTTAGCCGATGCGTAGGCAGGAACCGTCAGTCCACCTTGGAAGGTGAGCAAGGAACCAAAGTTGATGATTTTGCCCGTTCGTCGAGGAACCATATGTCGACCAGCTGCTTGGGAGAGCAGCCAGACAGATTTCAGGTTGACGTTGATCACCTCGTCCCAGTCGTTTTCGGGGAAGTCGGTGGAAGGATGTCGCCTTTGGATGCCTCCACAGTTGACCAAGATATCGATGACTCCTGTGGGCGAAACAGCCAGCGATCTTTCGAAAAGGGTCTTGACCTGTTCCATATCGGATAGATCCGCTTCAACCGTGCTATGTTTCTGTTGAGAGGTCTGGTTGGCCACCGAAAGAAGAGGCTGCAATGCCGGATGCTGCTGCTGCTGTGTATCAGAAGTGCCTGGTCGGACCGCCAAGATCACTGATGCGCCGGCTTCGACCAACGCAACAGCACAGGCCTGACCAATGCCCCTCGTTCCGCCCGTCAAGAGACATGTCTTGCCCGAAAGATCGAACAATTTCAGCGAAGACACTGAAGGCGTCTTGTCGCAAGCGACTTCGGAAGTTGCCGACGACATTCTGAGACCGCGTGTTTCTTGGGTATGTATGTGCTGGGATAGGGTTTGCCGAAAAATCGCAGCCTTTGCTTCGTCTCTATTCGGGAGAAAGGAAGTCGTAGACGTAGGAAGGAGAACAGGAAACGTATTCACCCGATTCTTATACTTCCATGCCCTTCTTCCTGCAGTAGAGTACCCCGTGGGATGGACGTGCGGGGCACTGAAGAATCGGAGCTTCCGGACCGTTGGTCCGCATCTCCTGGCTTGTCTCGAGTACCAAAAAAGCGCGTAGCAAATGTTAGATCCTCTTCTCACTCCCAAACCATCCATCAGGTTGAGTTTCCAAACAAACTCACCCACCAACGTCACACAACAGTCTCGACAACTGATGGACATATGAAGTGGTTGGCGGAGACGTCCAGCATCACGAAGCAACATACTCTGTGCTGAACTTCCGTTGCAGCTGACAGCATATGCTGAAGACATCTAGCAAGAGCTCAAAAGCTCGCTAGAGATCACTCAAACTGCTACCTGATCATCCGGAGTTGGGTTCTGTTATGTCGGCAAAAGAAGTTCCGTCTTCGGTTTTCTTAGCTTGTTGGGAAGACCATTTGTGGCGACATCCTGTGTGTTTGTCAATCCCACCAGACCCACCAGCAACCTTACACCGCTTGGTGAAGGTCCAGACTCGTGGCATTTGACTCGTTTTATCCCCTGCCCTAGCGTAACCCACAGTCGATCTTCTTTTCCTTCGGGTTGCCCGATGATAACATAACTTACAAGCACCCCTCTCTTGATCTCTCTCGGAGACTTTCAGCTCGGTTGCAACAACACCACCACTACTTCATTTCTCAAATGCTGTGCTGTTGGTTACCACCTTTCGCGTCATTTTTTCTCTCTCAGCTCGTATTCCTCTGCTGTTGTCAAACAATGTATGAGGTAGATTACGAAGCCGTACTGTAGGTTGACTCAATCATGTTTGCAACGTCACCCTTGAAGAATCTTCTCTCGTTGAAGAGTCCTCTGAGCACCTCGTGTCTTCCTTCTTAGATTGCCATTACCCTCATCCAGCTTGCTCGAGACAGTTGTACTGGTCCCTTGTTCTTTTCAGATCTTCCTGACATTATCAGGTAACGCTTTCCATCTCAGCTAACTCTTCCCTCATCTCTGACCAAGCCAGGTGGATAAGTTATGAAGCGATGGAATCTAGCATTCTTATCAGCTTCAGCTTTTCTCCTGCTGTCACTGCTCGTATTCGTCTCAGCTAGTCCTAATAATATCCTCGAAGAGTTGGGCGAAGCGGCTGCGGATTTCGACGAAGTGCTCGACGTACCACGGGTGCACGACACATTTGAACACTCTCACGAAGCAGCCAAACAGCACAATCTGACCGAAAAACTACGTTTCGAACGAGGACAGCAAACCCAACGCGAACGATTCCGACTTTACACCTTGCTCGAAAAAGATCGTTTGATGATGGAAGAAGCTACGATAAAGAAGGAGAAGCAGCAGGAAGAGCAAGAGCAACAACAAGCCAGACGTGGACTACTCGAAACCTCAACGAGATTCATCAACGCTGGCAAGTTGGAAGCGACTTTCAATGACATTAACACAAACAACCCTTATGTTGGCAGATACGTCGTTCGAAACTACGCAAATTCAGCTCAGGAATCCTCCTACTCTTCTTCTTTCTCCTCCTCCTTTACTTCCCAGACTAGGTCTCCGAGAAACAACTTCGTCTACTCGGGCCCAAACTCGAGAAGTGGTGGCTTACCTGACATACCACCAGCTTCTGAGTTCCGATCGGTTGAAAGTGCGCCGCTTATTCCTAATTCGCCTCTACGACAGCTTCGGTAACGAGATTCGCGTCAGCTAGCACCTTCCCTTTCTTCGCAGAATGGACCACAGCGACAGACCTATCATTTAAAATCTTTTCTGGCAGAAACCAGAGTACTCGAGAAGGTTCGTCTTTCAGCAACGTCGTCGATGAAGAGCTTCCAATCCTCATCGACGAGCCGCTATACAGGCCACGTGTCGTTGTTTGGATCTGAAGATCCCAGTCGCATTCACGTTTCGGACCTTGTCGACAGACGTGTTCTTTCAGGGTTCCGGATATCATCGTTTTCTGTTCCATCTTTTTTTTTCGCGCTTTTTTGAAGTTTTTTATTAATTTTTTCTCATCAATTTTTAACAATCTTGTCTTTTCCGTCCCCTGTCTCTGATTTGCCTCAAAACTTGTTCCATCTACTCTGTCTCCGAACAAAATGTGTCTCACACCCGTCCAAACCCTTTTCAGTCAATGGTCAATCAAGAGTGTCCGTGTGCAATGCAGAAAAGAAGCATCAATAGCTGCCTCATGTTAAGTCAAGAACCGGTGTTACGTCGATGTCATGCCAGGTGGTGTAGTCAAGCTTTCGTATGTATCGCCAGAAGCTTTTTCCACTGCACGAGCTATGGCTGATTCTATTATTCGGTTTCACAACTGCTGAGCCAACAGAGTGTCCAAAGCAGGATCTTGCAGAACATCGCCATGATCTGTTGTTTGACGAATTGAAGCTTGAGGCGCCAAATGAGACGTGTTGTTGATGGCGGGCAAGATATCTGGCCAGAAGTCAAGTCCCGAAACTGGCCTCAGATTTGACAGAAGGTCAAATTCATCGATCGTAAAGTGTGGTTGAACAGGTAGCAGCAGGCTGTCCGAGGGCTTGTTCGACGTGCTGGGGACAGTCCCGTTGGTATTAGAGGCTGCAGTGTCGGGGCCTTGATGAGGACTGAGTTCGGTCAGTTCCGTCGGTGTTACGGCCCAACTCGGCATCGAAAAGGGCGAAAAGGAAGGCGGCATCGATGTCTGACTTGTATGAGGAGTACTGGCGTGATCTGTCCGTCCTTGCACCGCTTGCGGTTGCGTTTGGCCACGATGCCGTGAGCTGGAAGGTGCCGTCTGTTGAGGTGGATACATTCTCGGAACGGCGACATCATGGCTGGGACTGCCTGAAGCGAGCCCAGCTCTTGTTGCGTTCGGATTGCGCGAAGGGTCCAAGATAGCAGACGTGAGGTTCTCAGGCCCTTGGTGACTCTGACGACTGTGATGATGCGGATGATGAGGCTGCTGCTGGCGGCTCATCGTCTCTCTGAGCTTGTCTTTTGTCTGAGCAAGTAGGTGAGAGATGAGCGTCCGAGTTCCGTCCACGATCTTCTTCACAATGTGCTGATCAAAGTTCTTTTCGCTGATTGCTGCAAGCTGTTCTAGTCCGTTGCGAACGATTTCAAAAGTTTGAGCTAAGGAGCAGCCTTCAAGCTGAACTTGGTCGAGGCCATGGCTACTCTTGCTCTGGTTTGCCAGACTTTCATGGACTCTGACCAGGAAAACGATGGCCGAAATGATCATCGAGTACGTGTGACTTGGTGCAAACCGGAGGTTAGTGCCTTGAAGGAAGATTTCAGAAGACGAGTCGGCAGAGTACATCCCAGTTGAGGACAAATCCGTTGGACCTGAATTATACCGTAACCCTTCCAAAACAGTTTTGGCGGTTTGCATAGCTCTTTCTGCCATCTGCTTCTTGGCCAAGCAAGTCTCGTGGTCGCGTCTGAGCGAAGGCGTCGACGGAGGAGCGAAGAAGTCAGGGGGCTGGCCCTGAGGAGCCCTGAAAGCTGAAGACTCTAAGAAAAGGTAAGCAAACGAATATGAGACTCGAAGCTCGTTCAAGTAGATTTCAGATGTAGAAACAGAATTCGAGGTCTCTGTTGAGACGCACCACGAGATTCGAAGCAGAGATTCATCCAACCATCGCTTGAGTTGCGTGCTGAATTTTGATTCCAGTATCAATGACTGTGCATCCAGTGGTTGATGAACGTCGGAGCCCATCTCGTCGATAACGTCATGGAGAGTCTCCCAGAGTTTGACTTGTGAGACCAGTCGTTGATCATCAATCCGTATCCCATGAGCTCCACAGCACCTGGAAAGCCATTGATACGATTGCCGGACAACAGAATGCTGTCGTGTCATGGGAGGTCGACCATGGGGAATCGATGCATGATGGTCGGCGATATAGATGAGATAGTATACTCTAGCTTCTTCATACGCTTGTGCAGCCGCGATGGCTGCCGCATCATTGACAGCACCGTTTGTGCCGCCATTCGACGCTCCAGCAGCAGAATGCTGAGAGGGGGGAGAACGAGGTGGGGGAGTAGATTTGTACGATTGATGGAGACCCCGTTCGGTTGCAATGCGAACCGCCGTACCGGACAAGATGTTATTGATGTCAGACAAGTAGAAGGCGCCAATGACGAGAGCGCGAATGTCGTCAAGTGTCTGTTGACGGGAAAAGCTCTGCATGGCTGCTAGCTTGACAAACTCCTTGTAGACCAGTGGAAAAGGATGAACTGATGATGCTGATGTCGTCGGAACATGAAGGGCAGCCACAGCGAGGATGGAGAGCAGAAGCAGCGAAGAGCTGGATCTGATGTCATCCAGCCAAGCGTCCACAGTCGCAGGGGTCAAGGTAGCGGATGGGCAGCGTGCAGGGTCGTCGTAATAGGAGGTCCGGATAATGTGGAAAAGGTGCTTGTCGATCTGATCCAGGTATAAAGACAGAAGCCGATGGGCGTCTTGCATCGGGAGAAGCCCACGAGATAGTATGTCGGTCTCACGCTGATTGAGAGCCCGAAGTGGTAAGATCGAGTCACTATTGCCAACGCCACTTGCGCTTGCGCTCGTCGATGTAGGTGTCGATCGCGAACGCTCTGCGTTTCCTGATCGATCAAGAGGAGCCCTTAGATCTTGGAGCCTTCCCCTTGGTGGCGCGTCCTGTCTCGAGGCAGAAGAGTAGGATGACTCAACGAAGCCGTGAGCAGCGCTGAGTCTTGCCCCTTTCGAATAAGAAGTGTTGACAGGCCGTTGTAGAGGCTCAGTTGCCTGACTTCGTCGAGAGCGGTCTCCGTGTGTTCGCAAGGGAGTGAAAGGTCCGTGTTGTTGAATCTCCAGTGGATGATTGGTGAAAGCTTGGTTTTGAGCTACGTGTGCAAGAGCAGATGACCTTGAATGGCTGTGATGCCGATATGACAGATTTGGAGCTTCCCCGCCCCCTCTTGCAGCATCGTGTTGATCAAGACCATGAGAATGCTGATCTTCGATCGGGTCAGCTTCTTCATGGCGGTCTGGGTGGGAACTATGAGCGAGAGAAGGTCCAGGTCCATTGGCATCAGATTGTTCCTCCTGAATGTTTGTGGAAGTCTGCCTTTGACGTTTCGCCCAACTCGAAGGCAGAGAATTGATGCTGTCGTCTGTCTGGTAGTCGCACGAAGAGGACCTTCTGCGTCTCCTGCGCGACGATGAGTTGGTTGACTCTTCCAATTTGTTCAGGACCTGCTGAAGCAGGCTCTGCATCCCGCTGATTTGCTGCTGTTGAGTTCTGAAGTTACCTTCCAGCTCGTCCTTCCAAGACATATGATCATCCAATATCGACTGTAAGTTTTTGTTCAGCTGACATTGAAGACCTCTGCGAAGACACCGTACACATTTGGAAGATTCGGGAGGTTCAAAGACACACTTGATCTTGGTTTTCCGGCATGCTTCGCAGGATTTGATACGTCGGCTGAGAGTAGGGCCTTCCGAAGTGGCAGTATGGTTCATCCTGTCACTGCCTTCGTCATCGCTGTTTCGGCTGTATCTGTGGCTCCTATCGACGCCTATGTCTGGATCGTTCGAATCTGTTGTCTCTACGTTGGCCGGAGTCCGAGACGGACTTGAAGGTCTCCTTCTTAGCACCATCTTTCCTAATTAACCCTGGAATGCTACTTTTCCGCCTCGAAAGACAGTGGGAGCTGAAGCTGTTAAGCTCCAGAAAGAAGGTGGTGGTCATGATATCCGTCGGAGAAGACCCCGAAGTCATTTTTCACGTATTTCACCACCAAGATATCCGTCGGACAAAAACCCGATGTCACGTCCGACGTAATTTCAAGCCACTCTACTTCTTCCCTTATCGGACAAACTTCCGATGCCCTCTTGCCGAGATTCCCACGTGAAGACGATACTGTCCACAGATTCCGGACTTCTTTCCGACCTTCCTCGTTCGCACTTCTGTCCGACTTTCCCTGTTCGCACTTCTCTCCAGATCGAAGTAGAGGAGAATGAACAAGGTCGGTCCAAGTTCCGTGTACCGTTGTGACTGATCCAAACCCCTCGGAGTAAAGGGATGATGACACCAGCTCTGATCAACAACATGCAATGGCATCAAACCACCTAGTCTACACCTCGATGATCATATAAGTGCACGGTAAGGGAACACTCTCAAGATGTCAAAGAACGGTGGGTATGTCCGCAGACTCTTCCAAGCTTCAATCACCCTCACACAGCACGGCAGGACTGACAATTCACGACTTCAAAATGCCTATTGCGATTGCAACAGCCAAAGATTCGAGCTTCTGGTCTCAGAAGTATCCTCTTTCCAAGGAGCAACTCGAATCCATTGAACGTGACGGATTCTTGATCCTGTCGGATGCATTCGATGCTTCTGCCGTGAAGGCCATTCAACAATGGTCCAAGGAGGTGCACAGCTGGCCAAACGTACCCGGCAAATGGATGCCTTATCAAGAGAAACGGGCTGATGGATCGATGGGACTGTGTCGAACCGAGAACTTTGCTGGCTACCACCAAGGCTTCGACTCTCTATTCCGAGGAGATCGACTACGCGGCGTGCTTGAACAGATTCAGGGAGAAGACATGGTCCTGTTCAAAGAGAAAATCAACTACAAAGAACCTGGAGGATCGGGCGGTTTTGATGCTCACATCGATGCCCCTGCTTATCAACACGCAGGAGTGTTGAAACATCTGACGGTCAACATCGCCGTTGACAAGGCAACACCAGAGAATGGATGCCTCGAGGTTGTACGAGGATCGCACAAGATGCAGATCCCCATCGACGACAACAATTGCATTTCCAAAGAATGGGAAGAACAAGCGCAATGGGAACCTGTTCATCTTGAAGCTGGAGACATTTTGATTTTCGGATCCTTCTTAGCTCATCGATCTGGACCTAACCTCTCGGACAAGAGTCGAGCCGCCATTTATGCCACTTTCAACGCTGTCAGCGACGGCGGTGATAAGAGGGAGGCTTACTACATCAAGAGGAGGAAGGAATGGCCCCCAACCTTCGAAAGAATGGCTGGAAATGATTACTCTGAAGGCGCAAAGCTCTACGGTTTCGGAAGCCCGATGGCAGGCGCTGAGCATCACTCTCGTCTCCAGGTAGAGATGCGAGGTAGCTCAAAACCAGAGCACCCTGCTGTCGCATCCTCTGCTTAACCAGTCCTGTATGAGTTTATGGCTCCTAATGTATATATTTCGAACTATGAGAATCTTTCCATATCCCGTGATCAGATTTTACTTTGGTTTTCAGACGATGAGCTTGTTTCTGCGTATTGTCACTAAGAATTCTCACGCCCTGCAGCTGCTGCGCCTAGCTTTTGCTCGGATCCTGGGGATGTGGTGACAAAAGCATTGCTTTTACATTGTTCTCACGGGAGACCCCGAAATGACCGATCACGGTGGCAAGTTGGATTATATACAGTGTAGAGTACAAACGGGGATTCCGACGTGCCAGGCTATGGTAACAAGATGGTCTCTTTACAGTGTGGGATACGACAAGGTAATGTGAAGAAGTGTGCTGTGTCGCCAAGATCATTGCTCCTGAACTCTGGTGGAGCTGATGTTGTGTTGAATCCAAATACGCTCGGCCATTTCCTGGTAATCTTTCAAGGATTTCGTCTGAAGGCCAACAACTTTGCTCTTATCGTCCCAGAGACGAAGTTGGAGCTTTTTCTGCCAAAGGGGATCTTGTCTAAATTCTTGAGCCTGTGTTTGGGTGAAAGGGCCACCTTGATGCTTCAGGGAGCTCTTGGAAGCGTTTGACAGTTTTTCGTGGTAGTTCTGGTCGATGGTGAGATACCGTTTGGCGTCTACATGCGCACCTACCAGCCTATATACTGAACTGGGCCACTTGTGTTGTTTGAGGTAATTCTCACCGAGTTTGTCGTGGCCCATGCGGCCAACATCCTGTCCGGACTCGTCTCTCATCGATCCTACACATTGTTTCTTGGTGTCCATCGGGATGAATTGACCCACATCGTGGAGCAACGCAGCTAGCACCGTTGATTCGTCCGCAGACTCTTCTTCAGCAAAGTGGGCCGCTTGTAGCGAGTGCTCAAGTTGCGAGATGCTTTCGCCGATGTAAGCTCCATGTCCTTGTGCCTCCAGAATCGACCATAGTTCAGAGATATGTCTCTTGCCTTCTTCGACAATCTTTGGAGTCTGATCATCAATGGACATTATTCGTGCTGCTTAGAATGGAAATCTTGGGGGATCTTGAGATGGTGATGGAAGACTCATCCTACAAGTTGATCTGATACTTTTGAAGGTTCTGGAACGAGTAATGTGCGGGATTGATGTTGGTAGGGCAGGCTCGGATTTCCGTCCGTGGTGTCAGTGGCTGAGTGGAACTTTGGGACTGCACGTAGCTGATCCTATATGGTGTACGTCGGCGTGGAAAAAAATCACGGAGACTTGTCCGAACCAAATCTGCAGCCGCGTGCATTTCCCTATGGCACGTTCGAAATGACCGATTAAGCGATCTGCTCATTTGGCAGATGGAAACTAACGTTCACCTGCTACAAACGAAGACTCGGTGCGGTGTCTTGCAGAAGCTCGCCCAATCCGCCGGCCGGCCAAAAAGAACAAGACAAAACGATCAATCATGTAGCGTTTTGGAGTTTGAAAGCTTCCGACACATGCCTTCTACGCCGAAACGGGCCTTCCGATGTGTTCGGTAACTGTCCAAGACGAGATCTGAGCCTTGACACGTTCGCATGTTCCATGCTTCTTCGTTTGGGTCGGCAACATCCGATGTTTCCCTGACTCTGCTGTGCTTCGTCCCTATCTCTCGTTGGCCCTTACTTGCTTTATCGTAGAGTCAGAGGTATCAAGTTTGCTGCGTTGCGCAACGTCGGCTAGGAGCTGGAACGTGGCCTCCTACCTCACTGCTGTTTCATGCAGGCACACAAACTCGCTTGCTATCGCTTCTCCCTAAGGACAACCTCTCCCTCACACATCCTGTGATAGCCACGCAGGGCTCAACGTCAGACCGCAAAGCGTTCAAGGTCGGCAGCATGGACGTACTCGAGGTCTACACAATATCGTGGAAAGCTCAAATAGAGACCCTTTTTAGGCGTGAATCACCTCCTCTCTTGTTCGTCATCAACCATAGGCCCAGGTCTCCTCTATTCCTAGCTTTCCACGCCTAACTCGTTCGGTCTCCTCCCTCAGGCATCAAACCCCAGGGTCAGAACCCTAACAGCCACGGGGTCAACAATGTCGCAACAACCGAAGCAGGGAACGGCATTCTCTGTGATCTGGGCCGGTGTAGCTCTGGCATCGGATGGATACAATGCACAGGTCCTCGGATCCGTTCTTACCATCCTCAAGAAGCTTTACCCCACAGTATGGACGGCGGCCATCAAGTCTAGAATCTCTACGGCCTACTACGTCGGTGTCTGCCTGGGATCCATTCTGTTTGGGTCCATGATCGACAGGATTTCCCGAAAAGCAGGTGTCATCGCTGCCACCTTGCTGGTGATTTTGGGTGTGGTTTTATGCACTAGCGCTAACGGCGTCGGCGAACGAGACACTACACACTGGATTCAAGGCATGTTTTGGATGCTTGCCATCGGCAGAGGTGTTCTTGGAGTCGGCGCAGGTGGTGAATA
This sequence comes from Ustanciosporium gigantosporum, assembly GCA_928724795.1. Lineage (NCBI taxonomy): Eukaryota > Fungi > Basidiomycota > Ustilaginomycetes > Ustilaginales > Cintractiaceae > Ustanciosporium > Ustanciosporium gigantosporum. Next base: position 1,739,678 of record CAKMXM010000002.1, read on the forward strand.
CCCCATCTCTTCCGTCATGGCTACAGAAGCTGGAAATGAAACCTCAAAGCTTCAGAAGCGACGAGGACTGCTCGTAGGTCTAGCTGGATGCACTGCCATCGATATGGGTATCGTCTTTGGTAATCTGATCCCCCTCATCGTGCTCGCAGCATATGGTTACCGACCCTCGACTCCATCCACTGAAACCATGCATCTGGAAAGCGCTTGGAGAGTCATGCTTGGTCTTGGATTGGTCATTCCTCTTAGCGTATTCTACTTCCGATGGAAGATGGCCACCTCTTCCTCCTTCGAGAAATCCAAGTCCCAAGATCCCAAATTGGGATGGAAGGGCTGGTGGATTGTCATCAAGACTTACAAATATCGAATCTTCGGAACCTGCATCACTTGGGCTCTTTACGATGCGGTCTCCTACCCCTTTGGACTTTTCTCCTCTGACATCGTGGATGGGCTCTCTGGTGGCAAGGACTCTTTGATCACTTCGATCGGCTGGTCCACATTGGTTCTGTTCTTCTACATTCCCGGTTGCCTTGTTGGAGCGCTGTGCCTGGACTGGATCGGACGAAAGAAGACGCAGACCTACTTCTTTGCTGCTCAAGCTGTACTCGCTTTTATCATTGGTGGCGCTATCCATCCCATTCAGAAGATCTTGCCTCTGTTCATCGTCCTGTACGGTCTTTTCTCAGCTCTCGGTGAAGCAGGTCCAGGAGTGGCAACCATCCTCAACGCCGCTGAATGCTACCCCACTGCCGTTCGAGGCCACCTCTTCGGGCTTTCTGCCGCAGTAGCTAAGGCAGGCGCTGCGATTGGAACCGTAGCCTTCTCCCAGATTCAGGCTGACCTCAACGGTTCTTCGCAAGGCGTTTTCCTCGTCGGCGGCGCCTTTGCTGCATTGGGTGCCATCATCACTTGGTTCTGCATCCCCGAGATGGATCGGGACTTGGACCTTGAAGACGAAAGGCTCCGAGAGCTGCTTGCTCAACACGGCATCGTCGTTCCAGGTTCGCACGCACTGTCTGCTAGCACTACTGAGCAAGGCAAGACCGCTATCAGCGAAGACGGATTCTCTACCGATCAGGATGAGAAGGACATCTCCGGTGAGCAAGGTCCTACTGTCCAAGCTCTTCCCCACCACGCTTAAGCTCTCACGGCTCGTCAACAATTCTAGCTCATCCTCGCTGTACTGTAGATAGTTAAGTCACGGTCGTTTTATACGGTTGCTTCGGGATTTCAATTCGAGAAAATGTCATCGCAGAACTGTGGTCTGAAGCCTTTATCTGATAACGGCTCAATGCAAAGTCCTGACTCGAGATGAGGGTCCAATCGAGATAAGAACGCAGTGAGAAGGTGAAGGTCAAAGAAGGAGTGAGCACCTTGGCAGTTTCTTCTTGATCTTGTGTGTAGTGATCTCCATGGAGCAAAAGGGTCCAGCTTGTTGCTGGTCAAAGCGCGTGTCAACGCACTCAATACATCCGATCTTCGAAAGCAGCACACGGAAGAGTGGAGGTTGCACGACAGGGTTCACGAAGCAAGAAAACGGTTTGCCGTATGGAGAGTGATGACCGTGGAGATTAATCGCCGTTGGGTAATGAATATGCGCTGTACGATGCTCAGTCTGACCCATCCTTTTGATGCGTCTGATGGTATCCTGAGTACCCTGGTCTGTGTAGTGAAAGCCAGGGTCGCAACGTTGAGCTGAGTCCCGGCATCGCATGTGCCTTTGTGCTTGTTAATAGGCCTCGACACTTCTTTGTACAACCTCGCATTCCCTCTCTCACCAACTCGCAAACGTGCATCTTCGAGCTGATCAACTACACAAAAGCATTGTATAGCAAGATGGCGACCTCCAAGCTCACCCTACAGTCGGCTTATGCGCTCAAAGGTACAGGTGCAAAGATGCCTGTGTTGGGATTCGGCGTCTACAAGTCACCCACGGACGTCACGATCAAATCAGTCACCACCGCCCTCAAGACTGGATATCGACACATTGACGGGGCGCAGTACTACGCCAACGAGATCGAGTGAGTAACGGATCCCAACATCTTATGTTTTATAAGAACGAGCCGGAGAAATCACAAGATCTAATGCTGACCAAAACTACCGCGAACTTCACTCTGAAAACTGTGTGACCAGGGTTGGAGAAGCCGTCCGACAATGGTGCAAGGAGACGGGAGCCAAACGCTCGGAAGTCTTTGTAACTACCAAAATTATCGCTCCTCAGAACAACCTGGAAGAAACTCTTCAAAGTCTGCGGGAGAGCGTCGACAAGGCAAATCTAGATGGTGAGCATCCACATTTTGCGGTCGATACAAGAAAATGAGATAATTGTCAGCTCACACAAGGTCGTTGCTCTTCTATTGATATCATATAGGCTACGTGGACTGCTTCCTGATTCACACACCCACTTCGGGACCGGAAGGAAGGAAACATCTTTGGCAAGCTCTTAAGAAGCTTCAATCCGAAGGCAAGGTTAAGACTCCCGGCGTAAGCAACTTGTGAGTATCGGAACCGCACCGATGAAACGGCATGTAACTGAACACGTCCAGACTAACGGACCAATTGCTTGGGACGTTGCAAACTTTGTTCATCACAGCGGCGTAAAACACCTCCAAGAAATGTTGGACGCCGGAGAGCTGCCCGCAGTGAACCAGATCGAGATTCACCCTTGGTGTCAACAAAGACCCATTGTTGAGTTTTGTCGGAAGAATGTCATTGTTCTTCAGGCATACTGCGTAAGTGTGTCCTTAGCATCCCAAGGAAAAGCTCGCTCGAATGCTGAACTGACCAACATCCTTTTTGCTCCCGAATAGCCCATCGTACGAGGCAAATATGCCGACGACACCGACCTGAATGCCATCGCTAAGAAGCACAATGTTTCTTGGGCTCAAGTACTCATTCGATGGAGTCTGCAGAAAGGGTGAGTATTCCTACATGTCTTCGTTCGGTCCAAGTTGACGATATCAACGATTGCCGTCTGACTGACGTATCGCCTTGATCTTGTTCCACATTCTTCTCACAGCTACGTCCCACTACCCAAGTCGGATACGCCTTCTCGAATCCAGTCCAATGCCGACGTGTTCAACTTTGAGTTGGATCAGGATGATATGCAGAAGCTGGACGCAAAAGATTTGGGTGCAAAAGGCGCAGTTGCACCCAACCCTGTTGAATGTCCTTAGAACGCCGGATCGGATCTTCCCCGCAACTGGCATCGGCAATGTACCGTAGCCATATCATGAGCCGTGCTCTGTTTCTTTTGCAATCGGGAATCTCCGCTTTCGTTGCCCGATTGAGGATCGGAAGTAGCCCGTGATGAACCCGGTTCTGTCGTGTGAGCTCAACGAAGGGAAAGACTGAAGCTTGGAGGACCAAACACGGCCCGGCATCTTCGCAGCGGCCGTAGGCAGAAGCAGCGAATATGGCGGCAACAAGCGCGAGCGGAGAAGGGAATCGTCCGACTCCGATCCGAAAGCGCCGAGAGAGATCCAATTCTGTTTCACAGGATTATCGCGAAGAAGTGTACTACTCAGCCAAAACCTGCAGTGAAGCCGAAGAATCTGGTTGTAACCCTGCTCCCAAGTCCCATTTGAAGCAGAAGGTGCCACATTCCTACAGAAGCAACCGTCAGCTGAGGATGATATGTTGCAGCTCCTGAACACCAAAATATCATATCCCCTCTTGCTAGTTTTTCAGAAAAGTCAAGTCATCCTTTGTCTTGTTTTGTTTTGGTCGCGTGTCGTGTTTTCATTCGTTCGCGTGCGTTGTTGTGTACCAGAGTCCGACTCCATTCCTGTCACTCTTTAGTTGCAAATTGGTTCGCCCTGCATCCGACAAGAACCTAAATGTGTGTGCAGGTAGGTCAGTGCTTAGCGTTGCCCAACTCGAACGTCAACATGCCAGCGAGCCACTCGACTGCAGCTCGACTATTGATTGTGTGTCGCTTTACCTACGATAAATTGCCTTACGTCGGAAAAGGGGCTGACTGGGGGGGTGTTGCCTTTCGAAGCTGGTTCGACTGGGCGCGATGAAATCGGATTCGAAGGCGCTAAATTGGTGATAACCGAGTAAGTCTTCATGTAAATACAAATCTGCCACACCGAGTTGCAATAGAAAGGAACCAAAGAGTCGTAGACCTGGCTCGGCTTCTGCACGGAACTCATTTGTTCTTTTGTTCTTTCTTCCTGTCAAACTCGAAATGCGAGTCAACCGAAGAACAGACGAGGTCGGCTCGTCCGAAAAGATACCTTACAATCCCTGTTGTTTCTCAATCAATCATTCGTTTTGGTGGTCAGAGATGTAGAGTGAATTGATTGTAGGAGTGCTCTCGGACTTGTCTGCGGGATCCCATGGTGGATACCTGTATGTATTCTCATCTAGACGAGGTACGTAGAGTGACGATAATACGATATTCAAGACCTGCAGGTGGTATGTACCGGGTCTTGGATTCCAGAAAACAAACAACAACACTTTACGCAGCCAGGTGGCTGCTGTCGTTTCGAGCATCCTTTTGTTCAATCGATTCTGGAAGACCTTACCGGTCGGTCGAACGTGAGTACCGTACTCCAAAGCAGGACATCGTACAACATTACTTTGCGAGTTCAAATAACGGAGAAGCATCGACCTTGACTCCTCTGTTCCAGGTCCCATGCATCTGTGCAGACACCAACAGATATCCCCTGCAGTCATAGTCCTTGGCTGCATCGCAGTTTTACCAAAGGAAAATCAGCAACCAATCTTCCCGCTGCTTCATTCCCCTGCTCATGTTACCACAGATTGAGCGCCCCCTACTCTATGTACTGTACGATGATGTCGGCCTACTAAGCAGCTCATGCCAGGCGATTGTCTTTCGCTACGGTCGGCTTTCATAGCTCCTTATGCATGCGTCGGAGAAACGAGGTGCTTTCCCAATAGGACAGTGACCTCTGTTGTTGATGTTGTTTTACCCGAGCCGACGCTTCCTGCTCCTGCTTCTACAGACCCTTTCCCTCTTCTCTGTGTCCAATAAATGATCTGTAGCTCCCTTCTGAGCTTCCGTATCGTTGCCAGCCTTTTCTCGTCTCTACCACCTTCCTGAAAACCCTGCTCCTATCCGCACAACAATCCTCGCCATAGTCTGGGAGCACAACACAACTCACGTCAAGAAATCATCCGTTCACTGTCCACATTGAACGTCAAGATGCGAATCAGCACAGCAGCAATAGCCACGGCGACATGTCTGCTCGGATTGGCATCGACTTCCTATGCATCTTCAAGCAATGATATACATGCTCTTGGGCGACCGTCTTATCTTCATCGTCGTGCAAAGTCGTCGAAAGCGAAGCAAGTAACGAATTCTACGGATGATCTGGCACCAGCGACGGAAGCTCAACAAGACGCAATCTACGTGCAAGCCTTTACGGATCCAGTTGGAGCTGCTCAAGCCGCCAACGCATTGCCTTACATGAGCCAACAATATGCTACAGGCGCACTTTGGAAGGACAACCTGGTGGGTGACGGTGTGCAATTGCCTTGGAACTCGGCCGTTCCCTACATTCCTGAAGCAGCTGTCAATGGATCCGTAGATGGAGGATGGGAGTTTTTGCCGGATATACCAGGCATGACTTTGAACCGATCTACAGCGGTGGTGTCAGGTGGGATCCTACCCTTCTATCAAACACAGAACTACGATTCGACCAAGATCAAGAGAGCTGTGATGATCATGCCAGGTAAACCCAGGGATTGCTGGAAATACACATCCTTGGCTCAAAACGCTTTGGCAGTTTACGCTTCCAATTCCTCAGCTAGGCTGAAAAGTGAAGAGGTTCTGATTTTGGGACCTTGTTGGATGAGCGACGACGATCAGAAAGCCGGTGCTGTAGCCTCTGGCGAGCTATACTGGAAACAGAGTGATTGGCAAGCGGGAATGGCCAGTCATTCCACACCTACCCTAGCAAAAGGTATCTCGAGCTACCAAGCGATCGACTACATTCTGGACTCGTTGTTCGATAAGACGCAGTTCCCTCTGCTAACAACAGCTGTGGTCGCGGGTCATTCGATGGGCGCACAGATGGTTCAAAGATATTCTTATTTGAAGAACTCGGCAACGTACGATACCAACGTGTCTTACTGGATCGGAAATCCTGGTTCTTACGTCTGGCTGAATCCAGTACGACCGTTCACCAATGCCTCGTGTGACAGTGTAGGCGATGACTACCCTTACGGATTGGACGGTAAAGGCGTTCCAGCGTACGCCCGTGATCGAGTTCAAAACGGCAACCAAGCTTTACTCAATCTGTTCATGTCTCGAAGGATTCACTTCAACTACGGCTTGCTTGACAATGGTCAAGGAGATACCCACTGTGAAGCATCACTGCAAGGTGCCAATCATCTAGAAAGAGGTGCCAAGTTCATCGAATCTTTGGCTACCATCAACAAAGGCTCTCTGCCGGCAACCCATACGGTCAGGTACAACCCAAGAGTCTCTCACCAAGATTATCCTATGCTCAGCTACAACAGTAGCTTGTACAACCTCTTTGAAGAAGAGGCCAATCAGTCGATCAAACCTGCCTCTTCCAGCACCAATGCGAAGAACCAAGCGGTAAGCGGCAGCAGTACAACTCTCGACCTTGCACAGATTCCCTTACTTCTCGCGACACTCAGTGTCCTCATCTCTGTCGCAACGAGCCTGTTGTGAGACCAAGCACTTGATCCTGCGCATGCTTCACGCAAGATCCCGTCGTACAACACGTTGACAGCTTGGATCTTCATCCGATTGGCCCATCGTTCGCCTTCTTAGCCCACTTAGTTTGTTCTTTTTCACATTTTTACTGCATCGTCACGGAGGCCATAATGAATTACTTTGTACAATACGTCTAACTTAGACTGATTGGCTGGACGGTGAGTATGTTCAGTCCACCCTTTGGGGGGCCGTTCGGCGTCTACATCGGAGCTGAACAGCATACTGTAGCAAGAATGCGCCTATGCATTTGTGAGCGCGTGCGTGGTTGTTGCCTTGCTTTGATAACGAGGTCGTGCCCTTTCCCCGCCTTGACCTTTGACTTCGGCAACATGCGAAGAAAGCCAGACTGTCGTGCGGGAAATATTGTTATTTCGCGTGTGGGCGTGGGCCCGGCTATTCAATTGTGGAGCAGTTGGCCGAGCAAAGGGCGTTCGTGCGCTCACTCGGCAACTCGGAAAGACGTACTTCCTGACCTGGCCGCTCTACCCCGCAAGCCCAACTGCAGAAACAAGCAAGGCTGGTCACACGGCAACCAGGGAGGAGAGCTTACTATTCTCTCATCGCCATCGTCCTCTCTCATCTTTCCACTTGCCTTTCATCCACCAAGGCTTCCATATCTCCCGTCTCCCTTCCTACTCAAAGAACATATCGTTCAAACGTCAAGATGCCGAAGCCAGCGCCAGCCACTCGATCTTCGATCCTGAATCTCATGCGCATGTCGCATGCTGCAGGATGTCCTTGTCATGGATGCAGTACAGCCCGAGGTGGCCTGAACATGGCCAAAGCTGGTCTCAACATGATCAACAAGCACAACCAGTCGTCTGGAGCCAACGCAAGAGGATACGCAACCCCTGTCGACATGGCGGTTCAGAAGGAGTACGCGTTCGAGCTTGCTGCTTCCAACATTCGATTCGGTGAAGGTGTCACCCAGGAGGTGGGCATGGATTTCGCCAACATGAAGGCCAAGAAAGTCGGCGTCTACACAGACTCCACCGTTCGAAACCTTACCCCGATGCGCCAAACCATCGAAGGTCTGGAGAAAGCAGGCGTCAAATTCGAGATCTATGACAAGTGTCGAGTGGAGCCCAATGAAGAGTCTTGGCAAGAGGCTATCAAGTTCGCTCGTTCCCAAGACTTCAGCCACTTCCTCGCTGTAGGCGGTGGATCCGTTATGGATACTTGCAAAGTAGCCAACCTCTTCACGTGCTATCCTGAAGCAGATCTTCTCGAATTCGTCAACGCTCCCATCGGCAGAGGCACACCGATTGACAAGGTCCTCCGACCTCTCCTTGCCATCCCCACCACAGCGGGAACCGGATCCGAGACCACTGGTACCGCTATCTTTGATCACACTGCTACTGAGTCCAAGACGGGTATTGCTAGTCGAGCTCTACGACCTTTGCTTGGTATCGTGGATCCTCTCAACACGGAGACCTGTCCCACGGCCGTCCACATTTCGGCTGGTTTGGATGTCCTTTTCCACGCTCTGGAGTCGTACACTGCTATCCCGTACACTGAGCGAACGCCGCGTCCAGCCAACCCACTCCAGCGACCTGCATACCAGGGAAGGAACCCCATCTCTGATGTGTTCTCCCTTTGGGCACTCAAACAAACCGTCAAGTACTTGCCTCGAGTCGCGCGTGACAGAACCGATACCGAAGCAAGAGGTCAGATGTTGCTCGCTGCTACCTTCGCCGGTATCGGATTCGGAAATGCAGGTGTTCACCTGTGTCACGGAATGTCTTACCCCATCTCGGGACTCAACAAGAAGCTGGCGCACTACAAACATCCAGGATACGAGGTTGAACATCCCATCGTACCCCACGGAGTTTCTGTTGCATTGACTGGTCCTGCAGTCTTTGACTTCACTGCTCCATCGGCTCCCGATCGTCACCGAGAAGTCGCCGCTATTTTCCAAGGCTACGAAACAGCCAGTGAAAGTACCGACATCCAACGTCTGCCTGATTCAGATGTAGGTCAGCTGGTTTACGATCGAATCGCTGCCTTCTTGGCTGAGTTGGGCGGGCCTCGAGGTTTGAGCAAATTGGGTTACAAGAACGAACACATCGAATCTTTGGTCAAAGGCACCATCCCTCAGCGAAGAGTGCTCGACCTTGCACCAGGTATCGGAGACGTCATGGGGGCTGACGGCCACGAACACCTTCAGAGGATCTTGGAAAAGAGCAGTAAGTATCCCCCTGACCTGGCCGTGCTATTAGCAATCCGCCGTTGAGAAATTCGACTAACGCATACCACACATTCTGCACCTTACGCACTTCTTTTGCTTTCGCAGTGTCCTACTAAGGCTCTTTGTGGCCCCATGGAATCGGAACGTTGCTTTTCGACTTGCATCTAGTATAAAGCACAACACCTAGTACACAATAAGCGTACCGATGCACCGTGCGAACCTCAAACCGATGTCACTCGGTCTTTCCGAACCAACGTCCCATTTTGAGTTTCATCACAATGATATGCGGTCCCGTTGCATCGAAGTGTGCTGTCTTTCGCGTATCTGCCGTCTGTCTCGTAGAATCTGTGACGATCAATTGTGCTGCTGAGACTGTTCTCATGACTGTATCGCGTTGAGGGATCCCATCAATTTGTCACGAAAAGTTCACATTGAGACACAGGCATAGGATAACGATTCCAACAAGTTCCATTCCGTTGATTAGCGAGCGAGTGAGATCGTGTCAAATGGGGGATGTATTCCAGTAACGAATCACGGGTACTTTCAAAGCTTGGAAGCGAACTTGCTTCTGAGGACGTTTTTCTGGACTTTTCCGGTGCTGGTTTTGGGGAGTTCGTCCAATACATCGAACCATTCTGGGACGGCGAAGCCGCTCATTCTAGCTTTGCAGTGTTTTCTGAGATCTTCGACGAATTCAGCGTACTCTTTGGTGCCCTTTTTGGCGTTTGCACCAAGTCTCTTTTTACCGGCTTCGTTGAGAACGATGTAGGCTTGTCCTCGTTCGCCCCATTTTTCGTGCGGGCGGGCGATCACACAGCACTCATAGATGTGTTCGTGCGCAGCTAGCTCTTGTTCCACCATCAGGGAGCTGATATTCTCACCGCCTGAGATGATGATGTCTTTTCCTCGGTCCAAGATCTGAATGTCCCCGCCGGGATGACGAACAGCGAGATCGCCGGTATGGAACCATCCCTTCATGACCGCTTTCGACGTGGCTTCCGGATCATTGTAGTATCCAAGCATAGCCATGTTACCACGAATGACGATCTCGCCTGTCTCCTTTCCGTCCCTAGCTACGTCAACAAGCTCGTCAGAGTTAGGGTCCTTTGAGCTGTCCGTTCGCACGACTCGACATTCGTCCGAAGTGAGGAAACCATGACCTTGTCTTGCCATCAAACGGGCACGGCTCTCGAGATCGAGGTTAGCCCATTCCGGCTCGGAGTATCTCTTGGTGAAGGGGCCATAGGTCTCTGTGAGACCGTAAACGTGGACCGGGTGCAAATTGAGGCTTTCGAGCTTGGCAAGGAGATTTGCAGTGGGGGCACTAGCTGCAATGGCGACGTTGACACGTCTGTTCAGCTTGGTCGCCTTAGGGTGGTTGGTGATACCGATTTGAACGGTAGGGGCACCGCAGTAGTTGGTGATACCATGATTCAAGAGGGCGTCCCAGATGACGTCGTTATCCACTTTGCGGATGGTGTGGTGGGTGGCAAGGGCAGCAGTGACGGCCCAGGGGTAGGTCCAACCACAAGCGTGGAACATGGGCAACACCCAGAGGTAGACGGAATCAGGGTTGATGCTTGATTCGAAGGCGTTCGAGATGGCAGCCAAGTAAGAGCCTCGATGAGATGAAATGACACCTTTCGGCCGACCAGTGGTACCCGAAGTGTAGCAGAGCGAGATGGGGAGTTCTTCGTCCTTGGGCGTGTACAGAAGTCTCCAAGCTCTCCTGGGCACAGCACCCTTCTTGCTTTGGTGAGAAGCGCGCTCAGTCTCCTCAGCTTTCTGCCACGCTTGCCAGCCGCGGTCAAGGTACTTTTCATAAGGGTCATCGGCCTCTTGTCCACCAGAGTCTTTCGAGACAATCACTGTGATTCCAGGACCGGGATTAGAGGGTGCCAGGTGGACGAATTCGTGGTCGACCAAAATGATTTTAGATCCAGAGTGTTCGAGCACATAAGCGACTTCTTTTGGAGTGTTCCGAATGTTGATGGGTGTAATGATGCCACCGGCAGCGGGGATACCGTAGTGTGCATCAGCAATCAAGCCAGCGTTGGGAGAAATGACTGCCACTCTGTCGCCCTCCTGGAATCCGGGAGTGGTGCGAATGGCAAAGGCTAGGGAAAGGCATCTTGCGGCCCACTGTTCGTAAGTGAAGCGGTATCCGCGCTCGGGGTGTGACAGCGCGAGCTTCTTGGGAGTGATGAGCGCCGCTCGCAGGAGGAACGAGACTGGAGTCAGATCCGTCCGATAGTGAGGAGTGGAAGGATGGTTGGATAGCGAGAGTTCAAAGAGAGAGGGCGGCTGGGAAGACCGAGGCGGTGTGTAGTTGTTTGACATGGCTACAGGCACTGCACTTTGTATGAGGAACGTCAAGTGGAGATGATGGTGTGGGAAGATGGTAAGGATCGAGGAGGATGGTGTGGGCGGATGTCACAGATGTCAGATGTTGGCTCTTTGTGATCAAGACGGTTTTCCCGAGATCTCATTGACTCTCAATGCAAGCAAGCATGAAACCGAGACGAGCCAAGCAAGAAAGCTAAGGTACCATGGGCAGGGAACTCTGCGAGCGGGGCACAGTGGACATGATGGAATCTAGAGTTTCCCCATCGTGACCATGGCTATTTTGCTTTGAGGTACACAGAGAGAGAGCTGACCGGCTGAATTGGGTTCAAAAGCCTCCGATTTGCCGGACGCAAACACAGAGTCTAACACTAACTCACATGCGCCTATCCAAAAATGTGGGGAAAGGACACACAAAAGTCTTGGCTGTCCCGCCAAGAATGTGCACAGGCCAGACGCGACATTCCGCAGCAACACAACTCCTTCTCCGATGTCCTACACTTACCTTCGTCCTTGGGTAGTGTAATCCTACCGGAACGAACCGAGTCATGAGGCTAATAGCTCTGGGATCCTCATTCGCCGCCGGTCCAGGCATCTCCCCGCAAGTGAACAAGGATGCTGGCAGGAGTGGAAACAACTACCCAACGCTGCTGGCAAAGAAGCTTAGTATCGATGTCACTTCTCCATCTCAGTTTATCGACCTGACCGTCTCTGGCGCTACTTTGCTCAATGTACTTTCTGAACCTCAAACGAATGGCAAGACTACCTTTCCACCTCAGATCTCGTCTCTGCCCACTTCTGAGAAGGATGACGAAGAAACCATTGTGACCATCACAGGAGGTGGCAACGACATGTTCTATATTGGAAGCATGTTTGTTCATGCCCTCAAGAACACTTGGTGGGGTCGGATCATCTCCTATTTCCAATCAGCCGAAGAAAAAGAATATCTGGCGAATCCTCCGAAAGCGAGCAAGGAGGAGGTGATTGATCGATTCAACAAAATCCTCGATCAAGTTCACCAAAAGCTTCCCAAGGCAACCATCTACCTCGTCGAATACTTTGCCATGATGGGACCGGACACCGTTCCCGGCTCTGTCGTCGGGATCACCAGCGACGAGATACGACAATATATCGAAACAGCAGAAACTCTCAAAGACATCTATAAACAGGCAGCTCAAGGGAGATCCTATTGTCACATTGTTCCAATAGCAGATGAAAGCCGTAACAGCCACGCCTTGGGTTCAACACAACCGTGGGTCTCCGGTTGCTCGATATGGGACTTTTGGAATGGTGGAGCTTTTCATCCAAATTTGGCAGGAATGAAGGCAGCAGCAGATCGTATCTTCACAGTGTGTCAACAGGAGAATTCGCAATCGTGAACGAGTTTCAGAAACATTTTGCATTGAAAAACATTCGCGAATTTGTGCGTTGGTGGAAACCTCGACGTAGGGACAGCGCTCTCAAGACAATGAACGGACTAAGAAGCGTGTAGCGAAAAAACGGGTTTGAAAGACGCAGAAGCGGTGTTCTTGGCTGGAAGGGCTATTCAGGCAGAACGACCCTGTTCGATGCTGTCCTAGGCGCTTCGGCCATACTCAACCTGGGACGGGCACAAACTCTTGAACTTGGCCCAGCGGCCGTGTGGCGGCGCGTCGAGCATGAAGTAAAGGCTTCCGGCGAATGTCTGATCTTCGAAAAGGTGTTCGACGCGGTAGAATCGCGCTATAATAACTTTGACCTTACAGAGGCCTCCATGGCATCTTACATAAGAGACGATTTCGTCGGTCAGTTGCCTTTCATCGAGTTCCTGCTTGATTGAGTCAAACTTGTAGACATAAGGTGGAAAGGGCGATCCTTTTTGAACTCGCTTCATTCGCACACCGTCGATCAGAGGAGGTAGGTTCCAAAGGATTTCGAGATCCTTCTGTGTTCGGCAGTAGACGTGAACCTCGCCGCAACTTGCAAAATCCACCCGAGGGGGACGTTTCGCATCATGCTTCAAAACTGTTTTGAAGTGTTTCGAAACGTCCAAGATGATGGAGTAGCGTTCTTCTAGGCAATATCTGCCTTCGTCTTCATACTTTTCGATCTCGAAAATGTGACACATGGGGACGGGTGACCACTTGTGCTCCGTGTCGAGCAGATAGGTGTTGGATAAAGTCACTTTCCCACCTGCATCCATTCTTTTCCACACTTCAAATGCCTTCGGCACCTGCTCTGCAGCCGTCTGGTCAGAGATATTCTTCTCAGCCTTAGGTTCGCTCATCTCTAGGTCGGAAGCATTTCCTTTGGCCGCGGTGCTTTCATCATTGCTGGAGGTGGTGATGACCGAGAACTCGGATTCCGTTCCGTCGGGCATTCGGTTGCGATGGACAAAGTGCAGAGATGCGAGACGTGTGAAAGCAACGGCGAAGAATAGAGAGCAGCGGAGTTTGACCCAATGCGAAGAAAACGAAAGTGACAGGAAGGAAGGAAAGCACGGTTTTATAGACCAGAGAAAAGACTCAGCAAGGCACGCCTGGCGGAACGAAGCAGGCATCAGGGCAGCACAAGACGGTAGAACAAAGTGTGATGGCTGAGTCGTCCTCTGATAAGCCAAGTGACACTCCGTGTGCGCGAGGGAACATATCACCCTTTCTCCCTCGCATCACAGGCAGTTCACACACTCGCGCACTTTCTTCCCGACTGGACACGCGCTGACGTTGATCAACAGAGAAAATCACGTTTTGTATTAGGCTCACATTGTGGCTTTGAAGAGCTTTCTTTCATACATGAAGACAGACGTGGAACTTTGAAGCTTGATTGGAAGGGACTTTGATAAGGACGACAGGTAATGAGGCTGGAACGCAACGTAAAGATGCCGACTGCCAAGAATTGCAGCTCAGTGTGATGGTTATAGCGAAGAGCCAGAATGGGCTGATTGGTACAGAAGGTTGGAGTTCTTCGCCGGCTCATTCCTGCCATAAATCCTATGCAGCGGTCGTTCCCCAAGGAACGCCGGAAAGGAACGTTTGGGTTCCTGAGTCACAAAGATCAAGAGGCCTCCGCCGAATGTCTTCTCCTCGAAGAGTTCCGTGATGTGATAGAATTGTGCGTATGCTGCTTTCAAGACACCGAAATGATGACGATTTTCATTGACGTGTTTCGTGATCGAAGTCCTAATTTCCTCTTCATCGAAGTCTTCCGATATTTGATGATAGATTATGGCGTATAGAGGTAAAGGCATACCTTTTTTGACTCGCTTCATTAACACGCCTTTATACTGTGGAGGCAAGGACCAAATCTCTTGAAGCTCGTTCTGGGTTCGACAATACAGATGAATCTCGCTATCGTGGAAACGCACACGGGGGGGACGCTTCGAGTCTTGCGGAAACTGTGCTTTGAAGTGCTTGGCGATGGCTAAGACAATGTCGCTTCGTTCTTTCTTTGTCGACGCCTTTTGTGCACTGGTGCTCGCTTGTACCGCATCTTCCAGCTCAAAGATGTGACACATGGCGATCGGTGACCATTCGTATGTCATGTCAGACAAATAGCCTTTGGATAGGTCCAGACCATCATTAAAGACATTTACCCACGACTCGTGAATGGTCGGCTCCTTCGTTGCGACGGTGTTGTGGCATGACCCATTCTGGACTTCGGTATTGCTCGTCTGCGTGGCAGGATTCTCTTCTTTGACCACAGCATTGTCCGTGTTTCCAGGGTCAGAGCTGGACGACTGGTGCGCCTCTGTTTCGTTAGACATCACGGATAGGAAGCAGCGCTGCGCGACTGGGACAGATTCAGAATGAGTGAGGTTTGTGAAGAGGTCCGAAGATTTGAGTGTTTGAGCTGGTGGACGGGAAGCAAGAGAATGGAGAGAAAAATTTGGGCAGATACGAAGCTTGTAAAAGAGCAGATAGTCCTTCTCTGAAGAGGTAAGTGAAGAATACAGTAGACAATGTATGCGGTGCACGTACTGTAATCCAAGGCGGGGCTTCATCCAGTCTCAGTAGCCAGCCGGCCGTGCCAAAGTAAAGTCTGCCCCTTGGTTTGACCTGACTTGAAGACTTGTGCACGGGATCTTCTGACGCCTCTCTCTAGGACGCATATAAGGAGCTTCACCGACGCAAGAGAGAACCAGTCAACACGTCTGTGCTTTTCCCACATGCCCTTCCTCTAAACAGTGCTTATTGGTCGGCTTCCTTCCTTTTGTCTGCGACTCAAGTGACCCGATATCACGAGTATTGTTGCGCTCGATGCGGGACCCTTAGCGCTAGGAGCCCTGGACACGTACTCTCATGTGAGGTTATGCACGATCCCCTGTCCCGCTTTCTGAAATGAACAGTGACAGGTCTCGGTCTCACCTCTTTGTGAACTCAAGTGTGGCCCGATTCACGCGCTGAGAAACCGTTGCGGCAGACGTAAATGCGACGAATTGACATATCAGCGAAGGGAAGATGTTGAAATTCAGTGAGATTGGACTACTTGAGCTTCTTTCGTGGGAGTCGATGTACAGTAGACAGATTGGTACGATTCTTCAAGCTTCTGTGATGATGGTGAATGGGAACTGGATGAGAGGCTCGAGATGAAGGGAGAGAAGAGTCAAAGAAGGACCGAAAAAAGGGGAGAAATTGTACAGTCTAGGAGCATGATCGAGCCCTGCTGGTCTTATGACAGTAATAGCTCCTGGTAGATACAGACTTTCTTTCCGCAGTATTCAAAGCTGGGAAAACCGTTTGCCATCACCATCAAATTTTCTCTCTTTTCGCAAGGGGTGCAAAAGATCCTGACGGCGCCGGTAAAGTAACGAATTTCGTTGACATTTGGTAGGCGGTAAAATTTGGCAATTACCACCCGAATCTTTCCAAACGAGCTTTGGTTCTGCCGGAAAAATCCAATGAGGCTGGAGAGGCAATGATCTCCATCACCAAACTCTGAAAAATTGTTCACACTATAGACGCGGGGCCGGAATGGAAGTCCTCGTGCGTATTCAAGCAGAACTTTTCCCCCGTACTCCACTCTTCTCTCGCAAAGCTTCTCCAGATCCTGTTCGTCGTGACAAGCAATGAAGAAGCGATGCGGTTCATCGTCAAACACGACTCGAGGTAGCTTTTTCCATTGCATGCCTGCAAGTGACACAACGACTTGCTCTATGGTGTCCTGTTTATGGTCTTCGCAGAGCTTCCTTTTTCTTGAACATCCGCCAAACTTGTCTGGCAACACGTAGCTCGTAGCCATCGGAACTTTGCTCCAAGATCCCACTGAACACGACGAGAAATATTCTTCGCTCAGGAGGACATCATCGCGAAAGACAGACTCCCATCGAAAGACAACTTCAGGCTTTGCAGGGGATGTCTGAGTGAGATTTGAGGAGCTTGTGTTGTCTTTCTTGTCTGTAGCTACTTCCGGTTCAGCAGATACGTTCGGTGCAACATTCTTCGGGCTCCCGGGTGAAGGGACATCTTCAGACCCATCCAGCTTTTCATGCTCCTCTCTTTCGTGCTTAATAGCAGGTTCCTGGCTGATGAACGGAGCTTCCGGCTCGGTTTGTTCAGCAATCTTCAAGTCTTCCAGCGTGAGAGCAGACTGGACTTCGTCCAACTCCTCGTTTCCCTCCCTTTCTTGCTCTACGACCTCCTTTGCTCGCTCCACGGCTTCCTCTGCTTGCTCTATGACCTCCTTTGCTTCCTCTACGACCTTCTTTGCTTGCTCTACGACGGAGTCATCGCTGATGAAAGAGATTTCAGACTCAGTGCCATCAGGCACGTCATCCACGTGATCAGGCTGAGGAGATTCGATCATGCTCGAGAGAGTAACAGAAGAATGAATGTCTGCCAAGAAGGGGGGAAGGAAGGAAAGCAATTTTTGGATGAAGGAAGTTCGCAGGAAAAGATCAGACGATGAACGTTTTATCTAGAGCCATAGAGATGGGCCTGTTTGCAATACGAGGCTCCCAATGCTCTTTGCCTGATGTACTGCTCATTGCATGGAAGCTCTTCAGACGCTATTGTACTGAGGGAAGAATCCCCTTTTTCTCTTTGTTTCAAAGAATCTTGCCTTTGTTCCTTGTTCCTCGGGCCAGGTGAGCCTGAGCGCGTCCCTCTTACCAGGCTTCCGCCGACGGATGGCGATGAGTCTGATTTTCTTTGCCCTCTACCCTCACACATCCGATTGGAGATGGGACTCGAGGGGGAAGACTCGTCGGCGTCATACTGGTGACGGCTTTGAGTCACTCGCACCCTATTCACTTGATCGCGGGTGCAACCTTGCCCAAACTTGCGCAGGGTGA
Organism: Ustanciosporium gigantosporum; assembly: GCA_928724795.1. Classification (NCBI taxonomy): domain Eukaryota; kingdom Fungi; phylum Basidiomycota; class Ustilaginomycetes; order Ustilaginales; family Cintractiaceae; genus Ustanciosporium; species Ustanciosporium gigantosporum. The sequence goes on from CAKMXM010000002.1 coordinate 1,757,189, forward strand.
TCAAACAGTCAGCTAAGGCTGTGAGGAGCAATCTGAGCCACCAAGTCAAGTGCAAAAGTCAGTCCCCCCCTCGTTCCGAACAAGTTCGGTGTTGGTCTGTTTTTCCACAGAGATTGATCTGAAGAGGTGTCCCCATCGGCGTAAAATGTGACTTATCGAGATAAGACGGAGGGCGGAATTAATCTCTATGACGCCTCAGAGCGTGTGATGAACCTCTTTTGCGTATCACTTTACAACGGCACAACGAAGCCAGCCACCGCGACGCCCATTTGCTATCGGACTTGAAGCCGATGCTCAGTATCCCTTCGAGATCAGGCTGAGACAAGATCAGACAGAAAAGCAACGGTCTCCTTCCGACGTTTTGCCGAATGGCTGTCTTCTCCTGAAGCAACCTAGGGACTCAGCAAATTTCGCGATATGACGGACCCTGGAGTGCTAGGGCAACCTAGGACCACATGCGATCTTGCACGTACAGTTGCTATCCAAAGGTATGTGATCCCAAATTTGCATCAGCATCGGATCTCTTCCGCAGAAGGGGCTTCCCCTTGTGTCCGGCCAGATATGGAAGTGGAATCGCCCATCGGCGGTGCACGCGCCTCATTCAGATCTTGCGATCAAGGATAATTGTAGATACTTTACGAAGGATAGCTTGCGCTGGTGGTGGAACCCGATAAAGCATGCTGGTAGTATACAGATAAAAGCGAGAGAGCGAACGGGACTATGCAATGCGAAGGACGATGAGACTGAGAAAGGTAGAGATAAAAGGATGTTGCAGTGGGAACGGGTTCAGTCCGATTTGCGAGTGGAGCTGGCAATAGAAGAGGATCTTTGCAGTTCTTCTCTGTCGGCAGCTTCCAGGTCTTGCATCATTCTGTCTCGCTGGACAGCCTGCGCCTTTGCCGCTTTGCTTCCTACAGGCTTGATCGGCTTGCCGTCGATAGTCAGACTGGCGCGTTTGGATTTGGGTGAAGATATCGATGATTTTGGCGATGCATTAGGGTCGGGGTAGGTCGTGTAGATGGAGGAACCTCGAGATGTCGAACTGAACTTGCCACTAATCTTCCAAGATGAAGACGAGTATCGTTTTTCGCTGTTCAAGTCTGAATCATTGCTGCTTTGATTCCGCGTGCGAGAGTGGGACTGGTTCTCTTGGAACGGGTTGAGGAGCTGATCTTTCTCATCACTTTCTGCTACTTCGTCCTCTGTTTCAGCTGGATGGTAGCCGTTCTCTTCTGGAAACTCGGAGGGTTGACTGAAGTTGATCGCGATCCAGACGAATACTACGATAATGAAGAGGCACGGAAGGAAAAGAAACGCCCAAGACATGGAGATGATGCTTTCCGGAGCCTCTTCGTGGCGTGCACCATCTTGGAGAGATGATACGCTAGAGATGAAAGGCATCATTAGATTGATCGCAGGCTAGGCCGAGTGGACCAGCGATGCTAAAAGGAGGGATGGTACAGGTGATGATGAGGGTGAGGATGAGGATGTCGATGTCGATGTCGATGATGATGATCACGAGGACGATGAAAATGAGTCGCTGGTTATGATCTTGTCCTGCCGATAGAGAGCACATGCAGCCTAATTTGCTTCGGTCTGTCCACATGCTTCTCCTTCCGTTTTCCGGCACGGCCGCTCTTGGCAAAAGCGTGCGGAAGGATACAGAGTGTCTCTGTTAGACCGAGAACAATCTGAAATGCATAAATTGAATCGCCCGAAAAAAGGAGCCTCGCAATTAAGCTGTGAGACAACGTCAGTCGGCATAGCCGCCCTACTTCCCCAACCCACACGGAGAGGACGAAATTTTTAGAAGCACAGAAGGCAACAACTTTTAGGGGACGAAGGTTTTCAGCCGAAGAATCCAACAATTCATGAGTAAGGACGATGGTGGGTTGTCACAGCACAGAGAGGTCTCGAATGCAGGTCCCTCGTTTGTGTCAGTCTGCGTTTTTGTGACAGCTTCTCCGACGACATCGATTTTGATGCAACCCAAATCCAGGTGGTCAACCGCCGCTCCACCCTTTTTTTTTTTTCCTCTCTTTGCCGCCTTCGCGCCTCTCACAGCCTCAGTTCAAGGCGAGAAAAAATTCACCGAAATGTCGTGGGATGCATACGCTGTAAACTCTGCCTTTCGATCCAGAGGGACTCATAGAACAATTGAAAGACGAAACTTCCCCTACTGCTCCCCTCGTCATCGAAGTCCTTCCTGCCGAGTTCCATCAAAGCGTGCTAGGCTTATTCCTTTCCTTCGCAGCATTGTCAGCCTCGGCAGAGACCAACACTTGCTTCTTCTGGTTTTCGGTACACTACGCAAGAAAAACGCGTTGAGTTAGACCTCGGATGGAAAACAGGGGTCAAACCTTAAGGTTTCAAGTTCGGAAAATTAGGTGTGTTGGCAACATTTTGATCTGAGTTCCTTCAGCTCGGAGCTTGTCGTCCACTGACACACCTTATGGAAACTGCTAGCAGACTTTGCTCTATGGTTCGAATCACAAGACCAAACACCAACTCAACTCCCTCCTTTCTTCCTCCCGTTCATCCATCAGCCCTACATTCTTACCCTCTATACCTCTGCATACATCTATAGAACCTTTCCAGGCCGCATAGATAGACCCCCACGCTCCCCGTCAGCATGTCTGCTCCCTGGACAAGAGTGCCTGTCGGAGCAGCGCCTGTTGGCGGTCGATCTTCTGAAGATTCCACCTTGACTGGTACTCGGACTTACCGAGCTCCTCTGGCTGGTCAGTCCGTGAGCGCTTCCACCTACTACGACAACACCGTTGACTATCCTTCCGAAAAGGATTACGGAGACTATCCAGCTGGATACGGCGGCGCAGGAAAGTGGCACCCAGAGTCTGGATCCGACATGTCCAACACCTACCCCCCATCCCAACAAGGTCATTCTACACGAAGTCAGGGATATTCACAATCCACTGACATGTCCCAGCGCTTCGAGAATGTCCGCAAAGCATACCAATCCAACGGATCTCGACCGAGCTTTAAGCGCCAGGACAGCGACTCGTGGGAAAGATTGCTCAAGGGTGCTGGCTACTCCAGTGGCACTGACTCTGGTAACGCCAGCTTCGTCGGACTCAACGGGCGCAACCAAAATGGCCCTAAAATGGTCCATCCCTCCATCCGCCTTGTTCTTTACATCCTCGTTCCCACCGCCGCCTTTTGGATCCCTGGAATCATCGCCCTTCTTGTCTACAATGCTGCCCCGTCCAACAGTTTCAACAAGCCAACGGTGCTCGACGTTGGCATCTTCTGGTGGTCGATCTGGCTGAGCTCCATCTGGGTAGGTTGGTGGGTCTGCCGAGTCGGTGCCATCATGGTCCCTCGTCTACTCAAGTGGACCGTTGGAAACTTTGGTCAGAAGATGCGTCGTTACACAGAGTTCCTCATCACCACCGAGAAGTACGTCGCATTCTTCTTGTGGACGATCCTGCTCTTTGCCCTGTGGCTTGCCGTGATTATCGGCAACTATCAGGGCGCCAACAAGTCCGCCATTCAGCAAGCTAGCCTGACACCAACCAACTCGACTACTTCAGCATCTGGCACAACGGTCGTATCAACCACCAACACCAATCAATGGCCATCTACTAGTGACATCATGCTATCCGGATATCGACTCTGGTTTGGTATCGCTCTCTGCGCCGCCATCCTGCTGGCCGAAAAGCTGTTCATTCAAGGTATCGCATACAACTTCCATCGAGTATCGTACGAGGACCGCATCCAGACATCCAAGTTCAACATCAAGGTGCTGACCGCGCTGTACGAGCACTCGAAAAACATCAACCGCAAGGACACCTACATTGCTGCTGAGCACGAAGCTAGGCGAAAGTCCACAGGTCTTCACATGGCACGGAACAAGCTGCGGAAGACAGGTCAGAAGGTCAAGGAAGCAGCTCAGACCAGCACCAGTATCTTGGGTACCGTAGCAAGCGAGATCGCAGGTCAGGCGGTTTTGCAGCCAGGAAACCCTCGATCGGTCGTGGTCTCGTCTCTCAACTCGCGCAAACAGACCCAGGCTTTGGCACGCAAGATCTGGTACAGCTTCTGTCCGCCCGGCAAGTCGGAGCTGATGGTTGACGACATCATCCACTGTTTCCCGGATGCTGCCACTGCGGAAGCCGCCTTCGAGATCTTTGATCGCGACCTGAACGGAAATATCACCAAGGACGAGCTGGAATCTGCCTGCGTTGAAATTCATCGAGAACGACTGGCGTTGCAACTCTCCATGCGAGACGTTGACTCGGCTGTTGGACGACTGGACTCCATCTTCATGAGCTTGTTCATTCTTATCTCGGCTATCATCATCGCTGCCATGCTTTCGGTCGCCTTCAGCACGTTGGTTGCTTCGTTTGGTACGCTGATCCTTGGTCTGTCTTGGCTGATCGGTTCCACTGCCCAAGAAACGCTTGGGGCCATCCTGTTCTTGTTCGTCAAACACCCTTATGATGTGGGAGATCGGGTCGACATTGGTGAAGATGCTTATATCGTCAAAGAGATGCGATTGCTTACAACGGTATTCAAGACGACCAACGGCAAGAACGTCATGATTAGTCATGCCCAACTTGCCCAAAAGCCCATCGTCAATCTGCGACGTTCCGGTCCGATCGAGGAGACATTCAAGTTCGAAGTGGCATTCAGCACTACTTTCGCCCAGATCGAGATGCTTCGGAACAAGATGGTACACTGGCTGGATGGGGAGAAGCGAGACTTCTTGCCTGGGTTGGACATCAATGTGGTCGACTTCCAAGAACAACAAAGCATGACGCTGTCCGCCGGTATCCGATACAAGTCCAACTGGCAGCAGGGTGGACTCAAACTTCAACGACGAAATAGGTGGTTATGTCAACTCAAGATCTTCCTGGCTGAATGCCAGATCTTTGGTCCCAAGGGCGATCCAAACATCGTCTCGCCTAATTTCGTTTCGACCATGCCATATCCGCCACCTGACTTATCTCTGACAGCTACCTCAGCGGAAGCCGGTGTCAAGCAAACGCTGGGTGCTGGTGAACGAGCATACCGTTTCATGGACAAGGGAGCCGCTGTCCATGGTCAAGATGTGTTTGACGATCCTCAGATCGATACCGCACCAGGAACCGCACCTCCCTCTCGACCTCTCTCCCCCGCTAATGCACTGGAACAAGGAAGACTAAGGACAGGATTACCAGCCTCTTCTTCCTCAGCTGGACCTGCTCCTCCGTACGCAGCTCCTCGACGCCCAGCGGAGTCGTACGAGCTGACGGACCAGCCCAGACGTGTCTAAGTGCTTCTTCGATCATTTGAACTTTCCAAAGAAGCCTCTACATTTTTCTCTTTCCTGCCCTATCTGGATTCGTGAAACATGGACTACAACATGTGATTCCTCTTTCCGTCATGGTCATCGCGCATGGCTCTACAGCATTAGAAGGTGACTCTCATAAGAAGCATAGATTGTATCTTGCCCTTTCTCGCCTCTCTTTCTCCACATAAGATATCACCATCATTAAGAAATTGCATATTCCGTCTACAAGTTTGCACGTCTTTGCTGTGTCTTGCGGGGTAAAAGTTCAGCTTGAGGGTTGTTGACAGAGTCTGTCTTTGGTTTCTTCAGTATCTCGAGGGTTGTGAAGGGGAGCTGTTGCAGAATCTAGAGTAAGTTGAACCCGCCTTTGATCCAGATGTACCACATGTGGAGGATAGCTGTGTTGAACATGATAGTTCTGAAGAAGGATTTCCAGTATCCCGTCGTTTTGAGGTAAGAGATGGTGAAAAGGGTTCTGGTGATGTAGTACATGATGATGAAATTGTTGATATCTTTGTTTGGCAATCTTGCAAAGTTTGCGTAAAGAACGGTGACTGCAAAGAGAGGGATGTTTTCGAACGAGTTTTGTTGACAACTTTGTCCTCGCAAGATGGTTTGTTCGATTTCGGAGAGCTTCTTGCCAGCGGCGGCTTTGGCGTTCAATCGAGCAACCCAGGCTCGAGGATTCACGTTCGACCACCCCCCTTGCACTTTGTTTGATTCAGCTAGGTAGATCGTATACCAGTGTGGCCAGGCAGCGAGCAAACAGCTCATTGGGATAGCTGTCCAGGTGAGATTCGTGGTCAGTGAAGAGGCCGTCATCTTGAGTAGTTTGTCTGGTTCGGCGTCACTTCGATGTCGGAGAGGAAGGAGTGAAGATGGGTGTGGGTCAAACGGGTGAGGGCTACGGTGAAGAAAGACAACGACGAATGTCTAGGAAAAGACCCGGGGTACATATAGGTTTGGAAAGAAGGTTGTGGTTGGAAGCTTTGTTTCGTCTTGAACGGTGCACATATAGGCTGGACGTACTACACTGCAGATCAGCTGCACCCATCCGCCCATGCACGTCTAAGACATCAGGTCTGCGATCTCACGCTCCAAATTCTGACCAACTATTCCGGCTTTTGCTACACATTCACATCCGACATTGAGAGGTGTGTCTCAAGTTCCATCCTTCGCAAGACTTGATTCCCTGAACAGCATACAATACCTGCAAGAGTGCGAAGAAAACAAAAAGGCACGACACGGTGGTATGACGGAGTCGACGGATCATTGACTGAAAGAAGAACAATAAATGCGACTTTTTGGCACTCGGCTAAACAATTTCCATCGGTTCCCCCTCGTTCGAGAGCACACGGCTTCCGAGGCTTTCAACATGCAACTTTGCGGGACCTGATCAATGGTACAACTTTGCTGTTCACGCTGCTGCTGAATCTTTTCCTCTGCGCTTGTCCAATTCCACCACACTACCTACAACAATTCCGGTTCTCTGCCGTCGGAATTACAAACATTGATTGCGGTTCCGTTACCGCCAAGGAGAGTTCAAAAATCACCGCAGTATTGGAGTCCGCTAGACATCAATCCTCCGAGTTCGTTCGATGGGGAGCGGATCGCATCCGTGACTTGCGAATGAAGGCTGAGTGTGGGGAAAGAATGAAGGCAGAATGACGATATGAGTACCCATTCAGGCGAGTAGGTTGTGAGTATATGTATGCAGCCTTCGACCTCCACCTTTCGTTATCAAGACCAGTAGATTAGTGGTCAACGTCGCGAGATTTAAGAATCTTTTACAAAACCCCCGAGACGCGTGCAGTTGCGCGTATACCAACCTGATTCCTCGTCCTTCGGGTTCGTGGGTTCGAACCCCACCTGGTCTATTAATTTTTCCCTTTGCCTTTCCGACTGCACAATCACCATTATTTATTCAATCATTATCTTTTCTTTTTTCTTTCCTCGCTGCTCACATCTGCGGACCTCCTCCTCGTTCATGCTGTCAGGCAAGTTTTTTTTTGTCGAGGTTGTGTAGATACATGACAGTAGAATCAAGACGTCACAGCTTGCCCTGAGTTGCAGAGGATACCACTCCGGCAGGACGAATTGCAGATCGATTAATGGCTTTGATGGACTTGTATCCAGCGACGTTCATCAGGATGTCGAATTCAGCCAGCAAGCTTTTCAAGACGTGTCTCACACCTTCCTCGCCTTGGATGCTTAGACCGTAGATCCAGAGTCTGCCTACCATGACGGCTTTAGCGCCGAGAGCGAGCGCTTTGAAGCAGTCGGCTGCTGAGCGAATGCCCGAATCGAAGAGGATTTCCATACAATCACCCACTTCGTCCACGATCTCGGGTAGAGCTTCCAGACTTGAGATGGATCCGTCCACCTGTCTACCGGCATGGTTGGAGACCACGATTCCATCACACCCAACTTCTTTGGCTTTTCTCGCATCTTCCCTACACAAGATCCCTTTGAGAAGGAACGGTTTTCCACCCGAAATCTTCTTCCATTGTTGAATGACCCAAGGGATCTTCTCCCAGTCGAATGCCTTACCGTGCCAGACCTGGTCGATCCAACATCTTCCAGCTGCTTTGGGATCTTTGGTCTTGTCGATTCCTCTCTCTTCCAGGATCTTGTTAAAGACAGGATCGGAAAATCCTAAATCGTTACCGATTCCACGATAGAATCCATAATTGCTCAAAGAGACGTCCAGATGTCTCCAAGCCAGTTGCCAGGTATCCAGCGTCATCATGCAGACTTCGTATCCCGAGTCGTGGGCTCTTTGAAGCAAAGAGATGGCCAAGTCGTCTTGATGTGGTAGGTACAGCTGATACCATCTTAGACCGTCCTCGTAGTTGGCACCTTTGTTTCCCTTCACGCCCTCCTTAGCACCAATAGCGTTCGATTCGGCAGCTGCCTCAATAGCGACCGACCCAGCGGTTGAGAGAGTGTAAGGGATTCCCAATTCACCAGCTACTTTAGCAACCGGTAGCTCTCCCTCAGGATGATAAATCTTGTTGATGCCGATGGGGGAGATACAGATGGGCGCTGAAAGTTTCTTGCCGAAGAGTTCGATGGAAGTGTCTCTCTGATTCGTGTCAACTAGCATACGAGGGATGATGTTCCAAGTCGAAAAAATGTTTCGATTGTTGGCATCCGTCAATCCCAATCCAGCGTTGCAGGAAGCATACGACCATCCTCCCGAAGACAGCCTTTCTCGAGCCAACTTTTCCAACTCATCAGGATGCGTATTGAAAGGTGGTAAGATGTGAGATTTGGTACCCGACTCAAAACATTCCCGTTGGTAGAGCGACCAGTGAGGCGTCGTTCGCTTGGGAAGGTTGGTGGGATCCATGGTTGATAGTTGCAATGGCAGAAGTGATCGTGGTCGGTCAAGATTAGATACAATCGTCGCACGGAGGAGGAAAATCAGTGGCAGCAGCGTCCGATATATACATAGGCGAAGGTGAAGCGGGCCTTCTCTTCATGTTAGCCTTCGATCAAAGCTCACGTTCTCAGTCAGCGACATCCCCGCAACCAGACAAAGCGCTACCGTACAAGCGTAGACCTGATGACACAAGTCACACAACGGATCCCCACAAAGTTACGAGTTGCGAGGGACTCGAGAATCTTACTCTCCGTCAGTAATTACGGCGGCTGACATGCTTTTTCTCCGAATTCTCCAGTTCCGATCAGAAGCGTGGACCGACTAAATGACAACGGCCATGCGGTCTCCCGATTTAAGAAGGATGCCGAGCAGGATTGGTTGACAGGGAGCCCGAAAAGCCGACTTCAAAAAGGACGAATTGCATGAGATCACGAACCCGTGATGATTGATCCCATACTCAAGGCACAAGAGAGTAGTGAGGCGTATGACGTTGGTTTGACGTCCAGTTTGCCGTTCTCCCAACGAATTTATTGGGATTTGGGGCTTTTTTTCTCCGATTCCGCTGCACGTCCGTCACTACTCGCGCGCTCGGTTACCCATCCTCATCATCACCGCAAATCCGATCCGAGCCAAGATGTGGAGCGGCCAAGTCACATTTCTTCTCATCTCTTCTCAATACTGTAATCTCCAAGAGCTCTCGACCTCAGCCAGAACCGACGGCAAAAGAACATGGATTTCAGGAATATCGTTAAGCGACGCCAGAGTGATGCCATCTCGGCGACCCTGGATTTGTGGTACAAATCAAAGACCCGCAGAGCCACCTGAATTGCCAAAACATTCCCGCATGATCTGCTTATCAGATCTGGAAGAGTCGCTTCTTCCACAATCATTGTCTATCGGGGAAGCATTGCTCTCTTGGTAGATGGTTCTGTTCTAAAAGCTTCTGGCATTAGCAACGTCAAGGAACGCTTACAAGCAACTCTTCACCGTTCAGAGCCCATTTCCTCGCATGCATCATCTGTGGCCTGGCGGCATTTCCGATGGTTGTTTCTTTGGCCTTGCCGGGAATCGATTTTCCACGTCTGTCGTTCAATCCATCATCTTGCTCGTTTCTGACCAACGGCGTTCCATCAAGCCCGATGAACGGATCATCACCCGTTTCATCGGCATTTTCTGGCTCTTTGTGGACCTTTTCTATTGGATCCTGTCCCTTCGGAGTGACCTTTGGCTTAGATCTGGCCTGTGTCACTTTGTGTGTTTTCATGTTGAGACTGAGTACTTTGGCGGTTCTCTCAGCATCCCCGGCGATCGCTTTAGCTTTCTGCAGTGCGCCGTGTTTGCCCATGACCACTGTTCGTGCAGGAGTTGCGGCAGCGGAGGTGGTACCACCATTCGTAGCCAGGCCACCCACACTGGGTCTTTGTTCTCCTAGCTTGGGAAACAGTCCTTCTTGTTGCTCCCTCTCGTTCCGCGTATTGAGCTTGTTAAGCTTCTTGGCCTCTCTCTGCAGCTGAATCTGAATCAGTTGCTGCTCGAACAGGACCTCTCGTTGCGCAGATAGCTTTGAGACTAGGTCAGCTCGAGCTGCCGACGATAGCAACGGTGTTGTGTGGCAGGACGGGCATGACGACGAAGGGGATAATGGAGATGGGTGGATGGCAGAACAGAGAATCAGACCGCACGAGTAGCAAAGCGGAGCGTAGGGAGCTGTTGGGTGTTTCTTGCCTTGACAAAAGCACATCTTTTTGTGGGTCGTAGGGGATTCGAAGGTACTGGGCTCCGACGTCAGCTCTTGCAACACAGCATCGATGGCTAGCATCTCCGTGGTTGGTGGCGGAGAAGGCTCTGGCTTTGCAGCATTGGAAGTGACACCAGTGCTGATGTTGGACCCAAAATGATCGCTCGATGTCATCGCTGTCTCCGTGCCCGAAGGTAGCGACGGCTCGCTGGATACCGGCTCTGTGGGCGTTTGCGTTCCACTCCCGGGTTTCGAGGCAATGGAACGTTTCTTTCCTTTGATACCACCGAAGAAGTCCTCCTCGACCTGGTTCTTACGATACACAGTGCCAATGCCGCCGAAGGCCGCTGACAAGTGTTCCATCTGTTCTTCCTCCGTCATTCCAGCATGATCAATTTTTCTTGGCGGCAAGGTTTGGCCGATACCAGCTCTTTCTGCGAGCGTCTTTTTCCCTTTCCGTTTGGAAGATGCTGTGCTTACACTCGAGCTCGGGACATCTCTGGACAATGATGTGGATGAAGATGCCACAGCTGCCGATTGCGATGGAGTCGGTGCCGAATTGGGGAAACGAGATCGAACAAAGTCCCTGTTGAAAGCCTTAGCTGGCCCACTTTCGTTGCCAATCAGACCTTCCAGATGAGACCGCAACGAGGCTTCGTCGTCGAATGAGTCGAGAAAGGGCAGGATCTGTGTCGAAACGGTTTCCTTGTCTGTCGAAGTGAGGAAAAGAACGGCGAAATTCGTTATATGGGTCAGTTAGCGGGCGGTGCAGTACAATTGCCGACCTCAATAAGAATATTTACCAAGACCAAGTAGATTTACGAGCTGTTCTACCCATATTGCTGAAGATTTGGCCATGTTTGACGGCGTAGCTGCTTGCTATAAGCGGAGTGGTGAGGAAGAGTGCGAAGAGATGAAGTGACGAATGCGCAGCAAATGGAGTTGCGTGTTGGATCTGTGCGTCCGAAAGTGTTGGTGTGGAGCTTGAAATAAGAAGAGGAAAGCTTTCTGAGAAGAAGCAGACAAAAGTAAAATACAACCTTAAAATTGTTGGAGAAAATGAGGCAAGAAAATTGGCGAAAAATGTTCCTATCAGGGCTTTGATCGCGAACAAGATTGGACGAGGCACTCTTTACATGTACAGCTAGACTAGGGGTGTGAGTTGCTCGGATAGGCCAAGAAAAGCTTCTGATTGCTGCCCAGACAGTTCTGTCTGCTGCGTGATGAGGAGGATGATGGAGTAACAAAGGGACTCTGAAGATGAACAAAGGTCACGCCCAGACAAAATGAAATGGACCTGATGGCGTTCTGGCAAACCTTCTCACATCTCAGTCTGGGCTGAATGGGCATGCAGACACTTGCAGGACTCAAATTTGAGCACACTGTTCTAAGCGGAGACAAGCAGTCAAGATCTTAGAGGAACAATGAAGGCCTCACTCAAGGGATCTGTCAAATCGCTCGTCGAAGGTCATTAAGCTCGTCCTGCGATACGTCTTCATCGTTCTCCTGATCTAGTCACAAGTATTCATCCCAAATCTATCAGCTGTCTCATCGTCATCATTCACAACGGGCTACTCTGCTCGTCGTCACCACCAAGGGCCTTCAATCCCATCCTGATTTCTGCTTCAAGCTGAGGAGATTGGATCATGACAGAGTCGAAAGGTATATCTAGGCTTTGCCTTCAGCTTCTCTCGAACTCATCCGGCAGCACATGCAAATCCAAGTCTGACGGTACCAAACTAGACATCTATCTTGCTCCCCACTAAGCTCCTAAGCGGAAATGTCATTCAACAGCATGCTTACTGCACCGCGATATCCTGCGCCTGTACAAGCCGGACCTCTTTCATCGAAATCGTTTTCGGATGTCCCGACCGATCCACAGGTTCTGATGGCGCGATCCGTCATCGACTTGTCCCAAAAAGCCAAACATGCGGTAGCCAAATCCAATCTGACCCAAGCCCTTTGCAACAAGCTCAAGTCAAAAGACCTCAAGCACCAGGTCGCTTTCCCTCCCTCTCCCATCAAGAAGCATGCAAGGAAGGAGGAGTTCAAAAGATCCATCTCATCTCCACTGCCTGATTCCTTCTGGACCGACTCTTGGCTCAACGAGAAAATTGGCGCGGAAAGCATCGAAGTTCAAGGCCAAAATGTCTCCGTAGGCACCCAAAAGGATCTTGCTGCCGAGATCGATCCTACCTTCCCCTCTTCACCTTCTTCTTGCTTCAGCTTCACATCTACGGAGCGAAGTTACACCTACTTCTAAACCACTCTTTTAGCTTGGACGCTCCCTCGCATAGTCTATCTCCCTGATCCCGGGCTCGTAACTTCGGTATCTTGCATTCGCGTCATTTGTGTATCATATCCTTCATCTCTGGTATCAAAGTACATGCTTTTCAGAGTCGTCAACGGTCGTTTCCTTTCTGTTTGTGGTGGTCTTGATCACTAGTTGGGTGTGAGTTTCTCTTTCAGTCTCCCGAAAGTTCCCTTTTCCCTTTCAGGGTCATCCTCCGTCACCTTCTCGTCACTTGTCGGCTTCGAAGACTTGTCGGATGATCCTCCGATCTTGAGCTTGTCTTTGAGTTTCTGAGAAAGCGACGACTTGTCCTTATCGCCCTTTTTGTCCTTCTTGTCCTTCTTGTCTTTCTTGTCCTTCTTGCCGGATTTTGCCTTCTTCATCGCCTTGCCGTACTTTTCCATTCCTTTGAGCATGAGCAGACTCTTGGATAAGGTCACCCTGTCTAAATCTACTCCGGAATCCTGCATCTTCTTGACAAAATAGCGGAAGTGGGCAGTTCCGGCTCGGTAATGACCCGATAACGGACTGAGACTGGTCAGAGTGCCGTTATCCACTTTGAGCAAGCCGGCAGAGAGTACCCGTCCACCGTAGAGGAAACTAGAATGTTGAAAGTAGCCCGTCTGCTTCAGGCCGACATACAATTCGAATCGTGAATTGAAGACGTAGATCCAAGTATTGGCTCCAATTGTTTTACGCAAGAGTGCATCTCCCCAATTGGAAGAATTGAGCAAATCAAGGTGTCGGGAGTTGCCACTTCGCTTGGACTGATAGTGCTTAGCTTCTTGCGTCTTTTCCGACTTGGTCATCTCTTCATCGCTGCTAGACGACTCGGAGGATGAAGAGGACGTATCGAGATAAGAGTCGAGCGAGCTCTCCGAAACACCTCGCTCCAGAGCTCTTCTCTCCTGCTCCTTCCGATTTTCTTCCTGCTCTTCGGGGCCGATCTCACAAATACCACGGCCTTTGCCCAGGTCCTTGTGTTTGCCCTTCTTGGTATCGACTGGCTTTCCGTTCCTCCTCCATACCAATTTCCCATCTTTGATGTCAACGATATAGTTGGCTCTCTGCTCCGAGCTTAGATAGATGACGCACTCCGAGTCCAGCCTCTCCCGTGGGCAATCCTCTAGATCTACTTCTTTTCCATCACCGTCATCCAACCACTGGAAGAAGTTCTGGTCGGTATCAGACTCCTGCCAAGCTTGATGGTAGTATTTGAGGTTCGAGCCGTATCTGTGCTTTCTGTCAACCATCTCTAACCAGTACTGTTCCTCCATGACCTTGCTTAATTGTTGTGCTTCGCTTCCTCTCGTCCACCATTCGATCATCTTGAGACCTCTCTGGTTTGGCGATGCGATCGTGCGGATGTTATCCACTTTGCCTCCTTCGTGAGCTCCGGGCACATCTCCCACTTTGGTGTCGCTATCCACAATCGAGTGCTTGTCAGTATCACCGTCGTCCAGCTTGTCGGATTTGAGCGACGGTCCACCTTCTACGGGCGCATCCGTCTTCCCACCAAGACTGCCTCCTTGTTCATCGTCGGGACTGGGGCCCATCTTGTCGCCTCCTGACAGCTGTCCGGCTAGCAAGCGACCTCTTTTCCATCGCGAGGTAGTGTCGTTCTCGCCCTTGTTGGATTGCTTGTTGGCCTGCTCCAAACGCATTCTATGGATGGCATCTGACCATCTCGTGTCTGCCGAGATGTTGCATCCATCCAGCTGCCGCCTCGTGCGGTAACCTCGGTAGTTTCTCTGAATCAAAAGAGCAGCTGCTTTATCCTCGTCGTTGTTGTGATCGTGTTCGTGCTTCGGCTTGCTCTCTTGCGATTCCGAGCCGGCATTTTGTTTATTGTTGTCGGAGGGATTCTGCTTTGTTTCTTTCGCCTTAGCTTCCGAAGATGAAGTTTCGTGAGGTGATGAATGTTGATTCTGTTCTGCCTTCTCCTCATCCTGCACCTCGACGGCAGGGGGAACGGTCCGAACTTGTGTCGACATGTCAAAAGATCGTCTACCTTTGTGTCGCTGCTTCCTTTCCTGAGCGAGTCTCAATGCCAATCGTATCGAGTCGTAAGATATGTAAAGGAGGTGGTGGGACAAGACGAAGATCAATGGCACTCTCGAGGGATGGAGTAGATGATAGGCCAAGACTTGAAAGAGTGGGCTGAACTAGCCAAGAAAAGGCGCTGTGCTCCAACGCCCCGGTTGTGCCTTGGCTTGCACAGGTGAATCCACGCGGGGTATCAAATTAATTGAGTTGATGCAGAGACAAAAAACATAACAACCAAGCTTGCGAGATAAGAGACCGGCAAAGCAGCTGATACTGTGGCACTTGGACAGCTGCCTCCTGCCATTCAAAAGATTCGGCAACGGTCCTGTTGAAGAGCCACTGAGATAGTTCAAGGCCAGACCAAAAGAGAAACCCTTTACAGGGCTCAGCACGAGGGTCAAAGCCGCCGGTTCGTCATTCGTAGCAGCGCCTTGAAGATTTTGGCTCGAAAAGCGAAGTCTCATTCATCCAATATAAGGTGCTGTGTCGTCATCACGCGGAGTCTGGCAAAATCGTTTCCTTGTTGCACATGAGCAAGTTGGGCTCGTGTTCGCCCTGAGAAAAGGAGCTGAGAAAGTCACGCGAGAGTTCCCGGCTCGACGAGGGCATCAACTCACTTCTAAAGATCGTGTTAGATCGTTTATGGCCTTGGACCGGGGTCGACACGATTCCGACTTCCGGAACCCGCTCGAGGGAGTAGAGGATTGTTTCGGCTTGCTTTTCTTCCAAATCTTACCGCGTTTGCTGCTCCTGAACGACAGAAAAAAGGGGGAAGGAATAGGAGGAAGAATGACGGATACGGTCAAGGTCAAAGTAGAGTTCGGCGGTGGTACCGAACTGCTGCTTGCTCCACCTCACGAGAAGAAGCACAAACTCACTCTTCCACGAACGACGGATGCCGGCAAAGACACCGATGTAACCTTTCTGATCGACTGGATTCGAAAGAACCTCATCAAGGAGAGGGAAGAGCTGTTTGTCGATGGTGATTCTGTGTGAGTAGCGCAACATGCTGCTGTAGGAACGAGTGGAATTTCATGCTGATCAACAGGACTTGTCTGCGCTTTCCAAACGTTTGCTCGCTTCGCATCAGCCGACCAGGGATCCTCGTGCTGATCAATAATGGCGACTGGGAGCTCGAAGGTGAGGGAGACTATATCCTGCAGGATGGCGACGAGATCGTCTTCATCAGCACTCTACATGGAGGCTAGAATGACTTCGAGCAACAAACGCTAGATTGAATCCATCTGATTGGCGGCTACGATGACAGTCCTCGTTGCCGTCCGTTAACATTACAAGTAACACAAAAGGCCAGATTTCACTCGCATCGCAAGGTTGCAGGCTATGCACACTCTTCATTGTATCATATACCATTCTCGTCAGCAGACAGTCACAAACTCTCGATAATGAATCTGTGCATAATGGACGCTGCTGTGTCGGCGTGGTTCCTTCCGATCACTGTGACTAGGTGAAGGTCATGCGTCGATAGGGCGGTGATGAGACGTCCGCAGGAAAGCATGGGGGTTGTTTCAGAGGAGAGGGGTGAGAAACGAGAAGAAAAAAAAACAGAAAAAGAAGAAGGCGTGTGTTGGACCCGAGGGAATTGTGCAAAGCGTGTGACTTTCGCATGGCTTCCGCATTTTGGTGCACACGATTTGTGGAGCGAAGACGTGTCAATTGGTGGGACTCCGCACGCTTCTTCCGTTGAGAGAGTGTTATTCTAGCTCGCTGGCTAACTCAGTCCTCTCCTTCTCACTCTCCGCCACTTTCATCCACCGGTAACCAACCTACTACCATGGCTATCTAGTCTAACGCAGACCTTTGTGATTCAAGCAGCTTGACGATATTCAGACTACCAGAATCAAGATGGCGAATTCGACAGACGCCAGTCCCAGAAAGCGGCACAACAAGGAATCCAAGAGTAAAGCCACCGCCGCGTCTTCGTCCTTGTCTCAGTCGAATCACGTCAAGAACAAACACACTGCTTCTGGTCCGACTCAGCTACGATCCAAGAACAAGCTGCGATATCTATCATGGGGAATCTCAGCATCTCTCTTCCTTCTGGCACTCTTGGCCTACAAAAACAATGGGCGCTTGCCAGTCTACCTGCTCTGGAAACAGGATCACTCACCGACAACGACACCGCAGCACCACTTCGACTCGAAACCCATATCAAGACCATTGCGTTCCGCTCAGCCCGGGAAAGATGCACGAGGTCGAGAGCCTTGGGGACAAGGACAACAACACTTTGAAGATAACGGCGTGAGGGCGCCTTCGCTTCCATACACGCTGCCCCCCACTAGACCCTTACCAGATCAACCATCGAGGCAAGCAGACGAGGAGAAGAGATCTGCAATCTTGAATGCGTTCACTCACTCTTGGTCAGCGTATCGACGAGATGCCTGGGGCTTCGACGAGTATCATCCGATAAGCAAATCAGGCTCCAATCTAAATGGCGAGAAAGGCGCAGGAATCGGATACACCATAGTTGATACGCTTGACACTCTCATCCTCATGGGCTTCAAGGAGGAGTACGAGATCGCTCGAGACTGGGTCAGAGACGAGCTCAGCTGGGACGTCTCCGGTCGAATGAACGTGTTTGAGACCACGATTCGCACGCTCGGAGGACTGCTCTCTGCAGCCGCTCTCATCCGAGATCCCCCTCATCCGGCTTTTGCTCCGTCTGAAGAGGACGCCAACATGTTTGTCAGTCGTGCTGTGGAACTAGCTGACCGACTCTTACCCGCATTCGACACGCCTTCAGGAGTACCGCTCCGAGAAGTCGATCTTGAAACGGGAGAGGTCTTTGCCGATCACAGCAACAACAACTCCTCCAGCTTGGCCGAAGCCACGACGATTCAGCTAGAATTCAAGTACCTCGCCCATCTGACGGATCGAATCGAATACTGGCGGGTGGCTGAGAGGCCAATGCAGGTCGTGCGTAGAGCTACCAAGACGCAATTGCGACACCTTCAAGGACTTGTGCCCATCTTTTTGAATCCCATGGATGGCAAGTTCTACAATGGAGAGGTCCGTCTGGGATCCAGAGGCGATTCTTACTACGAGTATCTGATCAAGCAGTGGTTGCAGACAGGACGGACGGAGGATGTTTATCGTGATATGTACGACCTTGCATTGAAGGGGATCAAGAAGATGCTTACCAAGCCATCGATCAGCTCGGTTCCTCCGCTCTTCTTCACAGTGGAGCTGGCTCCTCGCCGGACGATGCAAGGCCAAATGTACATGCAGATGATCGCCAAGCAAGATCATCTCGTATGTTTCCTGGGTGGATCCATGATGCTAGGATCTACTTCTCTCACAGATGCCTGGGGTGACGAGAGAAAAAAGCCGATTCCGCCTATCTCGGACATCAGCAGCGGTAACGAAGTAGACAAGGAGGATTGGCGACTTGGACACGAATTCATCCGCACGTGCATGGACACGTACAACAAGACCAAGACGGGGCTGGCACCGGAGATCACCTTCTTCCGAACGCCTCAAGAAGCCAACATGACGCGAGAGATGGCAAAGCGTCTTGATCGAGCGTACGTCTCCCCTGAGGCGGATTGGTACATCAAGAAACCTCCTCCATCGCAAAAAGGGAAAAGCAATCCACTTATTGATGCGCGCAACATCCTTCGACCCGAGACTGTCGAGAGTCTCTTCATCGCTTTCCATCTCACGGGTGATGAGATCTATCGAGAATGGGGATGGCAGATCTTTCAAGCGTTTGAGAAGCATTGCAAAGTCAAATCCGGAGGCTACTCGAGCATCGATGACGTGGACAGCCACAAGCCTAAGCAGATGGACAGAATGGAGACCTTTTGGCTGTCGGAGACACTCAAATACCTGTTTTTGCTCTTCTCGGATCAAGATGTCTTGCCACTCAGTCGATGGGTGCTCAACACCGAGGCTCATCCGTTGCCGGTCTTTTCACCCAAGTTTCCGACAGCAGTCGTCTGATGGCAAAATCTTCTTGCCAATCCCACGCAGCTCAGCACACTCCCTATATCAGGAACATATTTGCAACTAAGTCTACATTCCTTGCCTTTTCGACTCCACAGTGTGTGAATTGCTTGATGGTCCAAAGTGCCGGAGCGAGTTCATACAGCAGCCTCGAGGAAAGTCGTCGCAGGATCGGGAAGCTGATCGCGATGAGCCGATGTCATTCTGAAAGTCAGGACTGAGTTTGAGCTTCCCTTTGGAACTCTGAGCCAAATCGGCGGACCAACCGAGGGGAACCAGCACGGGCCTGCCGAACGCCCCTGTCGTTGATGTGTCCCGAGGCTAGTCTCTTTGCACGACGTGAGCGGCTACAGTGCGTGTGCGAGTCTAGATGGGCAATGCAGAGTTGGCGCATACAGAGACCATTATGCATGTTCGGAATTCCAAAATCCACGTTTGCTTTGCATGTACTACAAGCCCACCTATTAGAAGTGGGATGAAACGAAGGATCGAGGCGGGAAGGCCGGAACTCATCTTCGTTGTTGTCCATCAAAATGAATGCTGCCTGACACAGCGAGCTGTCCGGACACCTGGGAACAGTGGCCGGTAGACGTGCGTGATGGATAACTGATAGTTGCGTTCTTACTCAAGAAGGTTGGCGGAATGCAAAGGTGAAGATTTTCCGGCTCTGAACCAAAAGGAGTTGGACTTTACTCATCTTGTTGCCTCTTATTGCGGCTCGGAGGTGGTTGTACCACCAAACTAGTGAGTCAAGCCTTCGAATGGATGGTTGTGCGATCAAGCTCGATGGATCGCATCTCGACGTGCTCGCTGGATGCCTGTCCGTGAAGCGGAGGCGTTGAACCATGAAAAGTGTGACAACTTTTTCTACACTCTGTTGTGCGAAGCGAGATGTCAACGGAAAAGCCGAGTCGCAACAGCGCTAATTGTTAGCCCCCTGAGAACGTTCCATCTTCGCTTGTTGCACCACGCACACATTCTTGCTTGAGGTATATTGTGCACACCTTGAACTCGGCTGTTCACTTGCTCGGCCCGTCTGCTACCTCTGCGGGGGCTGAATCAAATTGGCTGTCGAGACACTACGCCGATCCCTGCATAGTGTGTGACATCTCGAACTGGCTGCGCCCTGTCGGCTTCTTCCGCTCAAAACCCGAACCAAGGCAATGTCCGTTCAGACTGAGGTTATGGCACGTTGGACGTAGTGCCGCCCTTCAGCGCACAATGATGTCTTGCATGTTTCTGGCTTTGATCTGGCTCAGCAGCAGTGTATGGTTCGGCTGCTCCGCTTCCGCTCCGAGAGTTATACTCTTGCAGCCCCTTTCGTGAGCTTGAGCATCGGAAGCTTGCACAATTGCCACCCGATTCAATGTCCGCTGCCTGTAAGAGCCATTCCCGTCTGCTTCCTTCCACATCATGAGCACTCCCTTCAACCTCTCTTGTCTGTCCAGCCTCCGTCAACTACACTGACTATCCCACGTTAGCAACGGATGTTCTCCGTTCTTATGGAAGTAGACAACCATGCCTGTCAGAACTAGCAAAGAGCAGAGATCTGCGGCACCAGCATGGGCATGGAAGATTCCTTCTTCGCTCTCCGTATCAAAGTACCTCTCGTCAGCATCAGCACGTACCAAAGCACAGAAAGAGGCCAAAGGAACTTCTTCGGGTCCGTCTGGGGCAGAGGTCGATGCTCATGTCGCAAGCACACTGACTAGAAAAGATGCCGCCCAGATCCTAGCTATCGCAAACAGCACAAATGGTATCACATCGAAACAAGATGCGATACAGCAACTCCAACTAGCAGAGAATCGTGACGCTGAAGGAAGAGTGCTGGGGCTGGAAGATCCCAACGAGCCTGCTTTGCAGGATGATCCAGCCACCTTCCCCCAAGGTCGTCCGAACGCTGAGCTTCCCGCAACGGCATCTTCCCGACACCTAGAGCCAATATCCGCCGGCAATGCAACAAGAACCGATGTCGTAGAACCAGACTCCATCGAAGTCTCTCCGGACCTGGTGGACAAGGTGTCCAAAGCCACCTATGGTAAACAGACTAGCGTTCCTTTCATTCCAGCTCCAACTTCGACCATCTCTCCTGATCTCGTATCGGCCAACGAGTATGGATTCGTTGATGCAAGGATCTACGGAGGAACCTCTTTCGATCTTGTCGGCGATGGGATGCACGAGCCCTTGAATATCATCATATCTTCTCTCTCTTCCCCCGAGATCTTAACGAGGAAAGGTTTTCAATCGTACTGTCGATCGCTCGACTTTGATCGCGAGTGTCTGGGCTTGCACGCCGGAAGTCCCCAGCAAGCATGGACGGATCCCAGAGGGTGGAGGGACCAAGAATTTCTGTACCGGGAAGTGTATACACCTTTGGACCACGTCTTTGGCACGTGTATCGAAAGTCTTGTTGGAGGCAACCATATCCGAGCTTGGCAACAGCAGGGTTCGGGTGCATGGTTCCTAGCGACTTCCAAAGAGGAAAATGCTACCAAAAACCATATGATTATTCCAGATGGATATAACGTAGGTCGAGAGGAGTTGGTTCAAAAAGCTTTAGGGTCAAAGAAAGACGGAAAGACAAGCTTCTTCTTCACAAAGTACCAGACCGAAGTCATTTACGTCGCTGGATTGATGCCTCCGGGCATTCAGGGAGTGAATCACAGCATCCCGATCGATGGTCTGACGGCCATTCTGACTGTCAAGATCATTGGTAAAGATCAACAGGCCGCAGCTCCTACATCCAATGCGGAGTCGAACCAGAATGCTGTTCCACCACCTATCTCCGACATCCACCCCCACGAAGATCAGAGCCGAAGCAAGACAGTGCAGTTTGAAGCGAAGAGCACAGCTGATGGTCCCATTTCACAACTGAAGAGACGTTTCAGCGCTGGCAAGAAGCCGAGAAGCAGGAACAGCGTCGATTTGAGGAACAAATCCAAGGAGATGTGGGAAAAGCTGATTTCGACTCGCGCACCTAAGCATACCGTTGAAGTCAAATCCGCGGCAGAGCCGACTTCCAAAGCTGAGGAGTCCCCTTCGATCGATTCGGGGGCTACTACAGTAGCGGAATCTCTGAGTTCCGCGCAGGAGGCCAAAGTGGCACAAACATCGCCGATCACTGCCCAGCAAACAAGCACTCCGACAGCCGCCGTCGCTGTCTGAGTCCATCACAAATACCAATTTTCCATACGGGACTCCCCCGATCCATCGTCGATTCGATTAGTTGAGTTAGATACCATGTCGATAGATTCCTTTGTACGAACTTTTCATGACAATTAACGAGCAGGCTTGCATTTGGCTGCAGGCACATTGTATCACCTCGAATATGTATGCTTTTATATGCTTTTATTCCCTCAAGGGCTCTTGCTTTGAGACGAGTGGTTTGTTAGATGCTTCGGATGAATGGTGTTGAAGATGATTTTGCCTAATGTACAATATGATTTGCGTTTTTTGGGGTTGTTTGCGAAGCTATGGGACTTTCACTTAGTTAAAGCGGCTTTACCCTGTTCTTTGCTTCGTTTGAAAGCTTCGTTATCTCTGTGTTCAGCTTCTCGTTTAACTTTTTCTGTACAAAACCAAAGGTCTCTTAATCTTGGAGTACAGTTCTTTTCCAACTCTTCATCGCCTTTGGATGTGAATTGTTCCAGACACTTATCGTAAGCGATGACTTGGGCAGCGCATTTGTTCTTGATTTCGTTCAAAAGTGGAACCGCATTGGCTGCACATCTTGATAGCTCCACCTTGTAGGGTTCACATGCTCCAGGGTTCTGTTGGTTGGCTAAGATGCAGCGTTGGAATGTATCTGTTCAGCGGTTCAAGAAGAGAGAGGCACCAGAAGTCAGTATCATGCCCCATTCAAGGTAGGGAGCGTATCATGAGATCTCACCAAGTTGCTTGCCGCATTTGGCTGCGACTTGATCTATGCTGGACTCCATGCTGGTCAGTCCTTTTGATGAATGGTGGGGAGGAAGGAGTCAAAGAACGAGATGCGGGTGGGATTGTGGAGGGAATACAGTAATATGAACAAAGAAGCTCATAAATCAGACAGCCAAAGTCGAGCCAAATTGATGATCTTACATTCAAAAATATCGACTCCATCGTCAGTAGAAGGGTCCCGATTGGAAACAAGCAAAGAATATCCGGGACCCGGATTGGGTTTCAGATTTGACCGAAGTGGACAAAGTGCAGCGCAGTCCCGTCGGTTGGCCTGTGGATCTGCAAGTCAGAGGGTAAGATCACTCACTCATCCCACTTTGGCTTTGCTTGGCACGCCTCCCTTTGGACCCTTCTTCCTCCATCATCCTACATTCTTTCTTCTTCCGAAGTCCCGTCAGCTTACGACCTCCTCGACCCCTCCAAATCCCCCCCTGTGAGGACTTGGAGAATCTATACCCTGCACCTCCTTTCCCTACAGCCTCAACATCTCTACATTGCCCTTCTAGCAAATTCTACTTCATCCACCTCGGAACTCACAACGTTCAACGCCATCGTCCCATTCGTCTGTCTTTACCAGCCCTGTCAGCTATTCGTTGAGCTCGCCGCCTTTCACTCTTACCGACTTTCCTATTCTCCTACGCTTGCTTTTTAACTACATACCGATCAAACAAGTACACCTAGAACTTCTTGAACTGCAGTCAGACTTCTTAAATCAATTTGCCTGTTTCCGCCAGAACTTTGGTCTCCATTCAGTCCCTTCCCGCCAATCGAGCCAAATAAAAAGCATGCTATCTCAACTCACTTTGTGAAAACGGTCTCATACAGCAATCACCTTCCTTGCATCCACCTCTTTTATCTTTCTGCGACCTGGTAGCACCGTTCAAAATGAAAGCCATAGCTAGGGCGGTTCACGCTTCTTTTCGAAGAGTCGAGAAGGCCGCCGACTGGCTCACTGGCTCCGCAGGTCCTTTCTTCGTTGTCATTTGTATCATGCTGGTGGGAGGAGGAATCTGGACATTCTTCACCTCCATGTTTCTCGAATTGGCTCCTGTACCGACCGAGCTCTGGGAACTCTTCCATACCTACTCTCCGGCTCATATTGCGTTAGGTTTCTTCCCTACGCTGCTCGACTCAGCCATAAAGACGCCCTTGCAGTCGATTCGCTTCTTCTTCTGGCTGTTCTTCTGCTTCTTCATCGTCTACAGCATCAGCTGGCATTATTATATGGCCTGTACGGAGCCGCCGGGGACAGTTTGCGACGGGCTCGGAGACGGAGTGCATGAAAGAAGGTCAGGACCTGGCAGCAGTATATGGTGGGCAAGACACCGCACACGAGCCGCTGTGGCGTCGGGACCGGCCATTCATAGTCTCGCCTCTGCCCAACCTCACATCATGACCCATGAACCTCCTGAGGCGGCTGCCCCAGTCCGAGTTGCGTCCATCGCAGATCTTCGGAAACTCAACGAGTCCTTAAGCGGTCTTGACAACCACCGTGCGCGATCGGCGTCTGTGTCTGCTACCAATCTCGCTTCGCGCTCCTCGTCGGAACGCCAGCCCACCCATCGATCTTCAACGTCGAGCGAAGTAGGAACACCACGCAGCTCGAAGCTTGATCTTCCTTTGTCTTTGCGCGATGTAGATCCGCTTGTCTCGCCGCTCGTGACCACTCCCGCTGCACTGGCCGAAGAGGGCAGCGAGATGCCAATGCTTACGATCGACGAAGACGACGACGACCTGTTTCCACTCGCCGGCATGTGTCGGAAGTGCCCCACTATCCGCCTCTCCAAGGCTCTATGTGTCTTACCACCTGAATTGAGGAAGGTGGAGAAGCAGATACGTACCAATACCCCTGCTGGCTCGGTCACTTCGAAATTGACGGCCGATGATCAAGATGAAGGTGAAGCAGAAGTTAGAGCTTGGTTGGGTGATCAAGAGGCGGAGAAGCTCGTGCCGCCACCAAAACCAGAGCGAACCCACCACTGTCGAGTCTGCAAGACTTGCACCCTCAAATACGACCATCATTGTCCCTGGCTCAATTCCTGCGTGGGACTGGGCAACGAGCGATACTTTGTGTTGTTCATGTCCTGGCTTTCGTTCGGCTGTGGCGTAGTGACCTTTGCAGGTTTCAACGTGGTTAGGCGTTCGATCAGCTTCACTGCCGATTGGCCCTACCCGTACACTCCGAGGGTGCTGGTACTGTTGCTGTTCATTCTTGCACTAGTTATGGGACTTTCGCTAGCAGTTATGGCGGGATGGCAACTGATTCTGGTTTCCAGAGGTGAGACCAGCGTGGAAAGCAACGATAATGGTAAGTGCCGATCGTCGGAACATCCGAAGCACAATGAGTTTGTAATGGCTTACACTTCTTTCTACTAATCTTTCGGTCCTGCCTATACAGCCCATTATCGGGAGCTCGCCAAAAAGCGTGGGCAAGATTTTGTCAACGTGTACGACGTGGGTCGGCGAAGGAACCTAGAGCTTTTCTTCAACGTCGGTCCTGACTCTCCATAGTAAGTTTTCCCTGCTGCAGAACACACTACGCTCGCGGAACGGTGCCGCTCTGTCCGAACGTCAGCTGACCCCCAATTCGTTCTATCACACTTCATCGCTCTCTTTCTGGAATCACTTGCAGCTCCTACTATACCATCTTTCTACCCATCCGGATTCCTCCCTACTCGGACGGATGGCACTTTGCCAAAAGAAGAGGCTTGAATGGCAAACACGCTGGCATTCAGGTCGAAGAGCAGCTCACAGATGAAGAGTACGACAGCGATCATTATGACGAGCAACAGCCCCAAAAACAAGGCAAGAAGGGAGCTGCCGAATAAACGCACCTTCAAAATCGAGGCAGGTCTGCATTCTTGCCGATCGAGAAATCCGTTCCTTCACTTACCTTCTATCACTGACTCTATTCGTCGCTGATAGCATCTCTTTTATCGGTCCTATTGTCACTGTTGTTTGTACTCTAAAATCCTCACTAGCATACATACCCATGGCCTCCAACTTTGACCAAAGCACGCTTTTCCTCGCTAGGTAAAAGATCCGTTGAGAGGCGCTGAACGGAGCGGGTCTAGCAGTGCGTTGAATTGACCGGTCAGAATTTATTCTGCATTTTTGCGTTCAGATGCAGTTCTGAGACCGAAAAAAAGACCGACATGACCTCTCTGTCCTTGGATCGTGGTCTGCTCGAATGGCAGAGCCAGGTAAGAAACGACTTGATCACCTTTGATTGACGTGAGCTTCTCCTTTGGGTTGAATGATTCGCAAGCACGTGGAATCAAACGAGCTTGCTTTGCATCACAGAGAGCAAAGCCAACACGTTCCCGCAGGTACCTGTTCTCTCACCTCGTCTGGCGCAAGGGTCCACTAGCAGATGCCCTCTTGCATGTTCTGTACCAGTCCAATGTTGGGGATCCAACTGCTTACGGAAAACGACGGACAACGAAAGTCCGAAAGGAACCATTCGTCGACAGCAGCATCTCTCCTTCCGAATTCCGTGCATGTCCACGCCCATCCTTTTTGAGCATATAACAGGCATGGCACGTTCTTCTATTTCCGCTCGGCTATTGAAGCGGTCGAAACCTGTCATGATATCCTTGCAAAGTATTCCCCGAGTCGAACAGAGTCCAACAGCGTTCGAAGCAAAGAGATGGCTGCACCCTTCTACCGCAGATACGGTGGGTCAACGTCTGACCGTGATCAACTCAAAATTGGACCCTGAGAACCGGTCAATCAACTTGACCGACGTCAGCTTCCAATTTGGCACCCTCTTCCGTCTCAGACGCAGCTCGATCAAAGCTTCTTCCCATCTCCAAACTTCGCAAATGAGCTTCTGTTCGCAACGAAACCCCTTCCTTCTATCTGTGTAGCCGAGATCTCCGTCTTCTTGACTCTTGCCAAGTTCTTCTCGCGGCGCACGTTGCTACCTGCCCGCCACCTCGCTCTTGAACGGCCTTCACCTGTTCTCAACGATCTGATGATGTGAATCTCTTCATAGCACAATATCTTCAGGCTGGACTGGCTTCTCTCTTCGAAGCCATAAAAAGCAAAAATGCAGCAGCAAATGGTAGTTGATATCTCCCCAGCAATCCCTCCGCCCTCCTCAAACCAGCTACCTCTCTCATCGGTTCCTATCAGATCCAGTATGAGTAGCGTTACTCCTTACCCTGGTGTTTACAACTCTTCCATTACACCCGCAGGCTTGCCATGGGATACATATAGTGAGTTTTGCACCAGCATAGAGTGTCGGTATGCGAGAGAGTGCGACTGCCTTTGTTACTGACTGCGAATCTTGTTGCTACTGCCCCTTCTTCAGACTATTGCAATTCTCCGCACGTCAATGGCTGGCACTACGAGAAGCCTTTTGAAGCCAAAGACGCGGAGCTTGTGTTCGTCAATGTAGTTCAACGACACCACAAGCGAACTCCGGACAATCTGTATCCCAACGAGATCATGTTCAATCCTCCCTCTGGATGGGATTGTTCCAACTACAAGCAGATTAGCTATGGTGTTCCTGCCAGCTACCAAGATCAGAATCCTCCAATCAACGTCGGGGGAATCTATCGCAAAATCGAAAATCCTACCTGGCATCCTCTTACAAGCTTACTTTGGAACGGAACTTGCGATCAAGGCATGCTGACTCTGGCTGGATTGCAAGACTCTTTCCAGCACGGTAAAGACTTTTGGTCCGTTTACGGTCCCGGAGGCAAAAACGTTTTGCTCAAGAACGGCATCAATGAGAGAGAAGTTTACTTCCGAACTTCCAATGCCGATCGAACCTACCAAGTCTCGGGTGGCTTGCTGGCTGGTATGGGGCACCATGAGATGTTTCCTGTTCACACTATGCCCAGTGTGATGGATGACATTGTGCCCAACTACGCTTGTCCGTACGCAGACAGCCTCCGAAGCACTGAACAGTCGCAAAGCAACTGGACTGGTCATCTAAAATCTCAACAATCGCTCTTCGACAGCTTGAACAAAGTGGTTGGAACAGGCAACCTTTCCGCATGGAACTCTTGGATTGATCACCACTACGACGCAATGGCATCTCGACAATGTCATGGTCACGACTTGCCATCGAATCCAAAGACTGGTCAATCCATCTCTCAAGATCTTGCCAATCAAGCCTACAACGAGGGTCACTGGGAATACGACTATATTTGGAACTCTGGTTCCCAAGCTGACAACTACGTCCGTTACGGATTCGGCGTCTTTGTACAGGAATTGGCACGAAACTTGCAACGTCTCCAAAGCGGTCAGGATCCATACAAGCTGAAATGGTACGTCGGTCACGATGGAACCATGGTAAGACTCTTCAAGTCTCTTGCTCAGAAAGGTCAAATCAAATGGCCTGCCATGGGTTCCGAAATCGTTCTTGAAGTCTACAAACAGAAGCAAACCAACAATCACTTTGTAAGAATTCTTCAGAACGGTAAAACCATGCAAACCACGGCTCAAGATCTTGCTATCAATGGTAGCAACAACAGCACCGACGGAAGCATCTCTTGGACGCCTCTTGAAAAAGTCATCTCGTACCTCAACGCTCGTGTCCCCTCTGACCTTTACTCCAAGTGTGTTCTTGGTCAGTAAAGCGGCGGCAGAAACAGAAGAATAGGATAGCTAGTAGTTAAGTCGGATCGGGCCCATCTACCGAGACGTACGGTCGAGAAAATGCAAGTCTAGCATGTGATACATTCATGCTCCGGAAAGTCTTTGTTCAGGAGGCTGCGCTGATCAGTGTCGGAAAGCCAATCTCGGCTCACGGAACAAGGGACAACCATGCTTGTACAGAACCCCTTCGCCACCGATCAAGGATCCGACAGAATCTCCAACTGTACCTTTCACCACTTGGCCTGATTTGCGAGCTCTATTTTGTGTTCAAAGAGCGTTGCGAGTGTGGCTGATCTTAACTCAAAAAGTACGTTCCCATACACGCAATGATAAAGCCCTACGCTTTGGCCTCTTGGACAGCGTCGCCAAATCGCCAATTTTTTCGGAAAGAGTCCGGTGTTGCGCAGCCGCTTCAACAAAAGCTCAAGAGTAATGCTCTAGTTTGTCGCTCGGATCGCTTTGGTCATTGTGACCACGGCTTTGACCCACTGTTCCTTCATTGTATATCGCGAAAATGACGGCAAAACTGCACAGTTGAGGCTCAGAGGCGTTTTTGAATGCTTCTGCGATTGACGAGCTTTGGTTTGCGATCTTCCACATCAGAAGGTCTTATTGTTGTCTATTTTTGATGTACGTCAGCCACTTATTTTGGACTGTCTTCATGCTAACCTTATGGTAGAGCTCTCCAACGGCTTTTCCGAGGTGGTCAAAGATCTTCGGCGAACAACCGGAACGGTCAGGTTGGAACACCTGGGAACACCTGGGAACGAGTTTCAAGTAGTTACATCGCTTAGCGCCACCGCCGACGCGCTATCCGGTCTCTGCGGCATCGGTCTGCGTCGCGAAACAAGTACACAATCTGGAAAAGGGTCGAGTGCTCAGACCTGATCTCCCCAGTTTGGACATAGCAACCTTGGTCCTAACGACCAAGTCCGAGCTCAACAAAGACGATACTGCTCTGCCCAAAGCATAGTCGATATGCCAGAGTCTCAACAGCTTGCAACCGGAATCGCAAAGAGTCTTGGCGTGTATAAGTAGGCGTAGCCATCGGATTGGTTCCGACTTCGGATCAGTCACACAGCGGCCACCTTCCTTCAGTCCTCGCTGGCTTGATGTCACATTATTGACGAACCGCCAGAACGACTCTGTCAGATTCCGTCATGTCATCCTCTCCGGCAACACCTCATTTCTCCATCTACATTCCTATCGACTCCAACAAGCTCCAGTTTCCACATGCTATCAATACCAATGCCGATTTGGTAGCTTTCATGCACAAATGCGTCTACCCGAGCTTCTCCCCAGCGGTCAAGGGCTTTCTGATGGGGAGTACCATCGAATGCTTGCTAACTCTGCTTATCGGAGCTTACTTGCTGTTCATAAAAAGGCAGATGGGAAAATTATGGCTCTACACAAGAAGAACCACAATGTATGGCACTTTCATTTTACCCAACTCGCTCTTCGTTCTGGTCGTAGGCATCGTCATCTACCTCATGGGCTGGATGTTCTTCGCGCCTTCCATGTTGTACTCCTTTTACAAGAAACGCTCCGTATACTTGGCTTACTGGATCGTACCTTACCCTTGGTGAGTTTAGCATTTCTTGCAAGTGGAATCAAGTCTCCCGACGCATGCTGATACCATTCTATTCACACGCCTCATACCCCCTAGGATGGCTCTCGTCGCTGCAGCTGGTCACAGCGGTGAGTTCAAAACACACCATGGTAGACACAGCTAACCCAACCGACAGCTGACTGTTCATCCACGCTCCACACTCTTTCCTTATCGCAGTCTATGGATTCATGCTTTCGTGCAGTCCTCGTTCACCGCTCTCCATCGTCGGCATCTCTCCTACTTCAACCATCAGCAGGTTTATGCCACCTGTTCCCAGATACCCGATCATCATGAACTCGATCATCGTGGCTATCCCAATTCTGCTGTTTACAGTCAGTACTGTACTTTCTGCTCAAACTGGAAGGCATTTCTACCTGGCGGAAAGAATTGGAGCAGATCTCTTCCAGGAGTTCGCAAGCCTTGATACGTCGTTGCTCGAGCAAACAACGAATGCCGACTTGATCGAGCGGAGCAAAGTCGTCTGGGCAGCCTATTCGGAAGTGTACCGATTCACCTGCATGTCATTGGTCCTGTACGCAGTATTGGCGTACATCATTTCGGCGTTTATGCTGGTGTATGGCGTTCCGAATCAAGTGAACCTGATCCACCATGCCTGCGACATGTTTCCTCAACGTCTTCCAGAATACGCTACCAAAGGTACTATTCAGAAACTCAAGTTTCTGCTCACTGATGGAAGGCCTTCCAAGATTGAAGGAGACCAAACGACGCAGTACCAGAACACGTGGAAGATGACACTCTTCTGTATTGCACATGCCGGCGTACTTATGGTCGCAGTGCCCTTGTTCGGCACCTGTCCCGCATTCCTTGTGCACCCAGGCTTCCAGGATGCTGTGGTGAAAGGAAACATCGGTCCCGTCATTTCAGTTGCTCTGGTGTACATCAGCGGCATCACTGTGCTCTGCTGCACGCATTTCATCCTCCTATCCCTGGTCATCACCTTCGAGCCCTTATTCAGGATGCTCCAAGGCCGATCTTTTCGTATGAACACACAGAAGGCGTTGCAATCCAGCTCTTCGACCAACAAAGCCGCGAATCCTGGTACCCTCGACGTCGAACTGGCAACTCCGTCTTCCCCCTACGACAAAGACTTTAGCACCCGCGCTTCCAGCCAGACCTACGTCGACCATTTCGAAAACATTAACGGAGACAGAGTCGAAATCGTAACCAAGACAATCGTAAAAGTGGATAGCGTCATGTAAACATCGAAATGGTGGTATGGTGCGAGATCGAGTAACCTTCTCATCTCACCTCCGTCTTTGCATACGACAAACGCCGCATTCTGAAGATCTCGTGGCCCCCACTGCACACTTGACTTGACTGACAATGGAGTAGCCTCACATCCCCAAGAAAAGATCGAGCGTACAGGGATCAACAGCCAGACCATCGATCATGTGTCTGCGGTCTCACACACGAATCCATTAATCCTCCATTCTATTCACAGTCTCTTGAGCTTTGCTTCCTTGCATACTTCAATCCATTTCTATACCCTCTCTAAGGCTGTGTAGCCAGGCGATGTGAGTTTTTTGGATCGGAAGTCTGTCACTTGTCATATCTAGTCTAGGGTTGCAGATCACTGAGCTAGAACACTCGAGAGATGTCACGCATGTCACACTACTAATACTCTGCTGCGGGCTAATGTAGGAGATTCCTATTGAGGTAGAGATCGCTTTGACCTCATCCAAACGAAGTAAGAGAACTCGGTAAAGATGGGATTTCAGTACGCTGTCGATACATTTCACTATTTCTAGTGAGTAATAAGCCTTGGGTGTGATTCGATTAGTATAGAGTAGTGGTCCTGAGCGTTCCTTCGCTACATATTGTGATTATTCGGCTCATTTTTGGTTCCCGATGCTGGGGCCCAAGTCCGTTTTTCTTGGTGCTCGATGCTCGAGACGACAGGTTTGCATGTTTTGCTATGATCAAGCCTTTATTTGTGTGGAGAGAGAGGAGGTAGTTGATAGGTGATCAGACGTCTCGCCAAGATGGGATGGGGGAGGCGGCAAGGGAAGCTATGTGCTTGTGGCTTGGTGGACTCGAGAGCCGCAAACCGATGCACAATGAAGAACCAAGCGCCCCAAACACCTCTACACTCCTTGGCTCCATCTCCCGCTGCAACGGTAGCAAATACCGTTTCCCCCACACAATCGGTGAAGCATACCGAAGCTGTGACGGTGAACGATCCAGCAACATGTACATGCCCAATGTTCACCCCTCCCACTTGGTGGTCGAGCCCGAAGAGATTTATATATCGTCTGCCAGACGAGAGCACTCGTTCCCGATCTGGCATCCCGAATCCCCTCTTTCCCTTCGTTCCGTAGCTCGACTGCTTCCATTCGATTTCAGAAGCGACGGAGGACTTCACAACATCATACAGCAGAAGGATGGCGACCTCAACAATCATGATGGCCAACACGATTCCTCCCCTGAAGATGTTCTCCCCTTTCCACGAGGTTGAAGCGTCGAAGATTGAGTTCGCCCTGCCGATCAACACCAATGGAGAGCTAAAGGAGGCGATGGAGTCGTTCGTGCAACCGCATGTTCGCAAAGTGGCAACCAACTTCCTGGTTGTGACGAGTATCGTGATTGTCTTGATCCTTTCTGGCTTAGGATATCTACTTTTTTACAAGGGTAAGATGGGCAAGCTTTGGTTGTTTGGCAAAAGAAACACGCCACATGGCACCTTCATCGTTCCCAACTCGGTCTTGATCTTGGTCTTTGCCGTAGTGACCTATCTGGCTGGTTGGTTGATTTTCGCTTCGGTCGCCCTCTGGACTTCGTTCAGGAACGGATACTTTTTGGTTTGGATCTGGATCGTACCGTATCCTTGGATGGGGTTGATGACCTTTTCGTGCATGAGCGTATACGGCTTCATCCTCTCCTGCTCACCCAAGTCTCCGTTATCGAGTGTAGGAGTCTCGCACAAGTCTTTGAAAAAGTACTGGTTCCTCCCGGTATGCAAACAAGCTTGGTTGATGAACTTCTTCCTCATCTTCCTTCCCATCGTTGGCTTCATCCTCATGACTTGGATCCAGGTGAAAGCAGGCGTTCGGTGCTATCCCTCTCTGCAAGTCACAAGAGCTTTGATGAAGGATCTTGAAGCACTTACACCAGATCAACTTGCGGCACCTACAGATCCATCCCTCCTCTGGAGAAGCAAGGTGTTACGAGCTCAATACGCCAACTGTTTTCGATGGTCCGAAATCGGATTGTTCATTCCGGGGATCGTGGTGGATGTGGAAGCACTATTCATGTTTACCTATGGTGTTCCCATCGTGATCAACATGATCCACCGCACGTACTACATGTATCCAGGGCATACCCAGCAGAGCGACGACGACGACAAGAGTTTATGGCAGAAGACCAAGTTCTTGTTCGGGGAAGGCAGACTATCGTTGAATAAAGGAGAAACTTTTATGGTGTACCAGAACACATGGAAGATGACCATTTTTTGCGCCTTTCATGTCCTGCTTCTATCCTTTAGTCCGCCTCTTTACGCCAACTGTGCAA
This sequence comes from Ustanciosporium gigantosporum, assembly GCA_928724795.1. Taxonomy (NCBI): domain Eukaryota; kingdom Fungi; phylum Basidiomycota; class Ustilaginomycetes; order Ustilaginales; family Cintractiaceae; genus Ustanciosporium; species Ustanciosporium gigantosporum. The sequence continues at coordinate 1,790,593 of CAKMXM010000002.1, forward strand.
TCATCATCAACACTCCAGGCTGGAGGTTGATTTTCATAGAAGGGAAACCGGCGAGTTTCCTGACCGACATTCTGGTCTACATCTCCCTTGTGACGGTAGTCTCTTGTGCTTATTGCACTTTGCTCTCCATCATGATCACGTTCGACCCAGTCTTTAGGACGATCGTTGGACTAACTTTGAAACCAAGCTCATCCAAGACTTCTTCCGGTACCTCTACAGCCAGCGCTGTCTCGAATTTCGTCGGGACGGCCTCTAAGACGGGACCCACTTCTCCTCTCGACATACCACCACAAGAAGACCTTGAAATGTGTACGAGCAGAACCCAGGACCAGAAGGTGGAGGTAACAGAAGTGCTCACAGACAAGGTGTTTGACGAGTACGGGGATGGTATCACGATCACCACGGAAACCATGGTCCGTTGCGACCGACTGCCTTCCACACCTCAGCCAGCCTACTTTACTGGCCCGAAGAAGCACCCTTTTGCCACTTACAAGAGGTAATTGTAGCCTCTCACCCTCTCCCATGGTTCTATGCCATAGTTCTTTGACCATTAATTTGTCCCCCGAGATCTCGTTGGATATGCTCAATCGAAAATCTCTCGTTTCACTCCCACCCCCACAGCCGCATGAGATCCGCACTTCCGTCGGAGCTGAATCTATCTGTCAGCTGGTTTGCACCCTGTGGGAAGCGGGAAGTAGGGGTGACTTGAGTAGATCTCCAGACCCGCTTCTCTCCAGGATTTGTTCTTTGATTCTCATCGGCTCCAATAGCGCATCAGCTCAGATGGGACAGGATATGCATGCAATCAAAGCGTGCTTTAACCTCTTCGCTTCCAACATCCGAGCTCCGAACTGCGACCGGGAACCCCACTCGCTACCACAGTGCCTGATACTTCGGTCTTGGCTTGGCAAGCGAAGACCTCGCCTCGTGAGTTGAGACTATCATTTCATGTGCGTGGGTCGTGAGACGAGCAGATGCTACGAGAATCTTCCTGTGAGAAGTCGACCGTATGGGCACTTGAACGATCTAAATAGAAAGCCCGAAAGCTGTGGGAGATCCTGGCACTTTCCTAGCGTCTGTGCGCGGAGAGCAGGCGAGCGCACAGTGCAAGTACAAGTCAGAGTCAGAGTCAGAGTCGTACGATTACCCACCTCTTTGTGTGTGTGCTTGGTGCTAGTCGCTAGGTGCAGCGGCGGCTAGCCTGATATCTAAGAGAATGCAATGTCTATGCTTCTGTTGCTGACAGTAAAGATGGGCAAGCACTGCTCATCATTGTGGTCCGGGGTTGTGCGTCGTAAGAAAGGTTTGCATCCAGCCTCTTCCACGAATCAATCAACCCATGTAATCAATCTGTCAGGATCTCATCAATCCACCCCACCGTACCCGAGGATGACAGCAACAATGCAAACAATAATGACAGATCATGCAAGCCATGTCTCCCATGGACGAGCTCGGACCTCCTATCCCTCGCTTGCATTCAGTTCAACACCAATCCAACCCGGAGTAGCATCCCACGCCAGTCGCACATCAATACTGTACCTCAATACATCTCAACACACACACTACTACCGCTGACACCAGAAACAACCGCGGAATAAAGCACATTGTCTGCCTCCCCGTACTGCCACTCTTTCCTGGACAAGGCCAGCCAACAGGAGCCGTTCCGTCTTAACTTATGTCCGGTTTCCCCTTTATGGTCCGACTCCTTGTTCGGCGCAAGATGTTGCTACCGCTTGAAGGTTTCGTGCGATGCGAGGACAACACCTCCCGCCTCGGTGCAATAGAGCGAGCACAATGACAACGTGAATGGTGTGACTTCAACAGAAATCTCTTGCGCCTACCAATGCCCGACAACACATCAACCCTCCCTGCGATCACCAGGGCGTAGCGAGTCGTGGCTTGCAGAAGCCGCAAACCTCGTCTCCTGGACCCACCTCGCTTTCTGGTCCGAACCTATCCGAGATACATTAGCATGGAACACATGCGACTCATCTTCTTAAAGTCGAGATCCTGCACAGGTGACAGGAACTGACCGATGCCTCCCTCCTACCTCCTTCCTCTACGCATCCTTCGATGCCTTTGCCACATCTCATGCTTCTTTCTAGTCCAACTCTCGAGTCGGTACCCTATCCCTAGCTGCTTAGCCAAGACAAGCTCACGGATTCATCCGCCGGCGCTGCCTGTCTCGGACCCCGACAACTTCAAAGCGCCATTCACCACGTTCACGTTGCGACTTCTCAGGACAGGATGATATAAGAACCATCTGAATCTTGCCTAAGGCGACAAGTTCGAGGTCAGCATCATCTCAAACCCGTCCCAGTCATTTGCCATCATTTACCGTAACGCCACTGGGGCATCGGCGTAGAGACGGCACCATCAGTACCGAAACGAGCCCCTAGCTACACCATGCCCAGCTTCCCCATCCTTCGGGCCGCTCAGCCCGAGAAGCTCGTTTACCCCAAATCCATACACACCAACGCCGATCTTCTCTCCTTCTACGAGTCCCTCTTGCGTCCTCAGATTCCCAAAGTCGTGTACGTCTTTCTCATTGGGACCTCCGCACAATGCGTGCTCACCCTGATCGGAGGAACTTACCTCCTCGCCAAGAAGTCGCAACAAGGCAAACTCTGGCTTTTTGCAAAAAGGTCGAGTGCATACGGAACTTTCGTGATTCCTAACTCGGTCTTCGTGTTGGTCATGGGCGTCGTCTACTACCTTGTAGCTTGGCTCGTCTTCGCCCCTTCTGTAGTCTATAGTCTTTGGTCCCAACATACGTACGGTCTCTGGCTCTGGTTCATTCCCATACCTTGGTGAGTTCTCTATTCACTGCTGAGAGCGAACGCCTCCGGATAGGTTTTGACCAGATCGAAACCCACTTCATCTCTCTACTCCAACTCCATGCAGGTCGGCCCTCATGATCTCCAGCTTCTGGAGCGGTGAGTCCAATGAGTGACCCTGCCCGGGGTGGTATTGCCAGAGACGCCTTGCTGATCCGCCTTTCCCTACCCTGCTATCCCCTGCTTCGTGATCCTTAGTCTACAGCTTCATCATGTCTTGCAGTCCTCGGTCTCCACTATCTGCAGCCAGGATCACCTCCGCCACTACGCTACCAAGCTGGGCCTTCCTTCCCGTTCCCAAGACGGCTTGGTTGCTCAACACGTTCATCTTCGGCCTCGCCGGCATCTTGTTCAGCCTGGTCCTCGCTGCCGCCATCGCAGGAGCTCGGTACTTCTATCCAGGCATCGCGCAAGCCAAGCAGCTTTTTGCGGACCTTCAGATGCTCACGCCTGCCGAGCTGCAGCAAGAAGCAAGCATGGACTTTGACTGGAGGATAAGACAAGTCTGGGCCACACTTTCCAACTGCTTCCGTATGACGGAATTGGGATTGCTGCTCGAAGGAACGGTTGTCTTCACCGTCTCGGCCGTGGCCTGGATCTACGCCATTCCCATCACGATCAACTTGGTCAATACCGCTAGCGAGGCGTATCCGGGAAAGCTTCCTGACGGTTGTAGCGGTATGTGGCGAAAGATCAAGTTTCTTTTGACTGAGGGGAAACCCAATCTCAAGATGGGAGACGAGATCTCCAAGTACCAGAACACTTGGAAGATGGCCATCTTCTGCTGTGGGCACATTTTCTTGCTTATGGTTGCACCCCCTGTGTTTGCTTGCACGGCGGTATTTGTCAATCAACCAGGTTGGAAGATGGTGGTGATTGAAGGCAGACCAAGAGTGTTGATCATCTTGGCCATGCTGTGGATTTCTTGCATCACTGCCTTCTTCTGCACCTACTACATCCTTTTCTCCATCATTGTCACTTTTGATCCTTTCTTTCGAGCCGTCATTGGTCTGACGTTGAAATCGGCCGTGTTCAAGAACGCCAACTTGACCACAGGCTCGCAGCTCAGCAATGGCTTGCGTCCTCAGTCGGACGTGGAAATGGCTTCTTGGTCCCAAGACACCTTGGATATCAAGCCAACGCCGGGCAAAAAACTCGAGAAATCCGTCATCAACAATGTTCAATTTGCCGAAGGCGAGGAGATCACTATCACCACCGAAACCGTGGTGCAGGTAGATCAAACACCCAAAAGTATCTCGACATCTACATTTTCTCGGTACTGAGGCTAGATGCCCCAGTCGCAGCCAGATTTACCCCGTCGAACTTATACCCGCCCATCGAAGGAAACCACCAACATAAAACTTTGATAGGGCTCTTGCACGATGTCTACTCCTAAGCCAAGAAAAAACTCAAATCTAAGATGTAAGAAACACGCCCTGAACGTCTCACAAAGCTGGTCTTCAGACGGGAGTTCAACCGAAGTCAGAATGATGAGAAGGTGCTCTAGATTGCAAAGAGAGAGGATCAAGTGCCAAAATTAGAGGGAAGGAATGAATGCGAAAGGAGTGTGAATCAGGAAACCTGAGATTGTCCACTGATCGAGAGAACAGACACGAGCCAGCTATCTACGCCATTCTCCTTGCCAACTTGCTGACCAGTAAGGAGGCCGGGATGGGTGCTTGAATCAGTTTGAGGATGTTGGCGGAGAGTGCAACTACCAGGACGAAGCAGCCCCAAGAGGCGAGAGCGATGGCTGCTCTACGACGCTTGGAATTTAGGTTATTTTTGAACAAGGAGGCGTACAAAACACCTGGTAAGATGAAGCTGATGGTTGTGCTGCCTACCGAGCCGACGAAACCGAGGATGATGGAGAGATCATCTACGAGAAGCGAAATGACGAATGTGGTACTGAGGATGCCTGCGGTCATCAAGCACCATTTCCCAAGCGGAATCTCGTCGTCGTCGCCTTCCTGTTGTTGTAGTGCCGAAGAAGCAACGGGATGTGCTGGCGCATGACGAGATGGTAGTGGCGATTGAGGCTCGCCATCCATCTGCTGTTGGTCGTCATCATCATGATCGTGGTAGGGTTCCAAATCATCTTCTTCGTCGACCGGTGTCTGCGAATGGAGTAAGGAAGCTGAAGCAGCCGAGTCCAAGATCTGTTGACGTCTTGCCGGTTTCGAGAAGACTTTATCCAGTGAAGCTCTACAGGGGTGGATCTGTAGTGGGTAGCTAAAAATCGTCAAAACAATGATCGAGACTCGTCCGAAGCAAACAAAGAGGCTTGTACTTGGATACATAGCAATGATATTATCGCCCACATTGGCCCCGAAAGAGAGGTATCCCAACACTCCTACGATCAAGTAGACGAATGCACCTGTACCGATGGAGGACCCAATAGCGGTGTTGACTCGACCTTCGCGATTTTGAAAGAGTTCGTTGTAAACTGGGAGCATGTTTTGTGCGCATGTGAAAGCGAACACGAAAACAGGGAAAATACTGATTGTATGGTACGATACCGAGATCATATGTATCTCTCCTCTTGGAGGTAAAGAAGCTTTAGCATCGGTTGATAGGCTATAATGTAGCACGATAACGACGAGGTAAGCTACCGCCAATAAGCTAAGATAGCTTGTATGTCGTAGTGAATCCAACCGTCTAAGGAAACAGAGCGGAATGAGCAGAATCATGAGCGTCAAGATCCAAAAGCTTCTATCCAGGAACAGCGTTGGGATTTGGTGGATATCCCGATGGAAAGCTTTGAAAAAACTGATGATGACTTGCGGCATAAGTTGACCACAGATAATCAGGTAGGAGATGGAAACCCCATAACATTTCAACGCAATCGCTAGGTCGAACCACCAAGCGCCTGCTGGTAGAGTGTAACTTGCGATTGTGAAAAAGCTGTTCTTACGGCCTCCTACTTTAGCAGCACATTGCGTTAGGAGGTATAACCCAAACGCTGCAGTGAATCCACAAAACAGGATCAGGCAGATACCCAGGACCAACCCAGTCCATTTAAACGCCCCTGGGGTGGCCAACATCCCAGTCCCAATGATTGTGTTGGTCAAGTTACTGATACTGGAGACCAAGCTGGCTTCTCCCTCCCGTTCGATGGATGCGGTGGAAACCACCCTACTCCTCCTCGCAGTCCCATTGGCAGCATTGTGATTGTTTCCTAGTCCATTGATCCGACGGGAATGGGACCGTAGATCGTTTTCAGCATCCTTACGCGGAGATATTAGCGTGACCATGCCTGTGATAAGATCGCTTCAGCTGCCGCAGCGGTGCGTGCTTGCTGTCGAGTCAAGAGACTGGCAGTTGATCAGAAAGCGACACAAGAAGGTTGTTGATAAGCCTAACCGCACAGGTTTTGTGCGATCATACGGGAAGGCTGCTGGACGGTTAGGCAGCGTTGGGGCACGCCGACGCAATGAGCCTATGTATGCTGTACGGATCTGTTGAGCGGAAGGTAGAGCAAGCAAGAAGTCGGTACGCTGGTGTGGTCTGGATAAGAAGGTAGGACGAGAAGCCACATATATCGTCGTGAGCCGTTCCCAAGCCAAACAAGCAAATGCCGCCCAGCAACAACAGTCTAGAAAAACAAACCCAAATTTCCGCATACAGATAGACATGGACCGGCTCGGAGCGTGGCGGGGTTTCAATCTAACAAAACATTTTCCGTTGCTTTTACTGTTAGAGTGCGACGTAGGTGGAGTAAAAAAAGGTACTTTACGCCAAGTGCAGTTAAAATTGGAGGACCCTTGGCACTCAGCATCCTGCAGTCAGCACCATTCGTACTTCCACTTCTCAACCATCCCTGCCATCATCCGCACTCGCTCTGTTGAGGGTAGCTGTCACCAACAAAGGCTCGCCTCGCATCGAGTCCGACGTTGATTTACGCGGGAGAATGTCGCGGCTACCGTCCTCACCATGGACGACACATCCAGGCATTCGGCTCGGACCCGACCGCTGAGTCGGACCTCACCCGATTCTGCTTCTACCGATGCAATGTCTCCCGAAAATAAGTCAGCAATGAATGGTGAAAAGTCTCGTGCATCTTACCCGCAAGTCGCAATGATGTCTATACGTCCAGCAAAGAAGCGCAAAGTACAATGGGCCGATGAAGGGGAGGCTGCACCACTTGACACACTCCAAGATCCAGGCTCAGTCAAACTGGAAACGACAATGGATGAGCCTGGTCCCCCGCCCTCAACCCAGGCTGAGATGTATGTGGACGAGAAAGGCATGCTGCAACGTGTGAGCGACGCTAAGCAGGAAGATGAGAATCAAGCCCATGCCAGCGAAGGGGATGCTGAAAGCAGTAAGCCCAAAGACAAGCAATATCTTCAATCAGAGATCTACAACCCCATCGAATATGGCGACTTTCGATCCTACATGAAGCACAAGCGAGCCAAGCTCAAGATTCAGGAGGCATCCCTACTTGAAGAAGAAGAAGCGCTGCTTCGAGTTGGTAATGAAGCGAAGGATCGTGCTGCAGTGACCGACGCAGAACTCGAAGCTATGGGTGGAAAGCGATCGGACGTTTTCAAAGGCTGTTGTGTCTACATCAACGGACAGACGCATCCTCCGTACAGCGAGCTTCGTCGACTTCTTGTGCTGCATGGAGGCGATCTCATGGCCTATCTCGATCAGAAGACTCCCGTGACACACATCGTCGCCTCCAACCTGACACCGAAGAAGAGGATCGAGTTCAAGGACTACAAGGTCGTGCTTCCTGGCTGGATCCTCGAAAGTATAGAGCTCGGAAAGAGGGCCGATTGGCGCAAGTGGAGATGCGACGCTTCCACAGGCTCCAACGGCCACACTTTGGATAACATGATCGCAAAACCTGTCCACGGTACCGTTGCCCAAAATACCAACCAACTCGGCCAATGGAGAAATCTCGACCATGCTGCAAAGATGCCCAGACCGCTTCCTCGTATAGGCGACGAAGACGAAAGTCCTTGGGGCAAACCTTCGAACCAGACGACTCTGTTGCAGGGCTTCCCCAGAGCTAAACCTTCCAGTTTGCGCCAGGATCTCCCTCAGTGTTCAGCCCACCAGCCCGATGAAGCTCTTCCGGTTCTTCAGCCCATACCTCATCCGACTAGCAAGGTAACTGAATCCGAACCGAGCAGATCACGTTCTCCATCAACCGCAAAACAAGCGCCTTCGGCCTTGAAGCACAAATCGGACCGAGCCGAGAAAAGGTCAGTGCGATTCATGGAGACTGAAGCCGACAAGCCAATCCGAGATACATCCGCCAAGTTGAATTCCGACTCGAATGGAGGTGAATTCGGAGCCGATGATGCGGAAATTCTGAAACAAGCAGAAGATGACGATTCCACGACGTCTAAAGATGGTCATCCAGGAGAGAGGTTGTCTGTTGCAGGGCACGATCGATCTCAACAAATCGATCCTGCAACGACCACCCCGACCAAAAAGCTGGATAACAGGGCTATGATTGACTATACCATCGGTACGGATCCAGCTTCAAAGAAAGCGGCCGTAGCCGCACAAAAGACGTTCTACGCCTCCCGTCCATCCAACACTCACGCTGCGCGTCTCCTTGCTAGTCCCAGCTGGAGAGAGCGGAACACGGCAACTAGCGAAGGCTTTTTAGCTGGCTACTTTGCTAAGTCTCGACTGCATCACCTCAGCACCTGGAAAACTAGTTTGCAGGACATGGTCAGCTCTGCTCTTCGCGAAGCAGGCAGACCTCTGGGAAGCAGCGACTTGCCCGCAGGCGTCTCGAGAGTGATCATGCACATCGACTTTGACAGCTTCTTCGTTGCAGTGGGACTTAAGTCTCGACCAGATCTGGCCAACAAGCCTGTCGTTGTCTGTCATGGCACAGGTCACGGTCTGCCCCCTGCCAAGAGCGGCGATGAGAACCGTCCGGCGGATAATCAGTCCTCCAGCACATCGGAGATCGCCTCCTGTAGCTACAAAGCTCGAGAATACGGTATCCGAAATGGCATGAGCCTTGGTCAGGCTAAACGCCTCTGCCCGGAAGTCGAGACGATTCCTTACAATTTTGAAGCATACAACAGTATCAGCCTCACCTTCTACACTTTCCTCATGGAGCACTCGGATGCCCTTCAAGCGGTGTCGGTTGATGAAGCTCTAGTGGATGTCAGTCTGCTTCTACAAAGTATGCGAACGGGCGAGTGTCAGGCGGGTTCTATTTACGACCGTTACCGAGACCACGTAAGCTCACAGGGAGATGATTGGACCGCAGAAAAGCAATTGGCAGAGGCTTTCCGAGACGAGATTCGAGAAAGATGCGGATGCGAAGCCAGTATCGGCATCGGCTCCAACATTCTGCTTGCTAGGCTAGCTACGCGGAAAGCCAAGCCCGGTGGATCCTTCCATCTCACCGACGACGTCAAACAAGACTTCCTAAACGAGCTGGATGTGGATGACCTTCACGGCATTGGTTGGAGCCTTCGTGATCGTCTGCGGGAAATGTTTGACACGATCAACATCGGGGCTATTCTGGCCAAGACGAATGAGCGTAAGCTCGTCGCTGAATTCGGACCGAAGAAGGGCAAGACGATCTGGGACA